>PUFA01000053.1:0-740000 GCA_003508835.1 Eonycteris spelaea
TAGTCAGGCTATTGATAAAGACATACAAAATCTGCAAGAGGGTTTAGACAGCCTGAAGGAATCTGTTGTCTCTCTCTCAGAGGTAGTGCTCCAAAATCGCCGAGGGTTAGACCTCCTCTTCTTGAAAGAAGGAGGCCTCTGCGCTGCTCTTAAAGAAGAATGTTGCTTTTATAAAGACAAAACAGGATTAGTACAAGATAGCATCGATAAAGTTAAGAAAAACCTAGAGGCCAGGCAAAAACAAAGAGAAAAAGATGAGGCCTGGTACAAAAACTGGACCTCTGCCACCCCTTGGCTAACTACTCTGATCCCCACCATCCTTGGACCCTTGGCAGGATTCTTCCTTTTAGTGTCTCTTGGCCCCTGGGCCTTAAGAAAACTGACAGTTTTTATTCGAGAGCAGGTTGACCAGCTCGTCAAGCCAGCGGTTGCTGTTCATTATCACAGACTTACAGCCTGTGATGAAGAGTCTTGCATCGAGCCAACCAATGCTCCAGGTCTCCGGTTCTCAACTTTACAGGCGCCTCGACCGGGTACCATCGATTTTGGCACCGTACTTAATATGGCTCATATGCTGGTCCGCCAGAACCAGGCATACCCCTAAGTATATGAGGGTATGGGCATCGAGATGAGTGTGAGACAGTACCGCAAGGGAGGGTCTCTCTAGAAGCCTTTCTGGTCCTCCCTGAGAATATGCCTGGCTTGCATAGAGGTTGGTATCCATATACTAAAGCCTTTATTTAAATCATTTTCAGCTCTGCCTCTCCTCCCCAAAAGATACCGAGAGCATTTGCAGGATACCCTGCTGGAGGAGCCAGGCCTCTATTCCCTCACTCGATTAAGGCCCACCTTTCTAAAATAAATAGAAAGGGAGGAGATGTCGGGAGCCACACAAAGAAAAAAAGATGGCCACGGTTCATGAGGTTCCTGCTTCACTTCCTGGAGATTAGCTGCAAGCCCGCGCGCGCCAAAAGATACTCTTCTCTCCCCTCCTTCCCCATTATCATATACCAATCAGAATGTAGCTTATTGCCACCCCTGCTACGCGGCCAATCCCCTGCCTACATGTATCCTATAGCCCACTCCGCCCCTGAACACCAGTGTATATATACCCCTGTCTCACAATAAAATTGAAGGCTTGATCAGAGTATTGTCTTGCCTTCGCTCTTCTCTCGCCCCCATTTTCTTTCAGGTCGGATCCTCCTCGTCCCCACAAATAACTAGGTCCCGCGGGTCGGGACAAAGGCATTGCTCTAAGCACCTTAAATTTACTAAATGTTTACCTCTATAACAACCACATAAAGTTGTGTCTCCATTTACAGATGCAGAAAACGAGGCACAGAAAATTTAAGGAACTTGCGTAAATCAGTATTACTAATAAGTGGCGAACAAGGGATTCGAAGCCAGGCAGCCTAGCTGTACAGAGTGTACCACTGATCACTACACTTTCCTGATTCTTCCTGTAAAGAGGCTTAGACTTTAATCCGAAGGTGATGGAAAGAACTTGATTTTATCCCATCACCTACAAAATTAAGATAATGAAAATCTATCTTATACAATGATTTGAAAAATAATATAGGTGACTCTGGAACCAGTCCTGATACATAGTAGAAACTTTATAATAAATGGTAATAATGTTCATTATTTTTCCCTTTCTGTATGAGGTAGTTGGTACAAAGCCAGTGGCAAGAAAATCCAGGATAGTCATTCCTGTAGAACACCCACTTCTCACCCTCAAACCTTCTAATCAGCAGTGGAGACATTCAGCCCCACACATGCCCCTGCATAACGACCAAAGGATAGGAATTGTTTCTCAAATCAAAATACAGCCGTTTGTGACCATATGCAATAGTTTGTTTCCTGATAGGTTTTATTCCTTTGAAGGCTGAGCCAAAGAATCAGAGACAAGTTTGAGAAACTGAGACTGAGTCTGAGCTCTCTGATCCCCTGGATTAAGTTCCCAACCCAGAGTCTGGATTGGGCAGCAACTTGTGAAAGACCCTAAATTTTATCTTCTCTCATCAAAATTCGTTCAAAGGGCTACATAAAAACAGTAGTGTGAGGTAAATTCCCTCCATGGATTGAGTTGACCCTGAGTTTTAGAGAATTCCAGTTTGAGGCTGGAAAGACCGGTACAAACCGGATGGGTTTTAGTTTCTACAAAACTCTGGGTATTAGGGAATGACTTGATTACCTGTGGCTTAGTCTGAATTAAAAAGCAAAGCAATTACACAAAAGCTCTCATTTCACTTTTAAGTGGGATTAGGCCCACACTAACTTTATCACACTCAGTTGTGAAAAAAACAAATGGCAGTTTCTCACATGCCCTAGGAAAAGTTTGGGCCTTATAATTTTTCCAGATTAGAAGGTATTGTGCCCGAGACAAGCAGAAAGGGCCTAGAACTGAATATATCCAGTCTTCCAGCTCAGACCAAGTGACAGAACAGTAGTTTCGTTTTTGTTTTTCCATGCACACAGAAAGGCAGTGTGGTGTCACAGAAGAATCTGTCCGTGCTACTGGAGTTCTATGTCCTTGGGGAAAAAAAAATCACAGAACTGCTCTTGGATTCAATTTCCTCATGTAAACCTCTGAGTTTGTATTCTTGGGAATTTAATTACTATGACTCCAACTGGAGGCATAGATGAAAAAAGGAAGAATGGTACAGATAGAGCTAAAGAGATGGAGAGACGACTGGAAAAGTAAGCATCTTCATTCTTTTGATAAAGACTTCCTTCCCCTTTGTAACCTCATAGCCCTCAGGAAAATCTTTGGCTCCACCCCAGGGAGTGAACTGAGGTGTGAGAAGGGCAAGTTACACAGGCAACAACTTAACTGTTTTCCCAGAACCTGTGGAGAATCAGTGCAGTCATACTTGTGGGATGCTGCTTGTCTCTCTGATGAATACGTATAACATTTTCAGTGCTTACACAAATATTTTATTTTCTATTTTTCTAGCATCCAGAAAAATTCAGAACTTAAGACCGATTCAAAATCAAACCCAGATTAAACTAATATTTTGTAATCAAGTACTTCTACCTGGGCCGATACTGATTCTACTGAGGACTTAAATAGCTTTTTGGTTGCCAGGGACAGCTTACAAGGAGTGTACTAAAAAATAAAATAATGCACTGGCTTTGCAGTACAAAAGCAGAGTCCATAAACCACAATATCTCTGTGAGGAAATAGACTTCCTGTCTGCTATTTTTTTATGTGCCCAATTAAGTGCAGATTTTTGGCTGCGTGAGCAACATAACTGCAACATTTTTTCCAGAAAAACCAAGAAACGAACTAAAAAACTAAACAAGAAAAAGTCTTATAAGAAGATGGTCTGATAAGTGCTGTGAGATAATATTTTTTTCTCAGTTATACCTGATATCTTCTAACCTGGATATGACCAACCTCGAGTAGAGCGACTTTAGATCACATTTCTAATGTGCTGGCAGCTTACCATCCCAGAAGGATTTTCACTGAGTAAGGTGAGTACATTTCAAGACTTATATGGAATAAAATAGCAGGGCATTGAGGCAGGGTGGGTGGTTCAGTAAATTGGGTGTCTGAGAATTAGAAATCAAAGTTAACCGAGATTCTTTGATAAAAAATTGGGGCTAAGTGACCTGGTTCAAAAAAAATAAGAACCTGCTTGAAAACTAGTTGCCAAAATAAAATTGAACCTGAACATGTGAGGTCTGAAAAAGTTCATAGATTTTAATTTGAGTACTGTTACACACTCTCCTGGCTTATGCCAGAAGCAAGAATGCTAGAATCCTGTAAGAAAGACTGATTTGGAAGACAGCACCAGTGAAGTAACCAAGCTTCACTGATATACTCTCTGTCCTACCTCGGAGAGACCCAAAAAGCTTTAAGAAAGCTTACATACACTTCTCAGATCTGAACAAAAACTGGTTTCAACTAGGTCAATTTTTTTCCTGTAAGTCATTGAAAAAGTCCCTCGATGCTAGGGTTGGAATCAGCATCAGTTTTGAAAACATAAACAGTTTTGGCAGCTCCTAGAGCGTTTCTTTGTTTACCTTGTAAAAGAAATAAAACAACAACATTTTTTTAGAGAGATTCCCAAACCAGCGAGAAAGAACTTTGCTCTTATGTGAGGGCCCCAGACTCCTCCCCCAGAGTCCTGGAAGACCAGGTAAAAAGAGTTGATATTTTCTGTGCTTTTGGCTTCTCAGCTCTGGGTTGCTAAATTTCTGAATTGACATTAATATCAAGATACAGGGTACATTAAAGGTTAAATTTGCTCTGTCTTTCTGGTCTGGGAAAAAAGTAAGATTTTCCTCAAAGCCTCTTTGGATCTACTCCTTAGCCTAGTTTTAGCTCAATCAAATACCCAGGAAATTTTACTGTTCGCTTAGGCAAGCTAATTAATCTGCCTTCATTTTACTCATCTATTAAATATCTTTGGAAATATATTTGTACCTACTTTATACTGATGGGATGATGGCAAATCAGATAATGTAGCCAAAAATGATTTAAGAGCCTCCAGGAAAAAAAAATATATATATATATATATATAATGAGCCTTTACATGTGTAAAACTTAGCCCCACAGTAAATCCAAACCACAACTGTTGTTTTCAAAATAAAGATTATAAATAGGGAAGCAAAATAAAAACATGTGCTTCAGTATAGACTGGTATGTGCATTCAATGCATTTGTGGGTTCAATGGAAAATGTCGACTTATAAGAAAGAGAAAAACAAGAAGTCCACCACCCATGCTATAGTGTCAGGAGATAGGTCTTTATTTGTAATTGATGAGATGTGACAATTCTGACACTGTTATTGAATGGTTGTATGTAAACATGTCTTGCTCCACTTTTTATTATTTAAATTTCAGTATAAGCCTTGGTTTGAGTCCTGGTTTGAAATGCAAATGATATCAAACTTGAAATAAGCTTGTTAAACTTCGAATCACACCCTCTCGGGAGTCTGCATGCTTTGTGAACCACTACATAGCTGCTCAAAAAGCGCACTCCTAATGAGGCCAATTCTGACTAATGCATATTCCAAGAATAATACTTGACCAAAATTGAATGCAATTCTCTTGTACTTGTTATAATTTTCTGTGACAGAGAGCAGAGGCTAAATTCGGCGAAAGTATTGTTTTTCTTCTAAGCTCGGGTCTGCCAAAATTTGTTTTTATTTCTCTCCCTCATCACCCCAACCCAGTCATCCTTTTTGGAATATGTGGTGATCATAACTAACTAGAAAATTTGCTGGCATCTGTGTCGTGCCCGTTTTCACCACTTATCCTCATCCCTTAGATAGGTTTTTGGTACAGAATAGAAATATTCCCAAATGGAAGAATCATTACCATCAGCAATGTCAAGAGCAGCCTTGAAATGAGGCATCTGATATTCCATATGTACAGTACACTTATCACACAGACAATGTAAAAGCCATTTGAGGTCTGTAACTTCCTCTTCTACACAGAAGGAAATGTGACAGTGAATCAAATTGATACAGGAATTTAAAATATGTGTGGTCACGCAAAGTTAGAGAAGATTATAAATTCAGCATTAGAAACCAAAAGAAAAAAAAATAAGCCACAGGTAGTATTCTCATATTATATTTGTTTGAGCTGTCAGGACAAAATACTAGAGAGAAATATTTTTATGACATGGAAACTAAGATCTGCTTTCCAAAATTATTTTCCACTAACTTAAAGTTATGTATCACTGTGCAAACCTAAACACTGCTACCCTTGCAGAGTCAAACATTTATCTTATAACTGGCGAGAGGATGCCTATCTCAAATGTAGCGTGCATGATAGTGATGGGGTCTAGTCCCAGTAGTGATGCTTGAGGAAGCAGGACTTACCTTCGAATGTCCAGAATCACATTGTTTTGGCAAATTGTCATGATTGATCCAGGGTGGATGTCAAAATCCCTCATTTCCTTAGGTACAGAGGCAAAAGAGATTCTATAATATGACAAGATACTCTCGATAATTTCAGTAAGAGTGTTTTATCATCTTTTCCTTTTTTAGTCTAAGAGGATAGTAAAGACATCAACTCTCTTTTGCAAATTAAAGGGGATGTGAGATTTTAGAGAAGGGTGATCTTTCATGGGATAAACTTCACAGGTTTCAAGTAGATTTACCTTGAGAGAAGACCTACAGTCTAGATTCCAAACACACAGTATACCTCATTGTATGTGTGTATTTTTTTTAAGAGATGAGAATGGGTAATAGAGTTCAATGGAATTAAAAATTTGGGGATTCAGTAGCTTTTGATGTTTTTCAACCCAAAGCTACCTGTAGGCTTTTCCTTGCCTTTCCTATGACCCTTAGTCATGTCTCCAAAAGGTCTTTTGAAGAAAATATTTAAATTTTAAAAACATTACTGTAACATTATGTAGACGCTGACATATGTTCAACCTATTATTACTCTTGGACTTTGTTTCCTAGACATGGAAAATAAACAGGTGTCTACTCCTTCCTCTTTTGCTGTATCTTCCACTTATAGGGCTTGCTGATGCAAGTACCAGAGCAGAAATGACTACTGACACCAGCTTGCCCCTGCGTGTGCCCACAGAAGAAGCATTAAAGAGCTAGTAAAAACGTGCCATGCACTTGCCAAGGCTGCTAACCCATACATCTTGTCCTGACACCTTGAGAAACATCTCTGGTTCACTCAGGATTCAGAGAACAAACAGTACCATGGGCCATTCAGGGTTGTGGCACCCAGGACACCAGGGCAGAATATTTAGAGATTCCTCTAGATATGGAAACTATTATGGGCAGTGGTGTTGGAGGATGTTCCCTGTGGTCAACAAATATTTATCGACAAGGGGACACTGATAACAGCTAACTTTTATTTAGAGCCTTATAACTTACAAGATACTTTCTCCTTATTTATTTAATATTCACACATTCTCTGGAACTCATTATTTTCCTTATTAGTCAAATGAGAAAACTGGGCACCGAATAGTTCATTTATTCAACATATATTTATAAATAGTTTGCTATTGGTCAGACACTATTCTAGGCACTAGAGATAAAGCAGTAAGCAAAACAGACTATATTCCTGCTCTGAGGGAACTTGCATTCTGTGTAGTTGGTAGGGAGAAAGGAGATGGACAATAAATCAATGCACAGGTGAAATATATAGCATGTCAGATGTGGATAAATGCTACAAAGAAAAGATTATGATTGAGAACAATGACTAGGGTATACCATTGGAGGAGGAGGAAGGTTTCCATCTTATATTGGATAGACAGGAAGTGCCTTGTTAAGAAGTTGACATTTGAGCATACAACTGTAAGAGGTAAAGGAGCAGGTCAGGTGGACATCCATTGCAGGAGCATTACTGGGAGAAGAGAGCAGAACAAAGGCCTGAGGCAGAAGCATATGTCTCTTGATTGAGAAACTGCCAAGAGCCATTCATGACTTGTATAGAATGAATTAGTTGGGGAGTAGAGGAGACACAATGAAAAACGTAGAAAAGAATCCCATTGATGTGAGGACTGGTCTTTTACTTTGAGATGACAAACACAGGAGCTATTCAAAATGTTTAACACAAAGTACAGCACAGACACCAACCAACCAGCAGGCTGTGTGGCCACAGCATTGACAGCAGCATCCTAGCAGACCCCCTAAAGTGCCAAGCATTACCCCTGTAGTTGATGCATTGTGGGGAAACCCTCTGGTAGATTCCAGGGGAATTTCAGGGAGGGGACTTTGGAGGGGAGTTATCTACCAATAGACAGAAGGACATTTTAACAACTGGTACACCAGTTACTGTATGAGACAGTTGGAGATCAGCAACAAGAAAACATGGCTGGATCTGAGGGGAGGAATAACATGATTGGACTCACTTTTGAAAGGATTGCTCTGGCTAAAGTATGAATAGGTCATATAGAGAGGCAAGAGTGAAAACAGAGACCAGTTAGATGGCTATTGTGATAATTAGGCAAGAGATGATGGTGACTTGAACAAAGGAGACGATGGGAAAAGTGGTGGAACATAAAAGATTGAGAATATATTCTTATGGCAGAGCAAGAGATTTGCTGATGTATTGAATCTGAGGTGACAGAGTCGAGCATGACATGAGGAACTAGAAAATTGGGATAGCCATCAAGTGGGATAGAAAAAACTAAAGGTGGAGTTTTTTCAGTGGAGACAATTATGGCTCAGAGAACTGAGGTAGCCTATCCGTAGTCACACAGCAAGTACGGCTCGTCAAGGACATACACAGGGTTTCTCAATTCTGAGCGGAATGCTTTTCCCAGGACACTTCAGCTGAGAACCGACACTGCTGCCAAGTAGATCACTTATGAGAATTCCCTTTTCTGTGACCCACTCTAAGGCAAGATTTAAATAAAATCTTTCAAACTCCAAGATTTAGAAAATCTTATAAAAGGGGGAAAGAGTTTAATCTTAACTTGAAAAACCAGGAGGTTTTTTAAATACTTATATACATACATACATACATAAAACAAAACCGAGGTGAGCCTAAGGCCAGCATGCTGATTGCATCAGAGAGACAAAGATGAAAAGAGGAGAGAGGAAAACGGGCATGAGCCCTAAGTCAGCACGTTAAAGGGGCTGGCCTGAGAACCTTGTATTATCAGACGTTTGTTAGAGAAAGACGTTCTTTTGCTGGCTTAGAAGAAATCTGAAATAACACATTAATTTTAGGTTCTTTGATATTTTTTTTTCCTGGAGATGTTTTGTTTTGATACATGCAACAACAGCCAAAGAGGAAGCCTCAGAAAACAGACATAATAAAAACAATGGATCCATAGTCACTAAGTGTAAGTTCCACTGTCTCAGTCTCTTGCCTGGCCCAAATCGGCAGCTAGCTCAGAAGCTACAGAGATATCCTGGAGGATTTGAAGAACAAGCCTTAACAATTTTTAAAGTTCCAGCATGAGAACTTCCCCTTCAGCTAATGGCTTTGAGATCTGTTAAAACTGAAATGTTTCTAAAAGGGGTTATGTTTTACAGTTAAAGAGGAGATAACCTAGTGTGTTAGAGAGGATTTACCAACAAAAAACAAATGGCATGACATAGGAAGCTCTTTTACTCTTTGGCAGAAGACTGGCTTCCGGTGGTTTAGAAATGAAGGTACCATTGTTTGGCTAAAGAAATGAAGGAGGGAACTGGATTGTACATTCACCTATTGAACCAGCATTAGTTGTTCAAAAATAATAACATAATTATAAAAACTGAGACCTGATAGGGGGAGTGGGAAGATGGTATAAGTGAAATAATTTCTCATCTTTCATAAAGGAGAGTCAAAGATATTATACAAAATTGATAACTCAATAAATATGAAGTCAATCAACAGAAGAACTAAAGACAGGAATTGTTTAAGGTGGTTTTAGGGGGCATGGATATGAGGAGGAGGTTAGGAAGTAGGGATAAATTGCCTTAAATTTACACTCTCTTGTACTACGTGCCTTTTTGAAAAAATTCTTAATCAAATAAGTATATCAAAATGTTATTTATATGAACAACACCCTGAAAATAAATGGTGAATAAGATGTGCATGCTCCCTGCTATCATAGAAGCTTTTGATTCAGACACCCTGAAGCAGGGGAAAAGTAAAATATCTGAGGTACAATAAAGGAGAAACTAAAGTAATTTTTTTTTCCTTTTGGGAGGGAAATGTAGATCTCTTTCCCACTAGTGCCTCATTCCTCTGCCTTGGATTAAATTAAAATGAAGAAAGGAAATAAACATCCCCAATTGGAAGATATGTTTATAGCTATATATAGGTAAATTGTGCCTGGCTCTACCAAATATCCCACCACACTCTTCCCATGTTCGTTCTCTCTTTCCTGAAAAGAAACTTTGGGTTTCCTCAGTAAGAATTAAACTGCCCACAGAAGGTGTATAGAATGCTTGGGAAATAAAAGAAGGGGAATTCACTTTTTTCTTACATTTTCCTCCAACCCTTGAACTCTGACTTGGCTTATATTTACTTGCCATGCTCCCCAACTAGACATAAGGAAGACCATCTCTAAAAATAAATTGCCAGAAGCAAAAAAGTTAATAAATTTAAACAGGCTAAAGGTGAATCATTCATAGAACTTCAGACTTCAAACATGGAATCATTAAAACTATTAGTGTTTAAGTTCTATCCTCCAAAAACTGAGAATGTCAGGCTACCTTAGTTTTAATAGCTCTGGGAACTCTTTCTTCACATAATTGATTTTGGTGTATTAAGACTTTCTCAGGCTGTCTTAAAGGATTCCTGATTTGGTCGGTTTCCTAGAAAAACCTTTCAACACAGTGACCCCCTGGACAGTTAGTATAAAACAAGGATAATCATTCTAATTTTGCAATTAGGACTTGGGTTTTTTGTCAATAATAACACTAGTTTACATTTGCACTCAAGCATTCATGCTCTCTGTTCAACAAAATTTAATTAGTGCCTATCGTGTGCCAAAATTATAATAGCTGTAAGGATATAGGATGAAATAACAAGTCCTGGCTCTTAAGAAGTACACAGTTTAGTTAAAAATCAAAATAAAGCCTAATAAATGCTTTAATGAAGTTGTATTTGAGATATTATTTTGCATCTTTCCTAACAGTTTCTCATCAACCTTTACAGATTAGAGAGAGAAAAAGGATTAGATGCCATCTAGAAATGGATACACTCTAGGAAAAAAAAAACACTTTTTATAGAGAAAAAAAAAGGAAGAAAGTTTGCATCATCTAGCTTGGAGGATTATGGGAAGAAGAAATGATGATGGAGCAGGAAGAGGTCAGACTCATATAATTGCTTTTCACTTCTATCTCCTACCTTGAAAAAGAAGCTTGGTTTGGGTAGGGTATATTGAAATATCAATATAGATATGAAGACATCAGGGATAAAGGTAACTTAGAAATATTACATTCCTCTAGGAGAAGTCAGCATTCAGATTGTTGAAGAATCTTTATATGCTGCCAATAATTTATACTATAATTCTTTTTTCCTGGACTTCCCCAAAGGGACTATAGCCATGCCATGTATCATAGTGACTGCATTGAAGAAGGGGAAATAACCAAGTCTGAAGGAGAAATTACTGGACACTGACTCTGAACCGACAGTATTTTCTGAGACCCAAAGACACAGTGGCTCACTAGTTAGATTAGGAGCTAAGGAAGGTCAGATGATCAATGTAGTTTGGCTCAGGTCTGTCTCACAGTGGATCAGTGGATCCCCCTAATCACCCCATGGTTATTATCAAAATTCCAGAAGGCATAGTTGGAATATACATACTCAGTAAATGGCATAACCCCCATATTGGTTCTCTGACTAATAAACTGAGAGCTATTTGTGGGGGGGGGCGGGTGGGATGAAAGGCTGAATGGAAGCCCATAGAATTTTTTCTCTACATACCAGAATAATAAACCAAAGCAATACCACATTCCTGGAAGGACTTTTGATATTAGTTCTATCATCAAGGAGTTGAATGATGCATAGGTGGTGATTCCTAATATATTCCTAGTCAAATAACCCTGTAAGCATGTGCATAAGACAGACGGGTTCTGAAGAATAACAGTGTATGATAATAAACTTAATCAGGTGGTAACTCAAATTGCACTTGATGTTACAAATGTAGTTTCTTTGCTGGAACAAATCAATATATTCTCTGGCACCCGGTATATAGTTATTGATTTGGTGAATGTTTATTTGTTTGTTTTTTATTTTGTTTTTTTAGCTTGTTAGTAAAGACTACCAGAAGCTTTTTGATTTCAACTTGAAGGGTCACCAACACACACTAACTGTTTTATCACTATTCAGGACTCTATTAATTCTCTATACTCGATTATAACTTAGTCCCTAGGACTTCGGTCACCTCTCCATTCCATAAAACAAACACTTTCCAAATATATTAAAGATGTGCTAATTGAATATGGTGAGCAAGAAGTGGCAATTACTCTAGACACATATGAGCCAGAAGATGGGAAATAAATCCCACAAAATCTTTGGGACCCATGACAGCGTCACCGATATGGGGCTCAATCTTCTGCCACCCTAAACAATTATAAAACTAGGCAAAATACATGAAACAACAGCCAGTGTTCAGACATCAAGACAGCAGGCAGCAAAGACTGTGTGATCTCTAAGAGAAGGGAACAACCAAGGGAAGACCTAGATTCACCCTGGATTTCTGCCTGGAAGCACTTTCCAGCCTGCAACACAAAGAAGTGTGATCTTGCTGAGTTTAAGAGACAGAAATCTAGATTTGAAGAGGATGAGGCAGCTGGAATCTGTGGAGCTGAGTACCAGGGAGAAGGGAGCCATGCAGAGAGACAGAGGGAGAGCTCTAGAAAACTGACTACAGGTCCTCTAAGCCTTCTACTGATTAATAAGCTACACATGTATAGAGTAAATCTGCATGACACCAGGCAACTAGAAACTATTGGAGAGCTGTGGGATGAACAATTCCCAGTGTTCACGCAGGGTAAAGAGACATTTATGTTCTGACCAGTCAGAGGAGAGGGGCCTCAATGAACACTGGGAGCGGTCAATAGAGACTTCAGAAGAGGCACTTGTTTGTTGTAGGATTAAACCAGCTCTGGGGAAATGGCTATTTTAGGTCTATCCTAAAAAGTATTTTAAAATGGTACCTAAAGGATTGAGCTAATTCATAAGTAACTTACCTGCCTATCTAAACAAAGCCTAATAAACCTTAAAGAATGACAACCATACTCAGCCCTCAACAACAGAATATTTGCAGTGTCTGGCATCCTGCCCAGAAGAAGCACAAAAACATTACCTATCATTAAGAAAAAAAAGTCAGTCAAGAGAAATAGAACCATAAATGTTAGAGCTGATGGAATTAGCAGGCAATGATTTCAAAAGAGCTATCATAAATCTAAGGAAGAAATGGAAAATATGTTTGTTTGTTTGTTTGTTTGTTTTAAAGGAAACTTTTAGAGGGAAAAAATATAAAAATCTAAGTGAAAACTTTATGGGTTAAATTTTTGTGTCAAAAATATGTGTTGAAGTCCTAACCCCAATACCTCTAAATGTTATGTAATATTGAAATAAGGTCTTTGCACATGTAATCAATTAAGATGAGATCATATTGGAGTAGAATTGGTCCATAATTTAATGTAACTGGTGTTCTTATAAGAAAAGGCAAGAGAAATAAAGGGAGAAGATGGCCATGTGACAGTGGAAGCAGAGATCAGAGAAATATATCTACAAGACAAAGAATGCCAAGGATTGTCAGTAAACACCAGCAACTAGAAAAGACAAAGAAAGATTCTCCCCAGGTTTCAGAGGGAGCATAGTCCTATTGATACCTTGATTTCAGATCTCTAGTCTCCAGAACTGAGACAACAAATTTCTGTTGTTTTTAACCATCCAATTTGTGGGACTTTGCTTTGACAGCCATAGGAAACTAATACAATTGGATTATCAGATTGTAACTATAATTTTAATAATAACTGTACCATATTATCAACTGGAGAATAGAAATTACTTTAACCTAAGCACAGTGGAGAAAAAAATTAACAAAGCCTCAGTATGTGAGACAGTATCAAGTGATTGAACTAAAATATGTTTAGTTCAAGTCCCAGAACGAGAAGAGAGAAAGGGACAGGAAAATTATCTGAAGACATAATGGCCAAAATTTGTTCAAATTTACTGTGAACTATAAACCCACAGATCTAAGAAGCTCAACAAGCTCAAACAAGATAAATACAAAGAAAACCACATCAAGACATAACATAATCAAATCAGTGAAAACCAGTGATAAAATGTTAAAAGCAGCCAGAGCCAGGGGAAAAAGACATATTACATGCAGAGAATCAAAGATAATAATTTGTGTTGATGTCTCATAAAAAAAAAAAAAAACCCAAAGACAAACAAATGACCTCTCAAAAAAAAAAAAAAATCCCAAGAAATAAAATAAGTCAATCCTATATTGTGTGAAAACATCTATTAAAAATGAAGGGAAAATAAAATTTTTCAATGAAGTTGGGAGAATTGGTCATCAGGAGAATGATAATGTAAGAGTATTGAAAGGAGTTCTTTAGGCTAAAGAAAAATGAAATGATTTGGAAACAGATTTACACAGAGGAAAAAAAGAGTGCCAAAATTGTAGACATATGAGTAAATATAAAGAATATTTTCTCATTTTTCACTTCTTAGAAATTAATTGAAAGTAATTTGAATTTTAAAAATTGGCAATATATAGGGTGATGATAACATACAGAGAAGTGAAATGTATCACAAAAATAATACAAAAATATGGGGGAAATGAAAATATTTTTAAGTTTTCTAAGTTATACACGAAGTAGTACAATATTATTTAAAATCAGATTGTGATAATTTAAAGACACATGTTTTAAACCCTTGGGCAATCACAAACCAATAAAGCAAAGAGGAATAGCTGTTACACCAATAAAAGAAATTTTAAAAATACCCAAAATATTAATTCAAAAGAAGGCAGGAAATATGAAAAAAAAGAAGTAAATGAAAAATAGATGGCAAGATGATAGATTTAAACCTAACTATATTGTTAATTATGTTAAATGTAAATGTTCTAAAAGTAGCAAATGAAAAGCAGAGGTTTTCAAACTAAAAAAGCAAGACCCAACTATATGTTGTTTATAAGAAACTCACTTAAAACATAAAGACATAGGTAGATTTAAAGTAAAAAAAATGTTATGCTATGAAAGCATTAATCATAAGAAAGTTGTACTCATTGCATCAGCTAAATTAGACATGAAATAGTATCAAAGACAAGAATGATATTTAATGATAATAAATGAGCCAATCTATAAAGAACGTACAACAATCCCAATACATGTGTAAGTGATTTTTGAACTTTAAAATACATAAAGCAAAAACTGACAACTGAAATAGATAAAACAACAATTATACCTAGGGATTTTAACACTCATCTCTCAGCAACTGACAAAACACATAGACAGAAAACAAGTAAGATTATATAAAACCTGAATAATACGACTAATCAATTTGACATAATTACCACTTATATAATGCTATACCCAATAGTGGCAGATGCATACTCATAACAAGTAGACATGGAGTAATTACTAAGATAGACCATATTCTGGGACATTAATCACATCTCAATGTAATTAAAATTATTGAAATCATGTGTTCTTTGACTACAATAAATTAGAAATCGATAACAGAAAGGATAGTCCTGGGTCTATTAGAGAAATTGAATTTAAAATTAAAACTTTTTGACAGAAAAAATTCTAAGACCAACGTGTTTCAGTGGTTACTTCTATCAAATATATAAGGGAGAAATAGTAACAGTTCCACACAAACTCTTTTAGAAAATAGAGAAGGAGGAAACATCTTCTTCCATATTGTATGAGGCCAGAATTCTCTGATTCCAAAACCAAGTCATTATAAAAATAAAAATTAAAGTCTCATATTCATCATGAATGCATACAAAAAGCTTTATAATAAATTATTAATAAATATAACAAGGTAACATTGAAAAAGAATAATACATCATGACTATTTGGGGTATATCTCAAGAGTGTAAGGTTGGTTTAACTTTTGAAATTTAATTAATGCAGTTCACCTTATTAACAGAATAAAGGAGATACAGAGGAGCATTTGGAAAAAATTTAACATCCATTCATGACAATAGCTCTGAGCAAGTTAGAAGCAGAAGCCATTTTCTTTCATCTCGTAAAAGGATTCTATAAAAAAACCTACTGCTAACTTTATAACAATGGTGAAACAAAAAGATGAGAATGTGCATTCTTGCCATTTCTATTCAGCATTATATTAGAGGTCCTAGCAATACAAAAATGCAAGAAAAATAAATAAAAGTCATAAATATTGGAATGGAAACTTTAAAATGTCTTTACTTGAATGACTATGTATGTAGACATTATCAGAAATAAAAAAAGTTGTAAGTGTTTAGCAAGGCTTCAGTATACAAAGTTAATGTACAAAAACAATTGTATTTCTATATACTAAGAGTAGACAAATTACTTAAATATGACTTAGTTATGCAATTAAAATAAAAATATTATTTATTATAGCATCCAAGACATTAAATACTTAGGATACATTTAACAAAATGTGTAGATTAGTTGCACACTGAAAACTGTAAAACAGTGTGGTGAGAAATTAAAGGAGAACTAAATAAATGGAGAGATATATCATTTTCATGAGTTGGGAAATCAATATTGTTAAGATGTAGTGGTCACCAAATTTTTCAGATACAACCTAATCCAAATGAAAATCCCAAATGGAAGGCTTTTTTATTTTAGATATTATTGATCTGGTTCTAAAATTTATAGAAAATAAAAAGACCCTATACTAGCCAAAGCAGTTTTGAAAAGGAAGAACTAGGCTGGAGGAGTCATACTACATGATTTCAACGTTCATTGTAAAGCTAAAGTACTCAAGAACGTATGCTATTGATATATGGTGAACCATACAGATTGGGACAGAATAAAAAGTCCAGAAATGGATCCAAATATTTATGGTTAAGTAATTCAACAAAGAAAGGGTATTTTCTTCATCTTTTGCTTTCATCATATACAAAATCAACTCAAAATAGAACATAAGTCAAATTATAAAAACTAAAACTAAGAAAAGTTTTAAAACAAACCATAAAAAACCCCTGCTACCTTGGAATAGGCAGAGATTTCTCAGGGAAGTCACACAAACACTAATAATAGAAAATTACTAAAAAATTATACTTCATCAAATTTTAAAACGTACCTTGAAAGACACTATTAAGAAATTGCACTTGTGGATATTTATCCAAAGAAAACCAAAATACAATAATTCATAAAGATCTATGCACCCCTATGTTCATGGCAACACAATGTACAATAGCCAAGATATGGAAGCAACCTAAATGCTCATCAACAGGTGATTAGATAAAAAAAGCTATAGTTCATATATATAATGGAATGTTACTCAGCCATTAAAAACATTAAATCCTACCATTTTCAACGACATGGATGAACTTAGAAGTTATTATGCTGAGTAAAATAAGTCAGACAAAAATAAATATCACATGATTTTACTTATAAGCAGAATCTTAGGAACAAAAAGAACAAACTAATCAAAAACAGATATAGAAGACAAATATACAGGACAATCTAGTGGCAGCCAGAGGGAAGGGGGTTAGAGGGCTGGAAAAAATAGGCGAAGGGTTAAAGAAGTACAAATTAGTAGCTGATAGATGGTCATAGGGATGGGGATCACGGCATAGAGAATGCAGTTAGCATTAATGTAATGGCTAGGTATAGAGCCATAGGAGAGAAAGAGCAATCAGAAGGAATGTTTTGTAAATTATGTAACTATCAAACCAATGTACTGTATACTTAAAACTAATGATAAAATTAAAAAAAAAAAACAGAAATTGAAGTCAAACCACTATTGAAGTGCAAAGGACTTATGTCCAGAATATACTAGGAATTCTTGCAACTCAAAAGAAGACAATCTAATTTTTTAAATAGTAAAAAGATTTGTAAAAAAAAAAAAAAAAAAAAAAAAAACTACGTCACATAAGAAGTCATATAAATGGTCAGTAAATACATGAAAAGATATTTAATATCATTAGTTATTAGGGAAATAAAAATGAAAACCATGAAATACCATTTTATATTTACTGATGCAAAAACTAAAGAGACTGGAAATAGCAAATTTTGGCTAGCAAATGGAGCAAATGGAATGCTCATATTTTGCTGATAAAAGTGTAAAATTGCACAATCACTTTGGAATGTTTGACAGTTTCTTATAAAGTTAAACAAACATTTTTCATGATACTCAGCCATTCCATCTAAGTATTTACTTACCGAAAACATATACACAAACATTCATAGATTTATTTATACTATCCAAATATTTGAAACCCAATTGTTTGTGAAATGATGAAAGAATAAATCAACTATGATATTTATACAATGAAATATTACTCAGCAATAAAAAAGGAACAGCTTATTGATACAAGCAATAGCATAGAAGAAAAACAAATTCTGATGAGAGAAAGAAGTCAGTTACAAAAGAGGGCATAGCCTACGATTGCACTTATGTGAATTCTGAGACAGGGAAAACTAATTTATAGTGCCTGAAAGATTTCAGTTGCCTGGTCTCAGAGGTGAGGAATTATCAACTGTAAAAGGACACAAGGGAATTTTTTAGGGTGATGGATATGTTCTATATTTTGATTGTGGAGGTGGCTCTTCAGGTGTACACATTTGTCAAAACTCACCAAACTGTACATTAAAATGGGTATTTTTATTATACTTAGTTAGACTTCAATAAATTTCCCTTTTAAAAAAAATCTGAGCCTACCATCTTGGGAAAATTATTACAGGTCCAACGTGAAGAACAGGTTCCTCTCTTCAGCCCTTCTTATCACTAAGAAAGAGGTCCACCCCTGGCAGTGCTTCAGGAGTAGTAGTTACCTAATTCTCCAAGTCTCCCTTCTGGAAGTTAACTTTCTCAGCTCTTTGAAATTGTCTGAGGACTGATTCCTATAATAAAACCCTTATTTTATAACATTTATAAAATAATGTGCTCCAAATAGTTGCTGCTCCAAACAGTTTCCTAGATAGAAAGCATTCATGTTACTGATGAAAAAATATACAAGCGTTACTGAGCTATTTTTGCTTCTAGGAACTAAACATTAAAACTCACTACCATAGTCTAGGAAGCCTTTAACTATCCACTATATTAGTTTTCTATTGCTCTGTACCAAATTGCCATAACCTTAGTGGTTTAGACCAATACAATTTGTTATCGCTCTGCTTCTGTAGAGCAAGAGTCTGGTACTGGCTTCTCTGCTCAGTTTCATGAGGCTGAAATCAAGGTGTCTGCTAAGACTGTAGTCACATCTAAGGCTCAGGGTCCTCTTCTGAGCTCACTGGTTAACAGAATTCAATTCCTTGCAGTGCCAGGACTGAGGTCCTCTCTTTCTTGCTGGCTACCAGCCAAGGGGGCTGCTCTCAGATCCTAGAAGTCACCTTTAGTTTCTTGTCACACAGCCCTCTCTACAACATGGCAATTTGCTTCTTTGAGGCCAGCAGTTGGCATTTCTCTTGTTTTAAACCTTTCAAGCCAGTCTATTATGAAGTCTTAACTGATATATCATTATCAAAGGAATGACTATCCCATTACTTTTGCATGTAATATAACCTAATCAAAAAAGCGACTATCCCCTCATATTCATAGGTCCTGCCCACACTCTATCATCTCAGTATTTAGTCCACCAAAGAATAATGCAAAAGATATGGCCTTGGAAGATGAATAAAGTTTGAACAGATGAAGAGGAAAGAAAAAGAATTTCAAGCAAGAGAATAATGTAAGGTTTTCGATGTATGTTGGAGGGCTGAGAGAAGGATGAAGTTGGCATATTAAAACTGCAAGCCAAATGAAATAGGCCTTTGTGCTAAAGATAATGGGAAGCAGAATTATAATTAGTGAATAGGATCAGATCCTGGGAGTTTTTACCAGTATACAGAGAAATGTGGGCTTCAACAGAAAGGCAGAAGGGAAATGGTATATTAGATTTTTAGCAAGGAGAATGATACAACAAAAATAAAAGACAAGTGAATAAAATTCAAAAATCACTAGAATAGCTACGAGGTGGTAGGCCTTTGGTTCACTGTGGGAGTAGGAAGGAAAGGAGAAGTCTGAAAGGCTTTTAAAGGAAAATCTGTGACATATTTGTCCCTTCTACATATAGTCTTTCCCAACACACATTGCTCAACTTTATAACCTTGCTTACAACCACTTTTAGCTTTATATTCTAAGACATAGTATGCTTATGCCATTGAGTTTGGATAATTAATAATAAAAATGCCTATCTTTGGGGGGTACCATTAAATTTTACAACAACCCCACGAGGTATTGATGAGAAACAAAAGAGTGAGAAGTTGAGCAATTCACATAGCTAGTCAGTATCAAAGGTCTAAACTGAATTCAGACCTTTCTCCCTGCTATACACCATGATATAGTACTGCCTCCATAAACAATTAAGTTTCTAAATTTGTGTAGACAAAGTAGTTTAACGACTGGCTTTATTTGTGATAGCAAGTAAATTTAATATTTGCTTGTCTCAGAAAGGACTGTGATCCATAGAATGCCATCCAGAGGGAGATCAAAAGCACAAAGCTGTATCTAATTACTAAACTGAGATAGAAAACAGTTATCCTAATAATTTAAATCTATAATATCTTAATGATATTACAGAAATTTAGGAGATGATGTTATAAAATATCAAGCAGGGTGCCTGGCTCATGGCATTCCCTCAATAAATATTAGATCCCCTTCCTCTTTTTATTCTCTTCTATTAGTTACACCTCTCCTACATTAATAAATTAAAATACATAGATCAGTTTAATGCTACTTTAAGAAAACCAAATGTCATGTGGAGAGAACGGCAAAGCGATAAGTCCACCAAATTCACATGTCCACAAGAGGCTGCAAAGGAACTATAAGAAGAATGTACATTTTTTTACACAAAAGGGGAAAACTGCAAAGATGAAGCTTGCTGTTTACAGAAAGCTTATGGCAAGAAAAGGGAAATGCATGAGCTCACCGTCAATAACTTTTCATGATGACCTTAGAGTATGAAACACTCTGTGGTTTGAGTTACCCAAGTAATTACATTGGTTCTGCATTTGGGGTACCAGAAGACCAAAAACTTGTGGTTGTGCTACAGACTGACCTGCCCTTTGGAAACTGACTTTTCTCCTTGAATGAACTTCACAACAGCAAGTCAGCCCTAACCACAGCTGAAGGAGACCCCTCTGCTCTCCCTTTAGCTAACATGTACAGACTTAGCCTCCAGGCCACATAAATCCAGGCACACATCAGTTCATCTCCAAAGACCCAATACATCTGCTCCATCAATTAAAAAGCAGTGGGAAAGTAAGCCATTAGAAAGTTCAGCATGATTAGTAGCTACCATGCATTTTCATATCCAGTTTTAACATCTCCATTATTTCAACTAAGACCTCTGGTTATTAGTTTTATTAAAAGAAGGGCGGTGGGGGGGGGGGGGGGAGAAAAAGACAAACTTGCTTCCCAGACAGGTTAATACAAGTTCTTCCTTAGCTCTGTATTCTTGACTTAAGGAATTCTCAGAGTGAGAGCAAAGGAGTTTTGGGTTGTATGGAAAATTTGACTCAAACCAAAAATGCAGCCAATACCACAAAATGGATTGGAGTCAAATCAGATAAATAGAAAAAGAAAAGAATACAAAATATTTTTGAATGACAGTATCAGAAAGGTTAAAACGCTTAACAAAAACCGGATTCAATACATGCAGGCCACAATTTAGTTTGATCCTATGAACGCGCTTTTAAGTACTGATTAAATGATGTTTCCTTTCCTATTCCCATATAGAAATGTAACGACATGTTCATAAACATATACATTCCTCTCAGGTTTGGTTTCTTTAACTACCAAAAATAATGTTTGAGAAATCACCCAAACCTCCCAGTGTATTATTTATGTAACCTAGATATCGCATAAAAACAAAATGTACAAGATTCTAGTGCCAATCAGCATGTGCAAATATCTGGCAACAATCTGTTTTTACTTCTTTGATAAACTGCATTGTCTTTTTGTTATAATGGAAAAAGATTAGTAAGGCTTACCAAATAAACAGAAGCTTCCTTAGAGAAATTGACTCTTGTATTTTATAAAAACCAAGAAATCAATCCTGAAGAGATTATGGGGGTCTGTGACAGACTAATAGAGGGCAACCTTCAAGGTCTGTACCACAAAAATATCTGGGTTAAATGAGGATTTGGGCTAGTGATACATTTTGATACTTTCTATTTTAAGCACCCCAAAATTTAGATGCTTATACACAGTTTATCCAATTTTTTTCTGAAAATCTTTAGTCTGCAAAATTGTGTTCTTCCAGGACTTTTTGCCTGTGTTTGGCCTGGAAGTGATAGTATTTATAATAATATATCTTGAAATGCAGAGGTGAGTCCAAAGGAAAAATAATAATAAAAAAACTGAACCAGACACTTTCAAACCTCAAAAAATGTTTGATGTAGGGAGTGCTTTCGGTGAGCTCTCAAACGGTGGGAGCAAGATACATTTTAAAAATCCAAATAAGTTTTTTTATCCTTTGCTGAAACAAGGGTGATATTTTTTCAAACAAAATTTTTCCTACATATTGAATAAGTAAAGGAAAGGTGAAAAGATAAAGGTGACCAAAGTTTAGAGTTTAACTTTTTAGGGCAAAACTTAAAGCACTTAAGAAATAGAAACTAGACATTTCAAATACACGTCAGCTCTTGTACTGTTTGAGGTTATATCATCTGTTTGATTTAAGACCAAACCTGAGTTACAGCATTACCCTTTTCAACAAAGTCTTCATTTGAATCAGCTTTTTTGTATCACTCTATGAGTAACCTGCTTTCTTGGCCACTAAAGTCTGGTCTGAGCTCTTGAAATCAACATCCCAATACATTAATCCGGAAAACCTGTAATTGATGCAACACAGGGTTATCATTAGGTGATAAACCTTCAACTTGATTTTCTTCCATCATTTATAATGAGGAAGTTCTTGCTTCCGAGATAATTAAAGGTTGGCAGACTTATAAGTAGGCTTGCTTTGCCACTTTTTTTCCACATGGTTTCTTTTCAGTTTCTCTTCCCTTAATAACTGGCTTAACAATTTTATATAATAAAAAGGTCAGATAGGCTCCACACAAAGTACTCATAATAGCTGGCAGCCTATCCTACTGCTATTAGCCATCATGTAGCTGAGTAGAAGTGTTGAAGCATGCAGGAGAACAAAGAGACAAAGGACCATTTCTAGGAGCACGTCAATGAGAGAGCAAAGAAGGAAAGATGGGGCAGTAAGTCAAGCCATGAAGGGGGCACATTGCCCAGAAATAGTGGCATGGTTCCTTCTGAAGTAGGCAAGTTTCCTGGCAGTACCATGAGGTCATCCTGAAGAAATGGAAGCTTTGGTGGGCATAAAACATGCAGTGCAGTTATAGGGATCAGGGCAAAGACCCTGATGGATAAACCAAGACATGGCTTATCCATTCATCCCTATTTTTTAGGATCAATGGCAATTCACCGCAGCCAAGTAAGACCTATAATGATCTAATTAATTTTAAAGAAACCAATATGAATGCAAAAACCACAGTCATTGGAAATGTATGGACACATTGTAGTTACCTACAGATCTTATTACATAATAATAAGTTGGACTGTAAGACATTGCTGATATTTGACAATTTTTGACCTGCAAAAAATGCAATTTCATATGGTTCCATCTATGTTTAAAAATAGAATGGTGTAAAGATTTTCCTTGGGCTTGAAAATCAGTCTAATCCCGTGGATTCAGTGTATTTAAAAGCCAAACACTAAGTTATTTGTATTTCTCCATTTCCTGAAGTATCTCTCTCTCCACCATTTTCATGGATATCAAGTGTTTCATAGATATCTCGCCCTGCATGCCAAGTTGTGGGAAGATTTAACTCTCAACTTAGTATGAAATCAAGGATGCAATTTCTGGTTGAGCCAGTTAATTCTGCACAGGAAATACTCCTTATTCTACAGCCACATCCTGTGTATCTTGTCCTAGCCAATTTGCCAGAAAATATTAATTCCCTTTCAAAGAAATACTGAGGGGAAAAACTGCTCAGCTCTGAAAAAGCAATTACTAGTATCCTCCTGATATCAGGGAAATTTAATTTATTCAGCAGCATCTTCTTCCCGGGCAACATAGAAAAGAGTGCAAGTCTCAAGAGTCAGCTCTCTGGGCTTCAACACCATTACGAAGGATTGGGTCACATGAACTAGAAGTTCCTTTTTTGCTCTAAATTCTGCTTTTCACTCTTGTATTTATGATTAACATCCAGGGAATTGTTAGGGTAGGCTAATGAGTCAACATAAGGCTTGCTGTAATCTGCCTGAATTTGCCCCAAACCTTTAAAGGTACACATATATGAACTAATAAATCTAAATTATAGTATACCATACGCTGCTGTAGGAAACTTCCTATTATTGCTACCTTTATATAAACGATTGCTCAACATGTAAGTAGGAGACAAACCACTTAATAATTTCCAGCCCAGTGAACTATTGCCAAATTCCAAAATAAAGTTGTTACTCTCCCTTTGACAAAAGTTTAGAATATATCAAGTCCAATGAGAATGAATTACCAGAGGGATAAAAGAAGGCTATGTCATCAGTAATGCTAATAATGTCAGATCAAATGGTTCCAAGCATTTTGTTTTCTATCGTATACATATGAGTTATTCTCAAAGAATACTAGGGTTTGGGCAGCCAGAGAGCAACTATAAAGATGCTTCATGTGACTGCATGAACAATTTTTTTTTTAAGAATAAAGAATTTCATAGTAACTATAAGGTAACATTTTCATGGGGTAAAAAATCCAAATTTCGGTATTGCAAACTGCCAAGAACTGGAATCAAGTCTTGATGCCTCCCCCGATAGGCTCTGAGACTGGAAACAAGTCAATTTCTCCCTCTCTCAAGGTCTTGAAATTAATGTTTTTTCTGGATCACCTATGTCATAGTAATCAAGGTTTCCTAAGAATAAAGTGGAATTATACAGCATCTTAGATTCCTTCCAAAGGTGGTGTCGCTGTTTTTTTTTTTTTCCTCCTTAATTAGTTGATGATATTGCCAACTTTTCCCCAAGGCATCATATTTATTCCAACAAATTCTTATTTAGAAAGCTCACATTACAATGATCCTGTACACTTTATCTGGATTGGCAAATTTAAGCCCCCATCCACTAATTTGTGTTTTATTAAAACTGATTCAGTTGAGGGAGCATATCTAAAAGCACTGTAACTAAATTCCTTGAAGGCAAACTGCAAATTAAAGGCTATATCAAATCCCATTTGTAAGTATAGATATGTGTGTGTGGATAAGTGACTCTACATGATTGCACAAAGGCAGGGAGGTAATCATGGTGTGAATTAGGAATGTCCTTCATGGCCAGTGTGCTGACCAGGACACTTTATTCTAGAAGGGTATGTTCAGTGATGGGCCCAAAGAGGCTGGGAAGGTAAGGCTCATGCCAATAGAGGACTGATAGTTCCTTTTTGTGTCTTAGTGACAACTTGTTATAATGAGGCAGAGAAGGGTACTTCCAGAGAAGGGTTTGGAAGATACATTTAAACTAGATAAGATGAGCCAATGCTGCAAGAAAAACAAACTGAGAAATCAGCTAAAAAAGTGGGCACGCATTCTTGAAAGGCAAAGGATGACTGTGGAAAGGAATATTGGGAACTCAGGAAGCATAAAGAAGGGAAAGGTAATACAGGGAAAATGCAATAAGCAAAAATGAGATGGGAAAGGGGATTTTTAAGAAGATACGAGGAAAGGTTAATGGATGGATGAAAACTCTTCCACCTTCTAAGCCTGAAAATCAAACACTAATGCTCATCACTATATATAGGAATTATAAAACCCTCAACAGTTCGAACTGGCTATTTTACGACACCAAAATAGCAATTCATTCTGGCCTAATGGAGAGGATCTTACTAACACTGTAGTGTCTGGTTTAGTAGGTTATTTTGCTCTAGTTAAACATGAATACCTTCTACATGAGTAATAGAGCATCTTCTAAAACTTCCAGACACAGGAGCTCAGGGACAGAGTTGTTAGTCACTCTTCATTGTTTTATCCTTGAATTCCAACTTCTCTTTTGCCGAGAAGGACTTGCCTGATACCCTATTTCAGGAAGTGACTTTAGTCAGAATGCTTCCTTAATCAGCAAACACATGCAGTGACCTGGAGCTTGTTCCTTACAAACTAACAACCTAAACACTGTGATTTAAAGGCAAAAGAAAGTTTCATCTGCCAAAAACATTTTTTATTGTTCTGCCATGGTACTTTACGGCACTCACAGCAAGAAGATTTCTGTGAAATAAGGCGAGAGAAGGGAAACATAAAGCCAACAGTGTTCTTTATCTCATTAGAACAAATTAGTTTATCAGTTTAGGTGGCTGTCACCTGGAAGAAGATTCTGCAGGGCTAAGACCAGAGCTGGACATAGTTTATTGGAGAGAAGGAAAGGATGATAAAGTCCACACAGGGTTGCTACTAGAAAGGCTGGCTTGTGAGGGAGGTAGAGTTCAGGAGAGGCAGACAAGTGGAGGTGGGGGGCGGGTAGTTGAAAGGAGAGGCAATGATGGAATGAATGGCAATATTTGGTACCTGACTTATGAAGTATGTGTATATAACATGGATGCACATATGTGCTCTTCCACCATGTGCAGTGCAACCAAGACTCTGCATTTGAGGGATGGGGAAAGTAGAAGACAACCTATATCAAGCCCAGACAAAGCTCTGCTACATTTAAGAGCACTCATTAAGTCTCATCTTTTTATCAGCCACCACAAATGCCACTTTCATTACAATGCCAGTCTGTACACTGAATAATGCTGCTTGATTTTGTTTGACAGCAAAACCTAGAGACATTGTCCATCTTAAACTCTTTTAGAGGTTGCTTTAAATAAATTGAAGTGAATATTGCTCTATTAGTAAGGCACCCTTTGTGTGAAACAGGGTCAGAGGTTCACAGAAAACCTCATAAATGATCGTAGCTCTGACTGAATATTTATGACTGCTATGCTTGCTACCACTTATCTAGAAGTTTCATAATCTCTGTGAAATAATTATTCCCATTTTACAAAGGAATAAATTAAGGGGAAAAGTAATTTTCCCAAACTACCCAGGAAGTTTAGGCCTTAGTTAGAAATCAGGGCTCCCTACACAAAATACTGAGTCCCAGTTCTCACAGAGACCACGGTGAATGCTGAAGTTTTTACTTGTCTCTGAACATCTTGACCTCACGTAAATTCCATAGAAATAGGAGTAATTATTAAGAGTTTATCTCTATGTAGGCTTCTCCTGTTTACTCACCTTGGCGTGGTGAGTTGATCTTGTGTATTATCAAGAACCAATTGCCAGAGTCACTATTGCACTCAAGAAAATATCATGGAGCGAGGAAAGGAATGCCAGGTACCAATGATTTGGACCCTGATGAGATGAGCTGCCCCTTCTCTCAAGTATTTCCAAGAAGATAAATTGCTTGAGGAGAAAATGCATGGGAAATAAGTCAGAAGACTTGCTTTATTCAGTGTAAAGAAGTGAGAAGATTGAGAACATCTGGATGGTTGCATTTACCTGATTTTTAAGAATTTATCCCAATTGAATTCAGATCCCTAAATAATTTTTGGAACATACATTTCTGACATGTCTAATTGCTGAAATCTTTCCAAATGGGCCCAATCTTTAGTTGTCATAGAGAAATCTAAGCTGCTGTAATAACTATACTAGGCTTTCTTGAGAAACTTCTGTACTTTAAAGAAAGAGGTACCTTTAAGTCATTTGACAGATTAAAGGAAGAGAGTAAGACAATTAAGTGTACACTAAGCACAGAGACTGTTTTGTATGTAGCCTGCTATTGTATTTTCTCTCTTTCTATAAGGAGTGCAGAAAATCTGATTACAGGATGAAGGGAGCAATGAGTTAGGGAATCAAAAAGACTGATAGAGATAAGGAAGCCAAAAGGTCAGTGGTTGAAATATTTTGCAGAAACTTAGCAATGAGAAGAATTAGAGCAGTTAAGAGGACAAAAGTAGGGGCACCCTACTTCTAGGAGTAATACAGTCTTCAACTATATCAAAGTCAAGCAAAATAAAGAAAGCCTGAAAAACTATTACATATTGAAGGAGGCTAAAGAGACAAGAAAAGCAAGTGCTATACATGATCTTGGACTGGACTGTGGACTATGTGGGGAAAATGCTAAAAAGAATACTTTACAATTAAAAACTGGAATATGGATAGTATATGAGACAGAAGTTTAATGTAAGTGTTAATTTTCCTGAACTTGATAATTGTCTATGGTTATATAACATATGTTATTGTTCTACAACACTGAAAGATTTAGGCATAAAGAAGCACAATGCTTCAAATTTATTTTTTTCTATTTATAGAGAGAGAGCTGTATGTATTTATTACTCCCCATATATATGTAGAGATAGGTACATACAGAGACACAGAGAAAATGATAAACCAAACAGGAAAAAATATTAATAATCAATGAATCTGAATAAAGGGTATATATGAGTTCCTTGTGCTATTTCTTGCAACTTTCTATAATGTTGAAATCATAACAAAGTAAAAAGGTACAAAAAGTTAACAAAGTAGGAGAGCTAACCAATTTCTTAAACACAGAGCCTATTGTATGCTTAACCACTCCTGAATGCCCTGACATCAAAGCTTTCATCCCCCATTAACAGGATATGTAGTAAGAGAAACAGGAAGGCAAAGACTCTAGTGTATGCTCTTAAAGTTTCCTGTTGACTTTCAACAGCAATTGCGTACCCTGTCATCACTTGAGGTTGCCATTACTGTATCTGAAAAATCTTACGATTCAAACAAAAATCTTTTGTTACCAGTCCTAACAAGCTAACTCAAGGTATTGACAGCTACTGAGGACCACAAACAAAGACAAGGAGGAAGTAAGCCTAGTGCTCTCCAGGTGGCTATATGTTGAAAGAGGCCAGGAAAGTCCAATTTTTTAGTGAGCTACAGAAATTCTCATTCATCAGTGGCACTACAAGTTGATACTTTATCATTTCTCCTAGCAGTTTTGAAGGATTCTCCCAAGCCCTTAGGGACCTGACACATAATTACCTTTCGGAAAGCTAGTAATAGTATTTTGTGGTCATGGGCAGATTACACACACAGGCACAGATACGCATCCTCTCACAAAAGTGAGTTTCTGAGGCTGCATGACTCATTGTCTTCTATTCAGATAGGCAGTATATTATGTTTGGCTGAGGCACAAAAACAGGTAGCTTAACTAGTAGCATGAGCATGTGGCCTTTGTCCATAGCCCAAAGGAGATCACCTGTTGAGCCCTCAGTGAAATTTCCATTCCCCGTCCAAGTCAAAAGCATAATTGAAAAAAGATGTTGTTGTTCTCCAGGTGTTTCTTTGAGTCGGCCAACTTCCGCCTTCTCCATTGTGTTTCTCAGGAATAGAAGGTTTGAAATTGACTGGTAGTTGGTGCAGTTATTGCAATAAGAGTTGGATAGGAAATGACACTCAACCAGTCAGACTGAAGATCTCTTTCTCTCTTTAAAGATTTCTCCTTTTAAAGAATGCCCAGACCTTCATGAGCCACCAAACTAGATATAACTGATACGCGTAACCCCTGCCCTGCCTTCTCTCCCTCTCCAAGCTTGCCCATATTTATTGGTGCCTTCCAAACCCTTTTAAAACATATTTCTGGGAAGTCTCTACAAATGAACTTCACTTAATCCTGTTCAATACATTCCTTTTTCTCCCCTCAATACTTAAAACATAGGCATATCTTTCCTTACAAGACATATAGTCTTGAAAAGTTGAATGTAAATGTAATTTTTAAAAAACCAATGTTTCCAAACAGGTCTTGGTTACAAGCGATGGAAATACATTCTGACTTACTTACGCAGAAAAGAAATTATTAGATCTATAATTTCGATCATACAATCAACTGAAGGGCTAGAGAACAAAAGCTTGGGGGAAACAGCTAAAACCAAGGAAGATTGGAACCATGGATTAATCCACATGAAAAAAATTTGTGTAAAACATTGCCATGGACACATCCACCATGACCATAGCCAGACACCACTACACTAGACAACAGCAACAGCTGCCCTGGGAATAATTTCTGAACCATATTGATCTGTTTGCACCACTCTCTCCAAATTCAGAGTCCCATGTGGCTCTACAATCAGATGGCTGAGTCTAGGTCATATGCTTCAACCATAGTAATCTCTACCCTAACTGAAAAGGGTTCAGATTCTCAGGAACAAAACAAATACCAACACATTTAAAAACTTCAAGGATACTAAAATTGAGAAACTTTATTTTCAATTAATTTGTAATTTAAAAAATCTTATTTTAAACTATTGTCCCCTTGAAGTCTCAAAAACTTTTATTTTTAGCACACTAGATTTACTCATTGATTCCTCTGTCTCTGTAATATCCTTTATTCTCTTCTGCATTAAATCTAAAAAAGGGAGAAATTGAGTTCAGGTCCTTGTTCTTAGCTTACTAAAATATTTGCAAATTTTTGTCCATTTTTCATCACTCAAAAGAATAGGAATAAATGTACCTAATTTTCATCCATTTATCATCATCTCAATGGGCTAAAGAGCAGAAATAAACGTATCTAATCAGAAATAAAGTTAACTGACCTTTTCTTTTGCATTTCTTTGGGCAGAGGGAGCAAGATTATCAAGTTTTTTAAGGTATCTCCACCTCTGACAAGTAGGGGTGAGAGCTGGTCCTTCTCCTATAATTAAAAGTTCATAATAATTCTTGAAGAGAAATAAACTAATGTATTCCTTTTAAACCGGCACAGAATCTCTTTCATATTTATATAGATAAGGCCTCAAAATACCTTAATAAGCTTTCAAGTACTAGTTTTCAAGTTCTTAAATGAAGCCAGAGATTTTAGGATACAGGCATACCTCATTTTATTGTGCTTCACAGATGTATATTTTTTTAAATTGAAGGTCTGAGGCTAAACCTGCATTGAGCAAAGTCCATCAGTGCCGTTTTTCCAACAGCATTTGCTCACTTCATGTCTTGCATCACCTTTTGGTAATTCTCACAGTATTTCAAACTTTTCCATTATTATCATATTAATATGGTGATGTGTGACTAGTGATTGTGATTTACTATTGTAATCGTTTTGGGGTTCCACAAACCATGCGCATATAAGATGATAAACTTAAATGTTCTGTGTGTCCTACCTGCTCCACTGACTGGCTGTTTCCCATTTCTCTCCCTCTTCCCTGAGATACAACAATATTAAAGCTAGGACAATTCATAATTCTACAATAGCTTCTAAGTGTTCAAAGGAAAGGAAGAGTTACATGTCTCTCACTTTAAATCAAAAGCTAGAAATGATTAAGCTTAGTGAAGAAGGCATGTTGAAAGCTAAGATAGGCCAAAAGCTAGGCTACTTGTGCCAAATAGCCAGTTTGCAAATACAAAGGAAAAGTTCTTGAAGGAAATTAAACATGCTACTCCAGTGAACACATGAATGATAAGAAAGGAAAACAGCCTTATTGCTAACATGGAGAAAGTTTTAGTGGTCTGGATAAAAGATCAAACCAACCACAGCAATCCTGGTTTAAGCCAAAGCCCAATACAGAGCAAGGCCCTAACTCTCAATTCTGAAAAGGCTGAGAGACGTGAGGAAGTTGCAGAGAAGAGTGTGAAACTATCAGGGTTGGTTCATGAAGTTTAAAGAAAGAAGCCATCTCTGTAACACAGCACAAGGTGAAGCACAAGGTGAAGCAGCAACTGCTGATATAGAAGCTGCAGCAAGTTATCCAGAAGATACACTACACTAAACAATAGGTTTTCGATGTAGACGAAACAGCCTTCTATTGAAAGAAAACGCTCTTTCATAGTTAGAGAGAAGTCAATGCCTGGCTTCAAAGCTTCAAAAGAAAGGCTGACTCTCCTTTTAGGGGCTAATGCAATTGGTGACTTTAACTTGAAGCCAATGCTCATTGACTATTCTGAAAATCCTAGGGCCCTTAAGAATTATGCTGAATCTACTCCGCCTGTTCTCTCTAAATAGAACAAGAAAGCCTGAAGGACAGCACATCTGTTTACAACATGATTTCCTGAATATTTTAAGCCCACTGTTGAGAATTACTTCTCAGGATAAAAATATTCCTATCAAAATATTACTTCTCATTGATAATGCACCTGGTCATCCAAGAGCTGTGATGGAGATGTTCAATGAGATTTACATTTTCATGCCTGCTAACACAGTATCCATTCGACAGCCCATGGATCAAGGAGTAATTTTGACTTTCAAGTCTTATTACTTACCATACACAGGCTATAGCTGTCCTCTCTTCAGATGAGTACACTTAATCTAAAGTAACTAAATCGCCCTAAGAGCACAGAGTACCATGATTCCTCGGAACTGTGCTCTATTATATAGCTGGGTATTGCACTTTATCTGGTCTCAGGTGTTTCCTCTAGAACCTAAAATTTCTATAAAATACAGCATTTTTTCTTTTACCAGAATGGCCAGTGTGGCCATAGACCCTGACAATTTTAGAAGCCAAAACAACTGTCATAGATGACAATTCACACCAATTGCTGAAATGATCACACTTCTCCCATTCATTCACCAGGCATGCTGTTTTATTTCCCTTCTGTATAGCCAGATATTCAGACTCTCAAGAAAGAAAGTTAGGTTGTGTCTTCTAAATGCTACATACAACATATTTGAAGTCTCACGTAGGGTGGGTAAATATTTTCACTTTTTTTACTGATTAGAAAATTATACCCATGATATAATAACTTAGAAAATATAACAATGTATAAGAACAAATTAAGTCATCCATAATTGATGGGATGGTTTGATTTGGACAATACAGTTAAATACCAAAAAAAAAAAATCATTAAAATATTTTTGTTCTACACAAATGTTTTCAGTATAGAACAAAACTCAAATTTCTCTAGGCTGGCTCTTCAAGCCCACCAAAGTAAGATACTGGACATAAAGCTCATGAGAGCCTAATATCAGAAACATAATATTCACTTAATAAGTATTTGATTAATTAATCTCACCTAATTTGATCCCTGGCAAAGGGGCAAAATGACAGTGTTCACGATGAAAGGCTAACATAAATCAAGCGGCGGTAGCAATTAGTTATCCTTTCTGCAGCTAGGAGGATGCCAGTGGTAGTCAGCCCAGCCTAACAACTGTTGCCAGAGATTCATTCATCCACTCAACAAATATTTATTGAGTGCCTACTATATGCCAGGGCCTGGCAAGTCTTCTTAATGCTGGGGATTTAGCAGTGAGCAAGACAGACAAAATCCTGCTCTTAAAGGAAAACAAATGAGAAATGTTTTTAAAGGACCAAAATTCTTGTGTCTGAAGTTTTCAAAAGAACTTTCAGGCTTTCAAGATTTATACCAGAACTAGAGGACTAGAGGAACAAACCACCCCACCCCCCTTTTTTTTTTTCTGAAAGTCCAGTGAAATGGTGTGTTGAGATAAGAAAACTCATATTAGAGAGGGAGCAGGTTTAAATTAGAGTGACATTCAAGTAAAAAGAGGCCTCAGGTTGGAAAGTAGTTTAAATCCAAGGGCGGTGATTGATGCCAAGCTTAGTTGACTAGTTTTCTCCCTCACTACTTATGGATTGGATGTGATACCCAAATAAAGAAAGTATGACTATTTTCCCCAACAGCCTTGGAGAACGCTGCCTTGTTTCCACGGAGACTCTCCCAGTGACTTTTATATCTGTAGGTGTTCTTAGGCGTGTTTTAAGCTGATTTCCGGGTGTAGCAGGTTTCTCCCATTCTTTTCCAATACAACACACCTAAATTACTATACAGAGTTCTTGGCTTCAAAAAGTTGGATTCCTTTTTGAGGAGAAATCTCTTTGGCCTTCTAATACTTGCTTTTTTTTTTTTTTTTCCTTTATGACTGCCCAATGTGGACAAGTTACAAAACTTCAATTTAGGAAAACCAATATCACCATGTCACACAGATGCATGTTTATAAATAATTTGTTTCCACACCCATTGAATTTCCATTTATTTGTTTGCATCGCTGTTGGGCCTGCCCTCTTTTTCTGTTTGTGAGCAGAGGTTGCAGGGTGAGACTTGATGCTCAGGTATGAAGACATTGGGTGATTAGAATGTTGAAAGGCACTGTGAATTTTTGTCTGGCCTCTTTTTTCTCCAGGAGATGTTTCTAGTCGCTAACAATGGACATGGAGAATCTTCACTTTTATTGTCTGTACCCCAGTTCTTCCCCACACTGTGGAATGACTGCCTTGCTGTTGTTTGGGAGTCAGGGAGCTTATATGGGATATAAATAAAATGCAATTTCTTCCTTGCAGTATATAATCCACTAATTTGAGCAACAAAGAGAAAAAAAAAGATGCAACAAAATAAACTAATATCTAATTCTAACATCATCACACAAGATCAGAACTCTCAATGTTTTTTGCATATGAAGACCACTTTTTTTTTAAAAAAATAGGCATGAACACATTATCTCCTCCCCCACTATTGTGGTTATACATTTGGTGTGTGTTATTTAGGAAAATTATAATCAGATGCTACTACAAAAGTATTAAGAAACATTTAAATAAATTTCTATTTTAATTTACCATAAGAGCATCTATATATATTTGAAAAAAACAATGCATATATGTAGAAGATGTTTTTAAGCCCCAGGCATGTTTGGTATACCAATGGATTTATAGATTCCTGGTAATAGCACTAGGATTTTCAAGGATTTGGATCAACCCACAAGTCGAAAAGTTCAGAGTTGGGAAAAAACAACAACAACCCTATACTCCTTGATTTGGACCAAAACTGGGTAGGCATCCGGAGACTTTAGATTTGACTGTGTCCGTGCCATGTGGCTACGTGAACTTGGGCATGTTGCTTAATCCCTCTGGGCTATCTTTCCTTCACCTGTAAGGGGTGATAATAAAAATCTAATGATGTAAATGTAATTCTTAAATCAGATAATAAGTATGAAGGTAAGGAGGCTAGATTACCAGGACGAAAGTTAGCCTTTCCCTTTCTATTCCTCTCAAACTTGGTACTATAGCACAGCCAATACATACTTGCTTCATAAGGCCAGAAGTAAAAGGCATCTGCAAAAGACTCAAGCCATATGGGTAGTGACATTTACCCACCACTGGCTGTGTTGAATTAATGCTGATGACCTATTCATGAAACCCTTAGTGTCTGTTTTCCAATCTACCAAGTTATTTCCTAAACAGAAGCTCAGCTAATCTCTAAGTCTCCTGGTATAGCATGCAATGTTGCTCTCTTAAGAACCGACCTTTCTATTTATTATAATTTATATGAAGATTTGCAAAGAATACAAAGTTACAACAGAAATGAACTAAGGAAGTACCACATTTGTAGAAGAGATGATGGTACCACTGAAATTTGATCATTTGAGTTTATAAATAGCATCCCTTATGTCATCCATTATTCTCAGCAAGAATTGTGGGCTTATGGGGACTAGTCTATTTATTTTAACTCAGTTGTTCTCACGTCATCTGGCAAAATTTAGCCATAACTGTAGCAGCTGCAATCCAAATTACCAGGCTGCTCAGGCTCATGGTGTGCTGTTCTTTGATGACAATGTCTTTTTTGTCACAGCCAGCTTATGAGCATGAGTCCCATCTAAGTGTACATTCATATTCCAGGAAGAATGAGCAAGGAGGCCATAGGAATAGGTAGCATCCCACATAGCATTGTGCAGTATATTGCAGCTGCTCAGCCCTTACCCCAAGGGCAGCCAAAACATCCAGATCAAAGGGAGCTCAGAAAGAATGAAGGCACAACCCTAATTCAATACAGGAAAATTGCCATGACTGTAGTGCTTAGTTCATTCTTCCAAGACAACAACAACAAAAGGAGAAAAAAAAAATCCCTAAGATCAGGTTCTGGCATCAGGAACTGGTCTGCCAAAGCGGAAGGCATACCCACTGGGGAAGGAGGGCTCATTTTCCTAGATTAATCACAGTGCTTTGAGTCTGCTTTTATTTCCCAATGTATTACTGCCAAGGTACAACATAAGCCACTTAATTCCTTCCCACAAACTAGAATTATCAGCTGTCATACAACTGAAACAATTTTAATAAAACCCCAGGAAAAATCCATCAAAGGTGGAAGAGTTAAACCAGGAGAGAGGTAATCAGAGGCTGGTTTTTGTTTTTGTTTTTGTTTTATTTCATTGAAAGCCTAACATAAAGCTATACCAGGATGTTAATGAAAAGCAGTTACCCCAGGTGGTTATATGTTGACACCTATTCAGTAAGTTGGTTAGTAAATTCTTTTTGTGGTAGACAGAGGGTGAGATATAACCACCACCATAAAAGTTGAGAATGATAGTGGATAAACTTCCTCTATGGAGAGACCAAAAATACAGAAAAGCTATGAGAAGGTATATTTTCTAGTATAGAAATTTCCTTTTCAGGTTGGTTTTGGTCAATAATAGGTCTAAAACTAGGTAAAAGAGACAGAAACATTAGTTTTGAAGGCTTTTAATCCAAAATATCTTCCCACAGTGGCTGATGCTGAGCACCCTCCCTCCACCTCCATTAGTCACTCCTCAGAGTTAAGACAAGTTTCCAGGAGGTACACGTTAAAATACCAATACAGTTACTTGGGAGGATGACATATGAACACTCATGATCACATTGGTTTACCAGGTTGCTTGGTGATGAGTCAAGGCTCTCAGCCTAAAGAGGACTAAAGCCAGCATGCTCTTGCAAGAATAAGAATGTGGCCAAGGTAGAAAGCAGTGCTCCCTGGGAAGGGAATTCTTGTGGGGATTGTTCCAAGAGGAGCCTTCCTCCTGCCCAGGGAGTGGGAAAGGGGTGGGGAACAGCTTAGGGGTAGTGGACCACAGAAGAAGCAAAGAGGACATAAGGCTCCGGAGTGGACTACAATGACTTCTTATTTACTCTCAAACAAGAAGGCAACGACTGAGGCCTCAGTTTTAAACTAGGACTCTGGTGAGTCTTGAATTGCCACACTTCATGGTTTTCATCGTGATATTGATCAGTTTGGAAGTACCGCCAACACAGACCTAAATAATCCATTTTTAAAAACTTCTTAGCCAAAAAGATAATAATGTATGCATTAAGCCTTCCATTAACATATCACTTTAGGCCAACAGACATGTATTCATAATCATATAGTAAAGTTCCCCTGAATTAATCCAGATTGGATAATTTCTAAAGCTACAATTTTTATATTCTATTCAGTTTTTGTATATTGTACATACTGGTAAAATTGAAGGATTTTTCTTGGGAAAAAAAAGTGTTATTTTAGTTTTAAATTGAATGCTGCAAAATTTGTTTCTATTTTCCCATTCGTCTACCTCTTATTCAACATTATAAATGAAAGTAAATTAGGAAAAGAATCATATTTACTATGTTTTGGAGGTTATTTTCCAATCTGTATTGAATCAGTTTTCATTGCTATTTACCTTTTCTACCATTGATGCGTGTTTCTTTTCAAACAATTTTTAAATACAGAAAAGTTGTAATAGGGAATTGATATTAATTTTCACAATTTCCCAGTGAACAAACACATCAATATAAGATGCCTTTCTATTCTAGAAAGAGAGCTCTGCTTTGGAGCTACATTTCTGTTCTGAACAAACTGTATGGTTCGCCTCAGCTCTACTTATGAGAGATGTTTAGCATGCTGTATCTTCTGTGAAAAGCAAATATCTGCAATGACATCTTGCTAGGACAAAGAAAAGGTATGTGGAGAAGACAGATTCTTGAGGATTTTTTTTCTCCGAGTTTTATCATTAATTGGAAGAAAGAGAAATTAGGATGAGAGAGAAAAAGAAGGGGACTTTAAAGCAGCTATCACCACTGCTGATCCCTCATCCTCAGAGTTTCTGGGCTAGGCCCTACAAAGGTGAGGCATAACAATGCTTAACAATAAAGCATAATAAAGCTCATTGTCCCATCCATCTATCTGGCCAGACCTCACTCAAGGATCCTGATACAAAAGTGTCATCCTTGGAGTTAAAGTCACTCTGCTTCCTGGTATCCTGAAAAAATTACCCAATTTCACTGCCCAAATATAGCATCCAGCAGTTATTGGCATTTCTATTAATTTGCAAAAAATAAGGAAAGGATCTGCTATCTAACTCTTCTTTAAATTCATTAGTTATGTTATTTTTAAAAGACTCTGCTCTTTAAAAAGATCAGTGCCTCTTGATTAGATCAGAAAGGTGCATAACATGACAGAGAAATGAATTGCCAGTGGGTCTAAGAGTTAGTTCTTCAGAAGCTAACTGAAGTCTTTAGTGTGAGGTGAAAAAATGCCGTTGGATCCAAACTCCTACTCAGTGGAGTAAGTGAATCTTATATACCTTGTCCCCAGCAAATGGCTAGTCTTCACTTTAATATTTTCAGCATGTAACACATACAACCCACATGTTTGCAGAATTGCTTATTTCTGTTTTTCAACAGCTCCAAAGTTTAGGTTTGTGTAAATATCATCCAGTTGTCTCCCTCTCTGTATTTTCATCCATGTGATTGTTTTTCTCCCTACACAAAACACTGATAACCCTCTAGTGGCTTCAGAACAAATCCAAATACCTTAGCATGTCACTCTCAGAACTTCACAATCTACATCTCATTTTTTTTCACCCAAACCTACTTCCAATCCCCACTTCAACCATTTATTCAACAAATATATTAAACCTCTATATCTGTTGGGCACCGCAGTAAACGCTGACACTACAGAGATCAACAAACACAGTTTCTTGAACTTCAAGAACCTCATAGGAGCTCTTTCCAAATATCCTGAGCACTAGTAACACCAAGCTGTTAACTGCTTCTTGAAGATGTCGTACCTTCTCACACCACTGTGGACTGCTCCCCCTTCCTAAAATGCCCTTTCCTCCTTTCTCCTGGTGGCAGAAATTCTACATATCAATGCTACGGCTATGGGACCCCTTCTCTGACACCAAAGCCAGAATTGAGGACTCCCTTATCTGTACTCTCATAACACTTAACATCTAGAAAGTACATCCAGGACTGCATCCCTCTTCTTCACTAACATATCTCCATTGCTAGCACAATGCCTTGTACCAAGTTAGCACTAAACAAACATTTGCTGAATAATCAATTGTGATGAAAGAATGAGTGAACAAATGCCCACGGTGGCTTGTGCCAAGTCTAATTCGTGTTACCATTAAACGTGTGTGTGTCTTCCCCACCAAACTTCTTGTCAACAGGGACCATGCTCTGCAACTCTGTGTCTTTCATTTGTAGCACATGATGATATTAAAGTGAGAGATTTAAACTAATTCATTCAGTAAATATCACTGAATGACTAATACAAGTGTAAGACACAGGCCCATGTGTCTTACAACATTGAGGACTTGCTTGAGGAGAGTTTATAATCTGACAGAGAGACTAAGATGCTCACAAATATAATAATTAATATTTCAAACTGGCTTGCACATTAATTTTCTGATGACTCATTAGAAGTATTTAAACTTATTAATTTTTTAAAAATTCCAAGTTAGAGCAATTTTTATTTAAATAACAAGAGCTGATATTTTATTGACTGCTATACTATGTGCCAGATCCTGTTCCCAGCACTTGTCATGTCTTCTCATATACTCTCTACAACAGCCTTTCTGGTACGTACTATTACCAATCCCACAGAGGCAGAGAGAAATTAATTAACTTTCCCAAGCTCATACACAAGTTGCAGAGGCAGGGCTCATACACAAGCTCATACACAAGTTGCAGAGGCAGGATTTGAACTCAGTCCATACACTTGACTATGTATATCATCTTTTTAGCAACAGAAATATACCTCATCTTAGGCAATGAATAGCTCATCTCCTTCTATTTAGAACAGAAGTCACTGTTTTGGAGATTTGGGGGGCTGTCTGGCTGCTTATTTTCCCAACTACATTAAAACACTCACATTGATATTTCCTATATGAATAGCCTCAAGGATACTAGAGCAGATTCTGAGCAAAAGGGACATCCCAACACACCAATGGAGGAAATCTAGCTAACATAAACAATGATAAAAATTTATCAGAAGAATATGGAATAATCCTAAAAATGAAAATGGAAGTTGAAAAATAAGATTTCAGAATCCACAGGAGCCAGGGTATCTCTTTGGCTCCAGGAAGCAGGTGCTACTGGTCATTTTTGTTGGCCAAGGAGGATCAAAATACTTTGTGTGACTATACCAGCAAGGCTGAAACCAATGGGAGTGAGGCTGTTCTCTGGACCACAATGTATATGCTGTTACCAGAAAAAAAAAAAAAAAGAGAGAGAGAGAGAGAGATGAGATGAGGCAAGAATACAATAGGTACCTGCCTATTCCAGGAAATGTAGGGTGTAGAAGACATCCATAGGCCTAAAACTGTAGGAGTTATCAATTTTTCAGAATAAAATTGCTTAGAATTCCTAGAATCCTGATTTAAATGAAGACAAATTAATATATGGTAGATCTGTAATAGGATACAGACTTTATATGAGTTGGAGGAAGACCTAATATTATATCTAGTTACAATCACCTACCATGTGTCACTTCACATAGTCGTCCGAACATGGCTATCTGGCTGAGTGATCATCTATAGACTGTCCACTTCCACCCTATGAGGGCAGAAGGTCTGCCAAAGAAGGGGAGAGAGTAAGAAAGGGTGTGTAAACCCACACAAAGCCACTTTGTTCTTGTTACCCTTCCACCACAATTCCTGTTACCTTTCCACCACAATTCCTGTTAAAGTATTATTACCATTGCCTCCATTTTATTTACCACCTTTCCACACCCACTACTCTTTCTTCCCCAGACCATTTTCCCTAACCATCCAGAAATAATCAAGATAAGCCATCATTGCTGGGAAAACTGAATAACTTAATGGCTTAATTCCTTTGTGTATTACAAAGTCCTAAATTGAGCCTCTCTTGACAAACCTTTTTAAGCAAATCAGGTTGGGTAGGAGGTGGGTAGAGGAGGAGAAAGGATGAGATCTGAGACCCAGAGGGATGGAGGGATTAATTTTCATTTGGTAGTTCTGAAGTCGGAGCAGAGAGACTGACATGAGGACAAAGCTTCCTCAAATGAGCAACCTAATTCATAATATGGCTCACAGATGGGATTTAATAACAAGGCTGAGCCATCTGGTAGCTTCCGACTTTAGCTAATTATTCTTGGTAAGTAAGTGCTAAGCTTTTAAAATTATTGTTTAATTTTCTTTCTTTCTTTCTTTCTTTTTTTTCTTTTTTTTTTTTTTTTTTTTTTTTTTTTTTTTTTTTTGTCACCCTCCCTCTATATTTTGTTTTCCTGGGATAAATCCCTGCCCTAGTTGCTTTTCTAGGGGGAAGCCTGGCTTGCATACTATTCTTAGCAGAAAAGCCTCTGAGAAAACATCAAAAATGCTTCCTTTAACAAACTTATTCTCTAAATTCCATCAAAGTACACTATCGTAAACAACAAAGTTAATTAAGTGCATACCCCAGGCATCTAGGTTTTAGCCCAAAGCAGTACTCACTGGCAGCTTTGTACTATACCTTAAAATTTCTACTAAGTCACATTTTCCCCCTTCTTATATAGGTACCTTATGGAAATATTTTAAATGTTTCAATTATCATTAAGTAAAATTGAATCTGCAGGAAGATACATCAAATTGTCCTGTGACATCATATACACTACGAGACACTGCCACACTGCAGAAGCAGATTAAGGAAAATGAATTTATGAATGCAGAGAATAACAGAAGAGAGAAGCCCTGGTCAGGTAGTGGCAGTGGAAAAAAGAAGCAGGTTAGTGATTCTCTGAAAAGTAATGAAGGAAACTAGAAAGCAGCCTAGAAGCAAGAAACATCACTGGGAAATTACATCACCCTGTGGGCTTGGTTTCTACAGTTTACTCAGCATTACCCTTCACTCCATATACCTTGACCTTCATCCATTCCTAGCCCAGGCCCTGAGAGCTATCATCCAAGGCCACCCTTTTTGTCCAGCCCAGAAAAAAAGGGAAATAAAGGTAATATGTGATCCAGATACTCTAAACTATAACTCAGAATTCTTTGAAAGAGCATGAATTTCAGAGAATGACCCATCTTAATTCAAATCCCAACTCTCCCCTTCAGAAGGTATATAATTTGGGGCACAATCGCTTCAATTTCCTCAGTGATAAGGGTATAATATTTATCTCATAGGACTCTTCCAAAGATAATTTGAGGTTTAGCACACAGTAGATACTTTTAAAGTAATAAATGATTTATAAATGTATGAATTTTATGATATATACAAAGAAAATAAAGCTTCTTTATTTCATGTAACTAATCTAATACCCAAAGTTCCCATTCTCCTGGGGGTAGGGTGAAATGAAGAGAAATGAATAGGATACATTTTTCAAGCGACAGTAACTTTGTGCCTTCTGTGTCCAGCCCCTTGCTTTTCACTGCTCTCCACCACAAAACGTTGAGTCAAGTCCCTGGAACAGTCATGCTGGAGTTTGCTGAGGGACTGTTGATCAAGGACCAGTGATGGTTGTCTCACATTGTGGCAGCTGCCTTGCATGGTTGTCTCCTTGCTGGTCTTCATAACAGAGAGTGGAGTGAAACAGCCTCTCTTCTCCTGGCTTTTGCTTTAATCCATCTAAATTCCTCCTTGGTCTTTAACATCTAAGTCTAACAACTTGCCCCCTCTCCTGTCTGTCTCTCCTACTCTGTACTCCACCCTTCCTGCAGCAACAGTACCTCTTTCATAGCACTCTGAGGTCTCTCTAGCCCTGGCTTATAGTACCTTGAAGATCTAATTCTTTGTAGACATGTGGCTGTATAATGAGTGGTTAAGAAATTTAAAAATCCTTCCTTTCTGGATAAATTCTAAATTTCAAGACAATAGTCTCAAAAAATTCTATTCTAGTTGTCAAAAGCTGAATACAGACTCTGCATTCCTGCGGTAACAATTCTAAACCCCCCTGATACAAATGGATGCCTCTGGCAAATCAGAGAGAAACAGAAACAAGAAAAGCACACTGATAGATTTAAAAATATATATTATCCTCATGACACTATTTCTTTTTCCATCAAGGCAGTATTTTAGTTGGTAAGGAGGTTTCATAGCGCTATACTATCAATATCATACTTTGTGTGATGGGAGTTAAACAGAGGTTTATAGGCTGGCCTAGGAGTATAATCATCATAAAATAACATTATTTCTATGGGAAAATTTCTTGAGAGTGCCTAATAACTGACTTCCAAATGAATTTTTGGAACATAGCTAGTTTGTAAGTTGAGAATGAACAGTATTCCATTTGAATACCAGAAACTTCCCCATTACACAAACTGAAACCTAAGGAGGATGATTATCTTGGACTAGAAAAATTAATATTTCTACTTTTTCTGTTTTTATAACTTACTTCCTTAGCTTTTTAGCACAAATATAATAGATCAGAGAGGCCAAATTTGAACTATAAACTCGAGGCTGTGGTGAATTAAATGTATTTGCTTTGTTCTGCAGATGTTAAACACAATTCCCACAAAATTTGAAAGGTGGAGTTAATTCAGACTTAGACGAATCTAATGAGCATCTGTTTTGATTTTTCTAACCATTGATCTGATTTTCTTTTAACTTGATACTGGTTGGTTTACACAAGCCCATGTGATAATTGCAAATAGCCAAAGGTGAAGTCATTCCAGAACCCCCAAAACAGTTTTTTTCTTAAAATGTCAAATGGTTCTTTAAAGATGTTTAACAATTTTCTATGAGTGCTGAATAAGCGATGCATAAATATATGTTATTTTACTTCTATAAATGTATCTATACACAAATACGTAACTAAATAAAAATTGAGAAGTTGTGAAGGGAAGAAGTTTCTTTAATGAGACTATAGAAAATCATGAAGACTTCATGATATGGGCTGAATCATGTCCCCCTGCAAAATTCACATGATGAAGCCCTAAACCCTAAAACCTCAGAATGTGACAATATTTGAAAATAGAGGCTTTAAAGAGGTGATTAAGTTAAAATTAGATCATTAGAGTGACCCCTAATCCAACACGACTGATGTCCTTATACGAAGAGGAAATTTGGACACAGATACATGAATGGAGGGAAGACCGTGTGGACGTGAAAGACAGACAACATCTGCAAGTGAAGGAGAAAGGCCATAGGAGAAACCAACCTGCCAACATCTTAATCTTGGATTTCTAGAACTGTGAGAAAATGATTTCTACTATTTAAGCCACCAGTTGGGACTTTGTTATAGCCCTAGTAATACACTCCATAACCTAAAAATTATGGTCTAGAAGTATAAAATATAATTCAGGTCATTTGATACAATAGATCTCTTTTAACTATATTGACAGATAATGGGTTTTTCAAAATAGTTGTATAGTAAATATTTTGAAGTTCTTAATATGAATTTTTACCTTGAATTATATTTTAAATATTTTAAGCTCTAGTAAAAGTACTCAAAATCATTAGATATCAAAATCTGACCTATTGCAGTCCCTTCCATTAACTTGCGCTGCCATGTTATATCATCATCGCTTAGTTCTCAGATTGAAGCTTTTATTCACATCATTCTGCATGTTTTAATTACCTGTAAATATTATCAGAAATGCTGCAAGTTTGCACTAATCTTTTTTTAATGCAGCCCTGAACAAAATATCTATGTTTTGTGTTAATTCTTTAATTTTATCCCATTAAGTAAAGATTAATGAATTGTCAAAAAATGACATACTCTTATAAGAAAACCTGAAAAGTAGTAGGAACATTTCCAAATGCTCAGTCCATAATTATATCAGTGATTTCTCTGTAGTTTCTTGTTGTACAATTATTTTTATATTATTAGAGTACTGAGACCATATGTATATCGATAACTAAAAAGAAGAAATAATAATTTCTTGAAGTTGATGTATCATATGCTTATTATAAAACATTTCAAAAATGCAGAAAATAAGAGAATAAAAATCACCCAACCAAAAGGTCGTCCTGCATATATCTACTTGTACAAAATTATGAGTATATTATTTTTGTACAGAGAGTTGTGTACAGGTGTGCCACATTCAAATAAATGTCAGGTATGGCTCCAGCACATCCTTTCAGTGTGTGCCCATGTCATGGTATACATAATAATCAATAGTACAGAAAGAAGAGACTACCATGATCTGTTGAGTTGTGGTAATGTCATGTTAGAGATGGTTTTGGCACATATTGTCAGCCTTCTATTTGACATACGCATGCTTCTTGAGAAAAGGAAGCGGTTAAGACGTATTATTAGCAGTTAAATTTTTAAACAAAATCGTACTGTTGATCTTTCAAACATTTGCATCAGTTGCAAAAGAATCCTCAGATTGCAAGAACTGATTTAAAAAACCGATACTATTTGTGACTCAAGATTACCTTTGTACAGAATATAATTAGATGCTGATGCAAATTTGCAGCAATGTTTTATAAGCCTCTCTTTCAATATTTTGGTTTTTAATGTTAGTCTCATTACTATTTTTAACTGACTTTATAGTAAAGAAATATGAATGTAAACTTATAAAATAATTATACACTAATTAATCACTTCTTTTGCCCTTTATCTCTCTAAGATTTCATTTGGAAAAAAACACATGTAAACCACTGGCATGGGGGAATAAATGAAAGAACTGCAATCTTTAGTCTGGAGGAGAAAACTTGAAAGGGAGACATTCAAGCTGCCTTCAGGTATCTGAAAGAGAAGTAGTTTTTGCTAGCTGCTGAAGAAACCAGGAGAATAAATTGATAGTTTTTCAGATGAACAAATCTCAGTACAATATAAGAAAAAGTTTTTCCACAATTAGTTCTTCCTAAAAGTAAAGGGTTGCCCCTGGAACTCCCAGCAAACCTGGCAAGGGAGATCTTCAGGTGAAGGTTGGGTTTTTAAGTTCTGTACAGGGCATCCTCCTTTGGAAAGAAAAGATGAACTCCAATTCAAAGTTCAGCATTCAAGGAGGAACAACACTTTGAAAAGAAAGTAAGCATGTTGGCCTCCTCTTTTAGAGATTTGGGAGAAAACCATTGAGTTTTCTGCACACTTAATCATGTAAACAAAGAGATTAAAGTCACATATAACCAGAATGTTCTGCCTGATACAGCAGAGCTCTACTATGCAGAGCAACTTTAGAAAAGATCCCTCCTTATGCAGGATAAAGTGGTGCTTGAAAACACTAAGCTTTGGGAATCGGGTTGGTAATTAGTAGGAAAACAAGAGAAGAGATTCAAGAAATTACACCCTGCCAAGTCACAGTTTGCAATGGGCATGTCTCAGCTTTTTGCTAAAGAAAATATTCAAGAACTTGACTAAGCCATAAATATTAGGGTGGACTTGGTAGCACCTCCATTGACAAGGCTTCCGTGCTTCTCTTTTTAGTTGCATAAATCTGAACATGTAAAACGTTCTTATGTAAGTCAACTCAAAATTACTGTGACCTACTATTAACCCACCCAGGAGAGGTAGGCAGTGCACTCTCTGGAGCCCACTTTCTGGGCTTCATTCCTGGCCATACCAAGAGTGAGACCACTTTGTCCTTGTTTGTCAGAGACTCTTCTGATTTTAGAAGTGCAAGTCCCATTTCTTCAGAGCCCCCTCAGTTCTGAGCAAACTGGGACATTTAGTGACCCTAGTTCAACAGCTGGCCAGCTGGGAAGACTTGCCTATATTCTGGAGGAGCAATAAAAGTACCCACCTCAACAGTACTATGAGGATAAAGTGAATGATAAATATAAAGTACATGAAACAGTATCTATACATGTTTACATTCAGTAAACAGGAGGGGTTTTTATTATCTGTGATCAAGCTCTACTCAGTAAGCAATGTAACCTTAGGTAACATAGCAGTTCTATGTATGTCATGATCCTCCCAATAGCTGAGGTACTAGCCATAAAAAAATGAAGCTAGCCATTTTTATATTAATTTATTGATAGATCATTTAAATATTATGTTTTTATATTAATCTATGGGTCAGTCATTTAAATTCATATATTTAAATCCACATATAAACTACATATACATTGTTCAAATCCACAGCTCAGAGACAATTCAGGAATTTCACAAAAGTGCTTTCGCCATAGAGTATACAATGAGTCTTGGAATCACCTAAAACAGTCCTAAGTAGGTTGTTGGAAAGATGGGGGGGGGGCGGGAACAGACAGAAGAGATTATTCAGCTGGTGAATCAGAGTGACGATGCAGATCCATGAAAATGCTGACAGCAATGAACGCTAAGGAAAGGGCTTGAATGCGATGCTCATTTGTCATCATTTATTTATAGAACTTTCGGATGTTCATCACAAACCAAAAAAAAAATTAAAAATGTTGAATCTACCCAAAATGATGACATGAATGTGTAATTCACCAAAAAAGATTCCTTGTTCCTAAATATATTTAAAGACAATAGGCAGGTGCAGAGATACATGCCCTCCCCCCCCCAAAAAATAGAACGTAATTCTTAACTAGTATGAGGCAAGAATTTCTCTTTACAACCTAAAAAGTGCCCTAGTAGCATTTAGGGAGACAGATTAAAGGTGGGAGAGAACACACCTTGACAAAATCATCAAGGGTGTCTCACCTGATTTGATGTGACAGCACCAGACCCACTGCCATCATGCCATTATTTCTACTTTAACAGAAGTGGGCTGGGTTATCTCTTAGCATCCTTCCAGGAAAAAAAAGGGTGAGGGGTGGGTAGGTAGTAAATGAGTTTCCTGATTCAGAGCTAAGATAGTAACCACTGAAATAAAACAATGTAAGAAAGGTAGGTGGAGAGTCATATATATGTAAATAGGATCATATAAAGGACATAAGCTGACTGACTAGATGTTACCTTTTGCCTTATAAGCAGCTGCTGTGGCCATGAGAGGCAGGGGTGTCAAACATTTCTCCCGCCACAAATCCTTCTGGGGACGAGAAATTTGCTGGGCTTTTAAAGTATTTTTCCTTGAGATTATCCAGAGGTAACAGACCACATGAACTCTGTCCATTCATGGAATCGTTAATGTTAATTCACCCTAGAGATTGGTTTAAACAAAATAAAGCCTTAGTCATCTGGAGCCTAACTTACTACAAACGGTAATTAACATAACATTTTCTTCTTTGCATTTAGCTTCAATGAGAAATAAAGTGAATCACAAGAAAGTAATTTGACATGAGGGATTTCCCTTTTTAACTAACCATTTCTAAGGTGTAACCAAGAAATTAAAAGATTCTTTTCTGGCTCATCTTGTTCATCTTTCATATTTATGATCAAATAGCATGAATTTATGCTCAGAACAATGATTCTTAAGCACAGAGTGGTGTGAAATATTCAGAATGATTTCTACTAAAAAGTTTTTAGTTAATTTACAATCAAAGAGAGTATCAGCTTTTTAGAATTAGAGATGAGATTTACTTCTTGTCTAGTTCTTGCCAGGGTTTGGTAACAAACTATTTGTTTATCATACTAGATCATCTATCACAATGATTTTAAAACAATTTTAGCCACAGAATCCTTTTTAAAAACTAAATCTTACATAGAGTTCTGATATATAGACAGGGTGACCAGCTGTCTATATATTAGACATCAGTTTGACCAGAACAATGAAGTGTTTTTTGGATGAAGGACATTGTATACTAACACTAGGAAAGTCCCAGGCCAACCAAGATAGTGGTCACCCTATTATAAAATAAGAAAAGCTCTGTTTTGCCAGGATAAATGTTTTTTTATAAGTAAAAATTCATAATATTAATTTATTATTAAGCCAATCAAAAAATTGAGGTCATTTTCATAAACAAAAGAGAAAAATATTGAGGGTAATAGTTTCATCTCACATGAGCCTAAAAATCCAGTTTACTTCTCAATTTGTTGTGATTTCACAGCATTGAGGAAGTTCTGATTCACAGAATTTTTGAATGATAGCTTGCTGTTTAATAGTCATCCTTAGGAGCTCAGGATTCTTTCTAACTCGACTGATCCAGAAGCTTATAAGAACCAAAGCAGAATGTTTGTTTCAGTGTCAAATCACTAATGATATCGAATACATTTTTATGACAAACATGAAAGTCCTATCAGAAGCATCCAAAATATAAAAACTCTCTGTCATAGCATATGCATTACAACATGACATGCCAGAAGTCCATTTGCTCACTAACATGCCTGGACCTGGCTGGCTTTCTTGTCATTTAACTGAGGTTCTGCACATGCACCATGATAGTGTAGTATCCTGTACAATTCTGCACTGGGAGTACATGTGCGGGCCTGGATTTCAGAAACAGTAGCATTCTCAATCGACATTAATGCAGTCACAGGATCTGCCAGGAAAAACTTTGTTCCAGTGTCTACAGGGAAAAAAAAAAAACTGGTAGCACAAATTAAAAGTTTATCATTGTCACATGTAACATATTTTTGTTTGCATGTTATTTTTAACAATCAAAAATACACTTTAACATGATATTCAAATCAGGACTGGGTTCTGGAAAACACAACAGTAACCATGATAGGGAACATTTCTCTATAGAGTTTATTGTGTGCCAGGCTCCAAATATTAACTCATTTAACACTCATATTTATCCCATTTTACGAAAACTGAGATGTTGGGTGGGATAAGTGATTTGCGGAAAGTCACAGAGCTATCAAGTGACAGCCAGGCTTGAGCTCAGACAGGCTAATTCTGATTTGTTCTCAGCTACCAAATTTTACCAGTCACTTCAGTTTAAAATCCCTGCTCTGGTATATTTTATAGGCAGGAAAACTACTTCTTAAAAGGTAAGGGACTAGGCCAAGGCCATGAATTTGTAAAGGGTAAAAGTTCTGGAACCTGCCTCCCTGATGCCCACTTTTCTCTACCACACCTTGGTCTTCTCAGAGGTCTGCCTAACCCAAGTTGCACAGACATTAATAACAGGTTACTGTGCTACCTGCCTCATGTCACCAGTTTGGGAAGAAGACTTTACTAATTAGTGATTTATCCCTTTATGACCATTTGCTCAGTGGGGCACAGAGCTATACACAGGACACACAGCCTTAATGGGTAGTTACAGAGCAAGTAAATGAAATCCTGTTTCCATTATAAAGAATAAAGGCAGCTTCTTTCCTTGTATAGATTATCTCAGCTATAACGGATCTGTTCACAATTACACAAATATTGCCTGTTTTGTTCCTGGCAGGCCACTTTCAAACATCATAAGCAAGCCGCAAAAGCCCAGAGGGTGGCCCATTCCTCTCTGAGCATTAAACAACTCTGTTAACTTCTAGAGAGCTCCAGCTACCCACTTTTTATCCATAGCTACAGAGAAAGAACAACTGACAATTTGGTACATATTATTGGATTACCTGTCACATATACCTAAAAAACAGACTAATGGAAATCACAATCATTTTAACATGCATGCCATTCCCTACTTACTGTTATTAAAATTTGATTATAAAGTGGTTACTTTAATTTCTAATATTTTCCAAAGAAAATTTACAAATGGTGGTCAGATTCCCAGGCTATCTTCTTTCCAGAATGTATTTGATGCACATGTAGCTGAAACAGTATATTTGCAATAAAGAAAATGATTTTATTATAGAATTATTGGCCTCAAAATATTAGATGAATATTTAAACCTTTACCTTATAAATATACTTTAAAAATAAATATATATGGTAATTTCTGAAATACGTCGAACATTTGTAGCTAAATAATGTTGAAAATATAACTAAAAAAACTGGTCTTAGTTACCTTTAATTCTGATGCCTGAGGAAATGCAGATCTAATTAGAAAAGACGAGGCAGCGAGTGGAACTTTTGGGAATTTTCAAGGGCTTGAGACTATAAAGTGAGAGCATCGGTTTTTTGTGTCAAATTTTACTTCACAACAGAGGCTCTCCTTTTCCTCCCTTTCAGAAGCAGGTCAGTAACGGTTATTTACTGCCTCACAAGCTTCCTCCTTCACTGTGTCTTGAGTCCTCACAGACACTCAGTGAGGTCACTTATTGGCCATGGGTTAGGCAGGGTCAGCATGGCCTCACACAGACTCATGTCATGACGCTTGGCTGCCACTGACGGCTGGTCCTCCAGCTCAGTCTTGTTCAGGGCAAGAGGTTATAGCACAGGATGGGGGCTGGACGACCATGGCCATAGTGCTGCCAGCAAGACCAGCTGGCCCTGGCCATGTTGGCCCCTGCCCACCGCCTCACACATTAGGTAGTATCCACAGCCAGTGATCAGGAATATTCCATTCCATTTTTATATTTACAGAGAGGGATAATAAAGCATCTAGGACTCCAGAAAAGGCAACTATCCTTGCTCCACAGAAGAAAAATATAACAAAATATATGCTTTGAATATAAATTTTATAGATAGGAGACTGAAGAACAAATCCTAACATCTGTGACCTAGGACTCAGAGCAAATCTTCTGGTTTAGATGCTCAGTTTGACAATCCTTCTGTTACACATGGCTCCCCCTAGTAATCCTGCCTTGCCTTTCTGTGACAAATAAGGGGCCCTTCCAAGTTCTTACATAGCACCTTATCAGAGCTCCCATCACTGTCTTCTAACCATCTTCATTCTTCATTAGATGCTAGGTAGAGATTATGCACTTTGGATCCAGATGATCTGGATTCTGGTCTGTCCTTTTCTGGCTATGTGACCTTGGATTAGTTCCTGAACTTATCTAAATATAAGTTCCTTCATCTGTACTATAAGGGTACTACTACTACTTGCCTTATGATTTATTGTTAGTAATGTGTTGTTGTTGTTATTTAAGTTTTTTGAGGAAAGGTGTCCTGTCATTTGACTGTGGTATCACCAGCCCTTATCATGCTGTCTGACCAAGAGAGTGTTCAAAAAATATTAATGAATTGATCAATGAACGACACTCAGCTATGAAGTGGAAGAAAATGCTGGATATGGAATGATGATCTTCCACAGGGCAGCTGGTGCTAATAGTTAAGCTCCCTGAAGGTTTTCTTTCTTTGAAGAGCCTGATGCTTCCTCTGATTTTAAGGGTTATAAGTGGGCTCAGCTATTCTAAATGTTGAAGGGCATCCTTGCTCTGTGAAGTGCTGCTTCACAAACAGGCCACCATCTGCCGCAAAGATAAATACTGTTGGCACTGAATTTGCTGTGGTTGTCGATATCAACATGCCTGATATTTAGAACACTAGCTTTTTTATGTCGCTGATTTGGGAGCACAGGAAGCTTCTGGAATACTGCCTAGATTGCTGCCCTTTACAACCACAACAGCTGTGCCATTTTTTATTGTTCTGAGGCTGAGAACGGGAAATTAAAGAACCCGACAGCCAAACTCCATTTCTGAGCCTTCGCAGTTGCTATTCCAGAGCAGGTCATACTCTAGTTCACACATGGCTTCCCAGCTTCGTCTTTGTTTCAGTTCTCAGCATTATATGTCAATTTAGTTCATCGAATTTCCTATAATGAATATACAGCTCCGCCCACAACCTTGATGGGTAAGGAAAATGTTTTATTTAGTTGTTATTCCTATAACAAATTTATTTCTATTTTGAGTTCCTATTTCTTGGGGGCTACAGAAATGTAATTATTAGTTTAGGTGGAACCACTTTTTCTCAAGGGTTGCATGGGAGGTCCAAGAGTTCACACATTGTCAAGCTATTGTGGGGTCAGGGAATATACCTAGTCGGCCATGTGTCTGTCCTTCTGGAGTAATCTATGGACCTTCATGCATTGATTCCCCAGCTCAGCCATGAGACAGCCCTAGTTCTTATCTCCTGACCACTTCAGGTGCCACCCTTTGTCACCCTATGGAGCAGCAGCATCATTCTGCAGCTTCCTTGCTTGGTTCGGATGTAGGATTCTTTATGGGGCTATGGCTCTGTTCACCAAGTCACTACGAAGCTATTCCTTTGAAAGCTCTGTGGCCTCAGGGCTCTACACACATGTCCTCTTCTCGTGGGCTTGAGAGTTCATCTGTCAAAAAGGCCATGTGAAGAGCCCTGCTATCTAGAACTAGTGCCTCACCCCCTCTCCCGGGGGGAATCCAGGTAATCATCTGGATGGTCCTAACATTCATTAGACTCAACAATTTAAACAATTCCATCATCTTTTTCACTCCTTTAACAGTGTAGAATTTTGAAACAGGAAGAAGCTCCTTTTTTGTCTCTTTCACGCTGTGCCACATCCTTACCCTGAGGTAAGAAGCAGGACTAGCTGCTGCAGGGAGAAGGGAGCAGGAGTAGGACATTACTGATGGGGGTGGAGTGGATATCAATTAATATTTAAAATTATCTTGCCATGACATGCTCATTACCTTATTTGATTCTCACGACAGTTTTATGACAGAAACAATTTCACTTTGTTTCGTTCTTCACCCAGAAGGCCTGAGACACAAACTTAGCCTCCACGTGCCACACCTAGTGCTCTGTCCGCCATTCCTTGCTTCCAAGCAAACTGGACTCCTTGCCATCTTCTGTTCATGGCTTAGTCCCACTTCTCTTCATCTCTTATATACCGTTTCAATCTGTCAAAATCTTCCCCATCACTCTTTCTCTGCAAAGCCCTTTCTGATCACTTTAAGCAATAGTGGCCTGCCCTCTACCAAACCCTTAGGGCACACTCCTCCCTCACACCACCTTGTCCATCCTGCTCTACGTTGTAGTTTTGCTCAGGTCTTATCACCCCTACTAAACTGCAAACTCTTTAAGCCCAGGAACTCTACCTTTTTTTGTTTAAAATAATGAATGAATATACAAACAAATGTATGGATAAGTAGATGAATGGAAATAGTTGCCCCATGATTCCAAAAAGGAAGGAGTAGTCTTAGCAGCCCCACATCTAAAGTCATTCTACTGGAGGAGCAAAGAATACCACTGTGAAATTGTAGAGTAAGATGGATGGTAAGAAGTTCCCTGATCCATCAGTGGCTAGTCTAGCAGAATGACAAGAGCCTATGTTTAGAGAAGAAAGCAATAATGGACAGAAAAAAAGGCCTGCGCCCCACGCGGGGTGGCCCTTTGAATAAGGAGCTTTCATAGGCCTACTGCTTATTATTCTGGGATTCCCTGTCCATATAAATACAGAAATAAAATGGCATAATCATTAGCTGCTGTGAAACAATCACATGCGAAGATAGTTTTGAGAAGAGTAATGTAATAATATTATGACAGTAGTTGCCATTAATTAGGGATCTATTGTGTACCGTTTCTATGGCTAAGATCGTGAAAAAAATAATTCCTCAATTATATTTATCAGTGGTTAAATATTTAAAAATATCTATCAGACATTGCTTTAATAACTTCTAGCCATCAATGTGGAAGAATATATTCAAAAGAACATGGTGAAAATTTTAAATTTGAGACTGAAGGGGAGCACATGGATATTTTTTAAGCAGACTGACTTTGTGGTTACCCTGTAGGAAGCCTAAAATAAAGAAAATAAGTAGCTGGCTGCGAAGTACTGTCTTTCCATCAGCATCCCTTCACACTGAAGAACAGATGGAACAAGTTTCCTTCTATGGAGCCATAAATCCAAGGCTTCTCTGAGGGAGGTTTATCCCAGTAGCCTGGCATGTTAGGAATTTATTTAGCCACCTGGAAGGTGGTTGATCAATACCAATCATGGTTACAATTAGATGTACAATCGGGTGCTGATCATAAAAATATTTGTCTTAATTGGTTAATTATAATTTGATTTCTCTTTCCCTAAAATGCATCAACATCTAATAATTTTTAGAAGGAACACAGAGCTTATTCTCTTCTTTCCACGATCTAAAGAGAGAGTACACTATGACACTATTTTATATAAATAACTGGTGTGTGTAAATTTCTCCCATTTTTTTCGATCTTTCTTCGTGCATGCTATCTCTCACTCCATCTCTCCTATTACAAAGGTGTGGACAGTCAGTGCCGCCAACGTCCTTCCACTCGTCGTGGGTGTCATGTTTCGATAATAGCTAGTCCTTTAAAGAGGAACAACAAAAGCAATACAGTGTGGGCAGCTGATAAATAAGACTGCCTCATACTTTCCAGAAGAAAAAGTTCTTAGCCATAGGGGTAAGGATTTATTGAGCCAGATACTGTATCAGGCATGGAACCTAAAAAACAAAAATTCATAAGCTGTAGCCCTCCTTGAGCTATATAGCTTCTGAGGTTGTCCCCAGTGATCTCCTCCTCCTGGTATTCACAGCTCTGTATCATTTCCTTGCCTCCTTGAGTGTGGGCTGGACCTAGTGACTCACTTCTAACAAACAGAATAAATAAAAAATGATGGGCTATTACTTCCAAGATTAAATTATAAAGAAGAAAAAAAGAAGATTAACTCATGTCTTGGGTATTCTCTCTCATTCTCTCACGGGCTCTCTGTGAAAGAAGTCCTAACTGCTATGTTATGAGCTGCCCTACGGAGTGGCCCATGTGACAAGACACTGATGTCTCCGGCCAACAGCAGCAAGGACCTAATACCTGCCAACAGTCACATTAGTGAGCTTGGAAGTATACCCTCCCCAGCTGAGGCTTAAAATGACTAGCCCCAGCTGATATCTCAAGTGGAGTCTTATAAGAAACCTTGTGGAACAGGCACCCAACTTAGCTGCACCCAGATTGTTATGAAGTTATAGATAACATGGCGGGGGTGGGGGAAATAGTTATATAAACAAAAAGTAACCAACATATGCATTATCTCTATTATGTGTCAGAAAATAGACTAATAGACTTTTAACATGCATCATCTCATTTATTTCTCACAATAACTTTAAGAAGTTCTATTATCTCCATTGCACAGATGAGACATAGTGAGGTCCCTTAATTTGCTATAAGGCTACATGGCTAGTAAATGGAGGAACTAGAACTCAAGACCATGTCTAATTTAAAAGTTCTTGTTCCAAAACTGATGAATACTGCCTCCCAGACACAGTCAACAGCGTAAGTACATAAAAACCCCAGATATGATCAAGGGAGACAGTCAGCAATGATTCCTGGAGGTTTTAGAGATGTTTTTGTTTCATGTTGGATCTACAAGGATAAGAAAGTGTTCAGACCTCTAAAAATTAAAAGTTTATTATAGGTATAAAGTCTCACATGCAAAGTTATATCAGATAGAAAAAGCTCTTCAGATTTAAGAACTGTATAAATTTCAAAGCTGTGTGAGTTGAGGCTAGATAAATTGATAAGATCAGACAGCAAAAGAGTTTTCTTCCATTTACAAAACACTAATTGTAAATGGGTTGCTCTTCCTTTATTGTTCATCATAATAAAATTCAAAATCATTAAAAAAATTTTAAAATCATGTCAAAAATAGAATTTAAGTTTATAGACTATGGAAGTTAGACATTGCAACTGCCCAGAATTTTTGTTTAAAGTTTTAGACTATAATAGAGGCAGTTCTAAGAATTATTTACCTTTTCCTAGAATGCTCTATGACAAGTAAATACACAATGAATAAAGTGTCAACATGAATAATTCTGTAAATATTATCTTTATGACTTCATTGATGGCACATCAAATGTGTGGTTTCATCTTAAAAACCTATCTCAACAAGCTGCAGATCTACTGTAACCTACTTGGGAAATCTATGATTTTAGGTACTGAAAAGAAAACACTAGCCATGTTGAACTTTCATGCCTTGAGAGAGTAGTTTTGATTGTATAAAACTTTGTATAAAAGTCCAAGGAGTATTTTCTATGTCAAACATTAAATTGCTATATATACTGTAAATTAAAAATAGAAGAGCAACATGTTGTGGCAGTTATTTACAGCCAATAGGGCATGGGGTTAATTTGTATAAAGAACTCCTGAATCCTATGAGAACATCAATATTCCAATGAGCGATAACAGTTCATCCTAAAACACCTATTATAGTCCAGATGCTTTATTCATTCTCTCATTTAATTGTTTCTATAATCGTGCAAGATAAAGAACTGTTATTCTAATTTTGCTGTTGGTAAAACTGTAGCTTAGCACAATAAGTAATTTACCCAGGTTTACATCACTAATAAGTGACAAAGCTATCTTATAAATAGAACTCCAAAATCTCATTTTGTTCTGCCTTGTCCTGTGGATAATATAGTATCTATTTAGATTCTGTTCATGGTCTTCAGTGAAAGCACGAAGACTATGAACAGAATCTAAATAGATACTATATTATTCTCACTATAATCTAAGTAACCTATGGAAAACTGAGGTAAAATTTAAATATTCTAAAATATTTTTGAATTTTATAACAACGCAAATACCAGCATTGTTTTTGAAAATGTGGGAAAGAAAGAAACTTTTTACAATACTGACATGATTTGATAAAACATATCCGGAAGAAAATTTGGCAAGCACTGTTTTTTTTTTTTTTTTATTCTTAAGGGTTATCTGAATATCACATTCACTGTGAAGCTTTCCCTTGTGTCTCCTTGCCCAGGCAGTTATGCACCTTTCCTCTGTAGTTTAAAATATTTATCTCTGTGCCCCCAGCGCACAGCAAGTTACTGGCACACACAAAATATTATCAATAAATATTTGTTGACTGAATAAAGAAATAATTCAACAGAAGAGGGGAAAGGCTATATATGTGGAGGCATTCTTTACAGTAGTAAAATATGAAAAACAAGGTCCACAAAACTGAAATGGTGAAGGAAAGGACAACAAGATGATTGACTCTTTCACAATCTAAAAACAATAATATGCAGTTATCCATGAAGCCTAAAGAATATTCAGCCATTATGGGGAAAAAAACTGAAAGCAAAATACAGTGTGATTGCCCTATTATTAAAATGTGTTCCCATAAGGACAAAAGCTAGAAGTTAGTATTTAAAAAGTAGAAGTTAATGGTTCTGTGAGAGTGATGGGATTAGATTTTTAAAAATTATTTCTCATATTTTCTTTAATGTGGTTATTAAATTGCTTATATTCGTTTAAAAAATGATCTAAATAGCTCAAGATTATTTGGAGGAAAAGAAAGGGTTTTTTTCAAGTTATCAAAACTTCCTGTCTTAACCAATTAGAAGTTTAGAGCTGTAGTAACTTCCTCAGCCATCAGCCATTTGTTTCTAATATAATTATCTTCCTCCACTTATACTGCTATTAATAGTTAATTCTTACCTTTCACTCTTCTGTTAATAGTATGAGGGGTTTATTACGTCTGTGACTTTTAGTATAATCTTTTTCCAATCCATTTTGGAAGTAGAACGATTATAAATAAATAAAAATAAAGATTACCACATAATAAGTAAGTCATATATAATACGAAGACGTTATTCAAGGAATTAGGCAGATGCCATTAGCTGTCTAGAAAAACCATCCAAATGCTAATTAAAGTTAACTCCTTTACTCTTTCAACCTTTACCTCCCCTCCCTTCCCACAAAAGACCTTACACCCTTACACTTAACTCTACTGCATTACTTACCCATGATGTCTTTTTATTTTAAACTTGTAACAACAGTAGCTACCTCAGCACAGGATGTACTGTAAGTATTAACAGCCAGCTGAACTACATGGCATCTTTGCTTCCAGCTGGACATTACCCGGTTCCCTTCCATGCCACCGCCCCCTTCCTCCCCCATAGCCCTTTTTCTCTCAGGATGTGACCCATACTTTAATCCTTCTTGCACCATTTCAATGCTTTGTATTTTTAGCTGTTTCATCATTCACTAAAAGCAAGACTCATATAACTCAGTTGTTCATTTTATAAGCAATTCCACTTACAGAACCAAACCAGGTTGTTCATTTTAACACAGCTCTTAGACTCAGCTAATATGAGTACATGTGAATTCATTGTATCTGATTCTCTATCAAGGATTATTAACACCACTTTCCACGTAGCTTCCTTTAAGAGAAATGTCATTTAAATAAAACTACCCTGAAAACACGTAAGAAGAGACTATTTTGAGTAAGATATCAAAAGACTAATTTTCTGAATGGACTAAGGCAAATAACAATGATCTTGAACACCTAGAACTATTATTGCCCCTGCTTTTTACCCTCCCCATTAGTCCCACACCATTGGTATGAATCGATATTGAATAGAAAATTGAAAAATATCAATACCACATTACACTATTTCATATCAAAGAAGGAATTGGAAAGGTAAAACCCAAACAATATTTATATAATTCAACTCAGTCTTACTGTATAATCTGAAGATCTTTCAGGGGTTTGAAAGATTAAATATTATTTTCAGTGTGCAAAGGAAATAATTTACTTGATACCTGGCAATTAAGCCTTAGCAGACTCACAGGTTGACATGTTTTATTTGATTTATAACAAACAGAATCAAAGTTGAAAAGAGTTGAAAGAATATATTTTGCAAAGTAAGCACAATTCTAAGCAAATCTAATCTTTTCTAAGCACCCAACAATATTTTCCCAACTGCTTCCATTAAGAGGGATGAACAAAGAGGAAGCTCATACATTCTACATTGTATTTCAAAACAGGGATTACATTTTTAGTGTTAAATAGAAAGTCTTGATAGTCATTTCAAAGGAACCACTAATACAAAAAATATATATAGCTGAGAGAATGCCTATTATGGGCATGTCCTTGCTTCTAGCTGGCTGACTAACAATAGAAACACCATTTGGGATGTTACCATGAAATGAGCACCAACATGATTTTTCCTTAACAATAAGCACCCAAGAATGAATCAAGCAATCTTGAGAAAGCAAGTAGTAAGCAACTATTACTAGTTGTGGCATAATAATATTAACAGCTACATAATCATGAACAGTTCGGTGAAGGCCTTAGACTACCCCTAGTCCCCTACCTTTACCATAGAGGTGAGAAAACATGGGAGGGGTAAAGCAGCTTGCCCAGGGTCAAGTCATTAGTGATAAGCAACGTCGGGACCAGGATTCTAATGCAGTGTTCTAGCTGCCACACAGTACTGCCTTTCATGCATCCTTCTATCTGCCAAACCACCCAGACATCCAGTAGGCTTATTCTATGGTTATTTGTGAAGCTTAATTATGTGCCAGAAGTGGTGTGTGGCCCCAGTGAATCATTCCTTCCTCTGTGCATGTGCATGTAGTGTAACTTTGTTGTTCATCCCGTCAGGAGATACTGTTTTTTTCCCCACCCATCAAATCTGGACTGACCTTGCCACTTGCTTTAACTTTATAAAAAGGAGCAGATGTGACATTTTACAGCTTCAAAGTATTGACCTCAAGAGACCTTGCAGCTTCATCTCTCCTCATCTTGTTGCTCTGAGACTACTGTACAAGGCAGTCTGGGTGAGCCACCTTAAAGATGAGAAGCCATGTGGCAGAGAAACAAGATACCCGAGCCAGCAGCCCCGGTCAAGTGCCAGACATGTACATGAAGCCAAATAAGACTAGCCAGTCCCCAGCTGATGTGCCAGCTGACTGTAAATGCATGAATGAGCTTGGCCAATACCCTACAGTGCAGAGACCAGACATAGCAGATGAGCCCTGTATATGTTGTTGACCCACAGAATCATGAGCATGTCTGTAGCCTCCAAGTTCTGGGGTGGTTTATTGTGTAGCAATAGATAACTGATGCACTATATTAAGTGCTAGCCTCTAGAGAAAGAGCCAAAGAAAGAAATGAAAAGACAGTCTTTGCCATCAAAAAACTCACAGATTAGTGGTAAATACAAACACAAAAGCCATCCTTTAAGAAATAGAGTCATAAATTTCATGCAAGTTTTCTAAGTGAGAAATCATAAGAAACTAAATCAAGGTAGTGAAGATAAATTCAATAAGGTTTCATGATTGAATAGGGTGGTTGAAGAAGGAGTCTAGTATGATGTTTAGCTTTGAATGTTTAGTCAATACTGGTAACAGTAGGTTGCAGAAAGCCTGAGAGGCAGAGATTTAAGAAAAAAGAGAGGAAGACAGAGTTTATATTTTACATGTTGACTTTGATGAGGAACCTAGAAGTCTGACCATGAAGTTCAGGCCTACATAACATCCAAGTAGAAATGGATATATAAGCCTGAAGTTCTGGAGAGAAGACTGGATTAGAGAACAACCTTGAATATCATCTATAGCTATTAATAGTAGTTCAAGGCATGGGCAGGGGTTAAGTTGACCAGGGAGAGTACATCAAGCAAACTAGAGTAGTAGAGACAGAAGACCATTTTTTCAAGAAATTTTCTGGGGTCAAAAGGAGAGAAATAGTGGGAACATTAGATCAACTTTATTTTTTGTCTCATGTCAGACCTGAAGTAATATTCTGTACTTCACCTTCTCCCACCAAAGAAAAACTATTACAGAGAGCATCAGATAAACATACAAAGTTTACTTAAGAATTTGAGATTGAGTATGGGTAGTTATGTCACTTGACACTATAGCATTTCTTTCCAAAAATCCTCATTACATAAGTTTTCAAGTCACTTATCAGGTCACTAGCTATTAAGTCTCATTCTCTGTTCCTAGACATTTCTCTTGCATGGCTCTTATCCAGAGCAATTTAGTTCTGACCCTGTTCTCTTAGGGTATTAGTTTGTCCATAGGTTCAGGAGACCCAACCTCTGAGTGAGCTCATCAGAGCATCCACCCCACAAACACTTCATGAGGGTACTGCTAAGAGAAAAAAAAAATAAGATTTATTCATTTTGGTATATACTAAATGGGTTTCCAGAAGGCGCAGTGGGAATAGAATGAGTCAGGAGGAAAAAACACAGTGCCACATCAGGTTGTGCATTTAGGAGATAGACGATAAGTTCTGCAGTTGAATCTTGGCAAAGGATGATAGAATGAGAGGCACAGTGGGATAAATTGGCCTCAAGGCTTTGAATCAGGCATTGTTTACTCTTATTTAACTAACTTGACCTACTTTTCCTCTTTCTAATTAAAACATGTTCCATTCCATGAAGAGCTACAAATCAAAACAAGGAACTTCTTGTACAGATGCCCTTTGACGTACACTGGGGTTACATCCCAATAAACCTATCATAAGTTGAAAATATTGTTAAGTTGAAAACATATTTAATATACCTAACCTGTTGAAAATCATAGCTTAGCCTAGCCTACCTTAAATGTGCCTTACATTAGCCTACATTTAGGTAAAGTCATCTAATAAAAAGCCAATTTTATAATGCCCAGCCTCACAAGAGTGTATCATATCACTTAATGCTAGCCCAGGAAAAGATCAAAATTTGAGTATTGTTTTCTACAGAATTCATATTGCTTTTGCACCATCATAAATTAAGAAAAAATTATAAGACAAGCCATCATAAGTCAGGAACCATCTGTAAATTGAAATTTAACCTAGAAACCATGAAAAATAACTAAAAATTAAAATTCTTCAGTTTTTTAATTAACATTGCATACCTACAAAAATATATTTAATAATTCTAGCTTATAAAATAGTATTTTCTCTCCAGCAGTGACATATAAGACTCCACAAATTTTTGAGAAAATAACTACTATACCATATGGAAATTTCCAAAGAGCTTCAGCTCTATTTCCTATGCATTTTATAAAGCAGAAATAACACTGGAATGAACTCTGAACTAAAAACTGCCCCTTATAAAATGAGAAAAATAATTTGTGTCTATTGCCATGCTACTCTGAACAAGCCTGATCCTGTCCGATCTTGGAAGCTAAGCAGGGTCGGGCCTGGTTAGTATTGGTTGGGAGATGTAAAAAATAAAAAAATAAAACAAGGGATTGTAAGCTGACAAGGTCCTTGCAATCTGTGAGGTCAACCAAGGGTTGCCTCACCTAAAAACTACAAAATAAAATAATAAATAAATAAAATTTTAATTTTTTTTTAAAAGAAATATTTTAAAAATAAAGAAAAATAATTTGTGTTGTGGCAATTACCCTTGTCCAAAACTATCTGCTGAGGTAAGAATTAATAGAAGAGCCAAATTCTCCATCTTTTTACTAGGAGGAATAAAAATTATTCCAATATGTATCCAGTGTATCTCAAGGGAAGTTTTGTGATGTTTCTATATTTTACCTAACCACTTAAAAGTTTTGTGATGCAAATGAAAATAGTTATTTTAGCTGGCAATAAAAATAATACTTCAACATTGGAAAAATTGGCTAATAATTAATTATACTAATTAGGATTTAAAAACTATGACACTTGAACAAATATTTTAGAGTGTGGTATAAAAATCATTAAAAAGGTCATATTTTTCCAAGAAGTATTAATATAATTAAATAATGGGATGTGTGCTGTTGTTAATTAGGTCTCACGTATCTGCTTCTTTTCAACTGTCCAGATGGCTAAGTACACAGATATTCATACATTTTCTGATCCCAAGCAAGGTGTTTATTTTTGGATGGTAGGAAGGAAGTTTTATAATAGATTTAAGAAGAAATTCAGATACCTTCAGAAGACCTGAAATTCCCCCCACTCCCTGCCCCTTACTTTCCACCTAATCTTTAGGCCTCATATTTGCCACTGCTATTGCACTAAGAAGGTTTGGGCTTTGCAGTCCCAACAGACATCTGTAAAGCTCTGAGAAGCTTCTAGTTTTCCACAGCCTATAAGAGCACCACATATGTGACTGGAAGTATAAAGAAGTTTCTTTTTCCAAAAAATACCGTGCATCATCATGTCATAGTAACTAAAATTTCACCATAAGAAAGTTTATTCTTAGGTTTAAAAAAAAAACACAAACCTTATTCTCAATGAACAAATACTTATGCAGCACTTACTAAGTGATATGCTTAAGTGTGTGGTATATGCCCTGTAAGCTATAGGAGAATAAAAGAGGCTTGCAGCTATTAAGGAGAAACATTCAAGCCAGGAAATCATAGAATCCGAAGCAAATTTTATTGAGTTGGCTATAAGATCTCTTGGTTTGTCTGCCAGAAAGAAAAGACATCACAGAATACAAGAACTCTGGAGAGCAGGGAGTGTCTAAAGCAACATAGAGGATACTCAAACAAACTCCTCTTGTACCATAATTCCGCCTTAGGCCAGAACTGCTGCTGACCACAGCAGCTCAACAGTCAGAATGATTCACCTGGAAGACTCAAATCTCAATAAACAGGTCTCTCCCTTTATTGAAAGATGTGCTGCCCATGTCTCTCCAACTTCTGATTCTTTTGTCTACCTTCCACTACTCTCCACTCATCCCAAAGTATTCACACTTCTAGAAGTAGAGAGGGGAGCAAAATTCAGTGAAGGCAGGCCTTGGGAGAGAAAACTGAATATTTATGTAGTCTCAAAGGACCCTGGGACAGAGCCAAATGGTGGAAAAAGTCTTGTATGGATCCAATGTTAGATACCTTTTAGGGTTTCTTGAGTCACTCAAGATCAAAAGAGGTACTCTCGTCCTACTCTCTTCTTATATCCCTGGGAGTACAAAGCAAATAAATGTCATCCTCTTCCCAAATAAAAAGAAGAAGAAGAAGAAAAAAGAGAAAGAATAAAGAAAGATGCTTGGGACAGGTGGAGTAAGACAACACCCGGGCAGCTATGCAGGTGCTCGTTATGCCAACTTGAGTATCAGTGGCCACCCCAGTGTTCCTGCACTAGGCTAAGATTGTTCGTAAGTCTTTGTGGCTAGAGCTCCATCCTGGGCTCATAATGTAGTGTGAAAATAAATAAAACAACACCTTAGTCTGTAGAAATTTAATAATGTGTTATATTTAAAGATAATATTAAAATAAAAACACAGTCCTCGTTGTGGGTTTACCCCTTCTCTTTTTAACGATACTTAAACTTAAATAGAAAAAGTGTTCACCCTAGCTGCAAAATATGAAATGGGGGGAGTCAGAGAATCCTGTAAATACACTTTAAAACGTGTTTCTAAAACAAGTTCCTGGTTTATGGGTTTACTTTACCAGCCTTCGGCTTATTGATTTACAGATCAGCTTGGAAAGCAAACCCCCGGACAAGCCTCCAGCTTGGCTCTGATTTCCCAAGCAAAGGGCCTCCAGCTGCAGGTGGGGGGACGCGAGTAAAGATTTATTAGGAGAGTCAACATGGGATGCAGATTAATAATAAAATTAGATCCCCAAATTAGAAACTATTGAAAGACCCAAATTATGGCTTCAAAGAAGGCTGATAAATGTATTCATTCATTTCCTTTAGTCTTGCAAACATATGAGAATTTATGATCAACATGTCATGGATATTATGAAGCCTGGCCTCTCTCTCTCTCCATGGAATCAGTAAACATCTTTATTGTAATACCTTCCTCCCTACATAGCATCTACATCTATCATTTCTTTCTCCATATATCAGCTATGTAGGTGAGTGACTACTATGCAGGCCCATGAGAGAGTGACTATTTTCCACTCTATGTTAGAAAGAAGAAAATTACAGAAGAGATCAGTGATTCATATGTTCCCTGCCTCCATCTCCCACCCCAATCACAAATGAAATACAGATCTCCTGTCTCCTGAAAAGGACTTTCGCCAGTGTCTTTCCACTCTCCCATTTGAAATATCTTTCCTACCCCCTGCTCAATTCCATTTCCTCCCTCTGCTCAAAGCCTCACCCATCCACCCTGCCCGAAGTAAGTACTTCCTCTTTTGAACTCTTACATTATGATTAGCTTTACACCCACTTCACATCTACCACAATCACTGAATATTGTAGAGATAGGTCATTTTAAATGGATTATTGGCCTTTGATACTTATTTTGCAAGAGATTCACCTAAACAGTATGGTATAGATGCAGATATCTGCAGATTTAATACCCTGGAATCTAGGAATATACATTTTTAATGTTTCCCTAGGGATTCTGGTACAGTTGGTCCAAGAATCACACTTTGAAAGACACTGTCCTAGATACACAAACACACACACACACACACACACATCATGCGCGCGCACGTACACAAACATACACAAGCACACACACACACATGAAACTATCCTTGGAATTTTCTCACATCATTAGTAAACAAATAAATAAAAATGAAACATTTTCATAACATCACTTTAGAAAGAGGAGGGAAAGAAAGCCCGCTATAGAGGCCAATTTTTTAAAGCATTTCATTGTTTTCTAATTTCCTATTTATTAGTATAATAAACATCTCTAACAAAGAAGGATTTAGGATCCTCATCCACTTACCACCACTCAAAACAATCTCAATATATTAAACATTGTTATTCTCTAATCTAACTCAGAACACTAAAATAGAAACTTTTGCCTTTAAAAGGATAAACTAGAAGCTTCTCACTATCTAGAGAGATCCTTTTCTCTATTCCTTGAGGATTGAAGAAGTTGGGAGAATGATATTCTGATTACAGACTCTTTTCTCATTTCTCAAAAATCATAGAATTATAAGAAAAATCATGAGATCTAGTAAAATACACCCCATTTTGCTTGATTGGCTTGCAAAATGCCAAAATATAATAGTCTGGTACTCAGAGTAAAATGTGAGTCAATCTACCCTAAAACAAAAATTATAAGACCTGCTGGAAGAGATGCTCATTTTGCTCTCCTTGAGATTCCATTTAGAGGGACCTCACTGAACAACACTGCTGACAGCTTGCCCCTGCTCACTCATACTTCTGCTCCTTCGGAAGACCCTGAGAACTTCTGTTGGATCTGCCACTTACAGAAAGGATCTGTTCCACTCCCCATATGCAATAGGCTATGTGGAGCAGGTCTCCCTACATGGATAGGCTGTGGGTCTACCAACCATCCAACAGAACCTGGGTCCGAGTAGCTGGATTCTTCAACCAAGAGTAGTTGGAGCAAGCCCATTCAGCCACACACCTGAAGCCACTTCTCCATCAGTTTATCAGTCATAAGGCCACATTTTATCTCTATTTCTCAGTCTCTTGTGTTATATTTCTTAACCAGAGAAGAAAGAGATAAAAAAGAAAGGATAGCCAAGAAAGGTCATTCCATTACTGTGTTAACTACAAACAATAATTACTAAGCATTGCCTCAAGCCCCAGGGTAAGTGGTGGGCACTCTGTGTTTGACTTCTGTAGCTTTATCTTACCTAACAATTCTCTGGCCATATGTCTGTTTTCCTGACTAAACTGTAGCCCCTTAAGGAAATGAACTAGATATTATTTATATTTGTATTTTCAGAATTTAGGATGCAGTCAGGACCAGCTTCATGGGCCTGGGATCTGTGCTGTCACACCTGGCCCCAAATTTGGTTTAATGCTCTATGTTGCCATCTTGATTTTCTTAATAATTTTTTAACTAGGGGCCCCACATTTTTATTTTGCAATAGGCCCTGCAAATTATATACCCAGTCCTGGTTGCAGTAGGCACTCAGTATTACATTTCAAGATAAAAGGCAACACAGGTTCAAGCACTGCCTCCTCACTCTGCCATTTTGCTATCTATGTGACTTTGGTAAAGTTATTTAACCTCCCAAAGCCTCAGTCTTTTCGTCTCTAAAAATGAAATAATAACAGTTATAATGAAAATCAAATTAGATGTTCCAGGTTTAAGTGCTTGCTACAGTTGTTGACATCTAATCAACTCTCAATAAATATTCAATACTCCACTTACTACTATTACTAACATTGTTAATACAACAGCTGCTACAACATAAAAATCCACTGAATTCCAAGGAGAGAATATTGACATGGGCACAGAATGAACATCTTCAGGATGTTCTGTGCTTGTTTAGACTCTAGCTTCCAAATTTTCCTCTACTGGCTTTTAAGAAATGTTTGAGAAATACTGAAATTACTATTTCACTTATTAAAAAACAGGCAACAGCAGAGAACAGTTGTCATTCCCAGCACAAGCAGTAATCACTAAATCAGATCTGTTGAAAGATTTCTGATGGGAAAGTAAGAAAAATGCCTGTCTACTATTCTGCATTCCTCTGTCCCATTCCATAAGTGAACACTTATGTTCTCCTCTCCTTTATCTCATCTAAGGAAAAAAGAAAAAAAAGAGTCTTTAACAAGCTCCTGAAGGCAAGAGGACAGGAGTGGGAGATGGGCTTTCCTAGGGAGACGGTAGAAATGAGAAAGCAAGTCCTGTGAGGCAAAGTGCACTCCGTTATTTAGGGACAATTCTTTTCTTGGTAATTTAGTCTCTCTTTTTCTAGCTCATTTAAACATTTTTAATATATTTAATTCCCAGAGAAATCATATCTTTTGAAGTAGTTTTTTCTCAGAATGTCCTCAATTTGTCACTTCCCTGCTAATTCTCTTGCACTTTTCTGAGCTTGTTGGGAAGTTTTGAATCTCTATTTCTTCATGACAAATTGGGTCAGGTGAACTTCCAGGAAGATTAGAATCAAAGTTTTTCCAGAAGTGGTGGGTTAAAGGTCTTTACTCTGCAACTAGTGAGCTTTTCATTATTTCTGTTTTAGAAAAGATGTCAAACATATATGACATAAGTCTTTGGAGACTAACATAATTTTAGAGTTTATGTCACACCTCATCAAATATTGGTTCTAAACATATTCTAACCTTAATCTACACTTAATCTGCATTCTTCCCCAACTCTCCACATCTAATCTCCCATAATACTTAGAAAAAAACAGATACATATGTATAGAAAGGGCTTTCAGCTACTCCCTCTGAATTCAGGCCCAATAATCTCTAGTTCTTTCCTTATAAGAAATTTACAACTGATTCTCATTTTCATACAGTTTGGATTTTCCTCTCATTTCTCAATGACTCCTGAAGCAAGGTAGCAAGAGCAACAGGTACACTGAAGCGCTGAAGAAAGATGACATCTGTTCGTGACCAACACTTCTCTAGAGCAATAGAGACAATTATTAATTTCCCCAAATCCCTATTTCTCAACACTCAACACCATCTATAGTTTAATCTCTCTCCTTTATTGAGTACATGCAGAGGCATCTGTCTTCCAATTTTTAGATGCCCTGAATCTAGTAGACATTTAGTTAGTTACTGATAATGTACAATTGAAAACATTGTTCAGATATGTTTTGTTACTTTAAGTCTTTCCTGAATAAAAATATTTACAGGTGAGCATAAGATTATATTCTAAAACCTATTAAAAATATACAGTCATGTTGACAGGAGTCCAGAATCCTTTGCATAGTGGTCATGAATCTTAGTCCACAAAATCAGCTGGTTCAGATGTAGCTTCCTATAATTTTTTATAACTTAATTTTAATTACAAATCCTCATGCTTCAGGTAGGAGAAACTTAAGCTCAATTTTGGCCTGTCATTCTCTCCCTGGAGTTGTGTCTAATTTTCAGGAAGTCTCATGTGGTACCAAAACCTAAGAGAGGTGTCACTTTATCAGAGTCATCACCTTTCCATGGTGACATTTGCCAGCTATAATGTTTCTATCTGGTTTTTGACTCCATGTCCATATAGGTCACTGCTCGCTTGTTCTCCCTTCCTATCCACAAGGCTCCACCATGTCTGTGCTTTTAGCCCATCTGTCTGTCCATCTGTATATATCTGTTTATATCCGTCTAGGACCTATACGAAGTGGTCACTTTCTGCTTTCCCTTAAGTTTTTCCTCACTCCCTGGTCTCAGGACTCTTTGTTCGTGTGTGTACTTGTGGAGAATTCTGAGGGAAGCCTCATTTTTGCATCATCAGCTTTCTCCCAAAATCTATTTTATTTCCTCTGCATGAAGTTTTCCATTTTCTGAAAGGATCTAGACTTTTGAAATTCAAAAGTCAGGGAAAATCATTCTTGTTTCTCTCATTCTGATTTATCATGCCTTCCTTGAAGCATTTATTATAGAGCACCCAGCAATTTCCCAAATGAAAGTAGAAATCTCTAGAGTTGTGCCATTCAATATGGTACCTGCAAGCTATATGAGGCTACTGAGTACTTGGAATGTGGCTAGTCCAAATTGAGTTGTAAAAAATACGTTCTGCATTTCAAAGAGTTTTTAAAATGCAAAATATTTCATTAATCACTTTTGTATTAATACCATGTAAAAATGATAATATCTCGGCTATATTTGGTTAAATAAAAAATACTACTAAAATTAATCTTACCTGTTTCTTCTTACTTTTTTATTGTGGCTACTAGAAAATGTTAAATTATATATGTGGCTTGCATCTATGGCTTACATTATATTTATATTGGATATCACTTCTCTAGCAGACTAAGTAATGAGAATCCAAAATAAATCAGTCATTATTTTAAAATTATCATCACACATTTATATCATATTCTGCCCACATTTGTTCAACAAACGCTCTGAAATTCAACAATTCTTGAATATTTGTTATGTACCACATCTGTAAAAAAAAAAAAAAAACTGAGAGAATAAAGTTGGATAATAAACTATCCTTTCAATTAAGGAATTCACAACTTGGTAGGACAGATTCATGAATATATAACTAACTATCAAAAGTGCTATGTGACAAGTTCAAAGTCAGGGCATTGTTTCTTCTTCCTGATCAGAATGAGAGACAGACTCCTCAGAGGAAATGCTATCTGGAATACATAGATCTTGCTGGGGAGAAGGCATTCCAAGTAGAGAGAATCATGCAGAACAGTCAACTTGTTCAAGAGAAAGTGAAAAGCTCAGCATGGCTGACGACAAGCTGGGTCAGAAGAGTAGAGTCTGGACACTTTGGTACCAGATTATGAGTTCCTAGCTGAGGAGACTGAACTTTATCTTCTACCCTTCTACCTTTTACCTTGTACCCCATTTCCTCTAGGGACCCAGCAAAGACTTTTAAGCCAAAAAAATAGCATGGTTAGATTGAAATTTTAAATAGATAACTCTGGCCAAAAAGTGGAGGGCACACTAAAATGGGGAGACAAGAGGATGGCAGGTCGATGGAGGTTAGGTTCTTATCACTAGATTTCCTGGGACTTTGTGAAAGGCTGATTCCATGGCAGATCCATTTGGTCAGATCATTATTCACACTTAAAAATAAAGGTAAATAAATAATTTTCTCAAAATAATAATTAAAGCTTTTCAAGTCTACTATTCAAAGCTAGCTTGACAACATTCTGTTTCTGGTTGCTCAGTAATCAAACATTGAGGGGAAAAATAAAGCTTTGTCTATTCCTAAAGAATACTCAGTCCACTTATGGCTTCAACTGGTTATATGCAGTTAACTCTTAAATGTTCTTAGTTCCATTTTCAGGGTTGATATGAAAGAGCTACGGGTAAGAGTGAGTCATATATGAGACTGACTCTTCTAACATTCTGGAGAGATGAGCAGGGTACATGTTCTCTTCACTGGTTTAAAAGTGATCTAATCAGTTCATCCTTCCTTCTAAAATTGGCTTCTTCTCAACTCAAGGCACAATGAAGGAGCAAATGGCAGTCCCACTCCATCTCACAGAGAAATAACAGCTGATCAATACAGCAAGAAGAGAAAAGAGAACCTAGAATTATTATTTAATTATCTCAATTTGCATCTTTGACTTTAATGATGGGACATTTTAACAGTTTCAAGATCTGGGAGAATACATCAAGTTTTTTAAAAAATAGAGTTCTTTCTGAATATGCTGATTTATTTATTGGGTAAATATATATTTATTATCCAGAGTTAACAGAAATTAAATCACTATTGACAATAGCAGAATAAATATGTTTGAAATAATGTTAGAAATCAACAACAAAAAATTTAACTTCCAATATGAGATACCTCTAAGTTCTCCTGAAGCTAAATAACATGAACAATCATCTATCAGCTCTATATTGTATCACCCTACTATTCTGAACTACATGATGGCTTCTAAGTATACAGTTTAAAAGGTAGGACAGATTATGTGATACCTGGCACAAAGTGTGAATGTTTTTTTTCAATAAATATTTCTGAAAACTTTATAGCATGAGTCTGGAGATTTTTGAGAATAACCCTTAGATCTAGAGAAGTTTGAGAATTATACCTGGTGTGCTCAACCCAGCATTTAAAGGGGCTTTTTCACCCAATTGCCTGCATTTAGCGGGTCAGAGGAGTGGAAATTTTGGCCTCATAGCTCTTAGGCTTAAAGAAGAAAGAAAATAATTTAGAACATATTTGAGATAATATGTGCAAATAATAAGAGATCCCAAGAGTAAACTTTTTAAATTGGTATGACCAAAATATTATCTTAGGTAAGTGTGCAATCACTAGTCACAACCTCTTTTTGCCTCACTTTTCTTCAGTGAAAGGAAAGGTATATTCTGAAAGCAAATAAATACCTTGACATATTTTAGGAGGTAGCACCTAAATCAAGAACAAACTTGCTCAAGTTGACCTAGACTTAAGAACTTTTGCAATTATATGGGGTGACTAAGTCTGCTAAATGTTTAATTTTTATGTAGTACCATAAAAAATCTAACTTGGAGCAATGCGACTGTAGTAATTTAGCAAAATGATTAGGTTTGTTAGCAATAGTATAGGCCTCTATGTGAATCAGAAAAGAATAATCAGGGATAGGCAAACCCAATAGTTTTAAAACAAGTCTCTTGGCTGATTTAACTTTAAGAAAACAGCTTTGCTTTCTTCTTTTGTTTTACATGGAAGATAATTTATTAATCAAAGGAAATTTATTTAATCATTCTTATTCCAAATATTGTGCTTTGATATATTTTAGGTAGCCAAAAAGCTTTTAGAGATTTTTAAAAAGTAAATGTTGATACCAGTTTTATTTTAAAAACTAATACTTAGTTTAAATTCTGGGAAAAGTTCCAAGAGTCCCACATTGGATTATTTACAATAACACAGATCTCAAATGCATAACAATAAAGAACCTTCTTTTTGCTTCTATTTAAGCCATATTTGAGACTATCACAGATTCTCTTACTATGTCCAACAACATAGAATTAATGTATGTAAAACAAATCCTTAATGTCAACCACAGTTCTAGTTCTTAATGGTACACATTTGGAAATCATTCCCTACTTTTGTTACAGAACCTCCCATCCCTTTTGCAGGCATAGAGTTTGCATATCTTTAGAATTAAAGCTACTTCAAGCTTCATAATCTCTGTAGATCACTGTTTTGTTAGGACATACCATGCTGGTTTCATCAATCCAATCAAATCTTTGCTTTCAGGCAGACATCTGCAGTTGTTGGCCTCCGGGTGCTTGAGAGTCCCTGTACTTCAAGATACTCTCCCTAAAGAAAAAAAAAATAAAAAGAAGCGTAAGAAACTCTGCAGGTGCAAGAGTGTTTTGGGGGAAATTAATGATGAAATGCCCTTTTATGTTACATATTCAAATGGGCAGTTATGCATTTGCACTGATGTAGTTCTGTCCTAAAGTACACAGAACATGAACTCAGAACTTTTTTTTTGGTATTTATGATGGGAGTTCCCCTCTCTTAGCCAAAAAAAAAAAAAAAAAAAAAAAAAATGTATTGTTACTGATACTGATTGAAATATCAGGGAAATGAGATTTCTGGGGAGGTAAAAATATCTAAAGAATGTAAGTAAAGGATGGTTGATACTAGAGAGAATAAATCCATGGATATCATTGCCCTCATCACTTTGGACATTCATTTATGACTGAATTGCTGGGATATTATGGTCCAGAAACAGAAGATAATATGAAGTAGATGGCTTAAGACACCAGATTCCCAAAGTCACATGCTTCATTGCAAGTTTTTGTTCTTTATCCTTTGATTATTTTTTTCCTTCTCTGCTGGTTCGAGAATTTAAATTATTAGTAGACATTCTTATTTTTTAATCATGGTACTCCTGATATCCATATTCCCAACTATTACTAGAAATAGGATTCATCTTCCAGATACTAACAAAGTTGAACTACCTATATCAAATAAAAGAAAAAAAAGCACTTGGTTATTAAAAGATTTAAGTAGCTTTAGGGACATATGGATCATGTTTCACTTAACTTCTTGTCCCAGTGTTTCTGTGCCACAGTCACTAAGTGTAAATAACTCCAGAGCCACTTTTGCTTCAGAAGGTTCCACAAATAATTCTCCAACAAAAAGAATAGGAAGGCCTATCACCTAAGATTGCAAACACTCAATACATAATCACAAATAACTGAATAGTGCCATGGATCTTCATTCATCATTTCCTTGAAAGATAATGGCCTATTCTTCCACTGAGACTGAAGAATGACCAGAAGGGGAAAGTTACAGATGAAAAATGACCCTGCCGTCAGCTAGCTGGTGAGGAAGGTACTATAAACTGAAACATAAATCCAAACTAGCAAAACTACATGACTTACGAAACAGACAAACTGTACCAAAAGATGACATGAAAACAAGCTCAAATTCTCTTACTCTGGCTCAGACCCAATTGCTCTAATAATAATTCCGCATAGAATCATGGTTCTAAAGATGAGAACACTAAATGTTCTAATAACTCACCTAGTTACAAATTCTTGAGCTATCTCTGCTAAGACCTTCCCCTAACTAACTCTGCCCCCAAATCCTTTAAGCACCCTTCATTGATCTTCCCTTTTGAAGTGCCTAACTATTCCCTTCATGTGCATTTTCCTTCCTGAAGCAACTGATGAAGCCTAACTTTATTTGGCTAATTTGTTGTTTTAGTAAGTGGACTTTAAGTACATATGGAAGAAAATACACTCTATTATTATGGTTAACAGCATGAACTGGAGAATCAAATTGCCTGTATCTGAATCCCACTCCACTACTCACAAGCTGTGTGACCTTGGGCAAGTTACTTAACTTCCAGCTGGCTTTGAAAAACAGCAGGGACTCAGTCTAGGTGAGAGGGAGGGCTGCTGCGGACCTAAGCATCCTCTTAAACGGCCCAAGCACAGACTCACTCCCCACGAACACTTGCCCTAAGCTCCAGAGGAGGGAAAGCAGCTCAAAAGGTGCCAGGAACATACAGAAAGGAACTGAAATATCGGGCTCGAGGACGAGTGCTGAAGCGGCAGCTTTCTCTGAGACTAAAGAGCCAACAGGCACCGTTGCTCCTTTCTGGAGCCATCCTCCCTTACAGCCTAAAGGAGCGGATGGGAGCCAAACCTAAATTTCCATTAGCTTAGTGAACATTGTTCTCGACCTACCCTCGTTACTCTCAAAGACCCTGCTCCACCCAGGTTACATGCCTATCCAAGCCTCTTCCGGAGGCTAATCCACAGAAGCAGCCAGCCTGATCCCTCTTAGCAGACTTTCCTAAAATCTCTCAAAAGTCCATAAACCTCAGACAAGCAGTGATTGGCCTTGGCGTGCCCTATACTCCTTGTTAAGTAGCCCCAAGCCTGGCACTAGTGGCGGCTGTCCTCCATTCACAGCATAACCACTCACAGGTAACTCGGAACTCAGCACAGGCAGCTACCAACCACAGATCACTTTGTAGCTCTTACCAGGTGGCCCCAGGTAGGACATAAGCAGTGGCGGACCTCGGCCTGCGCTGGAGCACCTCCCTGGGGATGTACTGGACAGCATGGAGACTACAGTGAATAATACTGTATTGTATATTTAAAAGTTGCTGAGAGAGTGGATCTTAAAAATTCTCATCACAAGAAAAAATATTGTGACTATATGAGGTGATGGATAATAACTAGACTTACTGTGGTGATCAAATATCAAATATACAATATACAAATATCAAATCATTATGTTGTAGCTAAAACTATTATAAAGTTATATGTCAACTATAGCTAACTTAAAAATATAATTTGGAAGTGAGGATCAGTCACTTGGGAAAAACTCTCTAGACAAATAGATATATAAGCCTATAAAAGCATAGACAGAAGGGAGCAAATGAGGGTAGAAGTATCCCTTTTGGACACCACCATGGGCTGAACAGTGTTCCCACAAGAGACATGTGTGGCAGATGCTGTTCCTTGGCTACTTAAAAACCTTTCCCAAACCCTTCTCACTGGCCACCTCCAGCTATATTCTAGAGCGCTATCTACTCACATCGCCAGACTTCTTTGCTGCTAGAATAAAATGCCAAGTTCAGGCCAAGGAAAAAAAAAAAGGAGAAGTCTTCTGAGAGGGCTCCTGGAAAAAGAGTTTTCTTTTTAGATAAAAAGATGAGCCCTTTACTCTACATCTTGATTTAAATGCAAACGTGATGCCCCGAGCTATGTTGGCTACGTGCAAACAAAGTTACAAGCATGAGGAAGAAAGCAAGCATTAGAGGATGGTAGAAGATAAAGATAAAAACCATCTGAATTCTGGATGGTACTGCAGAGCTACTGACCCAGTGCCCTTAAACACCTAACTTCAAATTTCTTGTTAAGAGAGAGAGAAAAAACACCCATTGTTTAATCCGTTAATCAGATTTTTTTAATTATTGCTTGCCCCAAAAGCATTTCTGTCAGAAACTGCATGTTTTTCAAAGGCTTTTGCGTATATGCATCTGGAGAAGCAACATTAATGCTTGCTTTGTGTTCCATCTGTTCTAATCGTAAGTCCCTCACAATCTGGTGCTGCACAAAATTGAATACTTATCAGAATCATCTGGAGTTCGTATAGGAAATGAATTTTACTTTGATACCCAAAAATATTGTGTCAGTAGATCAGGGGTGCAGTTTGATATGGTGCTCATGGTTTGAGAGCATCGAATCTACCCTAGCTCATAAGCTGAGTTAAATATATTCTATATTTGTGAAATAGTCCCTTTCTAAATGAATTAAGGAGTTCTAATAGTTATAGCTGATCCATTGCTATTATCTAAGAAAATTCAATCCATCAAGAAAGGAACACACACTTTAGGAATTTGTTTCTCAATCTAGAGTCTTTAAAGCCCATACCAAAACTATGGAGACAGATATTCTAAGGTTGGAATCTCAAAATTAGCATTTTAAACAAACACCTGATAGATTCTGATTCTTCTCCTCCAGATAATTTTAGACTACCACTCATTCCTTCCACAATATTTGTTAATCACACAACATATAAAAGGCATTGTTCTAGACACCATGCTTCTAGCCGTGAACAGGATAAACTAGGCCCTTACCCTTATGTGGCCTACATGGTGGTAGGGTAGACTGGGGAGACAGACAAATCAAAAATGAAAGAAATAAGTCAACAGGAATTTCAGTTAGTAAGTTCTATGAAGAAAAAAAAAAAACACATGATGATGTAATAGAGAATATATGTTTGGGATGGGATGGAAGCCAGTGTGTGAAGTTTAAAAGAAATACTATTTTTATGAAAAGCTAACAAAAGGAACCTTTGAAACACAGTTTTTGCTTTGCCATATATTAGTTAATATAGAATTAGCTTCAATTGTATATAAGTTGTGCGGAAGATTATACCAATGAAGAATGAGGTAATTAAACAATAAAATGTATTTTTCTCTAAGCTCTTGCTACTCAAATTGTGGTCCATGGACCAACAGCAGCTGCATCGTCTGGGAATTTATTGGATATGCAGAATTTAAGGCGTTACTCCAGACTTCCTAAATCAGAATCACATTTTAATAAGATCACCATGTGGTTCATGTGCACATTAAAGCTTGAAAGGTAAGCCAATGGTCATCAACCTTGGCTGCATATTGGAATTGCCTTGGAGGTTTAAAAACACTGATGCCAAGAATCTAATATCAGAAATCTGATTTGATTGGAAGGTGGAGATGGAGGGGACATCAAAATTTTTGTAAGTTTAGCAAGCATTAGGCATGATTATTAAACATTGATGTGCAAAAGATCATCTGGGAAGCTCATACAAATGTAGGTTCTTGAGCCCTCCTGATTCAGGAGGGCCAAGATGGGCTTCTGGAACCTAATTTTTTACCAGCTACTGGATTTTGGTGTGGGTGGCCCACAGACCACACTTTGGGAAACACTGCACTAAGGAACTATTGAAGGAAAAAGAAAGAAACATTATGAAATGAGGATGTAAATTAATTTGGTTGCTGATTGATATGTACCTCTGGGTGAATCTAGTAATGCATATCTTCTGGAAGCATAATAAAAACAATGTCGATTTCTGATGATTATCATCAAGATCAGATATATCCTCCTGTCAGATATTATGCTGGCTGTAAAGTTTCTATAAAACATTTTATAATTTAAAAGGGGCCAAGGTCATGCACAAGCCTGTACCAAGAAAACCTTACATGTAGGGAGAAAATTCTTTCCAAGTTAGAGAAGGAATTCTGTCTAATGATTGACACAAACACACTGCCTCATGGCTTACAACTAAATCAGGAAGATTCTTATGGTTTTGGAGAGCCTAAAAAGCAGGATGGTACCAATAAAATAGCCATTAGCCATTGTAATTGCTTTCCTCCTCTCCAGTTAGCCAGCTCTTCCTCTCTGAGGTCCCACTATTTCCAAAAGCTCTCACAACTCCAAAATCTTCTTCTCCACTGAACTTGAGCTAGGCTCTAAAACGGCTTATTTCCTGGTTCTTTACTACTTCATTCCTTGCTAATAGTTTTGTATGTGATGGTTTCATTTTCCTAAACAGATTTTAAAATGATTAAAGACAAGGATGATGTTCATCTAATACTTTTATTTCCCACAGTGTTTAGAATGTTGCTGAATATACAATAGAAACTTAGCAAATAGTTTCTTGGTTGAATAATGGCAATTAACACATTATATAGTCTTCCTGAATAGTTTCATTAGTCATGATGAGTGATCCTTAAAATGACAAACAGCATGGTCATTACTGGGAGATTTTAAAACAAAAGCTGTCCGTTGGTATTAAACAGTGTTAAAATAGCAACCGAGAAGTTTTACTACACTATATAGTTTTTCAAAGATTTCATGGGAATTGTATCGTTGGATCTCCATGACAACCTTATGACGAAGATGGAAAAAGAGGGGTTTTTAGTATTATTATTGTGATAAGAACACGAGATATATCCTCTCAACAATTTTTTAAGTGCACAGTACAGTATTAAGTACAAGCACCAAGTTGTGCAACAGATCTTTAGAACTCATTCATCTTACATAACTGAAACTATATACCCACTGAAGAGCAACTCCTCACTTTCCCTAATGCCCAATCCCTGGCAACTGCCATTTTATTTTCTGTTTCTACAAGTTTGACTAGTTTAGATACCTTGCATAAATGGAATCATGTAGTATTTTTCCTTCTGTGACTGGCTTATTTCACTTAGCATAATGTCCTTCAGGTTCCTCTATGTTGTCGTATATGGTAGAGCTCCCTTCTTTTTTAAAGGCTGAATAATATTCCATTGCATGTATACAGCATTATTCATTAATCCATAGGTGGAATTTTAGGATATTCCTATATCTTCACTATGTGAATAAGACTGCAATAAACATGGAAGTGTAGGTATCTCTTCAAAATACTGATTTCAATTCTTTTGGATATATACCCAGAAATAAAATACATGGTAATTGTATTTTAATTTTTTTAAGAAACCACTATGCTGTTTTCCTTACTGACTGTACTCTATTATACATTCCCATCAAAAGTGTACAATAGTTTCAATTTATTCACATCCTTATCAACACTTATTTTTTGTCATAACCATCCCAACAGGTATTAGGCACTATCTCATTGTGGTTTTGATTTGCATTTTCCTGACAATTAGTGATGTCAATCATCTTGTCCTATATCTGTTGGTTATTTGTATATGTTATTTAGAGAAATGTCCCTCAAGTCCTTTGCCTAATTTTTAATTGGATTATCTTTCTAGCCATTTATTTATTTAGCTATTGAGTTTAGGAATTCCTTGTATATTATAGAAATTAACCTTCATCAAATGTGGTTTACAAATATTATCTCCCTATAGGTTTCTTTTTCACTTTATTGATTGTCTCCTGGCTGTGCAAAAGTTTTTAGTTTGATGTGATCCCACTTGTCTATTTTTGCTTTTATTGCCTGTATTTTGGTGTCATTTTCAAAAAACTAATTGTCAGGACCAATGTCATAAAGCTTTTCTTCTAATAGTTTTATAGTTTCAGGTCTTATTTTTAAATCTTTAATCTATTTTGAATTGATTTTTGTGTATGATATAGGGGCCCAGTTTCATATTTTTCATGTGGATATCCAATGTCAAAGATCAGCTGGCTGTGTATGTATGGGTTTATTTCTGGGATCTCGGTTATGTTACATTGTTCTATATGTCCATATGCCAGTAACATACTATTTTAATTACTATTGCTCTGTAATATACTTTGAACCCATGAAGGATGACACCACCAGTTTAGTTCTTTTTGCTAAAGATTACTTTGGCTAATGAGTCTTTTGTGGTTCCCTATGAATTTTTTTTCTATTTTTCTAGAAAATGTCATGGGGATTTTGGTAGAAATTGCACTGAATCTGTATATCACTTTGGGTAATACAGACATTTAAACAGTATGAAGCCTTTCAATCCATGAACACATAATGTTTTTCACTTATTTGTAACCTCTTTCATCAATGTTTTTTAGCTTGCACTATACAAGTCTTTCACTTCCTTGGCTTAATTTTGTTTATTTCTAAGCCCGTAGAGTTTTCCACCTACAAGAACATATCATCTGCAAGCAGAGATTCTTTTTCTTCTTCCTTCCAATTTAGATTACTTTAATTCCTTTTTGTTGCCTATTTGCTCTGGCTAGGACTTCCAGTACTAGTCAAATAGAAGTGGTAAGAACGGGCAGTCCTGATCTTAGTGAAAAAAATTTAAGCGGTTCACCCTTGAATGTCGTGTTAGCTAAGGGCTTATCGTGTATACCCTTTATTTATTATATTGAAGTAAATTCCTCCTATATCTAATTTGTTGAAAATTTTTACATGAAAGAGTGTTGTATTAAGGGTTTTCCCAAGTTAATTTGCAGCCAATGAAATTGGGGCTCAGAGAACTTGTCATCAGGATGCCATTGCCCTATATGTTGCCCATGTGTGAAGTAGGAAAAGACAACCTTCCTCTAAAGGGAAGCAGCTAGGATGCTGATCTGGTGACTGGAGGGCCCTCTCCACTGCAACTAGGTGAACTTGTTCAGAGCAATTCTAAAATTGTGGCAGGGGCTTTACTTGCAAGAACTCTTCCAATTACCTCTTGACATATTACAAGAAAACCAAGAGCTTAGTGCTCTTTCCACTACCCAACCCTACTGGGTCAGGGTATACTTTGTTTGAATGTTTAAAGAGAAGGCAAGATGGCAAAATTTCCAATCTATAACCAGAGAGATGATTTTCAGCCATAAGCCACGTGAACAAGGAAATGTAACTACATAGCATAGATTTTACAACTGGAAAACTGTAAGGGAGGACATGCCATAAGAGAAAATGACTGTGATATATGGCAAAAATGGCCACAATACTTTGTAGTTCCTCCATCAAGATGTAGACTCTATTTCCCCACCCCTTAAATTTGGGCTGGCCTTGTGGCTCATCATGATAGAACAAAGGAAGGTGTAACCCGAGAGTTTTGCACATGGGCCTCCACAGGGCTAACAGCTTTCATATTGTTGGATGGTGAGAGGTATGTGGCCTGGTCATCCCCATTTTCTCTAACAACAGTGAAGCAAACACCAGACATGCAAAGGAGGCCATCCTCATTCACATACAGCCTCCAGTCAAGTCTCCAGCTGACCACAAACATGAGTGAGCCTAGCTATTCACCTGTCTGCCTCAGATCAGCAGAAGCACCAAATTGACTCATAGCTCATGCACACTAATAAGTGTTTGTTGTTTTAAGTTGCTATGTGTTAGGGAGTTAGTCTATAATGAAAGCTAACTGATACAATGAGTGACCCTGGAAGCAAAGGAATCAGGAGATCATGAAGCTAACATGCCAAGTTCAAATACCAATAGCCAATGCAAGTAGCAGCAAACTAAATAACAAAAAAACAACAACAAAAAACCAATGCATGGCATAGTGATTGCTAATCACATCAGCTTTTTATGTCATAGTCTAAGAGTCAGTAGTTGCCATTAGTGGTATATTTTTAAAAGAAGAAAAGGCACATAATAAATTTTATCTGTAGTGGCTTGTTTTAGAGAATACAAGCAGAAAAATTACGAATAGCTACAGAGGCATCAACCACTTGATTTACTGATAACAAATACCTTGTGATTCATCACTTCTCCCAGTGCCTCCTTCATAGAAAGCTAAGCTAGTAATGAGAATGTATAATGCAGCTCTTCTTGAAAAGACTGAATTCAGCCCTTTCAAGCTTAGATATAACCTTTTATCTATGACCAGTTCCTATCACAATGGTATGTCACTTACAGTTTTTGTAGTGTGAAATAAGAATTGTAGTGTGAAGGCCAAGAGAAAAAAGAACAAAGAGAAAAGGGAAAAATTGTTATGTTGACACTCATCAATATTTAAGACTGGCATGCTTGAGCATGTGTCTTCCAACCTTTCTTGCAAACCTCAAATCACCTCAAATTCTCCTGCTAGAGGGTGGAAGAAAGGATAGAGGAATGGATAAATGATAGAACCCATGTCCATACCAAATCCCACAATGACTGTTTTTTAAAAAATAATCAGACAATGTGAGCATTTCATTAAAAAAGTTGCCTAGAACCTGAGGTATCTAATTAAGTATATATTTTTCAGTACCTTAGAAAATCTATATGCAAAGAAAAAAATAAGTTTAAATGCAGATCACTTCTAAGTTTCTAGAATTATACTTAACAATCCTGTTCTTCTGAGAGTATGCTGGAGTCCATGAATTATTTAAGACTAAAGTAACCATGGCATCTTCCACTTTCCTATGCTACTAGTTCCATCTGGCCCTTAAAATACACACAAACTCCTAAACCTGAAACCCAAGACTTTCCATTACCAAGCTCTGTTGTACTAACCTCCACAAATGTGCAACATTTTTTCCTTTTTTCAATCATAGGCAATTATTTCCTGCCTCTATATTAATTTTTCTGCTAAGAACATCTTCACCATTCATCCCTACTAGTTAGAACACATCTAATCTTTAAAGTCCATCTCAAATATAATTTCTTTATTCACAATATCAGATTTTCTACAATATCAGATAATCTTGTGTCCTGAGCTTTATCTCCCTACCTCAGAAATTAGAAGTCACTGCAGATTCCCTTAAAGCTAGGAAGGAGTCATAAGCTTGAGTGTAAACAATCAGGAGTACCCACTTGATGCATTGCTTTAAGAAAGACCAACGTGAGAGGTGACTCTGCTCAGAAGAAACAATCTTCTGACAACTGTAGAAGAAGCCTCTGGTTCTTCTTGGGATCTGAGCTTCAAGATACCATCTTTCACTTAATCTAAGAAATTATTAACTAAAGGTGCACCATTACTTCGCACACCTCCAAAATAATTTTTAATGCTGCCAATAAAACATGATACGATGTATTCTTATAACTTAGAACTTTTATACTTATAGAAAAACTTGTTAGATATGTAGACATAAGTATTTTCCATAAAGCATGTTGGTTGTTATTCACAATCGCAGTCTGACTTTTCTGAATGACTTCCAGACTAAGGATCAACTATGTCCATGTTTTGTCACACAACATCAGCCTTTATGCCATCAGGACTGTTAGTGATGCAGCATTACTTAAAAGAGTGCTCCACTATTGTCTCTATGATTTTCTTCTAAACTATGAGAGCCAATTCTATGAGTGTTCAGGCATGTGAACAGGCAACAACAGCAACATCGTAACTGCCACTCTACCAACAGCAATTGTGATATGCAGTCCAATTTTAGAGAGATGTATTTGTCAGAAAAAAAAATGTTTTAAAAAATTAAGTAGGTTCTATCTCCCCCAGAGTTATGGGTTACTCTCCATTGTTATAATATGTTATAGTCCATCCAATGAAAAAATTGGTAGAAGTGCTTAAAAGGCCATAAAATGAAGCAAATACCTCAACCCCTAACCACCTATCCTACAGTTTCCACATAACACATAAGACTATGACACATATTTGAAGTACTTTACCAAGGAGCTATAATAAGCAGTCTCAGAAGGGAGGAATGAAAGATGTAATTTTAGCTAATTCGGACTTCACTGTCTCACACAGAGGAGCACTTTAAAAATTAGATTCCCATGTACATCACACCTCTCAGATCTCCCAGAGCAACCAAATCCAGCTCCTCCTTCAGGAAAACTTCACAACTTCCACAGGATAAAGTCTGATATTTGGTTGCTTTATGAGTTCTCCATCTCAAGGTATATCCTGGGCTTCAGTTAGATCAACACTGACTTCTGTTCAATATCATGGTGTCTGGGTGAAAGATGGGCTGTAGGTATTGGCAAGGGTGACGATGGGTTAACTCAAACTACAGAACACCAGTGAGAGCTATGAATCCCCTGGTTCCTTCACAAAGTAACTATATCTGTTAGAAATTTCTCAGCTTCAAATAACAGAAAACTCAATTCAAAGTGGCTTAATATTTATACCATTGATTATCTCTCCTAACACAAATTTCATAGGTAGGTGAATCTCCAGATATCACATAAGTGACCTTGACTCTGCTTCTCTAAGACCCTCTTGGGTCTGCCTTCCTCTGTAGGTTAGCTTCATCTTCAGACCAAGAGCAAATGGTTGCCACAGACCCTGGTACCCTATCCAAATAAAACTGTCTACATAAGGTAGAGATGACTCTATTTTTCTTAGTAACAAAGAAACTCTTCCCAGTATTCCTCCATCGAGACTTTATTGAACAGAATTAAATCACATGCCTATACCTAACCAATACTACAAAAGGATAAGCCCCGCCACGATTGATTTAGACCATCCAGGACCCACCTTTAGGGCTGAGGGTCATGTGTGGGGCCTGCCTATTTCCAAAGACTGTGGTCATATAGAGAGGAGTAGCTGCCTAAGTAAAATTTGGGTCCCATTAAAAAGGAGGAAGAATGTTTGAGAAATGATATTAGGTTACCAACGATTTCTAGTAAATTATTCTAAAATATTACTTTTTCTTAGAAATGGTACACTCTAATCATTATTGATGAAAGAATACTCATAGTGACAAGGTTGTTTCCTCTACTTTAGGAATAAGCATTATTGTGCTATAGCAATGGGCTCTTTTCTGCTCCTTCAGAATCCTGGTCCCATCAAAAGAGGGTTGAGGATTTTATATGCCCTTTCTTTCTTATTGAAGAAATGATATTTGTATATGGTTGTCTTTATTCAAGTTAATCCTCTGATATAGAAGGCAAAAAATGGAGGGCTTAATTATTTTATATATGCCTAATCTCCCCTTACACACACAAGGGAATAGATGATGTCTTTTTCATATTTATATATCCTATAGAACTAACCTCATAGAATAGGAACTCAATTCAATAAATAAATAATGAATTGGATTGTTAATCACATTAATTATTTCCAAACTTAACAGAAACTTTTATGATAAGAAGAGTTAAGGCTCCAACTTAGGTTGTGATTCATATCCAACCTATGTACATTCGCAAAATTGCTTTGGCTTTAGGATACTTTTCTCTCTGTGACTCCAATCACAAATATCTACCCAAAGCAGGGACCGTCACGCTGGAAATCTCATGCTATTTATGATCATAATGAAGGCTTAGGTAACAAAAAATTATAGTCCCTAATTCAGACAAGCATTATCTGTAGAAATTCAGACCTCGATCAGACCTTACTAACCCATGTTCTGTCAACATCGCCCATCGGGTGGATCCTTATTCCTAAGAACTAGTGGGCTGAAAATTTCCCTATGAGGGAATATGAAAATTTTAACAAATGTCCACACAAATAGTTTAAATGAAATTCTCTGTTATTCGAGGTTTCTCCCCTTTTTCTCTTTACTATCCTGCTCCCTTATTTAATCTCCCCAGTTAAAATCTGAGTTTTTCCCCTTTCCTTGTAGCAGTGTATTTTCCAAATATACTGTTTCATGCCCTTTGGTTCTTATTCCTTGGTTTCTAATTCTTATCTCTCTATTCTGACTCAAGCCTCAAAGCTTGTTGTTATATCTAAAATGTCAGTAGATATCATAGTTACCCAAAGGGTCACACTGACTCTCCCCCAAAATAAACATTGCTGATTCATAGAATGCCAGAGATTGTACTAGTCACAGCTAAAATAGCTATCCAAACAAAGATGCTTCAATAGCAGCAGCTAATGAAAAAGACCAACCCCTGTTACAAATCAATTAGCTAGCCCTGATTTAAAAGATATTCAGTATGGTATTAATGCTGAGAATCAAGGAGGATGGTATCTCCTGAACTGGTTTACACAATTCCCATATTTACCAGGTAAAGGAAGGAAAAAAATTAGAGAATATAAAGCCAAACAAAAAGTCTCAATCTTAAGATCATTTTCATTGTCTAATTGTCCCAATGTGTTGTCAAATGCTCATCTGAATGCCTGAGAACGGAATTATTTAGATTAAGAGCTAGGTATTTCTGTATAGAATAATGGTCAAATGTAATAAATACATTTAATTAACTCTCTCCATAAGATTTTGCAACTTATGAAGTATTATTTCATTTGATCGTGGCAGCCTTGTGAAATATGCGCTAACACTATCCCCATTTCACAGGTGAACAAAAGCTGATTTTGAGAGGTTCTATTCCTTTTTTATGCTTATAAAACTAGATGGTAAAAGGAAGAGACAGGACTAAAATCTATGTCTTTGGCTCACTCTTTCCACTACCCACATTGCCAATATACATTCATGACAAAACATGGATAAATATAGTCTTCATTGTCTAAACAAATGTTGCAAAACTTGGAAGCCAAAATTTGCTCCATCCTTTACATGGAGCCTGAGGCTTTACCTTTGACTTAATGTACAGTGATGTTTCTTTGAGGAGTATTTGAAAGAACCTACTGAATGAGCAATATTCTCAAGGAGTCTTGGAAAGTTCAATGGACTGAGGGCTGGCTGAGTGATACCAGGAAATATTCTCCACTGAAATTGTTAAAGCACTCAACTTTCCCCTGATTTTCACTATTTATGTATTCACTAATGCTCTAATGATTTGAGCTTCATCAAGAACGTGACACATAGGGGGGTCTGATGTTCCTTTTTAAAGCAACACTTAAAGTCATGCTCTATTATCTCCACTTTATAACATGAGAGTAGTTTCCACTCCCCTTGGCTCTCTGCTGAAAATGCTGCCAACTTCTATTCTTCCAACAGCTTCTATTAGACCTTGAGATAGGCCCCATTCAAACACTCTTCCTGCCAGGAACTCTAGGCCAAGATCTATGATGACTAAATAAGACAGCAACTATGATTATCAAGTCCTATCCAATGATGTGATTTTAACAGGCAATATAATGTTGCTTGCATTTTAGGTTTTAACCTATTCAGCTATGTAATAAATAGCCGTTCTTAACAGAATTGAAAAAGAACTCAATAAGTTTTCAAGCAGTCACAGATGTCTGAAAAATCAAAACGAAAAGTAATAGACAGGATTCTAAGAGATAGGATTTGTAGATCAGATTTATTTTAGGTTTTTAATATAATTCTGCATTCTTCTGAATTACCAAAGCAAATACATTAAGCTCATAACTCTATGGTGAAGTAGAAGGTTATTGCTCAGAGCAATTGTAAGGAAAATGTAGCACTTAAACCACAGCTACAACAGGTCATTTGAGGGGAAAATGTGGTTTTAAAAAATAACTGAAAAATGCATTCATTGGCATTATTATACAGTTGAATGTGGTGGTCAGGGAAAGGAGTGGAAAACTGACTCAGGTATGACATTATTCTGCCCAACTCATCTGCAATGACAATAAAATGTATTTACTAACAGAAGGAAAAAAAGAGAAATTCAACATACGTAAATCTTTGATTGATTAATGATTTGGCTATGGTAGAACCGCCTAAAGAATAACAGCCAGCCTTTCCCATTAGCAGGAATTCTTACTGGTGTGTGGCAAAATAACTTTCTCTACTTTGGCTGCATGATCTGATAACAGAGACTATTTAAATTGTGTTATAAATTGAGAGGTAAAATGAATGCACACAGGAATGAAAATAGGACTTGCCTTTGATAATAAAAATAATTCGTTTCTGGGCAAGTCTAACTTATTATTACATATGATATTTTTAAAGATTTTTATGTTTAACCTGATATTATTTTTATTCATTTCCTTTAGTTTATTGATATAAGATAATAATGAATATGTGGCAATCATGAAGAAAATGTCAACTCAGGGTAGAAATCTGTCTTATCAAAGAAATATGCATATATGTGCATGTACTAGGATGTGTACGAAGAAGGAAAATAATTGCACCTTTTAACATTCATTTATTGTTGCATCATTTGAGATATTTATTGGCTTTCTACCATAATTGAAGCACTGCTCTAGGATCTGAAAATACAATAAAAACAGACAAAAATCTTGGCCTTCACAGAGTTCGCATTCATTCCAGGAGTAGGAAACAGACAATAAATGATGCCAGTAAAATTTTTAGTATGTCAAAATTTGAATATATATATATATGTATATATATAATATTAGTCAAATATTTAGTAAACAAGAATTAAGAGATTCACAGTTCTCAAAAGACTGCAATTCCACATCATCAGTGTAACCCAGCATTTAGCACCATACTTAGCCTAGGAAGCTTTCAAGAAATATTTGTTTAATCACTGAATGAACAAATGAACAGACTCCATATTTTCTGAAAAGAGCCCTCATACCTCACATCTCAACCTCATAGTAGTTTTTTTTTTTTTACCTGCTTACTTCTAAAAGACATTTGAAGTAACTTACAACAAAAAGGTAAAGAATGTAGCATGGTGGATGGCCTTTTTTTTTTTTTTTTTTCCCCAAATACAGGGCTCAGACACTGTGGGTAATCAATTGCTTAAATGAAAGTATATTTGATAGCAATTTCCCAGAATACACATACCTTTTTTTCACATGAACTTATCAAAAATATTACTATATCCCTTAATAAAAGCTGACATGGGCTAGTCCATCTATGATTTTGAAAAGAAGAAGAAAAACTAATCCTGTCGAGGCACTGTCATGGGCACTAGAGCAATAATCCAAAGTGTGTGGCTTTTTTAAAAAAAAGTTCCAAGAATAGAACTCAGCATAAAGTAGAATCTCAATAAATTTTGACATAAGACCATCAGATAAAGCTGATTCTTGGACGATTTCTATAATGTGGTGATAACATCATACAATCAGTAGAAAAGAGTACACTTCTCTTTTTATTTGGATCTGTAGAGTTAGAGACCCTGTGGTTTGCTTCCTGGTGAAGATGCTCAGTTTTTCTCTACCTCTTCAACTAAGTACATAGCTTTCAGGAACCCACATGGATGCGTGAGAGAAGACAGCAGTTACCTAGCCTACCATGTCAGCCAAATCAACCCTAACAGATCAATGGGTGTGAGATGTGGCATCCAGAGCCTGCATCATACTAGAGCCTTGACGTAGTGTTAAATAAAACCAAATTCAAATTGCAGTTCTAGTAGTGATTCCCTAGTTGGGAAAAGTAATGCAGCAATCTGTTGTGAATAAAATAATACAATTTGAAGTCATTGCAATCCTTGGTAAAGGAGTGCAATAATATTTGTAACTATCATTCTTAAATATGGATAGCTTCCAAGATATTTTGGAGACTTGATTTCTGTGATATCAGCAGGAAGGGAATTTAGGAAAATCATATGGTAAGGTGAAAAGAATAGGTTTCATGAAACTTTGGAGTGTGGACTAGATAGAAACTTTAGCTAAAAATAAATAAATAGATAGGTAGATATAGATAGATAGATAGATAGATAGATAGATAGATAGATAGATAGATAGAAATGGTCATCTCCAAAGAGGGGCAGGTGTTGCTTACACAGAGAAGAACATGGGAAGTTTTAGATGGTGAAAAAAGATATTTTATAAGATAACTTATAAGCCAGATTTAAACTCTAGGGTCCACCCAAGTCCAGTTCATCAGGGTCTAAGGCTCTATGACATCCTGCCCCTCTTTCTCTACGTGTGAGAAGGAGTTTAAGAGATGATTTCAAATATCAGCCAGTACAGCTCATCTCCTTCTTTGAAAAAGTTCTGGAAGTTAACATGCTAAGAAAGAAAAATACGTTCCCATGTCATGGGCAATGGGAAGTATGATGAGGTGGGCATGAGGCTTCTTATTGACAAAGAACCCTCCTGTAATTCTTTCTTTCTTTTACTGTTCTGCTTCTTTTTTCCTTACTTTCCATCTTTCCTTCTCTTCCTTTCTTTCTTCTATCTTCTCTTTCTTTCCTACCTTATTCTATAAGGGTCTCAGATGAAGTGATTTCATCATTGTTATTTGCCACTGCATTCTGGATAGATAAGTCAGGTACTGAACGATATTCAGGTTTCAGTTTGCTTGGATTAGTGTGTGTTTTTTATTCTTCTTTTCCACATCTCCTAATGTAGAAAAGTGCAGCATTCAGATGAAAAATATATGGTCATCAAGACAAGTTCTCTCATTGAAGAACAGGAAACTAAACCTGTGATGACTGTGAATGAACTCTCTGAGAACCAAATGAAACTCACAGAAATAGAAACCAGATGTAAGCAATCATGAATCCAGGGCACTACTCTGCCTCCAGTTTATTTTTAGCAGAAATGTTATTAAAGTCCTTTCAGTACCATAATTAATGTTCAAGAATTGCCATTAACCTCATTGTGTAAAATGGTATAAAAGATGTTTGCATATAAGATTAGTGGAAAATATTGATTTTTTAAAGAAGTTTTTGTGTGTTTGGTGGTATTCTATGGTTATTAGTTTTCTCAATTTGACCTAAATAATGAATCAATATCTCACCAGAATGTAATCTATCTTTAAATAATAGTGGCTGTTTTTACATTTAGGACATGTCAACCTCCTCAAGGCTGGGAAGTATCATAGCCTAATATAATATTTGGCTTTCAAGTTTTGGTGTGCAACAAGAGGACCAACAGTCTTGTTAGCTAAAATCAACCCAAGGTATTAGAGTTTGGACATGAACTTGGCCTGCCCATGCTGGAGGAATAAAAGTACCTTCTTTCAGGCTCCAAAAAAATCCTTAATTACGTTAGCAGCTCTAGCGATAGAGCTGGAGACACTTTGCACTACTCAGCAAACAAACTACCTTCTAAACTTTAAAAGTCTGGGGAAGATCTTAAAGATCTGTACTCACTGTATTTTTACAGCCCTTATCCTGCAAATCCTCAGACACTCCTTGATCCTGTATCTCTTTGGTTTTACCACACCAGGGTTGGAAGGAGATGAGGGAAATATGAGGTTATGATGCCCTGACTGTGTATTATAGACCTAAAAACATCCTGGTGCACCTCAACAATGAAACTCCTTTCAAACGAGGGGGTTTTGGAACCATGGCAATCACATTTGAGTTGCTGTTTCATTTAAGGTCATCATAGGTCTTTAAAGAGCAATTTAACTGATAAAGACATTATTTTTTGCTTATTAAGAACAACTTTACAAAGAATGTGGCCTGTATTTACAAGACAAAAAAAAATATTATTCTTTCCACAAGGACCAACTTTCTTCATTTTTAACCATTAGAAGTATCTGATAGTTCTGTGTATAATTAACAGTTTAACAGGATGAGAAGTAAAAGAGCAAAGAGCAACAAAATTCTGCTAAGGTCAGTTTAAATTTTCTTAACATAAGTACTTCCCACATAACAATTGATCTCAGTATATTATGATGCATTTCTCCCCTCATTTACCAGTCTCTGAGAAGTGAAACACAAATGAAATGGAGAAATATCTTTAGGAGAGCATGTAACACCATGCAGCAAACATTAAAAAGAGCCTTTTGAGACTGAATGAGACACAGATGCCACCCAAATCCACTACAATTTTTAAAAGAATATGCTTTATGAAAGGTTCCCAGATCAAAGAGCTTTACATAAGGATTTTTGAAACAGACCTAAAATAATTTAAATTATGCTTTCATTTCTCAAAAGTAAGGAGACAAATAGAAAGCACTGCAATTCAATTTGATTCCACAGATATATCCAGAAGATCTACCCTGGCTCATAGCAATGATGGGCACACTGTGAAGGTAAGCAGAATACAAACAAGAGACTGATAGAAATTTTTTAGCTCATAGACAATTATACTAATTGGATGCTTATCTCTTGAAAGCAGAAAAAAAGTCTAGTAGCCTTTACTGAGCTGCTGGTGGGAAGGATTAATATTCTTCCTCATAAATTTATTGAATATAATGGATAAAAGAATGAGATCTTTAAAACCAATAAACACACTGCTGGAGAAAACTAATCTTTTAAATAAAGAAATGGAAGAAAATTAGATTCACTTTAAAGAGGAATTTTCTATTGGTATCACCATGGAAGAGTGGAAAATGCTAAGCTCCCAAGGTGGTGCAGAGGGGGAAGAAACTCCCTAAGATATATGAACAGAGGTAGGATAAAAGAATAAAATTAATTTATATCATTTTAATTTTTTCCTTCCATAGAAATGAGAGAAAATAATCCATAGGACAAAACTAAACTTCTAATTGCAAAATAATAAAATATTATTATAAAGCATTTCATACTTTTCAGGGAACTAGGTACACATTCAAGCTTCATTTCATTCATTTAGAGTCAGTGAGAGGGAAAGTAAAATGTTTTATATTAATTTTATTGACTTGGAAAATATTTAGAAGAATATATAGAAATATTCCATTTTCTCTTTTAATTATTTTATTTTATAGACCCAAAAAACTGAGAGAGAAGATATGAAAATTTTGAATCGTAACTCTTTATTTTTATCAAGCATTTTAAAAGTTGTTTATAAATACACACATACACTTTTTTTTAGGTACCACGCCACTAAAAAAAGAAGAGTCAAAGCAGCAAGTACTGATGCATTCCAATCTGATGTCTTTCTTGCACAGGACTATATAAAAGTTCTGTTATGCACTAGATGTTAATTAGATATGATCTCATAAATAAAGGCACAAAACACAAATAAGAGTTATAAATGTTAACAATATTTCGTAGTATTTAAGGGAATTCGTTATGCAGATGGAGATGGCAACAGACAAAAGGTAAAATATGATCATTGAAAGGCAAAGTAGCGATGATGCCACGCACGCAGTTTGGTTCATAGGTGCTTTTAACAAATGAGAAGCATAGCAAGATCAACTTGCTTCTCCCACTTTAGAGAACAGAGCCTTAAAATAGAGAAGGAGGTAGGCTACCGGACTGGACGGACGGACTTTTCTTAAAGCACCTGTGATACTGCCTGCGGGAGAAAGACAATTTCATGAAGGAGCTGATAGGAAACCCACAATTTGACTCGGAAGTTTTTTCCATCTGTCTCAGGAATTCTGCCTCTGCGAGACCACGTCCCACAGGCGAACAAGTCCAGCCTGGTGTCGAGCGAACTCGGGCTCTGTCTCTGTCGCTGGCAGGCTCAGGCTAGAAGACGTTGCGGCCCCCAGCGGTGCGGGGTGCGAGGTGTTCCGCAGCCAGCACAGCCGGAGCACGCGCCTTAAGGAGTCTTAACCACCATGGACAGCTCACTGGCTTCCCCAGCCAGCTCCAAGCGGTTCGCAAACTCCTCAGGAGCCACCAACGAGGTTGATTTTTACCCTAGAGAGATGCCCTGTGTTCCACAGTCTACACGCTCGTCCCCCCTCCCCGCTCCCGTCAACATGCCTTCCCCCAATGACCAACTGCAACCACTGAGCAGCTATATAGAGAGAGCGGTCTTCAGGAGTTAATAAGCGTCCCCTTGCCCTCACTCACATCAGTCTTCAAGGTGCCACGGGATTCTAAGAATTAGACTGCAAATTGGCAAAGAAATTTTTTTCCCACGTCCCTTCATTTCCTCTCCTTGCCCGCGCCGCCCATCACCCCGCCTTGGCTTTGCCGATCGTGTCAAATGAAATAAAACAGGCGAGGTCTGAGGCTCCGACAGCGCGATCCGCGCCGGCCTGAGGGTCGCAGGCTGGGGGAGAAGATCCCCAAGGCTCCGGGAGGAGGGGTCGTCCCAGTACAGCCCCACGCAGTCCCCCGACAGGATCACAACAGGGCTGGGAGCCGAACGTCTGCCCCACCCTTCTGCCCCTCCAACCCACACTGGGAACTTATTGTCACCGTCTGCCAGGGACTTATGTCACATATGAGTCATAGATTGACCAGGAGGGAGAAGGAAGGGGAGAGCCCAGCTCAGAGGAAGTTCGCTCGCGCCCTCGGACCCTGTCCTCGGGTCACACTGTTCCCGAAGCTTCCTTTAGCCTGCGGCCAGAAGCAGGGCCCCACCCGTGAGGAGGGAGTGAGCTCTGCCTGCGACTCTGACTCTACCGGGTGCAAAACCACTCACTCAATCGGGCGGGATGGGGCGGAGCGCAAAGGCCTCCATTCTACCTCTCAGGACAGAACGGGTTCTTTGCAGCAATGGGGCGTGGGATGGGAGCAGATTAGTAGGAAGAGAAGCCCAGAGAGAATCTGAAGAACGTAGCTAGACTGGAAACTCAGACCCCCAGGACCCTTTCCCTAAGAGACGCACGGCTCTCCTTCCTGTGGCAGACGCGCGATGAGTCCGGAGACCCCAGAGAGGGAGCATGAAGCTTTTCACGTTTGCTTTCCCGCGGCCTTATTTCCGACGCGAATCCTGGGAAGGAGCAGGCAGGGCTCGCAGACACAGTAACCAAGGGAGCAATGCAAAAAAAAGAGAGAGAGAGAGAGAGAGACACTACGCTTCATCGCTTCATCCACGTGTGTGTCTGGATGTCTTTTTGCCTGAGAAGATGGGCACCCTAGTCCCGGTGGTGCCTTAGGAACAGACTGTGAACTGGCTGAGTCTGCAGGGGCCGAGAACGGTCTTAGGGAAGTAACAGCTTCCCAAGGCCCAGCGACTCTGGGAGAAGCCTCTTTCAGACAGCAGGGCTCAAATTTTAAGAAAGGACGATTCCACTCACAGGGGAGCTGGGACGTCAGCAAGAAGGCCGTGTGGCACCGCCCAAGATCAGTTTCAGGTTGAGGAGTTGTCGTCTGAGCCGTGTGGGACCTGAAACTCTCCCTGTGGTCTCACACAAGTCCAGAGTTGCCTTTTTCAGGAAGCTAAGAACTCGGCCCAGCCAAGGGCATTTGTGGGCATCAGTCAGGAGATCTGGTTCCTGAACTACACGTCCATTTTCTCTCTTTCACGCACGCGCGCGCGCACACACACACACACACACGCACGCACGCACACGCATGCACTCACTCCATCCCTGGCCAGAAGACTACCCCTCCAATGTGTTTTGATAGCGATGGGTTTCAGAGGGGTACAAGTGCTTGAACTTAGAGAATTGGCCCTTGGAGACATGTTTTTCTAAAGACCTTTTCATCTCTGGTTGGTTAGGCCCCTCTGGAAAAACCGCCTCACTGCTAAATGTTCTGGCCCTATTTGGGGAAAGCTGAACATTGTCCAGGAAGTAGGGAAAGGTAAGGCTGGTATGAGACCCACTTTTCCAATGAGAGAGATAGATGCATGTCTGTATGCTTCTCCCTAAGGCAATTCCTCCAGATGTCAGAAGTCAGTCTTGTTCCTGGAGAGACAGCCCCAGTTCAAGTCTAATCCTTATCTAACTACAGAGATTTAATAATGAAACACACCGTTTCCTACATTTCCTGCGCCTACCTGGGATTCAAAGGCATTGCACCTTTGTTTTGCTACCTTGAGGTCAGCCTCCTCTCAAGTCTCAGTCCAAGCAAGTGATTTGAATAACATTGTAATGGAATTAAACAATAACTTTACTTGAGCTAATTATGCAAACTTCTCTATATAAACAAAGAAAAAGTTGGGAGGAGATGTGACTTAGTTGTTTGGGAGATTGCTTGGAGCTAGCTACAGATTGGCAAATGTTAAATCTGGATGCATATTGGTAATAAGATAAGGGAATTTCTGAGCCCAGGTGCACTATTTAAAGTGCTATACGTACTTTTTTTTGGGGGGGGGGTATGCTTATTTTCTTGTTGTTTTGGCTGATGAAGAAAAAAAGAGAGAAAGATGAAAAAGCTAAACATAAATGCTAGAATTTTTTTTCTCAATTACAAGAGGAACTATCCATGGAGATATGCATCAACTGGATATTTAAACATGAATTTTAAAAGTATTAACATTTTAGAAAATCTTTTTAAAAATTGGACTATGAATTCATGTAAGTGTAGATCTCATAATGCTAATCTGTCTTCACATGGAATACTTCAGATTAAAGACAGGCCTTCAAATCCTTCTATTTGCTAAAGTGCATTTATGTGATAGCAAGGCCTAAGCAAACATTCAGTTTCTATTGGCACTTGTTCTATTACTAAACCAAAAAGAAAGGGCAGGGGGGCTTCTAGTGTGAACTCATCTCATTCCCATTCACATGTCCTCAGTATTATCATGGTGGTTACTCAGTTATATTGGGAACTAAATTTTGATGTCAGAAAATAGCCTTTTCAAAAAGTCAGAGTCTTGGGTACATATTGAATTTCTGCTGAAAGTAATTAACAAGACAGCTTAGAAGGGGGACCTGTTTTCTAGCTTTCTAATAATTGCTTTTGGTTGGAACAGAAAAAGATTCCTTACAGGAAGTTTTTAATTCCTGTAAGACTTTATTTTACTTTTTAAAGAACAAAATAAAATTATTTCTGGAAGAGACTGCTGAGAAGATCTCCCTCTTTTGGCTAGAAAAGCAGAGAAAACTGTAAATCAAGGAAAAGGTAAAATAATAAATGATGAAGAAATGTTGGCATTCCAAGTATATAAAGACTATTTGTCTTTCCTGTGTCTATATTTTCTCATTTTGTGGAGAAGAGGAAATTCTTACAATATTTGATAGATGTTTTGCCATTAACACCAGAAAAGTGGAGATAGGGGAGAGAGAAGGAAGGAGTGGAGGTGGTCGATTTTGTTTAATTAGTCAAAAAAGCAACATAAATCAAAGCAGTCTATATTGATGCCAGTCTTTATAATGTTTGGGAGTATAATAAATTCACTAACAGCATAAGTGATTCAATATTTTCAATCTGATTTTTATTTTAACCTTTATTTGGGGAGGGCTGACTTTCTAAAGTCTGGGTAGTTTGAAACTCAGCAAAGGACATTTGGGTGGGTGTGTGTGTGTGTGTGTGTGTGTGTGTGTGTGTGTGTGTAAGCAAATATTATCATTTCAATGTTAAACAACTTGCAAGTATTAAATGGCTTATTTGTGATTTACTCTTTTACAGCTTTCCCACTTCAGATCTAACAATTACATTAAGGCTCCTGCACCTTTTTGGAAAGAATTTCCTATAAATCAGAAAGTGTTAGAGGTTCAGAGGTTGACATTTTTGAGTACTGTTACTTTGTCTTTTCGTGCCATGCAAACATCTAACATTTAGAAATTCTTAAACTTTCAAGGGAAATTGTGGAAATTCCCAGAGATATTTTTTTAGTGGGAGGAAGCCAAGTTTTTTAAAGTATGGAGATTTAAGTAATCAAGTGAGAGAAACAGCAGCTTCTGAGAATGAAGTGAATCCTCCCCGCCCCCCCCCCCAAACTAAGCAGTAAACGTGACCTGGTGGCTAGCTGCAGTTACAAGAGGGCGAAAGGGAACCGAGATGAACGAGGGTCGGTGAGAGGGCGCTGTTTCGCCCACCCTTGGTAAATCCGTGGAGCATCAGGCAGAAAGCCAGGCTTGATAAATCCCCTTCCCTTAAGATCTGAAATCTCAACATCGCACAATCTTTCAGAGTAATGAAATCTACCAGTAGGAGTGTCTATCTAGAAGACAAACATCCCTCAAATGGTTCCCAACCACCGCGTTCATTTCAGAAAGATAGAGGAGCCCACTGAGCGGGCGTTGAAATCCGCTGCAATCCTTTCTAGATGATACTGCCCAGTAATTCAGAGCAGTCTTTCTTCCCCGCCCAATAGCTTTGGGAAGAACCTCCTGCTTTCCTTTTACTTCTCCGAGGCAAAAGCAGCATACGACGCTAGTTTGGCTGCATCTGAGGGCGAAAGTGACACAGATACAATCGTTCTATCATATGTAGCCAGGGATTAGGGGGTGAGGAGGCGACAGAGTAGGTTATCCGGGAAAGGGTGGGTTAGGCGCACGTTGGTGGGCGAAGGGCCTCGTGCGTTCCCCAATAGTGTCAGTTCCCCTCCGCAATTCGAAAGCGAGTCTCCGTCATGTGCGCGGGTTTTGTTGGACCGGCTCCAGATGTCCTCAGCTGTTCTGAGACAGCAAAAAATGTAATCTCGACCTGAAGTCTGAAACCGGTTTTTTTTTCCTCTTCTAAGCAAAGAATCTCCCCCTTCCTAGCCAATTCTCCCCACTTAGCTTGTCCCAGAAAAGTCCAGAAAAGAGGGTTCTCATCTCGCTCCCCAAATGCCCAGAAGGGCTGAGGGCTCCTTAAAGCCAGGGTCCACTGCCCGCGACCTCCCCGCAGAGGATCCCAGGCGCCCGCGCCGTCCGGCCGCGGCTTCTTGGCCTCCTCCTTGCCCTCCTCCTTGCCCGTCCGCCCCGGCAGCCCGGGAAGCTGCGCGCCTGGCCCGCCGAGGCTACTCTGGCACGCTGGGGACCGTGGCCGCCCCGGACAGTCCGCACGCCCTCGGGGATCTCGGCTGGCAGATCCGCCGGGCAGTCCCAGGTCCGCGAGACTCATCCGGGGCGAGCGAATCCGCCCACGCCCCCGACTCCAGGATGGCGAGGCAGGGCTGGCGCTTCGGGGTGGGGCTCGGCGGAGCTCGGGCAGCGTCGGGGGTGGCAGGACAGGAGGCGGGGAGCTCCTTTGCTTGCTGTGCATTTCCAGCTCTGGACTCCCCTCCGCTTGCTCGGGCCGGCGGGTCTCGCTCTGGCCGCGCGTCGCCGTCCCCACCCCCCGCGCGCCCGCGTCCTCTCTCGCCCAGCGCGCGTTCCTTGGGCGCCACCTCTTTGCGACTCGCTCACTTCTCCCGCAGGTTTGCCTGGGAGCGTGTGAACATTCCTCTGCTCGGCTTTCAACTCGCCTCCAACCTGCGCCGCCGGCCAGCATGCCTCCCCGCCCGTGAAGCCCAGCTGCCACCGCCCCTCCGCGCCGCTATTAGCCCGCCCTCGCTGCCACCTGGCCCTCCTGATCGACGACACACGCACTTGAAACTTGTTCTCAGGGTGTGTGGAATCAACTTTCCGGAAGCAACCAGCCCACCAGAGGAGGTAGACAGACAGCTATGTATATATATGTGGGTCTCCCTACAAGTGGATCTGGAACAAGACGGCCTAGCTTGCAAAGAAGCTGACTTCGGAGAAGGAAACTTTCTTCTTTTTAGGAGTGGGTTAGCCCTGCTCCACGAACACAGGAGAACGCCCGGCCAGACTGATTAGACATTGCTGTGGGAGACGTGTAAACACGCTGCTCATCATTGATGCATATATAAAACCATTGCATTTTGGTTGTTATTTCAGAGAAAGCGTCTCTGATTTTCTTCCCCTTTTTGGTCCCTTTTGCCTGTGTGGTTTGGCAAAAGCACGGTTGGAGTAGCTGGTTCCTAAATAAGTAAGTGCTGAGAGGCTTCAGAGAAAGTTTTTTTTTTTTTTTCTTTGCAACTTGGGAGATGCTCTTGATGTTGAAGAGGCTATTTGAGAGCAGGCTAAAAGGGGGCGCGGGGTAGTTCGGGGAGATGGAGATTCTGAACTGACACTTCGGGCCCCTTTCCACTCTGTCGCAGGTCCAGAGATCGAGAAGATACGATGCTGCGGAGACTGGTTCAGCAGTGGAGCGTCGCGATGTTCCTGCTGAGCTATTCGGTGCCCTCCTGCGGGCGCTCGGTGGAGGAGCTCGGCCGCAGGCTGTAAGTGCCCTGTCCTCCCAACGGCGCCGGGAGAGGGCTAGGGAGGCCACTGGGAGAGGCCGCCAGGCTGGGGCGCTGCCGAGGGCTTGCAGCGGTCACTGATGCTCCTCGATCGGGGTTAGAGAGCCGGGAGATCCGGCTACCTGCCGGGGGCTGGGCCCGGGTCCTCAAACTCGGCGGGAGAACTGGTTGAACCTCCAGGGAACACAGGCAAGGGACAGTTTTATGTGAGTTTCCATAAGAGGGAGCATTTTTTACAGAACCTCTTCTAGGCAAAGATCCTCTGCCTCTAGTGAAAGAAAACGGTTACTTTCAGGACCTAGGAAGGTTTTGAAACCCTGGAGATTCCAAGAGAGTTAGAGAACTCGGAGGAAGCACAGGGACCCAGGGAACATATTTCTGTATGCGCTTGTATACATACTGAATGTGGGTGGCAATTGGTGTGTGAAAAGCAAAAAAACTTACATCTAATTTTATTGTGCGTGACATAATTTTAAGCATATAAAATGGGACTACATTACATAATAAAGGCATATTATATAAGAAAGTAGTAACAAGTTTGCAATGGCACAATTCCAATTTTAGTATCGATACCGTTCAGGAACGCTGGAGTGCTTGATTCCCAATGAATATCAGTGTGGAAACTTTTTTCCTTTGGAATTATGGCTAACAGTTCTTTAATCTGGAACCGCATCTGCAATGTAGACTGAAAACTTGTATTTTGGAATTATCATTTAGTGATTCTTTTCAGGATAATTTTGACTTTAAAAGTAATGGTACATTCAAGCACACCAGATAAATAGCACTGTGTTGTGTGACTGAAAAGGTGGACGAGTGGTAGAGTAATGCCATCTTCGTAATTCATTGGACCCAGCAATTCACTGATGTGTGAAACACTGTCTTTGGGTGATCTTTAAGCTGCAGACTCAGTGTTCAGGATGAGAAGAAAACCATAAAGTTTGAGAATTGAGAAGAGTTTGACACTGGAGAAGGAATTAAGGAGAATTTTTAAACAATAAAAATAGCACTATCTAATATTTGCAATCAAATCCATGGTGCTTCCTTATAATTTCCCAAGGGTGTACAAAAAGGCAACAGTTTTATATGTGCCCTTGGTCTATTATTAGAGCAGAAAATCCTTAAATGAAATTACTTTAGACATGTTTGAGCCTTGGCACTAAAATGAAAATCTATTATGAATTTCCTTAGGCAAATTGTGTAGAACATTGTACTAAAGATAAAGCTGCATTGTACCCTTCAAATCAACATATTGCTGATGTATTTCTGAAAATTGTCTTCAGACTTTTTGCTCATTTTGAGACTTGCATTAAATTCAATTATTTAAAATTCATATATAAATATAGATGAAGACTGAATTTTTAAAAGTATGCTTAAATGCTGTATTTATTTGGCCAAGAAATACTGTCTTGGAACACAGCCAAATTTTTCTTGAAAGTTGCTTAAGGAATACCTGTTTTCTCTTTTGTGAAACAGTATAATGGACATGATTAAATCCGCAGTAATGCATAAAAATGTAGTAATTGTCTAAAGGCTATTTTTAACTCTTTCTTTGTTGCACCTTGCAAAATACACATCAAAAACCATTTAGCAGCCAAAGACTGTTATGGTTTTGTTTGTAGGTGAAATATAATATTGTAGTTAAGCACACACACTCAAGAGATGGTTATAAAACTACCACAAAACATTCTTATAGTTAATGGCTAACAGAGCATCACTTCACAGCCATGGTTTTTCATGGAGGCTGAAATTATCAGTAGATGAAGATGTCTCATCAAATTATTGTAGCAAAATGGAGTTTTAAAAAGTAAGTCATTACACTTGCATTGTTGCCAAGTAATAGTAAAACAAATTATTACTCTAAGATTATGCTAAATCAACCCAGGTTCTTGAAAGAAACTTTAACACATAATCAAACCATGTCACTCTCCAATTGCTTTCGACACCAAGTGTTAGGGGAAGTGCTTTAGATGTTTTTCTAACTAGGAGCTAACTTTTAAAGGAGAGAAAACTGCTGCAATAAAACCATCAAGCCATGCGAAAGAGGCAATACAGATTTGTGAATCTTTTGGACCTGTGAGTCCAAAAGATTTTAATTAATGAAGCCAGGTCATGAGTGAGTTGGAAGGTAGGACATATGAGTGTTCTTGTCCAGATGCACATGGCTTGTGGCAGGTGGCAACATTTGTGTGTAAGTTAGAGGGGGAACCCAAGCAGATTCAGAAACCTAACACATCATTGGCTGATTTGTTGGGGAGCCAGACTGGGGCTATTCTACTTACTGAAAAGCATAACTTTCTACTGAGTCATTTGGGTTGGAAGAGACTTCTGGTGAGTCATCTTAACTCTAACACCCTAACCCTGACTCTTCCGTGGACCACAGAACTTTTCTTCTCAAACCCAGACTCCTTCCTTAGAAGCCTAGCATCAGCATAAGCATGTTGCTTCTTTCTGTGCTGAAAGGAATTTCCATCACTGTTTGTTCCCTGTGTTCCTTGATAGCTCGTTAGAAATTTAATCTTCTCTGAAAACTATCTTAAGAACGATTTTTCCTTAAGATAGAAGAGCTATATTTTGACTAAATTTAGAGTTATCGATGTTAATCATTTCCCCCACATTTTTGCAATTTATTTTACGATAATCAAAGGAGACCATGAACATAACATACTTGTTTTTCTATGTTGGAGCTTAAGTATGTAATAAATACCACATGAACCATTGTGCCATAATGTTTACAGACGTATAGAGCAACGGTCGTTTATTGAGGCCATATTTACACTTAAATATTTCAGAATTATCTAAATTGAAAGCCACCTTAATTTGAATTTAATACTCATTACCTGTGTATATCTAGTTTGTACACGCTCGTTATTTATCCTTGGGTCTGTTCATGTTTTATGCTGAAAATAAAGAGAACATTCTATGGAACTTATTCCCTGTTGACAATAAAGATGCTATAATGTTCCCGATCATCTAATGCAGTTGCCCAATCAGAAATTCATTTTTCAAAATAGTTTAAATGCAGAAGCCTTGAACTATTAAGTAAATTATGAAATAGTATTTCAGATTTAGCATTTTAAAAATCCATGTTTTTAAATATATTAGCAATTACCCTTAAAAAGCAGAGAGATGTTTATACGTCACAAGAGATGAACTATTTTAAATTAGACAAAGTTGTGCCATAAGATAGAAAGATCACTCCTTTTCCCATGAGAACCATCCTGGGAAAATGTAGTGCTTGAGTTAAGAAGGCACTGTGACTCACTGTTGACAGGCTGGCCAACATTAGAGGCATATATGCCAGTCAGAGGGGGCATGAGCAATGTGGCTTGATTAGAACAGACCAACCATTAAAAGTTTTGGCTTCAGGTTAAGCTAGAATGGGCTTTTTATACATTTGGAGAGCAATACAGATGGGGGTGGATATCTGCCAGGAATTGGGAAAAAAAAAAATCCCCAAATACTATAAATGATCACTGGTTAAGAACTTTTTAATGTGACATTTTGCTAAAAGATACTTATTAAACTGCAGTGCTTATGAAATATGCAATTATATCAGTCCCATTCTTTTAAAATGTCATTATAGGACATAAATATATTGTACAGTACAAAAGCCACAAATTTGTAGATTACTAAGTTTCCAGATACTAAGTATTGCCACAAAGTAAGTGAATTTTAATCTAGTCACATGTGGCACCTTTAAAAAGGAAGAGAGACTCCTTCATGCCTCATTTAAACCAGGCTCCTGTTAAATTCCTTTCCATTAAGTCATGTCTTTTTTGAACAAGCTACATGGCTTAAAGTCAGTCCACAAACTAAAATACTAAAAGGAAGCTGGCATTCCAGCTATAAGATCCAGGGAAATAATTACTGTTCTTTCGTGTTTTACCGTTCTTTGATTCAAAGTATAACTAGACAATCTCTCACTCCCTCAGTAATAATTCAAACTTTAGGTATCCTAGTTCTTTATTTTGGTGATGAAAATGGACTCCTTGGAGCAAAAGCTTGGTCTTCAAGGAAACTGATAGACTGCTGTCCATTTGCTCATTGTCATGGTTCCCACCACAGGAACCATGTCTTTCCTTTCTGGTTTTCTCAACACACACTTCAACTTCAGCAGAAGAAAGGGTTGAGGAAGGTGAAAGCAGTCTTGATTTTAGAATCAGAACTCATTTGTGAGGCACTGGTTCTGCCTGGTTTCTGGTTTCATCGTGTGGACAAGGGAGAGCATTCGACTCTCTGAATCTTACTTTCCCCAACTATAAAATGAGGATAATGCCACTTATTATTGTCATCTTTCTCTGAGGAGTTAAAGAAGTTGTAATAGTGAAAGCAATACAGAACCCAGATACCATTGTGTCAGGGAAATAAGAATAAATGGTATTGCCCCGTGAAATACCCTCAGATACTTTTGAAAATGAGCCACTTTGGAGGGTTTTCAGTGGTAGAAATTGGCAGAGTTGAAGTAGGCATGACTGATTAATGTATGTAATCTTTAAACATGGTTAATATTGTTGCATAAACTAATGAAAGAATTCATGCATGGACATTTAAGCAGCAGCCAGAGCATCATCTGAAATGATTGATAGCAAATTCATTTATTCTTTTTCACTGTATTTTTACGTGTTGTTTAAATAGAAAAGTCATTTTAAGACAAAGAATAAGTAGAAAAAGTGAATATCTTAAGTACTAAGGATAATACCCTCTGAAATTTAAAAATTTTTTAAAAAGTTGTACAGAAGAAATAGAATGATCTCACCTAAACACACAAAGAAACCCATTTTTAAAAAGACCACCCACTACTTTACAGAAAATTATGCATGCTCTCTCTGACAGTTGGCCTTCCAATATAAGTTCTTGGTAGCCTGTAGTCTAACGTGTTGAAATTCAGTCTGTTAGGTGGTTTCCTAGACAGGCTTCACTGCTCACCTTATCCTTCAGTCTTTGTTTGCTTTTACTTTTACAGCTTGCTGTTCTTTCAGATTTTCTTAATGGGGGAGCAGAGTGTGTGTGTGTGTGTGTGTGTGTGTGTGTGTGTGCGTGTGCGTGTGGGCGTGTGTGGACACACGTAAACGCACACACCTTGGATGAGTACTCAGGCAGAAGCAGCCTCCTTTTTATTTCCCAGGCTAGGACTTCTGGATTTATTTCCCCAGTCCAACTCTGAAAAACGTGAAAAGCAATTTAGTGGTTTCTGTCCATTTCTGAGAATAACTGAATCATATTTAAATTGAGAAGGGAGCATAGAAAACACTGAATCTGACCCATTCCACTTAAGCAACTGGGCCCCACTAGGCCCAAGAATGTTTGTGTTGTCACCAAGGGCACAGATCTAGTGAGTGGTGGAACTGGGACTCTAGGCTCCAGCCTGCTAATTGCCCTTCCCACTATCTCTCCTTCCCTGCTCAGAAAGCTTGCTCCTCTTCCAGCTTGTGCCCTTTATAAGACCAACTAGAAAACTAAAGGGCTTTCCTTATATCTTTGTGGTCTGTACCAACAACTAAAATTTCACTGTTTTCCTTCTCTCCTGCTATTTTTTCATTAAAGCAAAAGAGCTGTGTCTGAACATCAGCTCCTCCATGACAAGGGAAAGTCCATCCAAGACTTACGGCGACGATTCTTCCTTCACCACCTGATCGCAGAAATCCACACAGCTGAAATCAGAACTACCTCGGAGGTTTCCCCCAACTCCAAGCCTGCTCCCAACACAAAGAACCACCCCGTCCGATTTGGGTCTGACGATGAGGGCAGATGCCTAACTCAGGAAACCAACAAGGTGGAGACATACAAAGAGCAGCCACTGAAGACACCCGGCAAGAAAAAGAAAGGCAAGCCTGGAAAACGTAAGGAGCAGGAAAAGAAGAAACGGCGGACTCGATCGGCCTGGCTAAACTCTGGCGTGGCTGGGAGTGGGCTAGAAGGGGACCATCTGTCTGACATCTCCGGAACATCGCTGGAGCTCAATTTCCGGTAATTGGCTTCCTGGCCCAGAGCCTGTCCGTGGCCCTGTAGCCAGGATTATGTAGCTTCACTACAGCCTTAGCTTGGACAAACTTTTCCACCCTCCTGTCAATCCCTCCTTAAAGATCACAGAACCAGGTTGACTCAGAATATTGACTGACTTAAAGCTCTGTCCTCTTACTCTCTCAACACACACAGGGGTTTAATAAGCTGTTTCTCTTTCTCTGCTGTTGAAGCTCCCCACGCCAATCCTTTAGTCCTCCACTAAATGATTTCACTTCTTATTCACGCTTCAGAAGCTAGTGACCACCTTCATTATTGGCTAGAGAAGCGGATTTATGATTCCCCCACTCTCACACCTTGGCAAACTTTCTTGATCATTTTTCATTTCTTAGCTTTTTTTTTTTTTTCCACTTCAGGGGAGAACATAGAAGGCCTTGATATGATCTACAAATAGAGAACAATATCTACCATAAACAGTTCTCAGCGGTTCACATCTTTATTTAAGTAAATGTATTTAAATATTTAACTTAAATATATTTAATTTAATAAATTAAAAATTTAAAAACACACTTTAAATTTATTTAAGTAAATTTAACTCTAGTGTCTACTTGCTAATGAGAAAAATCATGATTTCTGAAAAATTTTAAGTAATGGCTTGAGAAGGATATGTTTTTCTCATGTATATTTTTGTCCCCGGGCAAGTTGAAGTAATTTTTCTAGGGCATTGCAGTAGGAATAATAAAACTTCACATTTATGTGGCCTGTTTATCTTTAACTCACAGATACAGGTAGTAATGACATTCACAGACTTTGGAGACAAATACCTTAGGTTCATATTTGGGGTCTGAACTTTAAAGCTTGCAACCTTGGACAAGTTACTTGGTCTAAGATTCACTTTTCCCTTCTCTGAAATGAAGATAATAGTTGTACCAACTTCACTGGGTTCGGTGAAGATTAAATGAGAATACATGAGTTAAATGCCTGTTATATAGTAAATGCTCAATAAATTTTCGCTTCTTGTTTGGTGCTTTTATATATTATTCTGATTGTTCATTCCATCTATCTATACTGGTGTTTGACCTAGAAAAACGAAATATTCCATGGTTAAAGGACCTCAGCAGTCTTGGGAACTGGGATAAGTAGTCCTCAGACTGTATTTACTTCCCTATTTCCTGACACTTATACCAGCGTCATGTTAGTGCTGCCTCTTTATCTATGCATTTCCACTGATAGGATATTTTTTTTTACTTTTCAGTACAGCACTTCTGTGGGGTTTGAAAGAAAGAGGAAAACCACACAAGAATGCGCACATGCAGCTAATGATCTCATTATTTAAGGAGTCCTCTGTTACTTCTCCAGTTCTCTCCTCTGACTAGAAATAAGATTACAGAGTGATGTTTCAAAGGGGAGTTTGAACCTATTTACTATCACTTCTCTCTTTGAGTTGACAAAACTCATCATTAAATAGCATGTAAAATAGTTATATTGGATAAGTAGTACAGCTTCAGAAATCAGTGGGCAATGGCACTAGAGGAATCTTTAGTACAGTGAACGTCCTATTCTGCAAGTATTTAATGGCTCTATAAGGGGTAATAAACCTTATGAATTCTGCCTCAATGCAGTTAGTCAGTGTATTTTAAGGTATGATCCTAACTGTATTTATTTATAATGAATGCAAGACTCTATTGCCAGACTTATTTTAATCTGTTTTCTCTTTGAGAGAGAACAGAAATATAAAGTATACATAATTTTTATGGATTTTATTCATTTAAAATTTTCAGTGCGCTTAAGTATCTGGAGAATTAATGAAAAATCAGCACTCATCAATTATTAATCCAAAGCTTCCCTAAGTTAAAGTAGATCTAGTGAAAATTAGGCAGTGGCCTAATCAAATCCAGACCTAGGACTGAAAGAAATAGAATGTTTCTGCTTCTCCTCTCTATTCCCTGGTTGTGAGGAGCGTTCATGGAAAGCACTGTTTGTTTGGCAGCCAGATGTTGGCACTCTCCCAGTACAACCCAACAGAGGCGCACGGAAGAGTGGGGAAATTTAGAAGTGTATTGATGAGAACATATGGGGCCATGCAACTTGTGTAATACAAATAAATCTTTTCAGAATAACTACTTTATAGTTTTATAAGCAACCAAACTTTTATTAATGTTCTCTTTAGTCTCTTTGCATTATTATATGATGATCTGAGAGATCTGATGATATGACAAGCATAAACTTTATTCTAATATATATAGTAGTTCTTAACACAAGTTACTAGAGTAAAACTGTCAGGCTTCTCTTTTAAACCATTTGGTGTGAAATATGTAGCTTTAAATTTTGGAAATTATACTTTGGAATTTTTCATGTTGTAAATGAGATGTCCAGATACAGTTGGACTTTTTTGTTGAGACTATATATTTTGCCTTGGTAAATATTTATTTAAAAACAATACAAGCTTTTCAGTATTCAGAAGAGCTAATACTCTAAAGCATCACATACACACGTGTAATATACATACACACATACTTTTAGGCTGCGTTAGATTTTTTGCTTGGCTATTCCATACATGCCTTTGTTAAAGTCTTAGAAGGAAGGATAACGAGCAAGCCGGTAGGGCAGCATGAAATATAATTAAATGATCTTTTCCTTGGTCCTTATCTATTCCTTTTTTCTTTCTTTCCTTCTTAGAAAATAATTGTTAAAATACTATTCATTCTCTCCTTGGTTGTGTTATTTTACATGTTTAAATCCATTGATCCTTTTTTCTAATTTAAAATAGGCCTTTCCCAATTTCTAATGCAAGATCCATTAAAACAAAACAAAACAAAACAAAAAACCAGCAGAGTGAGAAGTAATTGTGTCTTAAGTTTGGCTTCAAAAACTAAAATCCAATGACAGTTTCATTCATTAGTGTTTAAGGACAACTAAGAAAATGATAGGTATTAAAATGTTTAATTATGCATCCTTCCAACATTTACCCCCAAATCGCACACTTTAGACTACCCTTTATCTTAGCAACAGACTGGCCAAATGAGAACTTGGAAAAACAAACAGCCTGTGGATCACGTACATCAGGCATCCCTGGGGAATAAACTTCTAAACAAGGTGTATCGGATGATGGCTTGCACAACCGAGCCTTATTTCCAACTTCTCAAATATGTCCTTCTCATCTCCAACTTGCCCATTGGCAGCTTTGGAAAATTCTCACAGGGTCTTTTACCTGACAGAGTATGCTGAGAAGTGCAAGCCTGCTCCTGCTGCGCTACAATGACCACCTGATCGGATGAACTATTCTGTCGCAGAGGTTCTAGAGAGTCAGGTGGACCCGCAGGAACCTCTTGTAAAAGTCCCCCGAATCTCTTTACATTGTGATTCTTTTCCTAATTTGTACACTTTATTTTAGTCTCTCGTTTGTAAGGATAATTAACCTATTTTCTTCTTTTCCTTCCTTCTCTTTTCAGGAAGCATTGAATTTTTTGCAAAGACCTTCAGAGGACATATTGCAGGATTCTGTAATAGTGAACATATGGGAAGTATTAGAAATATTTATTATCTGTAAATACTGTAAATGCATTGGAATAAAACTGTCTCCCTCATTGCTCTATGAAACTGCACATTGGTCATTGTGAATATTTTTTCCAAGGCTAATCCAATTATTATTATCACATTTACCATAATTTATTTTGTCAACTGATGTATTTATTTTGTAAATGTATCTTGGTGCTGCTGAATTTCTATATTTTTTTGTACCATAATGCACTTTAGATATACATATCAAGTATGTTGATAAATGACACAATTAAGTGTCTTTATTTTGTGGTTGATCTTAATGAATGCCTAAATATAATTATCCAAACTGATTTTCCTCTGTGCATGTAAAAGAGCAGTATTTTAAATTTGTAAAGAACGTCTAATAAAATATAATCTAAATTACATCATGACTCAAAGGTGAATTACATCCTTTAAGATATCTAGTAGGAGGAATACAATGTAATTTTTTAAACTGTATTTCATATGGTCTTAAGTTTAATAAATTTACACTGGTACATATTTCAACATTTTCACATTGGCTTTTAGTTAAAAATTACTTAAAATGTATTTTATTTAATATCTAAGTTCAATTCAATAGAATGGCTGAACTATTTAGATATCATTTTATGAAGTACATCCAATTTGAAGTGAAGATGGAAGAAAGCAGAAAAAAAAAGAGAGAGAGAAATCAGGAGAAAGATTAATAAAACTTAATCCAAAGAGTCAGCCAGAACTGGGGGGGTGGGGGGGTGGGGTGGGAGGGGAGGGAGAGAAACAGATCAGGAACTTTAAAGATAAGGGTAATTTTAACCAATGTAAAGTTTTATGTGAGAGAGCTTGCTCTTATTTGAAACAATAATAAGCATAAAAGAGCTACTTGAGAATTTTACCTGTTATCATTTCCTACCAGAGAAAGAAGAGAGACTCAGGGAGGTATGTGACAACTCAAAAAGCCTTGGAAGGTGAAGATCGCTTTCCTGTGATATCACAGTTCCAGGGACTACGGTTGCAAATAGCATGGGGGTAACAGCATATGCGATCTCTTTTCCATTTTGAGTCTCATCCTACTTGCTCCTACCTCTATGTTCAGATGAAACACATGCACCTTTCCTTCTATAGAAATTTTTTTCTTTAACTATCTTCAGCTTAAGACACATCAGAAAAACACAGCACAACAAAACAAAAAGTCTATGAATCAAGCAAGCACATATTTAGGAAGTATTTTGTTTATGCCTGATATCATGTTAGATACCTGTCAGATGTTTGGGCAATGCACAAGAAGTAAAATGTTTTAACTGCCCTCAAGACTCATTCATTCCAGTGGGTAGACTATACATGCATATACCTAAAACAACTAAACACTTTTGTCAAGAAACTATGAAATAATACAAAAGTCTATCAACATTTTTAAAAAGGAAAAAAAAAAAACAGGGAGTGATTAGTCTGAGCTGGATATGATATGATAATGTTTTGGGAAGGAATATTGAATTTATTTATATTTTCACTTGAGTCCTATAGCCTTCAAAATCAGACCCATCTTGCTATTTTCTGATAATTCTGAACCTGTGGTGGCAAGAAATATGAGAATTTGTTCTTAGCCTCACTTATGAATTTGTTGGAGATGGTTTTTACACCTAAGGAATATTCAGAAGGCCAATACACTAAACCTTTATATTCTGAACATGTATAAAGCACCGACTCTAGAGTACCTTAAAAACATATAACCACATTTTGCAAGACCCTATCTGAAATTCTAAATCATGAGATTACACCAAATCCCAAGCTTTCACATGAAAAACAAATGTTTTTTAAATACTAGCTTAATAAATACTTAGATATTAGGGCAAGGAAGCATCAGATTCAAGTCATCTTTTAAGTTTTTCTTCATGAATAGCCCATCCCTGAAAATAAAAAGGGGACAAAGGAATGTGGGAATTAATAGTTACCAGTTCTCACCAAAGTATTATTAATACAATTATTGCCATTAGTCATACCCTAAGTCTTCTAGCAATGATAAGGAGTAAAATCACAGAAAAAGGAGTGGAGTGGAAAGATGAAGGAAGCAAAATAACTAGAAAATTTGTCATTTTTATGACATTGTCATTTTCTATAAAAGAAATACTAAAATACATGATGAAAGATAGTGTGTTTAAATGTAAATAAATCCCTAGCACATTGCAGTCTAAATAAATATGGTTCATCTTGACTTAAGTAATGTTTATAAAGTAGTAACAATTTAAATAAAGGTAAGTTGGACTAAGTATTCTAGAATTTTAAGGAAATAAAATGTAATCTGCTAACTTGCCACTACTTTCCTCAAATTTTATTCAGACAGGAGTTTGGTATTTCATTACACCTAATATGTATTTAAGGCTATTGTGGAGTGCAACTCCAAAAGATGCGTAGTGATACTTAAGTGTGAAAACCCCATTTCTTTCTTCTGTATTTTCTCAGCCTTCATTGTAAAACAGGTGCATTCTAAAGCCTTCTGCTTACAATGCAGCAAACATATTCAGGGCAATGTGAAGTTATGAACCAAGATCAATGCTGACATTATTGGTCCTGAAAATTTTTAAAGTCGATTTTGGCATCTCCCTTCCTTGTTACAAAAATTAGTTTGGGATGCAGGCAGCATCAGAGAAATATTGAGAAACTGAAGTTTTTCTTGGGAGAAAGCATAATCATATACCCTGATGATTAAGAAGTCAGTTTTAATTTTCCATTACCTATTCTGAGTACCAGTTGAACAAAGCAGCTATTTAAATTTCTGTATCTACCATACAAGGACAAAGAGAATCAACCTTTTTAAAATAAAAAAGCTTTTTCTAATACACTATATCATGAACCCAACAAAAAGAACAAAATCAAGTACAACTGTGATTTTACAGGCAATTCATTAAATACTGAAATGTGGCTTAATAAATGTGCATTAGTGCTTAAAGAACACAGTTAATGCTTTTTGTAAGAAATTTTGAAATACATCATCACAAGGTATCAACTTTAGGATAATCTAGAGTTTAATTCTACAGTATCCTAGAGTTTAATTGCTATTTTTCCCCTCTTAGCCACAAAGTCCATGAAAAAAACAGAACCAGCTGTGGACAGAAACAATATGTTGAAGCTCAGAGGGTTTATCTTCTGTAAACAGTGTGTACTTTTACTGAGAGTTCTAAGTGTTCCCAAGAAGTGATCCCAGAAGCGCCACCATTCCTTCCTTAAATAAAGGATAAAAAACATTCCAAAAACTTCCCTTTATTTAGTAATCTAGAATGTGTTTAGCACAAGACTCATATCAAAGATTCGATAGTAAGCAAAACACTGCCATATGGTAAGTTACGCTCCATGATTCAAACATTTCACAGGAGGTAAACACTAATAGCTACTAAGATTCCCAAGGCTAAAGGTATTACTTCAAAGGGTTATATTATCATGTATCCTGGGGTTAACTCCTTAAGTGCTATTCCTTCCAATTGCCAATGTTACTCCCCTAATCATTTTGTGAATGTCTTAAGGGCAAGAACCTCATCTTATTTAATATGTACCATTCAACACTAGTATTAGTACATAGCAGGTGCACCATAAATATTCACTGAATGGAATTTAAATGGAATTCTTTCAGTTCCTGGATGAATCAACTGAAAAGCAGAGTTAAGCAAAAAGTCTGCCAGAGTAGGGATGGTTCAGTGTTTTGAGCATTTCAGACTCCCATGCCAGGCCATTCTCCTATTCCAATAACAAGAAGCTTGGAGAATAACAGCTCCAAGTAATCAACTACTCACCATAGTGCCCTTTGTTTTTCAGACTCCGGTTTAATAGAAATTTTTTTTAGCCCTGTAAGTAAAAGAAGCAAGAGTTTGTGTTGAGTATGCAGCAATCTCCCAAAGGAAGGGAGGAGAATTTAAAATATCAGGTTTTCTCCTTATGAATACACTGCACAGAAGTTACCCACAGGGCCCAGTTGTGCAAAAGAGGCACACTGCTATATTGTCAGAAGATTAATATACACAGTTCCCAGCCTGAGCTACCCAACATCAGAGAACATTTACATCTCTGTGGAAGTTCCTGATATGCTCATATTTACAAGTGCAAAGCACAGGGATATGTTTTCAAACTGCATCTTAATTAAATTTTAAAGCATCTTCCCAGGAATTCCCTTACATTTTTCTCTAACCCAGAAGATATTTACAAATTAAAATAAATACAAAACGTGTCACCCTTGAAAAATAGATTTGTTTTAACGGTGACTTGTACTTTTTGCCAACCCTGCATTGCTTTGGGAACTAAAAAGCAAAATCGTTCACCCATCTTTCATGTGAACAAGGTAACTGACGGTCAAAGCTCACTGGATTGTCTTTTAATAACTGCTGGGAAGTGGCTCTGCTGAGAATCCTGTTCTACAAAATAAATGCAATAACAAATCATGCCACGCTGGATTCAGTAATTCTCTATTCACATCATTCTCATTCATCATGAGTTTAATAGAACCTTTGAGTCACTGTAGAATACAAAACAACATATTGAAGAGTCATGCAGTGGTTATCTATAAACAAAAGAAACTAGAAAGCGGGCATGTTTTCTTAAGGACAATTTTTTTCTTCTTCAGACGACAATAAGAAATTTTTAATTTGCCTCTTCCTAAAGAACTGTAAATTTTATTCCATAACATTTGATAACATTATAACAACTAGCACGTCAAAAGAATAAGTTAGTGTAACACCAAGACCACATATAATAGTTGATAGTTATTGTTTTCTGAACTTATTACATACATATTGCACTAATCTAATTCGCACTCTCATTTAATCTTTACAAACACCCCGTGAGGTAGATATTATTTGTCTTCATTCTACAGGTGATGTGGCTTTGTTTTAGACAGACTAGACCATTTGCCCAAGATAACACAGCTGGTCACATAACAGAGACGGGGCTCAAGGCGAGCCTCATCTGCCTACTGCATCTGTACTCCGTGGGCCATAGCTACAATTGTCACAGCAAAGTTTGGTTCAGAATAAATGTCTTTTAAACAAAACTATTTGCCTTGCTTTCAGTGAGTTCAGTGAAATCATAGGTCTGAGACAATCCTATTTTGTTCCACTCTCTACTCTCCCATGAGAACATTTTGCCAGCTTCTGTCCTTCATAGTGTCTTCTAAGGCTGACTACACAAAGCTCATAAAGCATGTGGTCGCTTGCGTGCACGCTCTTGCTCTCTCACACACACAGACACGCACGCGCGCACACACACACACACACACACACACACACACACAGAGCCAAGAAGCCCAGGTGTTTGCACAGTCCCATGAATAAGCAGCTGTTGCTTTAAAAGGAGGGTGGCAGAGGAGGGCAAGGGAGCGCTGGCTGGCAGGCGGGTGTGTAAACGTATACAGAGAGCCACTTTCTGTAAGAAGGCTAAAACATATTTAAAATTGGACCACCTCAGAGATGAAATCTTTTCCCTCCTGTTACCTCTCAACCTGCTCCAAAACTCCAATATTCAGTTTTTCCAGGTCTCGCTCTCCCTGCCCCCGCTTCGTTGGAGAATGCTCATTTTCTATGTGAACACTTGGCCCATGGCAGAGCGGTTTTACTCCTTCATTTAACAGTCAGAAATAATTTCAGCAGTTAATTATTTCTCCAGCTAACAGATGTGTGTGCCCACTCTGTGGACACACCACCCACACAGGTGCAGGACAATGAGTGTGCCATCGTTTATTTTCGACGGGTTTTCACCTCCGGGTTGCTTTTTCGGTTATTTATTTATTTTTAAATTGCATGCGAAAGAAGACAGAAAAGGTTTCCATTGAGATCAATTTGATTTGGGGAAGATGAATGCCATTCGTCACGGGAGGGCGCTGTGGGGAGAATGAGCCAGGCCTGATTTTAGTTGCAGCTTCTTTCCATTTAGAAATCAGCCTGTGGGGCTGGGTGAGGGGGGTTGAAAGGATTGAGAAGTACGAATTGGCAGTTACGAAATAGTCACAGGGATGGAGGGTGCAGCATGGGAAACACAGTCAATAACATTGTAATAACTGTGTATAGTATCGCATGGGTACTAGACTTATCAGGGGGCATCACTTCATAAGTTATATAGATAGATGTCTGGCCATTAGGCTGTACATCTGAAACTAATATAATACTGAATGCCAGCTAATTGAAAAAATTTCAAAGTTTCTCTTAACTAATAAAGAGTGTAAAACCCTTTTTAAAAAATTAGCTCCAGGGTAAAGATAACACACCAGCTCCTGGAGGTGCTGGCTTGACTTGGAGCCTTTCGAATTCCTCCCACATTTCCCTTGAGCCTGAAACTCCCTGCCTTTTTCCGTCGATTATGTATTCTTCCATTTTTATAGCTTTCAATGTAATTATGAGGAATCCTGCCCTGCTCAAAGTTGTCTTTCCATTTTACACTGAGAGAATTTTTTAAAGCAATATACAACTAAATATATATTTTATTGCCCAAAGGAACACACAAGTCTTAGGGCAATGGCTGCACACACTTTATTGACTCACCAAATAAGGGAAAAAAAGATATTTTTACCTTTTACTGTGCTAGACTATTAGACCGTGTCCCTCCAATTGGCTATAGTTTTCATTCCAGTTCTCCTCGTCCCACATTTTCCAAGAATCACAGAGAGTCATATGTGCAAGCAATGAAGGCTGCCCTGTGAACCTAAAGGAAGATTAAATTGTATCCTCTCTCATGGATTACCTATTATGCTGGTCGTCCTACTGTCCTGATGTTACTTCCTCCTGTAGTGTCACAATCAAGGCAATTAGCTTGACAAGTAAATGTCAAAACAGACTACATTAAACTGATTCAATCGTCGGGATAGCAGTTCACGTACTACTTGGTCTTTCTTGATGTCACGCAGAATCCACAGCTCTTTATTTCATCTTATTCTGTATGTGTCGTAGCCATTCTTTTCTATCAGTTTGTTTTTCTTTGAGGGTTAGCCTAGCAGCAGCCTATTGGCTAGTAAATCCGTATCTTGTTATTTGGCAATGATGGGATCCCCTAGAAACAATTTATTCATCTGAGTTGGAAGTTGCATTTCATTGTATTCAAAATAGACTGTAGCTTAAAGCAAATCCCAGATGGTTTCTACCATCTGTTACTGTAGTTACCATGGCAATAATAATAGTAATCTCTCATGCTTCTTTGGTGTTACCAACTACCACAGAAACAATATCTGAGTAGAACCAAAGTCAGCCTTGGGCAATCTATAATAAAAATTCAAACTTCTAATGTTTTAAGTACATGCAATGTATTTTGTAGTAATAAAATTCACGGCTCTTCTGCTAACTGAGATCTAGGAGCTCTAGAAATAGCTGTTGGAGACATAAAGGCCAGGATGCTTTTCTATTTTTCCAGAGGAAGTCCACACAGCAGGTGGCCTATCAACATTCATTCCACACACTTAATAAACATTTCGCACATGTTAAGGCCAAAGGACACAGAGACAACTGAGGCAAAGTCCCTATTTCGAGGAACAAATACGTTACCCACTGCAATGAACTTAGGTGAGCATTCTGCTGGTACCACCTGGATTCCGAAGGAGAAATATTTCCCCTTCTAATACTGCAACCCTTGTTTAATGAACACATGTTGCTTGTCTGCCCAGTGTAGAGAAAATATTTGTGCTTCCAGTTGAAAACTATGCAACTAGGTTCTAAAGGCAACTCCTCTGAGTTATCAGATTCTGTGGGAATTTTATAGTGTGAATTGTAGGTAGCTGATAGTGAGGCAAAATAATTCTTGTCTATAATTTTGTCCTTTGGAGTAGAGGTTCAATCAACTTCTTTCCGCCCCTTGGAAAAATAATTTTGCCTCCATTTGCACATTTATTTCAGTATCCCTGATAAATTTATTTTGAATATGTTATAACATCTGTCTGGTCCCCTCATTGACTAATGAGTAGAATAAATCTTTAACACATGTTCATTTATATATCGTTACCAGAGTTATCATTTTTAAAAGATTATCTCACAACACCAGTATCTTCCACATGAGGGATTTACCCTTTCTCTATTCCATGTGTTTTAGGAGGAAACAGGAGGGTTAACACAAACTTCTAGTCCACCAAGTAGGCAAATGATCCAAACTTAGTCAAACAGAATTTTATTATCTCTGACCATAATGACTGGTTTATGGATGGGCACATAAACAAAAATTGCCAATCAGATTTTCTCCCTGGACTTTCTACTGAGCATTATGGGAACAATGCTCTTTCTTCCTTTGCAGTCTTGAGTTGTAAGAAAAACATCTACATTTCTCTTGTGTTCATCATCTTCCCCGCTCCCAGCTGTATGAAGGAAGATGCCCAATATAGGAGGTAAAGAAGGCAAGTTACAAAGAGAAGCAAAAACAAGAGAGGAAAAGAGATAACCCTGAAACCATGTTTGTGCCCCAGATTCCTAAGGTTTTTAGTTATATGGGGTCAGGGGTGGGGAGGGGATAGAGGAGGAGCAATCTTTTTCTTAAACTAGTTTGATTAGGTTCTGTCACTTGGATCCGAAAGGGTTCTGAAAGAATGGACCTGACTTTTCTGATCTCAGAGAGAGAGATTTACTATTTAGAATGACATGATTATGGAAACTAAGTCTAAGATCTACAGTCAGCAACCTAGAGACCCAAGAGAACTGATGGTGCAATTCTAATCTGAGATCAAAGGCCTGAGAACCAGGAAAGCTAATGGTGTAAGTTCGAGTCCAAGACTGAAGGCAGGAGAAGACCAATATCCAAATTGAACACAGTCAAGCAAAGAGAAAGAATTCTTTCTTACTCAGACTTTTATTTTATTAAGGCCATCAACAGATTGGATGAGGCCCACCCACACTGGGGAGGGCAATCTGCTTTATTCAATCTACCGATTCAAATGTTAATCTTATCCAAAAGCACTCTCACAGACAGTATGCGGGACCTCATAGCCCAGTCAAGCTGTCACATAAAATTAACCATCACAGTGCCCCACTCAGATGCTCCTATATCGCAATGCAGAATGGAATCAAGACCAAGAAAAATGAGCCAACAACAGGCACCTCTTCGAATCGATAAGTATTTTATTTATATAGAGGAGAAGCCGTATTTTTTGTGGGAAAAGAGCAGAGAGGGAAAAAACCACTGAGGTAGCCAGCAGTTGGTTTCTCTTCTGTTGCCTGTGAATGGCTCTGCCACAGCAACCGATCCGCACTTGCAGTTAAGCAAAGAAAAACCCTGAAGATAACCAGCCTCTGCCTACTTAGAATGCAATTTACCGATCCATTATTGTTATTAAAGATGCCCCTTGCTTATCGAAATGCTCCTTCAATCACAATCATACTTCCCTAAGTTTAGGAAAACACAACTTGCTCCATTCCGTGATGTTTTAAACACCCTGCACAGCTAAAAAGCCTGTAGGGAAAGTACAGATAGCCAAGCTAGCCATTCTCTTTACAGTGTATTTTATTCGCCCATCTATTTCTCTATATCCCAATAGACTGTAAACTCCATGAGAACGGTCTCTTTTGTTCCACTCCTAGCACATGGCATACCCTGGCCAGCATGAGGTGTACAGTAAGAATTTATCGAGTGAGTATGAATGGTTACCTCTAGATTTTAATTTCCCTACTGGAAAAGATGTAGCTTACCTCATCTCTTTACTGTAGATTTGTCAGAGCAGTGCCTAATACAAAAAAAAAAAGTGTGTGTGTGTGTGTGTGTGTGTGTGTAGATATACACCATTGCTGTTGTTGTCGTCATTGTTCCTCTTGACTTTCCCACAGGAAACCACCCTCCTAGTTAGAAAATTATCTTGTTATTTGAGTTCCATAAGCTGAATTACCTACCCCTATTGGCATAACCATTTGTTCACTCCCCATTCAACAAATAGTTTACTTATTTTCAAAAAAGACTTGCTAATAAAGGTTTACTAGTATCCAAATTATGCTCATAAAGCTATAATTCCTAAAGTCACACCCTTTCTCTTTTTTTGCCCTTGTTCATCATTTTGACCGTATCTCCTAATGAATTACAACCTTATATTGATTTCTTGTTAGACTTTAAGTCAAACACAAATTTCCGAGTATTTCTTTCAAAAGTTTCTCCCAGCTTAACTCGCTTTCTATTTTCATCTCCCACTCTAACCTAGCCTTCACCTTCCAGACCAACTAAATTTACTGTCATGTGGTTCCTTCCACTGGTCTTCCTCTCCTGGCTATGAGCCTTTGCTTGAATTTTTCCATATCTATGGAACAACCACTAAACCACAAGTTTCTCCTGTTTAAATCACAGCTCAAGGACCAACTGGTCCAAGAACTTTTTCCCACCCATCTTCCAATCCATCAGATCATCACTGACCTTGACTTCTACCACAACATGATCTTGAAATGATTGAATTTATAAATATGGTGTGGCTACAGTCCAGCTTTTGGCTTACGTCAATACAAATGGCCTAATATCAGCCTTAATCAATGTTAAATTCTGAAAGAAACAAAAGAAATGTTCAACAGTTATTAAATCAGCATTGTGAAATTTAGCATTTGGGGGTGAAGACAATTAGGTATACTTCATTTGAGTTTAACGAATTTATTCTATGCCTTGTTCCACAAGGGATTTGAGAGAGATTATATTAACACATGGCATACAATAACAATTAAATATAATAAAATATCAAGACCAGAAAAAATAGATAGAATAAAATACCAAGACTATGGAGAAAACTGGAATGTAACTAATCAGGCCATAGAGTCCTCTCTATGGTTTTGGGAAGCTGATAGAACCGAGAGCTCCATGAGGAGGTGGTTTTTTGTTTTGTAGTTAGGAAATATATAAGCACATCAAAAATATAGAGAGAATTATATGGTGAACACCTGTACACTCACCACCGCCTTAAGAACTAAAATGTTACCAATACAATTAAAGTATCTTATTTGGGTTTTGATTTGTTATTGTCTTATATCAGCTTCTTCCAAGTGAGTCACTTGGAATATCAAATAAAGCTATTTTCTGTAGGACGACTCAAAGCCTCCCAAACTGAATACAGAACACTCTTTTTATGCATTGAGAAGAGCGAAAGCGGTGGTGACTTTACCTGTGGAATGGCCTCTACTGCATGTATCAATTATTATTTGGAATAACTGTAATATTCTTTTCACTCAATCTTTATGACACCCTCTGCATCAGTACTATCATCATTCACATTTTACACATGTGGAAACCAAAACAGAAAGAGGTTAAGTAGCCTGCTACAGCAAAGGGGCAGAGCTAGGATGCCAGTCTCAGCAGTCGACTCCTGAATCTACGTATCTTACCAGTGCCTTGTACTGCATAAACCCTATTTTATAAAGGGTGGTCAAGGAAGACCTCTCCGATATGGAGACAGCTGAGCAAAGGCCTGAAGGAAGTAAGGGAAAGAGGCGTGTGCGTATCTGGAGGAAGAGCATTCCAGGCAGAGGGGACATTGAGCCAATACCTGTGAGGCAAGTATGCCTGGTGAGTTTGAAGAACTTTATAACATATATGACCTCACATAATCAAAGCCATGCCAATCACCCCAGACTCCATTTTATGTTCATTTATCTATTATTTTTAGTTCCCTCAACGTGCCTTTTATTCATTTACCTCTAGACTTCTCCAGGACTAGCTACTTCTCCTCTACTCCTTTATCAAGCTAACTTTTTGGTTCGTATCTTATGTTGCATCTTCTATTGCATCTTCTTTGGCTTCCCCATAACTGGACTGTTACCCATATATCCCATACCTGTGTTTTCCTCCCAGAAGCTAATACTGTGCACTTCCCATGAGTCAGAATTATGCTAAGAACTGGGCTGGTGTGTCATGTAAATCAAATAATAACCCAAATGAAATAGGCTTTGTTAGTGCCTCCCTTTCATGGATAAGGGACCTGAGGCTTAGAAGGATAAAGCAACTCACCAAGCAACTTAAGTCAAGGACTATGTGATATTCCTTAGTGTGTAGAATGGCTTCTGCTACATAATAAGCTAAATAAACATATGTTGGCTAAATGAGTGGAACACAGCAGCTCTCTCCATAAGCTGTGCATCCCTGACTTTAGGAGCACCGAGTCTAGGTCAGAAAACTTGAATCAACTCTCCTGTTTAGGAGAGGCACCACCCAAACCTTTGGCCAAATGACACCATATATATGTCAGATTCTGAATTTCTGCCCATTCCATCTCCCCTGCTTGGATACCTTGACCACTCATCCCTTTTCTCAGGGTCCTGCAGAGACATCATCTTTGCTATCCATCAAGCCTATTCTGACCAGGCTGACCCTGGGTCAAAGTTTCACTTAGTCCATAACAGTCTCTCCAACATTCCAGAACTTCACTAACATACTACCTTCTGAACACTCCATACATGACTTCCTCACTCTGCTCCTGGTTCTGAGCTGTTCTCTATCTCCCTCTGATTTTTGTACTTAATTTGTACATGTACTTTTCTTCTGGTACAGCATATCATAAAAGATTCTTTGATTGTTCTGTTTCCCCAGTTAAACAATCTAGTGGGCAGCAATCAATGCTTTAGAAAACCTAAGTTGGTATTTAGAAGGCTTGTTTATTAAAAGAATTGTTAAATTTCAACCCAAAAATGGTTAATTCAAGAGTTATTAAAGTTTTATTTAACAGGCATGGATGTACAAGAAATGATTTTAAATATTTTGGAGTAAGTATAAACTTTATGAAAAATTTGATTTACACATATCTTTTTACCTTAAACTTTACAATAGGTCTTACTCTGGGTCAAGCTCAATTTCTTGTTTCTATTCTGAACACTCTGCACAAAAGCAATATCAAAGGAAGAACAGACTCTGACATTTATATGTGTTCAACACTTCTTCAAAATACCAACTCCTAAATAAAAGTTATTAGAGGTAGATGTCAATCATTACACACACACACACACACACACACACACTTTAAAGAAATCACACACCACTGATCTGGTGAGAGATCAAATTTGAGTGATGGTGCTTTGATAATTATACACCAATTTCATTAGCATAGATTCTCTTCACTTATAATAATTTTAGCTAAGATTATTTGAGCATTTCTTATGTACCTGGCACTATAAGTGCCTTGTATGCATTATTTCATTTAATCTTTCAAAACCTCTATAACTTGATAGGGTTTTTATCCCATTTTGCAGATGAGGACTGTTAGACTCATTGGTCCAAGAAACAGGGACCTAGAAAGGCAATAGTTGGAACTGGAAACAGGCGATCTGAGTTCAAAGTCCTTCTCTGTTTTTCATAAAATATGGATTTGTTCATAAGTTTGAACATTATTTGAGAATTTAAAAAGTAGAAAATTTTGCTAGTCTTTACAATCAATAAATAAAAAGGAAAAATAAAGGGAAAAATTCTAGATGCATAAGATTTTGAAATATCTGACATTGATTTGATGTGTATGGTCTATTTTTATTTCTGAAAAAAAATTAGTATTTCCCATTAATTATAAAATAGTTTCAAATTATGGTATAAAAGCCTTATTTTATATCATATTTATTGAAGATTTGTTAATTAGCAAGTATTACAGATTTTCTTATATTAAAATGTTATATACTTTTCAATTAAAATGTACCATTTTTGGTCCCTGTGGATTATCTGATCATCTATTTTAGGAAGTTTCTTATTGCAAAATAACAAATTAGCAAAGAAAATATTGAATTTGTGAACTTAAAAATTTAGCCATATCTACGTCTAAAGATCATCACTCTTTTATAAAACCTCTAGTGTCTTTTCATTATTAAATATTAAATTTTTTAAAATCCCAAGCCAACAGAATTTCTTATGGTGAGTTATGCCATGTTAATATAAAATTTTCAGTTTCAAAAGTTTTTTTTTTTTCCCCTTCCAATTTAAACCACATAAATGAGAGCTGGAAGAGGTTTGAAAAGATCACAAGGTTTATCCTCCAACCACTTGCAATCAAGACTAATATTGAAGAGACATATTTTAAAGTTATTTACTACAATAATTTGAACCATATTCTTAGATCGTGTTGTGATTATTTAACATAAAACAAAATGTTACTGGCGTTATCATAAATTCCGTTGACAGCCTGGGAGTTACCACTAGGTGGCAGCACAGGAGACACTCGGCCCAAGAAATGAACTTTACTTGGCATGACTTGGAGGAATAAGCCAGGAGAGAAAGGTATAGAAATGAATTAAACATTGTTATAAACTTCAAATTACAAAGCTTTGCCGGCTACTCTTTTTTTGTGGGTTAGAAAAGACAGAACAAGATTTTACTTTAATGGAGAAAAGAGTCACCTATATAAGCTTATTCCTTTTAGTTTTTTCTGTCATATGGATGTTTTTGTGTAGTTGTAGTGACATGCATCTTTATATGCATCTAATCCATTTTCCACACCATAGCAAGACTGCTATTGTCAAAATATTAATGGAATCATTCTATTTCCCTGCTTTAAAATTTCCAGTGGTTTCTCCTTGTCCACCCAAATGGCCCTGCATGATCCATCTGGCCTTTACCTGTCTGAAGTCACGCTCCCTCAGGCTGCAGCAACCCAGCACAGTGAAAAGCACTTGATTCATATTTATTGCTTTTAAAAAATTGTATTAATTGTAGTGAAAACCTCGTAGCACAAAATTTATCATCTTAACCATTTTAACTGTAGAATTCAGTAGTGTTAAATACATTCACATTTTGTATAACAGATCTCCTGAACTTTTTCATCTCAAAAACTGAAACTCTGTACTTTTTAAACTCTGTACTATTTCTCTCTCCCCACAGACACTGGCAACTACCATTTTACTCTGTTTCCATGAATTTGACTAACTTTAGAGACCTTATATATGTAGAACTATTTAGTATTTGCCTTTTTGTGATTGGCATATTTCACTTAAAATAATGTCCTCAATGTTCATCCACATTGCAGCATGTGACAGAAGTTCCTTCTGTTTTAAAGCTGAGTAATATTCTATTGTGTGTATATGTGTCTGTGTGTGTGTATGTATATATATATACACACACACACAGACATATATATGTATACACACACACACACATATCATGTTTTCTTGATCCATTCATCTATCAATGGACATTTAGTTTGATTTCAAATCTTAGCTATGTGAATAATGCTGCAACAAATATGAGGGTGCAAATATCTCTGAAATTCTGCTTTCAGTTCTTTTGGTTTTGTACCCAGAAGCAGAATAGCTGGGTCATACGGTAGTTCTATTTTTAATTTTTGAGGAACCTCTATACTGTTTTCCATAGCAGCTACACCATTTTACTTTTCCACCAACAATGAACCAGGGTTCTCCACATCCTTGCCAACACTTGTTATAGTCTAGTTTCAGATCTATTTACAGTAGCTATCCGAATGTGTGTAAGGTGGTCTCATTGTGGTTTTGATTTGCATTTCCCTAATAATTAGTGATGATGAGCATCTTTTCATATGTTTGTTGGCCATCTGTATATCGTCTTTGGAAGAAATGTCTCTGCAAGTTATTTGCCCATTTTTTAATTGGGTTATATGGGGGTTTTGTTGTTGTTGATACGTTGTAGTTCTTGTTATATTATGGGTGTTAATCCTTTATCAGATATATGATTTGCAAATATTTTCTCCCATTCCATAGGCTATCTTTTCACTTGTTGATTGTGTCCTCTGGTGCACAGAGTATCAATTTTCTTTTAAAGGAAACTACATCATCTTCACAATTATTCTGTGTGGCAGCCACATCATCCTTCCACCCAGTAAGTGGTAGCATCATAATTTACTTAACCATTCCTCTATCACAGGACATTATTTCCTATTCTATAAAAATTAACTCAAAACGGAATTTAGACCTAAATGTAAGAACTAAAACTATAGAATTCTTAGAAAACATAGGAATAATCTTTGTCACCTTGGAGAAAGGCAATAGATTTTTAGAAATGACACCAAAGCACAGGCAACTAAAGGAAAAAATAGACAAATTGGTCTTAATCAAACTAAAAAAAAAAAACCCAAACTTTTGTGCTCCAAAGGACGTCATTAAGAAGGTAAAAATACAACCTACAGATTTGGAGACTATATTGGCAAATCATATATCAGGTAAGGACTTGTGTCCAGAATGTATAAATAAATCTTATGAGTAAAGTACAAAAAGACAACACAATTAAAAATTAGAGAATTTACATAGACATTTCTCCAAAGAAGATATACGAATGGCCAATAAGCACATGAAAAGATGTTCAATGTCATTAAATCATTACTGAAATACAAATCTAAACCACAATTAAACATTACTTCACACCCACTTGCATAGCTATAATAAAAAGACAATGACAAATGATGAAGATGTGGAGAAATGGGAATCCTTTACATTACTGGTGGGAATGTAAAATAATGCAGTTGTTTTGGTATACAGTTTGGCCATTTCTTAAAAAGTTAAACATAGAGTTACCATACAAAACAACCCAAATACCCATCAATGAATAAATGGATAAACAAATGTGATCTATCCATACGCTAGAATATTTTTTAGCCATAAAATGTAATAGTGAAGTATTTATACATGTGAAAACTATGGATGAACCTTGAAAATAAGTGAAAGAAATCAGTCCTCAAAGGCCACATTTTGTATAATTCCACTTATAAGAAATATCCAGAATAGGCAAATTTTCATAGAGATAGAATGTAGGTAGATTAGTGGTTGCCGGAGGCTGAGAGAAGAGGAGGATCAAAGTGACTGATGACAAGGGGGTGGTTTCTTTTGAGGGTGATGAAAATGCTCTGGAATTGGGTTGTGATGGCTGCACAACTCTGTGAATATACAAAAACCACTCAACTGTACCTTTTATTGTAAATTATGTCTCAATAATTTTGTTATTAAAAATTCATAAATTTAATATATAATTGCGGCATTATAGAACAGAGAGGAAGAGAAATATTCAATAAATGGTATTGGGACTATCTACAATTTTGAAAAAGTAATAAATTTACATCTATACTGTGCTTCAAATTAAGTCTCAGAGAGATTAAGTATTAAAATTGAATCAGAAAAAGCAAACAAGAAGGTAGAAATATTTATCAGATATCAATTTGTATGCTTAGAAATAATAGAAGAAACCACAAATTAAATGATCAACATAAAAATGACCACATTAAAAATAAATATGTAAAAATTAAGAGCTATATGTTGTAAATAGGAAAAACAATAAAAAGGACCCTAGACTGTCAAAGAACATATTGTAAATAATATGACTAAAAGGTAAATATATTTTAGAAAAACATAAATAGTTTGATAACATTTAAAATAAAAATAGAGCCGAGGATACAAGTAAATAACTCACAAAAGAGAAAGTCCCATAAATCAAGGCAGGATAAAAGTTGTGTAATAACTTTTTCTTTGACTGAATAAGTTATGTGCCATGGTCATTCAGAGGAGGGAAATAGTATAAGCAGAATGTGGGGAAATATTTATTCATACATGTAATCCAAGATATGTACTTCAATAATTTCCCTTTCCCCCTCTATCAAAATAACAAACATAATTCTTAAAGATGGTGTGAAGGAGAGGAGCAAGCAGTGTGTTCTCAAACATAGACAAGCAACATAGTATCATAAAATCACTCCCGGTTTAAGAGTCAGGCAGAAATAACATCAAATGGTAACTGTCACAAGCTATCATTAGCTGGGTAACTAATACGATCTCTGAATCTATATTATTAATCACAAACTGGTCATAATTACTACCTGGTAGCATCGATATGACAATTAATGATATGTGTGAAAAAATCTAGCTGAGTACTTGGCACACAGCAAGCGTTCAATAAACAGTAACTACTATAATGTTACTATTGGTTATATAATTTAATAAGGAAAAAATACTGCAGTAAGTATCAAGAACCATAAAATGTTCTTGATATTAACTGATCTAGTAATTTTCTGGCAATATTTTCTAAGAAAATAATCATTAAGAAGGGGATAAAAAACTATATGCATAAAACTATTTTAGGGCATTGCCTTGTCCAAGCAGCTGCAACTTAAAAAAAAAAAAAGCCACTAACTGTTGTTGTGTCCAATTGTTTTAGTTTTAATTTAGAAGAAATATTCCCAGGGAATGGACAATATAAAACTCAATGTGGTGGGGAGATGTATGCTGTTTAGGAGAAGCAATGTTTTTATTGCTCTCCTAAGGCACACTACAGTTAGTAGAGCTCAACAAAATCTTCGGGGCTCTGGGAACATACCCAAGATAGAATGAGAACACATTGTAGTGGATATGCATTTACCCCTCTTCCAAAACTTAAAAGTGAAGACACTATTTTAGAGACTAATGTTGCACCTTTTTCCAGCTCTAAGTCTATAGAAGACAAAAGAAGTGTTATGCAAATTTATGCCATTTGCCAGCTACGGGGGCACGGGTAATGCAACCTGTTCTCTTGCACATATACAGCTCCCTCTCCTAGTCCCCCCAGAACTACCTCCACCCATAGTGTACAAACCAGCACTTTATAACAGAAATAAAATGAAGCACGTACAGAAAATTTTAAATTTTCTGGTCGTTACATTTTAAACAGTAAACAGAAATAGACAAAATTAGATTTTAGTATATATTATTAACCCAATATATGTAAAATGTCATTTCAACACATAATCATTGTAAAAGTTATTAACAATATATTTTTTTCTTCTTTTTTCATACTAAATCTTTGAAATCCAGTATGCGCTTCACACTTACAACTCATCTCAGTCCCAACGAGCCATGTGTCCAGGGCTCCACGGCCACACGGGGGTTGTGGCTTCTGTACTGGATGGCACAGGTCTAGGTAGGAGGCCACTGGAACCTCTCCAAGCCAGAGAGCCCTCAATAGAAGGGGAGGCATGGAGGGAAAGGAGAAAAGATGAAAACTAGTGAAGGAAGAAAAACGGATGGAGAAGAGGTGAAACGAATGAGAAGAAAAAGATACATGAAAGGAGAGAAAGGGGGTGAACATTTTCTGAACACTCGCAGTGTGCCAGCTGTTCAATACAACGAGAAGTGACAGAAACTACTTGGAAACAATCTTCAGCGCCCTCTGTGCAGATCGGTAAGAAGGACACATTTGAAGTGGACTATTATTACTGGTGACGACTCAATACATTAGAACAGTCCTTTAACACTCGATCATGGGTGGACATACGGGTTCACAGGCGCATAGTCTGAACGCTCACCTGCCCCTGGTGGAGAAAGTCCCCCCCTGTGGGGGCTGCATTTGAGAGAAACTGTTTTTCATACTTTTTCCCCTTCCGAAACACAAGACACAATACCAGACATCCCTTCAGAGGAGTTCTAAGCTAATGAAATTCACAGTGAGATGGGAATGAAAAGGGGAAATGAAGGAGAAGAAAGAAAAGAGAACTCTATCTGTGAGTTTACGGACTAAGGGGGTTACTATCCTGAATTTGTAGGTAAGGAACAGATGAACATTGGGGATACATCAGGACACAGAATTTTTACATACACTACTCATGTTAAGCATTGTGTGATGGTGTGGTTTCTTCCCCTATTTGAGCAGGGAGAAGGACCACGTTTCTACTTTAGGTTTGGGTCTAAAGAACTTTATCTGATGTTGGGAATGAGTAGAGGTGATTTTCAACTGCAAGGCACAGAGCAAATGGTAACTGAAAAGTTTCTGTAAGAGAAGATAGGTCAGAAAGCAAAAGACAATTCAAAGCATAAACACCAAGGGAGAGAGCAAGGCAAGAATCTAAACCGGAGGTTAGGTTAGCAAAAGCAAAGAGGCAGGCAAGGAGGAGCAAGCTCGGATGTTGGACCTGGAGATGACTGTGTACTTGTAGAGAGACCTTTGGCTGAGCCTATGAGGGGAAAGAGCTCATAAAGAGTATAATACCACGTCTCAGCTCCAGTTTCGAGGGTAATATGTACATTACTGGCAAAATATTACGTATTAGTGTTATATAAATAGATTTTATATATTCACCAAAAAAAAGAAAGAAAGAAAAAGAAAAACCCAGTAATTGTCCCAATACATCTGCCAGACTTACACTTTAAATGTCCCACATATGAGCTGCAGTGAACAGTACAAAATTTTCCACCCTAATTTAATTCAGGCCTGACATCGGACAGGGTCTACATGCAGGATTAGCGCATTATAAACCACGTTGGTTTTGCTTGTTCCCTTAGCTGGAGCCATGCTCTTTACAACCCCATCCAACTTTGAAATGTAGAGCCCTTCCTTTTCTCAGACCACCCCAACCCAATGGAACAAGCTAAAGCACTCCAACCCAATGGATTTACCACTTTAGGAAAAATACTCAAGATGCTACACATAAGCATTGAGAGTTTTCTCTAGGATACTTTATTGCTTTCCTTCAGAATTATCTGTATTTGTTCTTTTCACTCTTGCAAACTCACCTCTTTGCTTTCTACTTCATTTTATAAAGTTTGAAAGTTTTTTTCATGCAAGTCTTTAAGATATTCTTGGGGAGCGGCAAGGTTTGGTTGGCATGGACCAATGACGGCTTGTAATCATCTTACAATGCCATTGTTGGCAAGGGCACAGCCTTTAGAAACCAGCCCCCAAATAAAATGCAAGCTCTCTGTTATGCCTTAAATTTGATTTGAGTATGTCCAAGAAATGTTATCATTATTTGAACCCACACTAGGTTTGGTAGAGACTACTAGAAGACAGGCTCCACTCAGAAGCCATTATAAAAACAACACATATGTTTCCAAACATACAAGAGAAAAAATGTTCTGTGTGTTTTTCGATTTTACTTTTTGGGTTGTTTTCTTTCCCTCCTTTTTAATTCCTCCCCTCCCCCACTTCCAGCCCTGACCTATGGATGTTGCCATCTCTCTTAAGAACTGGATCTCTGAAGGCAGGGTATCTCCTCCCACACGCTGGAGGCCGCACTGGGGAATGGTCCGTGGCTCCACCTGGAGAGCAAACCCAGGACCATCCGTGTGTAAAGCAGACGTGCTAAACACTACACTATGCCACCCCCTAGGTTGTTGTTGTTAGTTAAATGTTGCCATTTGGCTTCTTTAACCACCTGATCGGAGTGAAGGACTGGAAGTGGAGAGTGGAGTGAAGGGAAAGAAAGACAGAAGAGTCATAGTCGTGGTGCCAGGCAAGAGGCTGAAGAGAAATTTTATGCAAGGCGGAATGGCTGAGTGATTAAGACATGGAATTAAGTCATGACGTAGAACCCTGACTCTGGCAGTCTCCAGCTGGGTGATTTGGACAAGACACTCAATTCTTTAAGCTTGTTCCCTCCTTTGTAAAATGGGAGTACTACTCAAATCTACTTCTTGGGGTTGTTGGAGCAACCAATTAAAATAACGCGCGTAAAGCAATTAACAAATCTCTGGCACACAACAAGCATCTCTAAGTGGTACAGATTAATATCACAATTAGTAGCAGTAATGCAGATGGAATTAAACTGAATGAAATAAAGTTGATGCTGACTTCATTTAATTCACTCTGTTCCTACAAATTTACATGCTGATTTTTTCCTCTCTGGTGTCAAGGGAGAGGTGTGATAGTGGAAATTTGATGAGTAGAAAGGTGTTTTCAGAGAGGAAATCTATAAGGGTATGCAACAAGTACCATGTGGCCACACAACTTCCAGGAATAGAAAGTGGCAAATGAATGATTATAAGAACATCTCTCTTAAGCAATCACATGTTTTAGTTTTACTTTATTATACTTTCAAGTATACAGTACATTGGTTAGACATTTATATAGTTGATAAAAGGATCCCCCTAATTGCTCTTTCTCTTCTCTGGCTCTCTACCTAGCCATTACATTAATGTTAACTGCATTCCCTGTGCCATGCTCCCCATCCCTGGGACCATCTATCAACTATTATTTTGTACTTCTTTAACCCTTCACCCCATTCTCCCAGCCCCCCAACTCCCTCCCCTCTGGCAGTCACCAGATTGCTTTTGAGATTTTTCCCCATGTAAATGAGAAGAGAGGGAGTCATCAGTGTTTACCAAACTGAGTAATTTAAGCAATCACTTTTATAAGATCCTGTCATTCTCCTTTCTATAAAAGAGAAATAAAAAGAAATTACAGACCTATTTTATATTCGAAAAATTTCCATCCCTGACATTATCATTTCCCCCATCCTCGGTCTCAACCCTTGCAACAGATGGCACCAGTTGGGGTCCAGGGTGACTCTTCTGGAGGTAGATAAACTTCCATTAACCCTGACTTTGACTATCCCCGTCTCGTGGTAAATTATCTGAACAAAAATTGGAAAGGATGGGAGGCAGAAAAGCTAGAAGAGAATCTTAATCTTTTTCCAGAAACCTTGCAATTAATTTCAAGCAAGAGAAAATCCTCCACGGTGACATATTGTTCCAGCTAAAATAAAGCAGTCTACCACGTGCCACTCAGTGCATATCAGAGCAATGAACCCACTGGGGGTTAATGGTCTTTTCAAACCAACTTAAGCAGTTAATATCCTTGTTTGGGAATGCCTGCAAACGTTCCCACTCTTCTTTTAAGGTGTCTTTTTCTGGCAGCACCAGTTTTGTGTTGGAAAACCTAAATGAATAGAGAGAAGCTGGAATGAACCAACTGTCTGGGAGGTGTCATGCCAACCACCCGCAAATGCTGCCCAGTTAAACTTCTAATGCGCACATGTATACAAACATATATGTAGTATGTGATCCACATGTGAGAATAGCATAATAACTATTTTTATAGATTTTTACAGAATAAAAATATTTTGTATATTATATACTGAATGGTATGTGTGTATATCTGTTTTCATATAATATATACGTTTACAATATATACTTAACTATATACACTTAAAGATATTTAGAATATACCTTGAATATCATACTTCATAAGAATATAAGCTTCAAGAGATAATAGTTTGTTCATTTTTTCATAGTAGGTGCTTGATAAATCTTGTTGAATGAACGAATGAATATGTAATGAAATATTTCATTTGATCCTCCAGGCAACTCTATCTATGAGTGAGGAATGAAAAGTAATATTACTGTCAGCATGTTATTACGAGAGGCTTGGCCAAGTCTCCCAGCTAGGGAGCAGCCGAGTAGGATGGAAGCCAAGGCTAAATGATTTCTCATCTCATGCTTTATAGTGAATAGATCTAGCTTCTATTAATGTGAGAAAACAAAAGTTGCTTGTTTTTTCCATCACCAGGTAATATCACTGAGCTAAATTTATTTCACAACTTTGAGCTTATTTTCTTGGTATAGGTTTTATGTGGAGCCTGGGGCTGAGAGCATTACTCTCTAGTTCCTTAGGCAGTTTTCATTCTTCTCTCTACCTCTGAGGCATCCAGATTCCTTAGGACCCTCTCCCACTTTTCTGCTCTCTTTTCCTCCCCTCTTCCTTGCTTTTGTTTCTCTGTCTTCCCTTCTCCTCCACTGACTCAAGCAATTACTCAACAGAAGTAGGAAACACACACTCTCAGTGGGAAAGAACCATTTGGTATCTACTCTCCTACTTCAATCCTTGAGATATCTTCCTAATAAGCAACAGCGAAAAGAAATGGGAACAAAAGCTTCGTTTACAGGAAAGGAGGGAAAGTTTAGCTAACACACTACTCTTTACACACACGTGTACCCACAACACAGGCGAACACAGACACACATACACACACCCTCCTCAATCCTTAAAAAACCTTGATCTTGGAGAGAGATATTTGGTTTTTGAGTGAATCATTAGCCTATTTCTTTCTGCTTTCCGCCAAACATGAAGAACACTGAATAATGTGTTCAGTCAGAGGTTTTTATTAACCATGAATATATGTTTATTTTTAAAGGCCCTGGGGTATATCCACACACCCACTCAAGAGATAAAAAGATGATGGACAAGAATTGAGGGTTTTCTTGAAAACATTTCTTATTTTAGAGGAGTAGAATCAATGTCTCTGAAAATCATGGTGTCCGTGAGTATGAATGCCCACTTAGTATTTAGCAAGCTCAATTTCTTGCTTCCAGGCTCTCCTGGGCAAATTTATTGCCCATGGCCGAAGAAAGGATTTTTTTTTTTTTACCCCATGAAACTTGTTTTGGCTTGAAGCAAAGTTCAAATAATATTTACCAAGATTATTAAAAAACTCTAAAACTTTTTTCTTCTTCGGCATTCAGGGATGGAATGTCAGAAAGTGTTGACATTAATTTTTAAATTAATATTTTTGGAAGAATTTTCTTTAATAAAAGATCAAATGATTACCACAATGCTGGAAGCAGGCTGCTGCAGACTGGGAACAATGCTTGTCAACAGCAAACTTCAAAACTTAATGCAAGCTCTCGGGTGGCTTTGCACACAGTGGGAGCACAAACTACCTTCTTAAAAGTTTTTTTTTTTTTAAATTTTCATTCTAGCCCATCTTCAGCTCTAAGGCTGAAATGCTAATCTCAAAAACATCTTCGCTCCTTATAGGGGAAAGAGGATTTCTTAACTGAATCTTAGACACAGTCTACGTAAATTCTCCATTACTACATTCTGAAAAATTCTGTAACTGCCAACCAGGCAATTAGTAATAGCTACTAAATATGAGATCACCTTGCACTTTCCAGTCTTCCTTTTATTCAATATACAGCTAAGGCAGAGGGCAATAAGAAGAGAATGAGCAGTAAACAGTTAAATATTTTAATCATTTATTTTATAGAATGATGGTGATAACAGGTGGTATTTTTTTAAATGTCTTTTACATTGAATAAAAAGTTGGCACCTTTAAAAAAAGAAACCAAATTTCTCTCAAACAGACCTGATTTACAGTTGAAGCTCTCAGCTGTATGGCCCCACATAAGGAACATAGTCAACAATATTATAATCACTATGTGTGATGTCAGGAGGGTACTAGACTTATTGGGGTGATCACTTCATAAGTTATATAAATGTGTAATCACTATGTTGTACATCTGAAACTAATGTAATATTGTAGGTCAACTGTAATTGAAAAAATTTTTTAAGTAACTCCTATTGGCCTCAGTTTCCTCACCTGAAATATTAATATAATAAAAATACCTTCCTCTTGGAATGATTATGTTAGCACCCCCAATTCCCATGGTTTTTTAAACTTTTTTCTCCATAAAAATTTTCTTCTATGGGAGAAGGGGGGTAGACAGGGTAAAGGAGGTCAAATATGTGGTGACAGAAAAAAATCTAACTATGAGAGATGAACACATAAATATAAATAAGTATAAATAAGAACATACAAGTATAAATATATAGAGATAGCCTTACTGTTAAAGTATAAGCTGAAACTTAGATTTCATTAACCAGTCACCATAAAAAATAAATTTAAAAAATTATCTTCTAAAATATTGTTATTTACTTATTAAGTTTAATTACTTGAACATGCGCCTTCCATTAGACTATAAGCTCCAGGTAGGCAGTCACTTTGATTACTCACTCACCGCTGTACCCTATCCAGCATAAAATAGGCACTCAATAATTATTTATTGAATGCTGAATAAATAAAAATAAAGTTCCCAGCCCAGAGCTGGAGTGTAGGACCCCCTTCCTCTAAACATACCGATGAATCCAGTCCTGTCACTGTGAGAGGCATGAAAGGAAACCAGACGAAGACTTTCCAAGAGTATTTGTTTGCTTTCCATTCTCCTCACCCTCCCGCTTTTTGCCACAACGCACCACATGGAGAAGACTCCACTTTCTCCATCTACTTTCCTTAACAGGCCAATCTCCCTAGTCTACAGACGTGCCCTAGAAGGTTCTGAATCAGGATGGAACCATCCTAGAAATAGAGTGAGCTAAACTGGCACCTTTGCAGAGCCAAGTGGCTTCTTCGGACCTGAGTTTCAATTCCTTTACTTTTTGTTTAGTTGCGCTTTATTTCTAAAAAGTAATATTTTATTTCATAAGATAAAGTAGATTTCTTTGCCATTCTTAAAGCTTGGTCCTGTGTCCAGTCTGAAGACCTCTACCCTGAGTGATTTAACACATTCGCCTGGACCTCACAAGCCAGAGACAACTGATTCTCGAAATGGCTAGACCCACAAAGTTTAATCCACCAGAAAAGAGACCAGCTAGCTCCTGTTTTTACTGAAATTCAGCTGGGGTGACTGAGAATGAAGGCAATATAAACCATTAGAGGAGATACGGATTTCAAAATATTCATTAGTTTTAAAACCATGATCCAAATCTGTTCTCCATTCCTAAAATTAACCATTTCTTTTTAATTCTAAAAACCCAAACTTTGTCTAATGGTGGACAAAGCCCAGAGCCCTAACCTTCCTCCCTTATATGAAGATGGAAAGATCTTAAGCTTTGGAATGGCCAGATCTAGGCTGGACTCCTGACACTTTATATATAGGCATCTCTCTGCATCTGCACTGCCTTGAGAAAACTGCAATTTCTTCCTGTAAATTGAGATGATCACATCTATTTCCTAGGTTATTATAATGACTCAATGAGTTCATACTTGCAGTGCATCAAGTATAGTACCCAGTACACATTAAGCTTTCCATAAATATTAATTTGCTTCTCTTTTTCTTACTTACCTGGCCCAGATCTCTTATCAAATATGTGAACTTGAGTCATTTATCTAACTTCTCTAAGCCTCTGACTCCTCAGCACTAAAATGGGGATAATTCAGAAATAAATCGAATTATGGGTGGTGAGCACACAATGCAACATATATGCCTTACTGTTGAATTGTACACCTTCAAAATACTGGATTTCGTTAACCAATGTCACCATAACAAATAAACAAACAAACAAAATAAAATAGAGATCATTCTTACTCACAGGTGATAGTAAATGAGAAAACATTACTGTACCAGCTACAGCATCCAGCATTTCATAAGCTCTCAATGCACAGCAGCTACTATTGTCTACAAGTACTAAGCATCTGTTTTGCATCACAACCAGGATTTGTCCTCTAGACACTTTAAATACAATATCTTATTACTTTAATCTTCAAAGCAAACCTCACTGTGAAATATTCTTATTTTTACATCAAAGATGAAGGAACTAAAGCCCAAAAAGCTAAGTAACTTGGTCGGAATTACATAGGTAGTGTCATGGGTGGTATTTAAACACATGTCTTCTTGGCTTCACAGTCTGTGTTCTCCCCTGTGACCATGATATAGTGGCTCCCAAATTATTATTATTATTAATGTAATTATCACCATTATTATCAACTAATCTCTCCATCCGCCTTTTGCCAAGTCAAACCTACACTGTCCAACACATCTGTTCCCAGTGCCCAACCACATAACTAAATGACATAGTTACATGGCTTGCAGGGCCTAGAATACCAAGTTTTACCATGTTTGGGACTGGATAGAAAGATAAAGGCTATATTGCGACTGTTCGCTTGTTGGGTTTTCCTCTTCATTGTGACTCTCTTTCTGTATAGCTCTGGAATATGTAATAGCATAAAAACATGCAAAAGCCTAACAGACATCTTCTAAATGCCTGCAGAATGCTTGGAAATTCAGATACCAGCAAAAATATGCAGCAGGTTAGGGAAACATAAATAAAATTATAGCAAACTCCATTCAGAGAACAAAGTGTCAAGTAAAAGGAGAAAAGAGTTCAATAACAAAATAAGAATATATGGGGTTGGTCAGTAGATTCGAGTTAATGCTGGTAGAGAGCAGCACAGGTCTGGCACACAGCAGGTACCCAACAAATATTTGTTAGATAAATGGAGTGAGAAACCATGTTCATTACATCAATTGATGAGCATTACTTCTTGAAATCACAAATGTAGAACTGAGGCTTCTTTGTGTGATGGTTAGATTCTAGGTGTGCCCCATTCTGAACTCTCCCCATTTTGACATTACCAACCTTCCTCAAAGATGACCATTATGACTCTCTGGCCATGACCCTACTCTTGAAGGGACCTCAGAGATTATACATCCTCATCTTTGATTTCCCTGACTGTCTGTCCCAAAGTTTCTAGGTCAATGGTAGGGTTCAAAGTGACTATGGTAGTATGAGAGATGCTAGAAGAAAAATAAAAACAGGGCCGCCTCCATTAGGAGATGGAATCCTTAAAATGACTGTCCCAAAAATTCCTAACAGGTCATCACAGTACATGTCACTTTCATCCTTTAATGCTGCCTAAGATCTAGAAAAAGGGGAAGGGCAAGGTTGCCCTTCCAGAGAGAGAGGCTGAACGTCAGAACCTTCTCTTGGCTGTAGCTCCATGCTGGCCATTGGGCCATGTTAACCTCCTCACCCTCTCCCAGATGCAGTCCTGGGAACGCTGTTCCAGATCCTGCATTTTGCCTTGGCAAGAGACATGTATGAGGCTTCTTGGCAGAAGTAGTTGTCTTGGTTTCAAGACATCCCTGCTGTCGGTTCCTGCTGTCTTGTTCCTAATTCTCTCTCACCCATTTAGACTTCACCTCATGAACCCAGAGATTCCTGGCTTCTGCCTAACTTCTGGCTCCAAGTTTTATCATGCTTGCCAGATTCTGGGCACTCCCAAATTCAGCCAACTGCCTTGTCTGGCCCTGAGCTTTCCTCCCAGGCTTCCCCTGGCTCTTCTGGTCTTGAGCCTCAATCTCTGGCCCGTTGCCTCTCAGTCTTTTATAGCTCTGGTTGAATACTCACTCACCCAGCAGCTGAGACCTTGCATATGTCATGCAGTGATTTTTTTTTTTTAAGAAACCTTGTGGAGAAATCTGGAACCATGACCTTCATTATTATAATCAGGTTAGGATTAACCTAGAGGTGTTGCTAGGAGTTTTCTTTGTGATAAAAAAAAGGGGAATGCTCAGGAGGAATATTTTGGGAAGCAGATCCCCAGACTTTGAGCTCTTTGTCAGAAAGGCCTCCCATCAACCCACTTCCTCCCTCTCAAAGCAATCAGGCATAATTGTTCAGGATTCAATTCATTAGCTCCATCTTTCAGACCTCCCAGTTTTCTCACCACCACTCTCTACAACCATTGCCAATAATTTTAACATTTTTAAATAGTCCTCCCACTCTCTTGATATATATTAATTTTCTAATCATTTAACATACATCCTCTATGTTCTAAACTATGCAATTGATGTCATGAAATTATTTGTTTAAAACAAACATTGTATTGTTACTGAGTTAATGTTTGATTGAGCTTGGGGAATACTGATGTCAAAATACAGGGACACTCCCAGGGAGGGACACAGGCATTCTACCCAACCAGGTGAAAAGTGCAGAGGAGATCTATTTTTACAAGACGAGGCACCACTGAGCCATCACAGTGCTTCCTCAACTTTTCAATGTCCTGACACACTTAACAAATGCAATACTATAAGGGACGCTGGGATAAATGGAGATGGCTACTTGTAGCAGGATGTCATTGTCCAGTCCTGCTGCTGCCCGACACCCTGACCAGCTGCTTCAAGGGTTAAGGGTATCACTATCTCAGCACATCTGTAACTTATTAATGACACATCAGAGGGTTATGACATACTGATTGGTAAGCTCTGACTTCCAACAATGATCATTCATTTACTCATCCAAATAGTTTTGAGTTCATAAAAATATTTTAAGTGATTGTGCCAGTCACTGATCTAGGAAATTGGGATACATCAGAGAACCAAAAAGAAAAAGATCCCTGCCTCCATGAACTTCAATTCTAATGGAAGGAAACATAACAAACATATATTAAACATAAATAAGAAAACATAAGTGCTATGGAATAAAGAAACAGAGTGAGGAGATTATACAGTTTGCTGAGTTAAACAGGATGGTCAGGGTAGGCCTTACTGAGAATTGAGCAAAGACTTGGAGAGAGTAAGGGTATATTAGCCAAGAACATACCTGGGGCGAGGGCATTCCAGGTAGTCAGAACAGCTAGAGCAAAGACCCTGAGGTGGGAGAGTACCTGCGGGGCTCCATAGATAGGAGGGAGGACAGCCTGGCTGGAGAAAAGAAAGCTAAGGGAGAAAAATAGCATCCAGGTCCGGAGATAATGAGAGGTCTCCGCCTTTAGTTGTATTTGTGTGTGTGTGCATGTGTGTGTGTGTGTGTGTGTGTGTATTGCAAATATCTTTCCCCAGTCTATAGCTTATCTTCCCAATTAGTTTATATATCTTTGTTTTACAGAAATTTAAATTTAATATAGTCAGATATCAAGTTTTCCATTTTGGTGTGTAGTTTTTGTATTTTGTTTTTCTTTTTTTATAGTGACATTGGTTAACAAAATCCAATAAGTTTCAGCTATATACTTTAACAAGGCATATATATATATTTACACTGTGTGTTTACCTCCAATAGATTTCTGTCACCACATATTTGACCCCTTTTACACCGTCTACCTTCCCCATCCTCCCACTTCCTACCCTCTGGTAACCACTAGTCTATAGTCCATGTCCATGAGTCTCTGTTTGTTTTTCCTGTTCATTTGTTGCTTTTAGGTTTATATCCCACATATAAGTATTATGTGATTTTCAACTTTTTCATCTGGCTTATTTCACTTAGCATGATTATCTCGAGGTCCATCCATGTTGTCACAAATGGCAGTATTTCATCTCTTCTTATGGCTAAGTAATATTCCATTGTATATATGTACCACAGCTTCTTTAGCCAATCATCTATTGTAGGACACTTTGGTTGCTTCCATGTCCTGGCTACTGTGAATAATGCTGCTATGAACATCAGTGTACAAATATCTTTTGGGATATAGGTTTTCAAGTCTTTGGGGTAAACACCAGCAGTAGGATTGCTGGTCATATGGTAGATCAATCTTAGTTTTTTGAGGAATCACCATACTGTTTTCCATAGTGGCTGTACCAATTTGCAGTCCCACCAGCAGTGTATGAGGGTTCCTTTTCTCCACATCCTAACATTTGTTATTACTTGTCTTATTGATTATAGCCATTCTAACAGATATGAGATGGTCTCTCATTGTGGTTTTGATTTGCATTTCCCTAATAGCTAGCAATGTTGAGCATCTTTTCATATATTTTTGGCCATTTGTATATCCTTTAGGGAGAAGTGTCTGTTCAAGTCCTCTGCCCATTTTTTGATCGGATCATTTGTGTTTTTGTTGTTGTTGTTGTTGTTGTTATTGAGTTGTACGTGTTCTTTGTATATTTTGTATATTAGGCCTTTATCGGAGGCATTGCTCATGGTGTGTAGTTTGTTGTGTTCTTTTAAAGAAAGTCTTCTTTAAAAATGTTATTTTTCTAAAGCTTTAAAGTTCAGATTTTTCCTATTTAGATTTTAAGCCTGCAATTGAGGTTTTAAATGGTAATAAGCAAAGGTCTTATGTTATTTTTTCCACAAGAGTAATCCTTAGTTTCAGCATCCCTTATTGATCAGCCAATATCTTCCCCCATTGATTTCCAAAGCTGTTCTCTCATTTGTCTCTAGTTTTTGGTCACAGGTATTCTTAGTCTTACTGAGCGGATCGCCAAAAGACAGACTATCATCTGCTCTTGAAGTGCTGTCTTACCAGTTAGATTTAAAAAAAAAAAAAGAAAAAGAAAAAAGAAAAGTCTATAGAATGATTATTTTATAATAAAGGGGCAAGGAGGAAATAAGCAAAGCATGAAGGGCTTAAAAACTGGGACCATGGGACCTAACCAAATTCATAGTTTAAAAATGCTTTATAATGGCGGGTAGAGGGGGGTGTGGGTGGGAGTTGCCTGACTCAAGACATCAATAAGGACATAGCTGATATGTCTGCCTAACTCTGAAAATTAATATGTCCACTGAATCACGACCCAACCCCATGACTGACCTCCTCTGGTCACTGAGGAGCCAAGTACACTGGATTATGACGGCTTCTGACACGACAGGAGCAAGTGGACAGTTTACATCCAAAAGTAAGCAAAAAGTAAAGTAGATATGCAGACACACTGGAAGGAAATTCCACCCAGCAAACCATTATTCCCAAACTCCTATTCCCCTTGCCTAAACTTCTCCTTCTTAAATAGATAAATACCTCTGACTGACAGTCAACAGTTTAATGTCTTGAAAGGTGAAAATGAATTTCTACCTCACATACTCTATCGCTCACTCCAGTGTCCTGTCCCAAGACCTTGCTCCGTGCTCAGCCCCTCAAGCTCATGGTTCTCTCACCTCGCAGAAGAGCGGGGGAGTTAAAAAGGACACAGAAGATTTTCATCTCCCATGTGAAACTGAGCAGTAGGGGCATGAAATCCGGTCAGGTTTCTCTCACTGAGTTTGGGAAAGCCAAACAGCTCTGAGCAGAAGAGTGATTACAGGAATGCAACGTTCATTTCTGCTGTGGGCCCAGGGTTCCCCTGTCTGCAGCGTCTGGGAAGGAAGCACGATGCTTACAGCATTTATATTTTCCATGCTGTGGTGAATTTGGAAACTTCACCCAGCTCAAGACAGAATAAATTTACTCTAGCACAAATCTCTTGATCATTTCTCCTTCAAATGTGGGAAAACAGCACTGAGAATGTGGAAAGTGTAGAGCACATCATAAATCCAGGGACACAGGAACTCAGAAAGCTGCATGAGGCACATAAAGGAAGCACTGTGCTTTAATATTATTTTTCTGTTTAAAATCGACATGTGTGGTTTCGGACAAAGGCCTTTTAGTGTGGAGGAGAGAAGGTTCAGTGTTTCTCTTTTTGAAAAGCAGAGGAGTGTCTGAGAGAGACAGTGAAGAGATGTGCTCTGGGGTATAATCTGAAGGAAACTAAAAATAAAACAACCCGTACTTTCGAATAACTACCCTTAGGAAATAAAACCATGTAGCTGGCTTCCCAGGCCGTGAGTATGTGTCTGCACATGTCAGTGATCTCTGTCTCGGTGTGGTACACTTGAATGGGAACAGGTGTTTATTGATAAAATCCCCATGTTGGGTCCATATAGGAGGGATTATTAACTATCACTTAAAATGTCTTTGTCCTTATTGCTCCCTCTCTCCAACACTATTGAAAGAGACTATCAGAGCCCCCAATTTTCTTTAAATATTTTGTTTTACGCAGATTCAGAGGTAGATAGCATAATGGATAAGAGCACAGACTAACCCACATTGCCTGGGTATGAACCTTACTCTGCTGTATGTGGTACCACCTGTGTAGTCTTGGGTAAGCTACTTAACTTCTCTGGGCCTCAGTTTACTCTTTTGTAAACTGGGGTTGCTAATAATGCCTACCTCTTTGGGTTGTTGCGGAGAATGAATTAATACGTGAAAAGCACTTAGCATAGACTTACTCATAGGGTTATATTATGTTTGCTATTCTTAATCAATGAATCTTCTTGATAGCCTACCCTTGAACACTAACCCTAGGATCTTGGTTTTCTGTATTTAAAAAAAAGTATGGGAATGGGGGGGGGGATACTACTCCCACCAGACTTTAGCAAAATGATTTATAAAATATGATGGAATCTCCTTGTCTTCACATGAACCTATTTATTTCTCAACTCTGGCAGCCACTTGTGGGTTTTGCCCACTCAGCATCCAGTGCCTCTACTTTTGATCACAGCTCCATGATGCCGCTTTGGAGAATGCCCTTCTGCTTCTAGATACCTACTGCTTGGGCTTCCATCATAGGGCTTAAACACCACCTTCCTGTCACTCGCCCACTTCTCACCAGTGCAAGGGTGGGCCTATGACCCAAGCTTGGCTCATCTTATTGTCTTTCTTCAGCATTTGCATCTTGAGCAGAGTGAATCAAGGATTATGGGAAATGGCTGACGGTGTTTTATCAGGCTGCAGTGCCTCAAGGAAACTGTGCCTTACTTCCTGCTGCCCAGACCATCAGAGGTTGCCCTTATTCTTGTCTCTTTCTTGGTTCCTTTGTTTCATTTTGCCTTTGAACTAATGCAGATTCTTTCAATAAATTCCTTTCTCCCCATATTAGCTGGAATGTCTCTCTTTCTCATGACCAAAAAATCCTAAATAATGCATCTCTTCTTCCCTTCCTTAGATGGCGTGGTCTTTAAGGAGCTGTACTGATATCATTTTACTGCAAGCACATCAGATTGTTGTTGTTGTTGTTGTTGCTGTTGCTGTTGGTTTGGGAGTTCTAAGTAGCTGGAAAACTAGTTAGAAGGAAATAAATACTCCTGTTCCTTTTAGTCAGGCATAAATTTTTTTAAAGCTGACCGACATCAGGATGCCATGAAGGTCAAAGAAAGATCTGCTGGAGAGGTGATGAGCTGCCTGGCACTCTGGCAGGGGCGGGGGTGCAAGAAAGTAAGAGCTAGGAGCATGTGGTGGGCAAAAGTGAGAAGAAAGTACTCAGGCAGGTACTGGGTAAGAAGAGTTGGTGGAAATGGTAATGCAAAAGCAACTGGAAGGAAGAAGGAAGAGAAGGAAAGGTAGGAAGGATGGATAAGAAGAGGAAAGTGAAGTGTGAAAATGGAAGCAATGGGTCAATTACTAAAACCCAAATATCACTGAGGATGAACTCAGCATTGTTATTTATGTTTCAATGTTCCCATGAGTCCAGCAGCCCCTGACCTGCCAGGAAGCTGCGACAGGAAGGAAGATGAGGAAAGCATTTTTAACAGACAGGAGGAATATCACGGAGAAAGAAAGTGGATTCAAGACAAATCCTCTGACTTCACACTTTGGCTTCGGGTAGCCTTGTAGGTGACCGAAGCGTGGTGGGCAAAAAGATGATGTGACAAGAGAAAGTGGGCAGAGGAAAGAATGTGAAAGAGAGGAAGCTAGCAGACAGAAGAGTGAAGAACCAACGTAGGAAAAAAAGGATGGAGTGGCAAGAGCACCACGAAGAACCAGACGGTGCCAGCTCGCACAGTACTTCCTGGCCCATGTCTGGGGGAGGAGCCTCTTTTGGTAGAATGGAGCCCCACACATTCGTGCCTTAAAGAGAACAAACCTCCCCATTAATGAATGACCAAGGTATTCATAACAATGGCAGTGAAATATTAGCGATGCTTGCTGCAGCGGAGATTTCTAAAGCGTTAGCATTAATATTCCGCTTTTATTCTTCTTAGCACTGTCTAAAACCTTAATGTTTCAGAAAACCCATGGGACCTTTGGATTTTCTCCTGGCCTACCAATAGGTTCTGTCAACTTATCTTGGCACAACATCTGAGACAAGGACCCAAAGTGAAGGTTAGAAGAAAAGCAGCCATGCAGAGAGAAAGAAATACAGCAAGATTAATTAGAGGATGCAGGGCCCACATCCCATTTTCGTAGGAATCGGGTCCAAACAGAGAGGGCCAAATTAGGCCCCAGGGAGGCCAAAGCTGCCAGGAACAGATGTTCTTTTATCCTTTTAGTGTGAAGACAAGTCCCCCATGTGGAACGGTATGAAGCTTGGGCCACATGGTATATTTCCCAATTGTTAATGATGCACGTGTCATCCACAAATTCACTTTATCGTGCCACTGAAACAGCGATGTGAACCAGAAGCTTCAGCTTTTTTTTCCAAATGCTTTTTAGTGTCTTAAACACACCCCCCCACACACACACACAGCTTCCTGCTGAATCATAATAATAGAATAGAGCTCAAGGTAACATTATCTGCAGCTCCTATGACTCACTTCTAACAATGAGCACAGGAACTAAAACAGAAATTAGATACAGCACAGTCAGGAAATATGCTATATGTAAGAATTTTCACTTTAAAAATATAACACTTGGATGTTAACTCTGTTATTTTTAACCTGGTTTTCTTTATCGTAGGTTCTTAAACTGGATGTACAAATACTTTTATTACCAAAAACAAAAATTACCTTTTATTCATGGAGCCCATAAAAGCCATTTTTTCCTCTGAAGGGGAGAAATAATTCCCATGTGTTGAAAGGGGGTGGGGAGCACAGCTACATTCGACGATGTGAAATACAGTCAGAACTGGCTACAGTTCCCCCGCTTGCCTTCAGCCAGATGTCAAGCAAGTCTTCTCAGAAAGATGCACATCTGTCCCCCTCTTAAGATGCCCACAGTACTTTTTCTGGTAATCTGATATTTAATAACCTTTTATTCCCTACTGCTTTTCAAACCTTCATTGTCCTTCACTGGACCCTAAATTTATCCCTCTCATCGTACGTTCTTACTATTGTCTCTGTGAAATCAAAATATAATATAGATCTTCATCTAACATTTTATGTAGAAAGAAAGAATACTGAGACAAGCATTAAATTCTAGTCATAGAACTGTCATCGTTCAACTGACCTTTGTTTTATAAATGATTTTTTAAGGTATCATCTTCTTTCTACTTTTTGTAATTACAGAAAGTCAAAATATACAAAAGTAGAGAGAATCGTGTAATGAAGCCCATATTCCCATCGCCACAGTTTAACAATTATCAACTCATATTTCATTTGTACTCCCACATCCTCCCCCTCTCTATGTTACTTTAAAGTAAATCCCATCTGTGATATCATGCCATTAGTAAATATTTCAGTTTCTTTTTAAAATATAAGGACTCATTTTTAAAACATAACCATAATAAAATCATCACACCTAAAGGAAAATTAAAAGTAACTTTCTAATGGCACCAAACCTCCGGCCAGCATTTAAGGTGGAGACTGCACTCACCGTCCACCTCTCCCTTCAGGATTGAAGGACTTATTCCTCCGGCTGCCAGCCCTCAGCTTTTCAGCCTTTTCCCTCAAGGTCTCACACCTTTCCCCGGAGCAGTCGCCTTCCGGTGATTGGTGAATGCAGGGTTAAAGGTCTATGCCCCTCACCCCAATTTAGGACTACTCGGAGGAGCCGCCCAGGCTGCAGCGCCCCCTGTGGGCTTGGCAGAGGACTTGCTGTAACCACATCTCTGCCCACCGCCTCCCTCTGCCCACTCCTGCTGCTTCCCCTTCCGCCACAGGTGTCAATCCTAGGAGCACTCCCTAGTAAACTCCCTGCACGCTGACTTAGTGTCTCAGAGTCTGCTTTCCAGAGAATCAGACCTTCAGTAGCATTCAAATTTCTGTCTCATAATATTATGAAGGATCCCAATGAACAATAACCAGATGAAGAGATGAAAGGGCGGGGGCGGGGGTGGTGCAGAGCTGTCATGCCCTCTCTGGGCTTGCCCTCCTCCCAACCCAAAAGCTCTCTTAGCCTCCTCCATTCAGAGTTTTTAAGTTTCATTATGTGAGTATGATTGACTAAGTCATTAGCCATTAGTAAATGAACTTAATCTCCAGCCACCATAGGATCTCTGTACCAGGAACCAGGGACAAAGACCAAATATGTTTATTTTTTATTATACCACAGCTTCCATTCTTTCTTTCTGATAGAATGAAATGTTCTAGGCTCATTTTTGTACTTTGCCTACCCCAGACTTGGATATAGCCATTTCTACAAGGGGCTGAGTTTCATTTTAGTGGAAAATGGTATTTTGAAACCACAGTCTGAGTACAAAGGGTGTTTGTTACTAATAAATTAGCTACTGTTTCTAGCTAAGTGGACAAAACTAGAAAAATCTTTTAAGATAAAATTCCTCATGAATTCAACTGGTACTTCTAATTTAAATCCAGGAGTAGAGTATTTTCATTTATCCTTGTATCTCCTAAGCCAAGAATCCTAGAGATTTAGAACATCATAGAATTATTCATTTGTTTTTTTCCCCATAATAGACACATAACTGTTTCAGGTGAATGATATGATTCTTGAAAACTATTTATAAAAAGGTTTTTGTTCTTCCCTCTGCTATGGGTATAGCCCACTAGGGATGTATTGGCCAGATTACTGGGTTGAAACGATATAGTTCCTTTCTGCCAAAAACAGAATACACTATAAGGTTAATTTTGTTTCATTTAATCTTTACTATGTGGGGATTACTTTTTAAATTTAGTTGTTTTATAATTATATAAAACATTTTAAAGTTTTAAAGTAAAATAAACAAAATAAGGATATTCAAAGAAGCCTGGTTTCTACCTTTCTCCTCCACCGATTCTCTCCTATTCCTTACAGATAAAAAAAAATTTAATTAGTTAATCCTCTCAATATTTGTTTAAAATCTAAATGTATATATACATCTATATGTGTATATACCAATCATTTCTATAAAAAATTGTATTCATCCTAATTATAGTCATTTCTAAGTTACAGAATTTTGTGTTTTTGGACTGCTACAGCACCTCACCTTAGAAGGAAAAAAAGAGAGAGAACAGAAGGACATTGGTGTTTTGGGGACACTTATCATGTATCAGACACATTCCCAATATATTTAATCCTCACTATAACTCACAGAGGTATCTAATCCCTATTTTATACACAAATAAACTGAGGTACAGAGAAGGTTGTCCAAGCCTAGCTAATTAGAGACAGAACCAATATTGGAACTCAGATCTTTCTCATGTGAAAAGCATGGTCTGTCAAATATACTCTTCCTCACTTATGTTCCTGACCTAGATTTCTCCCCCTAAAGCTAAAGAATGCACTTTAATGTTCATTCTCTCCTCCTCCTCTATTCAGAGTATCCTATGAGATAGTGCATTTCATTTCTATTTCTATGCTCATGGTTTATAGTTTCACATGTTTTGAATTTTTCTGTTTATAAATAAAAGACAGAGATGTAATACCAAGATTTGAAAAGCCCTGCTGGCAAGTCAAGAGTGCCATACACTTGAACAGAGTCTTTCAGACTCAAGATGGAGAAGGAATTATATTGTAAGAAAAATTGTATTTTTTCCTTTTTTAAAAAATTCTATTTTTAATTTCAATATTTGAAATCAGTATTTCACAAGATTTTATATTTTCAAGTTGCTACTACTAATATTATTGGTGTCATTTAATGTAAAAAATAATAATAATAATAAACCAAGATCCCTCAGAGGAATTCTTGGCAGGAACAGGAAGGGTATGTGATGGATATGGGTGGCCCTGAATATGAATTAGCTTTTATGTACATTAGAGGAATACTGTCAAAAACATTTCCAAATCTATCAATTCTATACATGTCTTCAGAGGAGTTTTCTAACAAGCCTTTTTAGATATATAAAGTTTTTTTCCCAGAACTGAGGAAGAGGGCAAGAGTTAAAAATCTCCCTATGACATAGTAATAGAGACTCAGAGTTTGTAGATGGCACCTCTGGGAAGTGAATAAGACATCCAGGGACCTCAGAGCAAATAAGGGGTTGAGGAAATGATCTTGATAAAGGAAGTGTACCTGACTGAAATGGAGGCCATGAGGCCTAAGGAAAAGCCATCTCACAGATGCTCTGCTCTGATCTGCCTTCCCGTTCCCCAATTTTCAGCCGCTTTTCCGTACCACGCTTTGGGAAGGACAGAGAAGGGCCTGGAGGCAAAGCTGTTTCTAGAGAAAGGCAATCACAGAGGCAAAGCATGAGCAAGGTTGAGTGTCCACATGATGCAAGGATTAGGAGACACAGGTTCCCTCAGAGATGAAAATGTGTACCCATCCCCACTTCCCACTCTTGGGTGTCCTCGGGAACCTATGGAAAGGCGCTAATCTTCCCACAGAAGAACATTGTACATGATACTTTGCTGGAAAGTAGCTCCAGCAAAGTCAGAGAGTGAGGATATTAAGATTTTAATAAAAGCAGAAGGCCTGTGAAAAATACTGTATCATGGTTTTTAAAAAATAAAGGATTAAAGTTATAATTATCTTTAAGATTATAATGCCTATGATGAAAAACATTTTTTGCTTTAAAAGAAAAGAGAAAGACCAATAATCATTTTCCTAACTGGGAGCTACAACTGAATGCCTCAAAACACTACTGTGAAAAGCTACAAAACTGATCAATCCAGAGTGACAGTCTCTGCACCATTACAAGGTTCTGGGATGGGGTGGTAGAAGAGGTGAAGACATGTAAGAAGCAATTCAAGACAGTACATGTCTTTCTGCTAAGCTCAGGAGCCCTGCCACTAAGTACTCAATACTTCGAGACTGAACTGACTCTTTATAAACAGAGTGGACGGCAAAGAGCTCAAGCGAAGACAACTGCTGTCGCTTTCGTTCATATTGTCCTCCAAGGAACGCGCTTAATTCTTTGTGCGTATTCCTCTATCAGCTGTAGTTAGTAAGCACCCACGTGCATAGGCCACTGTACATTTTCTAGATTCTGCAAAGAATAAAACCGATACTTCTTCACCAACTAATGGAGTTGTTAATATGTATATCTTCTGTTCTCAGAAATGTTTATCAAGACATATTATTCTAAAAATACTTTTTTGTGCCTTTAAAAAAGTGGAGCTATTGGTTCATAAACAGGTCCTTTCATAATTCTAAGGTTTCCGACAGGAAAAAAAAAATCTCTTGTTGGTCATGGGGTAGTTGCTGTAATAAATTTTCTATTTTGCTTCATGATAGTTAAATTCATTTCATAACATATATATCTTATTATTTGGTCTAAGTCATTGGAATCCCTTCTTCAAAGGAACTATTTTTTTTTTATAAACCATTCTTTAAAAATTTTTCTGAATATAACAAGGATTTTCTTCTTTGTCTATCTAAGTCAAATCCCATTTTTGTCTCCTAGGATTGAATAACTAGATTAATAGCATGATTTAACATTCAAGGGCTAAATAAATGGCATACTCTCTCATCACAAGAAGTCCTATTTGGCATGAAGAATTGATAAGTATGGTCTCAAAATAAGTTTTCCCTCATTGAAAAATAGCCTAAAAGTTTAAAGGGATGTTATAAATCATATAATACCATTGCCATCCAATGAAGAAATCTGTATGTAATATGGTTGATAATAAATGTTTTTATTCATTTATTCAACCATTCACTTGTTAAACAAATATTTCTTGACCATCTTACTGTGCTAAGCATCATACGAGTTCCTGGGGTAAGAAACATATCTTGGATAATGTCATTCTTCTTATATCATCTTTGTTCATTTCCTTGTTGTTCTCTTTATTCTTTTATACAATTAACAGGTATTGGGCACTCAGTATGTACCAGGCAGTGGGCTGAATTACCCAGGAGTACAATAACAGAACAGATATGGTCCCTGGAGTGTCTGTAGAGGCTGAGACAGGCAAGTTGTGAAGCAATTAAAATTGTGTAGTAAGTGCCAAAGTATGGGGAAATACAAACTTATAGGATGGTAGCCCCACCCAGACTAGAAGGATGTGTGAGAATTAATCAGAAAAGGGAAGAGATTTCCAGGTGAGGGGGAAAGTGTGTGTGAAAGCCAAGAGCACAGGGAGAGAAAAGATCATGGTGCTTGAGATGCTACTGTAAGTTCCATGTGGCTGGAGAGAGAACATGAGTGTGAGGCTTGAGAGGTCAGCTAGGGACAGCTTACAAAATGCCTAGTAAGGATCAAAGAGCTTTTACTTTGCTCCTGAGCACTTAGGAAGGTATTTTGAAAGAAGAGATTTTGTCTGGTGTGAGTCAGAGCTTTGTTGAATAGAGTTCAGGGGTCTCTCTCCTTCTGGTGCTTTAGAGCCTTTGTTCTCAGGGAGCTGGGGGTAACATGCCCTCTCCTGCCCTCCCCCTCAAGAGGTGTATCAAAATTGTAGTCTAGGTTTTTACACACATGTCATAGTTTTGCCACACGCTTCCTCTCTCTCTTCTCCTCTCGGCCATCAATATTGAGAACATGCCACTTCCCTCGGGGGTCTGGGGAGAGGAACAGGTGGACAAATATTCCCACAGGGGCTCTGTGCACTACTGAGGAAGAGAAGCAGTAGAAGAAAGTTAAGATGCATGTATGCACATGTCAGCATGTGTGGGGTTTCAGGAGGAGTTGGAGACAAGGCCAAATTTGTACTTTTAAAAATATGTCTGTTCCTTGGGGCAGGAAAAGCTAGGTTGATCAGCCAGAACGCCTGTGCAATAATTAACCTAATCGATAGACAATGAGACCTGTATTCAGGTAATGGCTGTAGGAATAAAAAAGGAGGCCACAATGAACAGACATCTCAATGAATATGAGAGTGGGAGAAAAGGAGAAACTAAGGAAGATCCTAAGGCTTCTGTCTTGGGCCGGCGGAACCCAGTGCTGTGTTCTTCCTGGTAACTTTTTGGTGAGTGCTGCTGCCTGACCCGAGCAGCCAAAGGGTCCCCACCTCCTCCTGAAACATGAGAGCCAAAACAGATCACCAACTTCTTCACCCTTTCATCACAATATTTAATAAGGAACACATTTTTAAATTTTTTCAAATTAAGTTTTGAGGCTTGCTCACATAAATCCATATGAGCAATATTCACTTGCATGTCCTGGACTCAATCACCTTATCGATGAGGCAATGCAGATCTCTTAAACCACATAGGTAGAGAACTAAATAACCATCTTACGACATGAAAGAGAGATCTGCTGTACAATTTAGTGCCTAGGGTAGTTCAGTCAAATTATTACTGGCTCTAATTATCACCCCCATAGCTGTTAAATTCTTTACCTGCAGCAGAGTAGAACTCCAGAGGTGAGAAATTCTTTCCTGCCTTTGAAAAGGCCAAGGAAAAAACCCAAAAGAGTAACATCCAATATGAACCTTAAAAATCAAACCTAAACTGTACATGAAGATGGGGCAGGCAAAGGGAAAAGCACCAGGGAAAATGGAAAATAACTTATTGGAAAGCCAAAAGTCTAATGTTATTTTATTTTAGAAATTACCTCCTACTGTGACTTGGGCATATAAACTTGAGGACTGTAGCACTGAAAAGCAGCAAACAGTAAAAAGGAGGGAAAAAAAAGAGTAAAAAGGAGTCGAGGATAGCTGGTCTCTACAGTACTGTTCACTCATTTATGTTTAATTAGTATATAAAGAGGGAAAGCTGAATATCAATCAGATACACAGAAAACTGTAACAGATGAGTGAGGAGATGGTACAGGGAGAAATGGCTACATAGAATGGCTCTTAACAAGGGAGAGGAGACTTCTTTGATTACTGTCATTTTTTTTAAAATTAAATTTGCTGTGGTGGCATTGGTTAGCGGACTCTGTAAAGGGAGAGAGGACTTTTCCCACCTTTCTGTGAATGATTCATCTTAACAAATATTTCTCTTTCCTACCAAACTCATTGTCTGATATTTCCATTAGCACCAATGTCATAGGAGATAACACCATTTTAACAAAGTTAAGAAAACATACAAGGTCAATAGATGACCCAGCTAACCAGAGAGCATTCATTTTCAATGAACATTACCCATAGTCCAATAGGTGAAATCAGCCTGCAGTAGAATTCAAAAGATAACTGAGAAATCAAATTAAACATGAAGAGAACCATTTAAAGATGTAAAAAAACAAATCTGAGCTCACACCCAGACTCCTGAAATACAATAAAGAGATATCCCAGAAGGTTTTAGCCTAGAATTGAAATACAGAAAAAAAAAAGGGGGAGAAGAGAAAGAGAAAAAAAAATAAAATGGAAAAAACTTGAATGCACATTCACAAGGGTAAATATTAGTGGTACATGTGATTAAATGAGTCCAAGTCTATATCAAAGATTAAATAATGTTTTAACTGTGTGAATGATCTAATAAGAGCCAAAGCTACACCAGTAACAAATGACCCTTATTTTCTAGAGTGTTTGAATTTCTACAAGGAGTTATTTATGTGAGTGTGTGTGTGTGTGTGTGTGTGTGTGTACATATATGACCACTTAAAACATCTGTCCATCTGTCTAGAGAACAGTATTGGAGAGGATGAGATTATGGAAATTGACACCTGGAGAATCCTCTACCGGGAAAGGTGACACTTACATACGCTGTGGTAGCAGCTTGTCCTTGGCTGCTGTGCACGCTAGTAAAACAGACACAAAGCAGCATCCCCATGCTGATTACCAAAGTCACCTGAGTCTGGGAAATGCAAGTCAGTATGTGCCAATTTAATATTTCTGGTTATAACCAGGCCATTTCTTCTAACTTTGTTGATTTTAGAGGGGGAAAAGAGCTCTTACACCTACTGATTAGCCATGTAATTAAATTTGTCATAATGATCAAGGTGTCTTCTATAATTTTGTCCCATGGCTTAAAATCCAGAAGTTAGGATAATTAACAAAAGTAATTGTATGTTCTTACTTTCATAGCTCAAGACTAAATGTAACAGGTTCCTGGTGCTGAGCTATGAGACGTAACAGAGGGTGATGGCCAGCCGTGCTCTGACTGCGTGTGGGTGACAGTGATGGAGAGCTGCAACACACAGAAAGGCATATGAAAAAGAGAGCCGGGACAGTTCTCAGCATGGGCTTGCAAGCCATAGGACTTGGTTCTGCCTTTTATTCACTGTCCAGACTTGGAGAAACGGCATAATCTACCCAAAATTCAGTTTCTTTATTTGTCAAAATTAAGGTAGTAATATTTACCTTATTTGGGTTTTGGAATCAAATAAAATATATAAAAGTCATAATCCCTGAACTGTGGTATAAGCTCAGTAATAGTTATTATTACAATGTCAGTAATCATCATCCTCAGATTCTTCCCAGGGATCTGGCAGGAAACTACTTGAGGAGAGTCACAAAAAGAGACCTTCTACAAAGGCCAATAGGTCAGCATGTAGCGAAAGCATGGAGGACAGTGCAGTACCTCAGGGCTGGGAATGGCTACACTTGTCAGCCCTAAGCCCCAAGCCTGAAGCATCACACAGCGAAGTCTGTGTGGAGGGGGCTGCCTAACAGGAGCTGCAATTCCCCTCAAAGGGGAAAGCTGGGAAATAAACACTTCCCCTCACTCTCCTCCCTCCCTCTAGTCTCTTGTTGGTGCATTTCATTGGCCAACATAATGAAAGACCAGAGAATGTAAAAGCCCTTCTTTGTAAGTCTATACAGTTCAGCCCCCCAGGGCTCAGGCATAGAGAAAGAAGGGTGAAGGGCAAATAAATAGAAGGTATCAGCACAAATACAGTATCTGCGAGGCTACACTGTTAAACACGCAAAATCAGTCACTGAATTCCTAAGAAAATGCCTAGCAAATGGTGGGCACTTAAGAAATATTTTTTAAATGGTTAAATAAATAACCCAGTGAATCAGATCCTGGTTCCTTTAATATATATCCTACCTTTTTCAGAATATGTAGGACACCTAAATCACTTATCAGGGATCAAGCCATCCTGTAGTTGAAAACTAAGTTTAAACTTTAGTCGGATATAAGTAAGGTCCATTCCAGATGGTCCCCTAGGTCTGGAAGTAGGGTACCTAGAATTAGAAAGCAAAGTATTTTTATCCATTTAGAGAGAGGCAGATGATGAATCCCCAGAAAACACACACACACTACACACACACCACACACACAACACACACACACACATACACACAATGTTGACAAAGTCTGGGCTACGTTTTCAGCCTCTCAGGCCATAACATGCATGAATGAAGTACAACATATGAGCAAGCGACTGAAAATCCATTCCCACTCACATTTTCCTTTGCCACAACATAAAGGGGGAAGTTGCTGATGATTTCAGAGTCAGTACTGACAGCCAGTCTCACATGAAAAACAACACCCATGTAATGCTGTAGCTTGCTCTGGGGAAGTGATGGAGTAAAAACATCGTTCAAGGAGATAAACAAGAAAGGCTGGTTGTACTATTTGGCACAGTTAGGAACTTGAACCAGTTAAAAACAAATAAAGCCATATGCTTACTTCAAGATGTATTTGAATTTTAAATATACATTAATCCATGCTTTAAAATATTTTTAAAGCTGTAAAAATGGAGTAGAACTGTGCATAGGGGGGAGGGTGGAGATGAAAATAAAATGACAACAACTGATCTTAAAAATGGACTGTGCTGACTGGGAACATCTGTAGCAGAAAACCTGCAACTCATGGATGGATAACTAACTAACTGTCCTTGTCACTAACCACTTCCTCACATCACAAGAACCACCTGAAAAATCTCAAACTACGAAAGGACTCTAAATTTTCAGGGGAGAAAAACTGAAAAAGAAAATTTAGATCTTATCCATAAATCAAATATAAAATCAAATAATCTACACCAATGTAATCTTCTCAAGTAAATGATACAACAAAAGGGATCATATCTTTGAATTTCCCCAATCTCAGATTAAAAAGAGTTAACGTTGTGTTATTTCATAGCATAATGCCTATTCTATTTGGAAAGGCTCTCCCTTGCTCTAATATTTTTAAAAATCATTTCCAAACACCATTACCCAGGCCTCCTGTGACTACACACTCCTTGAGAAGAGAAGGAAAATGAACACTTTCACTATTGCCTACTTAGCGCCCCTTTACTGGTCATCTCCACATTCATCTAAAAACTTCCTTGGTAAACTCTTAATACAAAATAAAATAAGATATTTTAATAAGATATCAAACTTATTTTTACAATAGACTTCTAATTTTACAATAGTTTTAGATTTATAGGAAAGTTCCAAAGATGGTACAGAGGGTTCCCTTAGATCCTGTGACCAGTTTTCCCCTTAAGATCTTACGTGTGATACATTTGTCACAACTAATGAACCAGTGAGTGCTGATACATTATTGTGAACTAAAGCCTATGCTTTATTTAGATTTTAAGACGTTTTTTAAAAAGAACTTTTCCCACTGGGAACAGGGTATTATAACTCCAGGGGGAAAATATTTCACACTAATAGGTATGGATTTGACCTCAACCATTCATTTTATCTCATGCATTGTACAACTAATGCAGAATATCTCAGGGACAGTGGACCAGCAGACAGAACACCTGTCTGGAGACATGTGTTCACAGAGAAATGTGTTTTAGCCTTAACTATCCCTTAGAAAAACCACTAAAACTTTTTTGAACCTAAGTTTTATTTCTTAGGAAATGAAAAAATTGAACTAGATGGTCTCTGAAACTGCTTCCCACTTCGAAGGCTATGATTCTGACACACCTGAAAACGTTTTAACATTTTCATAGCAAAGGTTTGGAATTTGGGGTTGGAGGATTGTAATTCTGGCTTTATCACCAGCTTTTAAATTAGCTTTTGGATTTTTCAGTTTCCAAATTTGCCTAGAAACTAATAGTATCAACAAGTATATTAAGAAGTATCATGTGCATAAATATCTAAATTTAAAGAACAGGGTTAAAATTTATACAGTTTACAATAGCACTAATAGCACAGAACACTAGGAATTCTCATTCACTGCTGACCTGAACATTGTCCCATTCTCTTAAGGTCTTCTAAAGATTTTTTATGTCATTTCTTTTCTTTTCATAACTAACTCAGAAAAAGCTCTGATTTTATTTTTCTTTACACCAGAAAAATAGACTGTAAATTGAAATAAATAGGTTAGTTTAAATTATCGAGCATTGATAAAACAGTGCTAAAATATCACACCAGAATTTTACATACAATGTTAAAGTCCACTTTTTAATGCCTGAGTATGGACAAAAACCCCACATCTTATTGATTCAGGAGTGAAGACTATTATAAAGATAAAGCATATTCAGCATGCTTGAAATTTTAAAAATAAAAATAAAACACCAGATTAAGTCATTTCCAAAACTGGACAACTCAAGGGCAAAAGAAGAAAAATAACATTTTCATTAATTTGAAGAAAAGAAAGATATATTCTGTTTTTATAAGAAATTGAAAGAGTATGTTCATGGACATAGGGGTTATATAGGAAGAACACAATTTCTCTGTCAAAAATAAAGTACTAGCTCGTGACAGTTGAAAGAGAAAATGTCTAGCTCTTTCAAGGCTTCTCCTGTGTCCTTGAAGGAAAGTATGCATTTGTGAATATGTAAGTGGCTTTCGCTGGCTGTGGAAAACACTTTTTCTTTGAGTAGGTTCTTGAAGCCTCCCTATCCTCAAAAAAAAAAAAAATTGTGTGCATATATAACTTTGTTCATGAACACACTTAACCATATACCTAACCTCACAGCATAGCCTGGTAGAGTGTCCAGCACAAGAATGGTGCTTTCATTACCTTTTTCCACTTTTCACATTCATCATTGAATTTGTGATGCAAACACTAGCAAAAAATTGGGCTCTGTGCCCATGATATGTGTACTTATCTCTCTTTACCAGTATGTATCTTCATATTTATCTATGAAGATTTCCACAGGAATCTCTTGGAGGAAAAACAAACAATTCACTATTGTATTTCAATGGGGCACCAAGACTTACTTTTTAAAAGAAGTTCTTCCTCTGGAAACAAGGCATAACTTTGAAACAAATACTAAACATTTTATTTATTTATAATAATAATTATTCAAATTGTAGCATAGAAGCTTCAGGTAAAACAATTGCAAAGTCATAAGTTCTATCCTGAATTAAATTTCCCTAGAGTTTGAAACACTATACATGAGGTCACATTCAAGGGATATGTGGAGATAAACAAATCTGGGAAGGTGTATAAATTGGTACAAATAGGAAGAATATAAAAAATAAGTTAGAATCTAAAACCAAGTAGATGAATGGTATCTCACTTAACAGACAAAAAATAGCCAAATCCTAAATGAGCGGTATGGAAAGCCGAAAAAAAAAAAAAACCACCAAGACAAATTGTAACATTTATGACAAAAAAATTCATTTCCTTTATAAATGGACCTTACAAATTAAAAAAAGAAGAAGAAAAAGAAAAAAATAGTAAACAACGTAATATAAAAATGGGTAAAGAAAACCAGATAGTTCACTAAAGAAGTTATAAAAGGACCAAAAAAGAACAAAAGAATGCCTGGCCATAATTATAATTACAATATATAAATCAAATTTATAAAATACAATTTTTTGTCCAGCAAATTGGTAAAGATTAAACATTTGATGAGCTCCAATATTGGCAGCAGTTTAAAGAAACTGACACTCTCGTACACTACTGACTAAGTATAAACTGATGCAATGTTTTGGAGGGTGGCTTGGCAATATAAATAAAAATCTTATATGTGTTTATTCTATGAATCAGCAATTCTACTTCTAGGAATTTACCGTAAGACAGCTGTCAAACACAGACTTAAAAATATAAATGCAAAGATGTTCAGAGAAAACAGGAAGAACAAAACTATAAAACAAAACGAATGTTATACAGTATGCTATACTCATATAATTATTTTCTACTCTTTAATTTATATGTATATCTATACATATGACTATACAAAGATAAAGATGTCCAAGCTGTATATTAACTGAATAAAGCAAGTTACAGAACAGTGCATATAGGATTGTCCATAGTAAGTGAAAAAAACTACACGTGTGCACACACGCATGCACACATACACACACTTAGCCATCGGGGCTGGCACAGGTAGAATGGCAGAGATAAAAGGCATGCACTCACAATTTCTCTCTTAATAAACAAGAGACGATTTGCTCTTATTTCGTATTGAAATGCTACATTGCCTCGTTGCTCAGTTGCCAGGAAATTTAAAACTAACCTTAATGCACAAAATAGAGTGGTTGCCCCTTCCTCCCATTTAACTTCTTCTTCTCTACCACCTTTTCAAATCGTTTGACTTTTATTCCTTTATCATTCTTTTAATTGTGATTTGTGTCAAATCCTTTTGAAAAATAGAAATAGGAAGATAAATTTAAACAAAATTTTACTTATAGAGAAAAATGTATTTTTTCATGGAGAAATATCCCACATTATTTAGGTCATCTTTGTTAAAGATCTTTTTTGTAACTAACATGCTTTCCTTAACTAGATTTTAGGAATAAGTAGCTTTTAAAATTCATTCTTTTATTCATGCATGCATGCATTCAAAAAACATTGTTGACCTATAAAAATCCCAACAATATTTTTTAAAGAAATGGGAAAATCATCTTAAAATTAATATGGAATCTCAAGGGACCTCAAATAGCCAAAGCAATATTGAAAAAGAAAAAAACTTAGAGGTCTTATATTTCCTGATTTCAAAATTTACTACAAAGTTACAGAAATCAAAACAGTGTGGTATTGGCATAAACAGATATATAAGCCAATTGAATAAAGATCCTAAAAATAAACCTTTATATATATGGTCAAATGATTTTGCCAAGGGCACAAAGGACTTTCAATGGGGAAAGGATAGTGGTACTGGGAAAACTGGGTATCCATACACAAGAGAATGAAATTCGACTCTTACATCATATACCAAAAATTAAGTCAAAATACATACTCTAAAAGTAAGTCTAAATGGATCAAAGACCTAAATGTGAGACATAATATTCAGGAAAAAATAGGGGAAAAGTTGAATTTGGCAGTGATTTCTTGGATATGACACCAAATGTACAGATAACAAAAACAAATAGGTAAATTGGATTACATCAAAAATAAAAACTTATGTGCATCAAAAACACTATCAATAGAGTGAAAAGGCAACCCATTGAATGGGAGAAAATATTTGCAAATCACATATTTGATAAGGGATTAATATCTAGACTATATATGCATATGTATATATTTATTAATTTACATCCAATATTTATATATTTTATATATGTTCTGGATATATGTATTATACATTATATATATATTATATATATATATATTTCTACAACACAATGACAAAAAGTTTTTTAAATGGGCAAAGGATTTAAATAGACACGTCTCCAATGAGCACATTCCCAAAAGAATTGAAAGCATAGACTCAACCAGACATTTGTACACTCATGTTCATAGCAGCTTTGTTCACAGTAGCCAAAAGGGGGAAGCAATCCAAGTGTCCGCTGACAGAGGAATGGATAAACAAAACGTGGTATATAAACACAATGAAATACATATTATTCACCTTCAAAAGGAAAGAAATTCTGATCCATGTTACAACATGAATGAACTTTGAGAATGTTATATTAAGGAAAATAAGCCAGTCACAAAAGGAGAAATCGAGAAATCCTGTGGTTCTTAGAGGATGAGCCTTATATGAAGTACCTAGAGTAGTCAAATTCAGAGAGACAAAAAGGAGAATGGTGGCTGTCAAGGCTGGGGGAAAGAGAGATTGGGAAGTTATTTATTTAGTGGGCATGGAGGTTTAGCAAGGTTAAAAAAAAAGTTCTATGAATGGATAATAGGGATAGATGCAGAACGATGTGAATGTACTTAATGCTACTTATGTACACTCGAGATGTATATTTTAACATATACTTGAAATGGTTAAAACAGTAAATATTATGTTATACATATTTTACCACAATTTTAAAAATGCATATTTTTGAGTAAGCGAGCATTCCCAGCCCTGTATAAGACTCTGGGAAACACAGACTACTTCAGATAACTCATGATATCGTAGGAGAGAGTAAAAAACTAAATTATCACAAAACAACAGGCACCACAGTGGAGGTATTCACAAATATTTTGGTAGCCCAGGAAAGAGACAGGGAGTCAAGGATGAGGTGCCTTATGTGAATTTTGTTTTACAAAACTAGCTATGGCCTGAATGTATTCAATGATTCATTCAAAAAATACTTACTGAGCAACTACTTTTAGTCAGACACCCTTGCATGGAAATTACATTTCCTGTGAGAAATATAACCAAGAGTCAGATCTGCCCTGTGGACCAGCGATTTCACTCCTTCTCCAGATCAGGAAACAATAAAAGATATTTCAGAATCTAAATCAAAGCCATTTCCCATGAGAACCCTTGGAGGTAGGAGCAAGCTTCAAAAATTTCTTTTGGCAACACTGGTTGCCTAGATTTTAAGATCCAAGAAATAAAACTGACTGCTCTTTAACTTATAAACTTTTCTTCACCTAAGAACAAAGTCAGCTTATTTTCTTCGAAGTTCATCTCTTCTACAACAAACCAGTCAGCATTACAAACCAGTTTCTTACACATTAATGTGCATTCAAGGCATCGGGGGTTCTTAACAACTTGCAAATGCTGATTCAGTGGGTCTGGAGCAGGACCTGTTCTGCTTTTCTAACAAGCTCCCAGGTGAGGCCAAAGCTGCCGGTGCCTGGACCAAATTTGAGAATCAAGGTCATGGATAACAACTGCTAATAATATGCATCCCCTCCCATCTCTGCAATCACAGCTCTGAAAATGTCTGCTCTTCAGTGCTGATTAAAACTGATGTTGCTCTGCCCAACACTAAGTACAAAATTTTACAGCTTTTGTCAAAGTAAAAATGTTTCCAGAAAAGGAAAAAGAAAAAAAAAACTTTTAAGTTTGGATTAACCTCTACTTCTAATTATAGGGCTTTCATAAAGAAAGCCAGAGGGTAGGATTAATTTTAAGTTCATCAAGTACTTTCACTCGAGGAAAATTAAGGGCTGCCTGAGTTTGACAGTTACTTAATTGCACTGTAACAGGAGGGCTCGATTTTTCCCCAGTCCATTATAATTAAATCCTTGCATATTCTTCAGCTTGTGAAAGGTCACATGAGGAAGCTAATTTTTCAATATTGGATTTTTTTTCTTTTCAACTTAAGGAAATGAATGCAATTGTTTGGAAACAAACATATCAGCACCACCCTCCGAAGGAGAAAACCTGTGCACAGGTGCAAAATGGGACTGCTTTTTAACTCTAATCACTATAATGAAAACTCTGCATAATTTGCCATTTTTTGTTTGTTAAATGAGCACAGATTGTTAAATCTTAACGAATTGATCTACCCTTGTCAAATCCCACATTATGCAGCACCCGACCTTCCCAGAAAGAGATGACTCTTTCCTAGAAATTTAGCAATTTCAAGAAAATGTGATACATTCCAAGACCACATCAATACTTCTAGGAATCAAAGACTATCTATAATACATAATTTTAGTTGTTGCTTTTTTATTATAACTTTTTAAAATCTTTACATCAAGAATTGCAGTGAGTAAAACTGCATTCACGATTTTGCCCCTACAAGCTACAAAAAGATCATTAACTATCGTACTTAGTTTTTCCCTTTTGAGGGGTGAACCAGAAATTCAGAGGCTAATTCTCTATCATTAAGTTGTACTTTTTCTTCCATTATTTCATAATATTTTGGTCAAGCTGTCATCAGAAGCGACGTCCAATCTGACATAGGTTTAAATTCAGGCCTGTAGATGTAGCTGAGATCAAGGTATCAAGATTCCGCAAGTGGCATTGATCCAGTCTCACATTTTCCCCTAAAACAAACCTAGTTCCAGAAAAGCCCACAAGATATGTAGCAAATTCCTCTGTGACCACAGATCTTCTCACTAACTCTTCTTGTTAATCCTTGAAAACTCTTTGGATGGCCAACAGGCAGAGATAGCACATATACTCGCCCAGCTGGCAAATAGATGACTTATAATTGTGATACTCTCTTATTTCTTTCTGTGACTTTAATTGAAGTAGTACTTTTATTGAAGTCTGCCATTTCTTTCTGACCAGCCATGCAAATAATTATATTGTCCAGGATATTAAAGGAAACAGGCCAACCCAAAAGAAAATCAGGCAGAGGCTTAAAGGAATCCGACCATGATTCTAAACACAATAACCTCTGCCTCGTCTCTGGCTGCCTTTCTCTTAGGTTTTTGTGAGAATCTGTCCTCCAGGTTTATAATAACCCAAGAAAAAAAGCAGAACAGGCAGAATAAGTGGCACAATGAAAACAGGATGGAGCAAATGATCTTTAGTGACCCACAGTGTGAATGGACTATGGTGTGTAACCCTGATTGGCCCTTGAGGGAACCAAAAGTTTCCCATGAAAAGTCCCCTTATCTACCTCTTCTTCCCACTGGCACTTTAAAGTGCCAGGTGTCAGGCCACAGCATTATGGCATCACTAAATAGTAGTTTCTAACTTACTTTTGCTTAGAGACACCCTAAGAGCCACTTTCTTCTAGAAGGAAACTCGGCTGCTGACAGCCTCTTCTCCAACAGTCATGCAGCAGATGAAGAGCCTACTCAAGAGCCTCAGGGTAGAACTTACCTGAAAGATCCCAGGTAAGTCACTATTTCTCAAAAACAGAAGGCTCTTTCTTAATTTATGGTGAAAACCGGGAAGAACAGTCTCAAGCTCCATTTCCCCAACTGTTTAATACCTTTACTTCTTAATTTGCCATTTTTCTCTCCATAGCTATAGAAATATCCACATTTTTCAAATGACAACTAGGATCTAGCTGTAAACATCCTCCCTCTTCTATCAATCTAAGAAAAGTGATGACTCAACAAAGGCTCTCTTCTTGGCATTTAAAACTCCTTAGTTACTTTAATGATACTAGTGAAAGGAATCAACCATTTTCTTATTTACAAAGAATAGCCTAAAAGATAGAGACTACTCTTCCTAGCACAAAAAGAGGGATTTTTCTATTTAAAGGTTATTTTCCTGAGCAGTTTAACTACACATTAAACCCAGACCTTCCAGAGACTCCCAAGGCCCCCTCCTTCACTGTTGCTGTCCAGGGCTTTGCGTCAGTCACTGCGGTCCTCCGACTGGCACAAGAGACTCAGACCTCGGCTTTCTCCCAAGCCTGTCAACACTGCTCCCCATAACTGCCAGAGAAACCATATGCTCTCTCCACGCCCTCCCCTTGGGGCCAAGCTCATTATCTCCCCAACCTACCCACAGCAGCGTGGAGCAGGAAAGCAGAGCAAGCTCGGGGCCTGAGCTTGGGTTGTTCCTATTTTTCTGCTATTGAATCGCCATCAGAAGAGAATGAAGGGGACGGCAGGAGAGAGGAGGAGGTAGGAAAGAGAGATGGACAGAAAATGAGATAGGGGAGAGACAGAAAGAGGGAAGCTGTATTTGAAGAACACTTGGCAAAAAGGCATACAGACTGCCATGAATGAGATTTAACTCATTCGTAATTCGGTTATTTGATTAGATCAATTCGGTTCTACACTTTGGTGTTAGAAATGCCCAGGAAATGTCTCCTAATTCCAAAAGTATTACTCTCGAAGTAATTTATATGCTTTGGTGTTAAACAGCCTTTTAAGGCATTGTGGCTGCCTTATCAATATCTTCACCTGAGAGGACAAATCTTCGCATAAGAAGTATTTTTTTCTAAAATGTGTTATTCGAAGGTAAGGTAATTTTCTAAATTAAAGAGAAAAAAATATGACCTGGACAAAATGGTGCCAGAGTTTTAAAAATCATTCTGATTTTCCTATTAAAAAAAAAAAGTTCTGCATAATTTTTTTTTTTAAACCAGGTCATTACTGACTTAAACATGACATTCGGCTCAGATCCAGAAAGCAGGTTTTCATAGGAACCAAACTCCAAGTGAAGAACTATTGAATACCTATCTACTCATCTAAGTCACTTATTTTTATTAGAATGCATAGTTAGTTGTAGTCCCTAACTATCAGAATTTAATTTTGAAAAGAGATATTTATACGTGTACTAAAAGACAAAAGTGGAGGCTCAAAATTATTTTTGTGAGAGAATAATCACATGAAAGTCTGGATGTCTGACCAGACCACTGCTTTTGGATTTGACCTGGACTAATATTTCCACCCCTACTCCTCATCACCCATCCCACTCAACACCTCATACACTGAGAAGTCCTATTTAAAAAAAAAAAAATGCCACGTTAAACGAACTTTTCTAAAATGCCAAAAGACCACAAACTCTCTCTGGTTGGCCTTTCTCTTCCTTATACTTGCCTGGATTCATTATGAAGAGATGCCAGAAATCGCATTCCTACAGGATTTTCAGTACAGAAACCACAAGAATGCTCTTTCTCATGGTATGGCAACTGTGCAACAATATGGCGTCATCTGGAAAATTACAGTCTTGGAGACAAATATTTTTCCCTTCTTCGATGATTTAAAATAGACAGGGTGTCACCCAGAAATTATGCTTTCCTTTCTCCAAGATGGAGGACTCTCTTGGAAAGCTCCCTTGGGGCAACAACCTTTGCATCTGGAACCCCTGAAAGACAAACCTTCACAAACAAAACTTTTTGGACAGTCCTCCAAGAATTTTGGAAACTACTCAAAGCATCTCCACATTGTATAATATCAAATAAAAAATTTTATGTTGCCCTGATATGATAGCAATTTTTACTTATAATGAACTTTCCATAGAACTCAAATTTATATATTATGAGAAGTATCAACATTATTATGGTAGTTATTTTTTTGTAATGTTTACTTTGGATACACTCTGCACACACACAAAAATAAATAGTAATTCACAAAGAAATACTAATTAGGAGACATTATACACAGAGCATTTTTAAGAATTAAGAACATAAGAAAAAAAAATTCCAGAAGTGTAAATAGTAGGTTTCATAAAGGCATGTCTGCTGATGCATAGTTATAATCCCCACACTTACTCAGGTTGGACTTATAATACCCGATTAACAGGACAGAAAAAAAGAGGAAGTAGAGGGAAAGGCAAAGAAAGAATAAAGGGCATAAGGTGGCTGAGCTCAACATAGTAGCAAATGAAACTTATTAGAAAAATATCTCAATCATTTGTCTTCAATGCATTCTTCACACTGACATGGGGGTTGTTTCTCACAGTGGTGGAAAATAAGGCTGTGGACTCTTAGGAAACCCACCACTCGTCCAGGCTCCCACTCTCTGGCCTGTTTCTGTTTTTGTTTCTTCCTACACAGCATGGAATGCCTCAAATTATTTGCAATTTCCTAAAGACTGCATATGAATATCCTGGCTCTTGATTTCCAGAGTTCTCTCGAATTTTTTGTATTTACGTGGGTTAGACAAAGTCAATGTTTAAAAGGCCATAAATAAGGAAAAAGTAACCCAAAGTGGAGGTGTTTCTGTTTTGTTTTGGAAAAGAGAGATTCTTACTTCTTCTACAAGTGTGAGAGTTCATGAGAAGGGATTTATTTCTAATTTTTAGCTTCTGAGCTACCAATTGCTTCCTGTATTTCTTGGAACCCTCTAATCTCAAGCCCCAATGGCCGAAGATTTATTGAGCCCCCACAAGCAAGAGTACAGAAGCCAAAATGATTGGAACAAGAGCAACACTAGCTTACCCACAAAGAAAGACAAGTGATCACACAAATAAGCCATTTGTGCCCAGTGGCTCTGTAATATCACCCCCCCACCACCACCACACACACACCACACACACACACACACACACACACACACACACACACACACAAAGCCTCTCAGGCTTCAGATGGCCTCCCATATGGAAATCACCTCCTTGTCTTCAGAGTCAATGCTCCCTATTGGCAGTCTCCTCAAACACCATCTGAAATCTCTGGAGGATGATAAGATGAACAGTTCCAGAATGGCACCATGTCAAGCTTTTACCTTGACATCCACTAAGAGGAAAAAGGAAGCTGTTTAATGACTGAGAACCAAAAACAATCAAGTAAGCTAAAACATATTTTCTGGCAAAATTTGCCTTCAAAGCAGTCAAAGGATGATAACAGGGTGTGGAGAGATGGAATCAGCAGTTAAGTGGATATCCGTCTGTCACTTAGCCTTCATTACATAGCATTAGAGACCAGCATTTGGCCAGCTCGGCACTCTGTCTTCCCACATCACCCCACTGGCAAGATGCTTCCCCAAGGCCCATGGCCTCCGGCCACACCACTTTGGCCTGCGGTTCCATCACATCTTACAAACTGTAAAGGGGCCGGACAGTACTTGGATGAGATCAGGGGTCAATTTGGACTGGATTCAGGCCTGGTTCAACAAAGTTTTGCAAAACCTTTTCCTCCACTCCTTCTCTTATTTCTTTACCTTTCTGGTCTTTGTATTTTGAGCAGCCCTTTTCCTCCCTCAGATCCAGATAGCTTCTGTTTTCCTAAATTCTTCTCACCCTTACCGTATCCTGAAGTCTTCCTCCCTCTGTCTTTTCAATGTTTCTTCTCTTGCTGCACTTATATTTCTATAAAACCAACATGGATTGGCTGCAAGCAAAAGAAACAGATGCAACTAACAGAATCATAAATCACTAGCTTGCAGAGTGAGATCCTTCCCAATACAGGAAACCGTCTCTCAGGTGGTTTTAGAGAAGATAGAGGAGCAGGCTTTAGTTTCATGTAAGTGTCCTGTTTCCTAACAAGACCTCTGAGATCGAATAGGAACTGTGTTAGATTAGATACTGACCGTATATACAGAGAATCAAAACCCTCTTTCCTCGATGCACCTTACTTAATAAATATGTAAAATACAACTCTTACACTTTCTGAAGTTATGAAGAAATATTGAAAATGACCTCCATGTATTTAAGTACATAAAAATAGTTATACACTACAGCTCACCAAAGCCATTTTTCAGCAAAAGTACATTATGAATTCTAACTTTCCTCATAAAGATGAAGCTGCCACACACACACACATGTGCATACATAGATGGATACTTAGACACATCATTCCACAATAGCAACCGCAGAAAATGGCACGCTCATCCACCCAGCTGTGCAAGCCACACCCAATTGGTCATCAACTTCTATTGAGTATACCTGTTTAAATAACTCTCATTTCTATGCGTTCTCCCCACTGCCACCACCTTTGGGTAGTCCAGGGGTCACCACACTCTTCCTGCACAAGGCCAGATCATAAATATTTGAGGCTTTGTGGGCCAAACAGTGTCTCTCTAAACTCCACTGTTATAGTACAAAAGCAGCCACAGAAATCTGCAAGCAAACGAACAGGCAGCAGGCCAGATCCGGCCCATAGGCTGTAGTCTGCTGATGGCTGGCGTGGAAGATCAGCATCTCTCATCTAAATTTCAGCGACAACACTTTTAACTGGTCTCTTGTGTCCAGTTTAGTGTTTCTCTAACTCGTTCTCTACCCTGCAGTCAAAGATCTTTCAAAAACAGAAATATGAGTAAGTCACTGCACTGTTTAAAACCCTTCAATAGCTTTTTTTAATTTTTCTTAAAATCAAAAGTAACAGCCCAGTCAGGCTCTTCAGGACGAGGCCACTATCTACCACTTCACATTCTACAAACCAGTCCTACTGAACTTCTGTACTTCTTTCTGCGTCTTGTGTGTGTATCGAGTTACTGCTTGCCTCTGGGTCTTTGCAGAGGCTATTTCCTCTCAAAGTGGAACACTCTGTCTCCTGCATAACTCACCCTCCACACCCTGTATTCTTTAGATCTCCTGTGAAAAGCCATTTCTTCATGGATATTTTCTACCCACCACACAGGACCAGACAGTGACTCCTGCTAAATGTCCTCCCAGCACCTTGTCTTTGCATTATACTTCTCCATTAGACACTGCTTAATTGTCTGTTTGCTGCTAGACTGTAAGCTCTGAGAGGCAGGAAGCATGTCTGTTTCTTCAGCATTGGGTATGGTACCTGGCGTATGATGCATGCAAAATAATGTTTGTTGAATGACTAAATGAATGAATGAGAATCTAAAGTAGCATGTAAAATATTCCAACTGCTCTGTAATATTATACATAGTTAATTGCCTATAAGGACTGTAAATAAGATTCAAGAAAAATTAATGCTCTCTGGAAAGATGAATAATTTAGTCTTTAAAGAGATTAGAGTTCATTATATAATCCCATAAACACGTGAAATATTCATAATAGTTTATTAAAATTATTATTAAGCATTTTAATGTGTATACAGGTCTTTATTAACTTTTCTTCCTACATATGACACTCTTGCTGATCACTGCCCCCATAAGTGAACAATAGACATGGAAACATTACAACTTCACTAGAATAACGACATTACTATTTTTGACTCCTTGCCATTCACATAGGCAAAATCATGCCACTCCAAGACTTTTCAATAGCCACAATTATAAGAGGTGTAAAACTCTGTAGGGTACTAGAAACCACTCATGTATGTAAAACTTGATAAGAAAGGGTTCTTGGCACTCTAAAGCTGAGTAATTCTTAGCTTGGTGTATTCATCAAGGATTCTTATCAAGTATTCTAGGGGAACAGAGTTGTTTGTATTTTTAAATAGACTTCTGAATGACTCCAATAAGAACCTTCAGTTGAAAACCAGTTCTGAATGGTGACTTCTTGAGGAGAGCAGCTGTGCCCTATTCATTGTTTTATCCCCACCCTTGTCCCAGAGCCTGACCTATAATAGGTGTCCTGTGGACATTTATTGACCCAAACTATGATGATTATCATCTTGCGTGGAGATAATTAGTGAAAAATTTTAAGTATGTATACCTTTGTATTACTTGCAGTTTTTTTAATAGCATGTATATTTCTAACCAGAGATTTTCATTCACATTTAAATTTATCCTATATGTATATATATGTATATATGTATATATGTACACATATGTGTATTTATCCTATATGTATATATATACACACATATGTATATTTATCCTGTGTGTGTGTGTGTGTGTATATATATATAACACACAGCATTATATATATATATATATATATATATATATACACACACACACACACACACACACACACACACATATAGAATAAATTTAGGTAAAACATGCATTTTTAAGGAACAGATTTAGATTTATATTAAAAGTACTGGTGAGTAGGATAATTGAAATTAATAAACTGTTTAATATACAGAAACTTCTCATAAATGCAACCTTGAAGCAACGCATTTCTGGGCCCTGCCTACAAGGCATCATCACTCACCATAAGTTAGACCAAGTGGTATTTGGGTCTATGTCCAGTATCTTGAATACAGTTTACACTTAGTAACTTAGAGAAAAACTCTATAAAAATAAAATAAAAATTCAAGTCTTTCCCCTCCAGGGCAATTATTGAATAGCTTACATTCAGGCTGCTAATACTGCTACTCCTTCCAACTAACCCAAGATTACGCCTTACGCTTATGCGCACTGATAGGAGACTAGAAATTATTTATTCTGGAAACTTGATTGTGCTCCTACAAAATCACTCGCATTCTATGAGATGTTTTTACTCCAGTGGGATGAGCCACCTTCTAACTGTATTCTATTTCCCTTGTTCTTTTGATCCTGCTCATTGTTTTCATCTTCCCACAATTCTAAGTTAATTGATTTTCCAATCTGTTTTTCCTAGAAACAAATTTAAGATGTGTTCACACCAAGTTCGGGCATTTAATAGCTCTCTCCGGGGCCACACCCAAAACCACTACCACCCCATAAAAAGTTGCTGCCATTACCTTCTCACCATTCAGGCTGTTTCTCAACTTTGCCACTTAGTCTCTGTTTTGGACTTTCACTCTAGCCTGATCTCATGGTTTTCATCTTATTATCCTATACACAGATCTTTTTCACTGACTTCCCAGGCCCTTCAAATGAACAACTTCCATGGAAAGTCAGCCTCAGCTTTGTCTTCTGCCTTAGATGCTGCATATTGGATTAGTTTCCTTAACCCCTTTCACTCCACATCTATAACATATGGCCAAAAAATATGTTTGGCTCAGGCCAGATTTCCCAGTAGGAAACCATTCTGGATCACAGGAACTACACATCAGGCTCAATTCCCTCTTGTCTGGGAGAATGATGAGATCATTTGGAAAAATTTATCTTCTAAAATGTTACCAAGCTATTTCATCTGGGTTCAAATTTACCCTCATAAACCATGGTTTATCACTAAATGACCACTGTCACTCAAAAGACTCAGGATTTTAATTGGTAAAAAAGCTTACATTAAAAAAAAATTAATGAACACAAAACAAAGAAGAGAATTCAATGCTCCCCAAACTCATCTTGTTCCAGGTCCGCTTTGGGGGTTAAATTTTGATGATTAGGCCTGTGTATCTGATCTTTTAGAAAAAAATTGAATGGCCTTGGGAAATAATGTAGAGACTGAGGGTATTTTTCTTGGAAACACTCCTTCATCATTCATATCATTTTGTGACCCAAAATGTAAGTCAGTCAGTACCTACGAAGTATCTACTTTGTGTGTTTTATAGCCCTAATTGCTCCGTTTTCACCTCTGATACATACAACATATTAGGACAATAAGCCGGGCTGGACCAAAACTATATTCCTCAGGGATGTAATCTATGAGCTAGTGAGAGGACAGGAAGGACACAGAAACAAAACTTCAATGTGCCCCTGGATAATAAGAACAAGTGAGCAGGGTTGAAAGGTAGCAGCCCATCTTCTCTAAATTGTCTTTGCCAGTTCTTCAGTTCCAACCCTTTCCATCTGTCTTAGCAGGAGGTGGTCTTGGATTCTGCTCTACAAGGAGCTGTAGGGCAAATAAAATAGAGATGGTTAACAGCACTTGAATGTTCAACATATAACCCTTTTTTAAGAAATAGAAGTTCAAAATCGGGGGACTTCCAGCTGGTCTGAGTACAGCTGTTGTACCCTGAGTCCATGCCATTCCTTTGAAATAAAAAACAAAGCAGCAGTAATAAAAATAAAATTTATACTTAAAAAAAAAAAATGTTGGTCCCTTCCCACTCATGTTTATGTATAAACCAAACACCAGCAAAACAAACTGGTGGTTAAACTGGCATTTTAGTTATGAGCCATTGCATTAACCAAATAAGCTATGGGACACCCACAGGCATCTCTTATTTTCATGGTGCTGGATGGCAGAAAGGTCCAGGTAAGTAATCAAGTATCCTACTGCTCAGAGAGAGGCCTGCAACCTTTACTGTTCTCACAGAAATTAATCCTAACAAAAATCATAAGCAAGTTTAGAATCTTTAGGAGGAGAGACTCCTTCTAAGGCCAGACATCAAAATTGCTTGGGAGAGAAATGAAAACTCTAAGGCATGACTTTATGGCTGGATTGATGTTATTTTAAATGACCACTTCCTACTCTGATCATTTAACCCAATTAATTCTCATCTCCCCAAACTGACCCTTCTTGCTTTGGGAGATACAAATGGGTCAATGCCTATTTGAAAACCTGTTCTTTCTGAGTCTGTGTTTGTTTTTACAGGCCACAGGATGAGGGGATTTCCTAACTGACTTAGGAAAATGTAGCTCAAGCTGATGAAACCATGTACTACTTATTATTAGGTCCAGAGCACTGGAGAAAAAGTGTGACAATCTACGGCTATCCACAGATGGCCCTTGAAAAACAGCTTCTTATAATTAAATACAGCGGCTGCAAGCGCCTGGCCAGAGGCATTCTGGGAAGGCACCTGTGTGGAGGCAGAAACTAAGAGAGACGAAAGGATGAGTGCTTGGGGAAGTGAATCTGTGGTTTTAACTGGCCTAACCAGTCCCATTTGGGTTAAGAAGTCAATGGAAAAATGATCCTTCCTCAGTTACTTTTATTTTGTTTTTGTTAAAATTTCTTTTGGAAAAATTAAACATCTGGACCTCTTTATGGAAATAGCTGTTATGGTTGCCGGAAAAAAATTATATATTTTTTTTTATAGAGTTTGAATCAATCTGGTCAGGGAAGGCCTGGGGGGTGTAGAAAGCCCCAACACAGGGTGGCTACTTCTCCAGCCTTTAAACCCTTTGAAAATAAGCTTTCTGCTGAGTACATTCTGGGGAACTGGACTAACAAAGCATTTGTTCCACAGTCTTGAGAGGTGGCATTTAACAGTGATCTCGAACAGAAAGACCTGACTATACCCAGCAAAGAGGGAGCTCTCATCCCTCAGGCAGGGAAATTCCTTTTCGGTTTGAAGTTGGTTGTTTGTGTTGCTAAGTTACTGGCATAACATTTTTTTCTTTCTGAAGTTGATGTTTCATATTTGGAAGGGAGAGAGAAAAACAATATATTGGTGCTATTTTTCAATCAATATCTTTCTTTGGTGGAGCACATCTTTTAAGCGAGACATTTTTGGGGAGAATTTTCTATCCTCTCACCACCATTATTTTTGAAAAGAAGTTGTGGAAGGGAGTGGCTTTTCTATGCTCTATGAGTACTATTCTCTTTCTTCTTGAGTGCAGAGTTTAAGAAAAAAAAAAAAAAAAGATGCCTTTTTAAGACCCTCCTAATCGGAAGTGCAGTATTTAACGATCAGATGATCTAAATTCCAATTGGATCGAGAGTCCCACCTATATTCTTTGGACAATTTTGGAGCTCATTTTGAGAGATGACATCTTCGTTCTTCAACCCAGAGATAAAGAGAAGATATCAACAAGTGAAGATATCAACAAAGACAGGAAACATGTTCATTAGTTCGCATTCTATTCTCTCTGCCTCTCAGGAGTGCCTTGCACTCAAGAAAGCTTAAACTAAAACACACACTTATAACTCTTGATAATCAAATGTATAGAACTTTTTAAATGGAACTTCATCATTTTTGTTTCCATTTTTGTTTTTTAAACTTGTCTCTGAAACAAAAATGGAGCTCCATGGACCCATGTTTTTCCTTTTGAAAGTTTTTTATCAATTAGTTTGATCATATAGATTACTGAATGGCTTAATACTATATTTGACCAAAGATTCTTAATTGCTTATGATCCTTCAATTTCATTTCTTTGGATTTTCATTTTGTAAGTGTGTCTTATTGAAACGCAAATATTCCTGAGAAAATTATACCACATTAATAATATTAATAATCACCCCTTAAGCTGAGATTGGTTGAAAGACGGTTAAGCATGAGTGAGTATGGAAGGAATGAAGAGTTAAAGAGAAATAGGGCGACAGGAAGAGGCCCAAGTGTCAGGGTACAAGGGAGTAGAGAAGGCCTCTTAAAAAGGAAACAGAATGGTTTCTAAAACCTAGCTTCATATAATTTATGCTTTTCATAATTTATAGCTGTACTAGAAACGAGTCCTGCTCTTACCATGTGGGATTCATAAGAAACACTTTGAACTCCTTAGGAGGAAAGATTTCAGTAAATACAAAATGCGATTATCATTACACCTGTTTCCTAGAATAGATGAGGGACTTTTTATCCAGGTGTCTATTATCCCTTTGTGTCTTCTAGGTCAAGGTTTATTTATAATTCCATGTCTTTGAAAGATTATATAGAGGTAGCATTGGGGGGATATGGCATAGGATAAGACAGAAAGTATAGCAGCAGATGAGATAGGATATAAGCAGTTTATACATTTCAAAAGGTTCACCCTCAGGAGACCAGAAAGAATGGGAAGCTTACCTTATTTTGGATTCTCCCAGAAGCAGATCCTGAGACAAGGATTTGCATGCAAGTAGTTTATTTGGGAGGTGATCCCAAGAAGTACCAGAGGGGAATGGGAAGAGGACAGAGAAGAGCCCAGAGTCAATAGTGTGTAATCAAGCAGTTCACCACTGTGGGAAACTGAGGGTCAGCCCTGCTGGGTAACTTTGGGTTGTAGGGTGAAATATGCCTCAAAGACATTCCAGATAAGGAGTGAGGAATTTGTAGTATTCATCTTTCAATACCCATCCTTCATTGCTGAGTGATGCGTTAACTCCCTGCCCCACCCTCCTGCCTCACTGAAAGCCAGATTTGCATGCACATAATTTATGAGCCAGCAAGAGGGTCAGGAAGAATCAGAGGAGGAGATATGGTGGGCGCTGGCGGGCATTCAGAGGCAACTAGAACCCACAAAAGTCATGAGAAGACCCTGTGGATACTTTGAGCATCATATACAAAGTCATAATCAATGAGCAAGTCATATCCATTTAGGATCTTCAAATTTTTTTAAGTTGGTATTTTTTTCTCTCCCTGAGAATCTCCTCTATTTTCTTGGCATTGACTAACAATACAACAGTGACTCTCAAATCTGCTTCTGCGGTCTGTAATTCTCTGCTAAATTCTTGTTCCCTGCCTCTAGCTGCTTAATGGGCATCTCTACCTGGAGAAGAGCTTCTCAAACTCAACATGCCTTAAATTCTCTTCTCCCTCAAACCCATTTTTCCCTGTCCTTCCTTAGTCAAAGGCGCCACTATCCATCTATTCAGTTACTAGAAACGTTGGAGTCGTCTTGAATCTTCACTCTCTATTTTCTGCAAATCCGTCATCAATTACTGGATAGACTATTTCCCAAACATCTTTTAATCCATCCTACCCTCTACAGCTCCTCTACTACTGTGATTTTTCTATATAATCATTTGTTACCAGAATTATTGCAATATCCTAATTGTTCCCCACATCTCTCTCTAGTCTATCCTACACACTGCTACCAAAATGATCATTTAAAACCCTCATCTGATAACATTTTCTCTCCTTAATTTTTTGAGTGAGTTTCCTTTGCCTTCAGGACGAAGCCCAAACCTCTTAATAATTATGCAAAACTCCTGACAACTTGATTCTAGTTCACCTCTCCACCCTCATCTTTTTCTTCTACCCTCCTCCAAGTGAAGGTTCTTTCTTGCAAATAACATAAACCAACTCTACATAATTTAAGAAGCAAAGTAATTTACCGAGAGAATATTGGGGAGCTCCTGAATCTCAGGGAAGGCTGGAGAATAAAACTCAGAAAACAGGCAGGATGTGAAGAGAGGCCAGGCAGCCAAAACCACAACCAAAACCATTCTACCAAGCCAGTCCATGGAGAACAGCTACCTCTTCCAACAAATTACTAGACACTGTAGCTGGCATCCAAGACAACCTTGAGCACCAGACACTGCTGCTGGTTCCTCTATCACTGTCTTTCACACAAGCTGGATATTACTGGCATTGCTGCTACCTCCAGAATAAATTTCCTACTATCCTTTTTATTTGTGTCACTTGATCCAGATTAAATACCCTGTGAGTGAATGTGTCTGACTGGCTGCCATGTGAGGTCACATTACTAACCTCTGACTGCCAGAGGAGCCAGAGCAACAAGCAGGTACCTTTCTGAGCCTTGTAATGGAACTCAGCTTCCCATCAAGCTTAGTGAAGAAAACAAAGCATGAATTTATATGCTGGGTAGCTGCTAAAAAAATGACAACTGTCAACGAAAACAGAACTTCATATTTTTAAACTACAGAAAACAAAAACAGTGCTTTTAACATAATTCAACTGTTCCTACATTTACATACACTTATATTCAGACTCTCTGCAAAGGGTGACAACCTGAAGTCACATTAGTACTGAATCTCATAGTAGCACACCAAAGCTCATGGTCCATGGAGTGTGTAGTGTTCAACTTGCACCACCTGATGAAAGTATCTTTTCCATATGTGACAAAACTTCGAAATGAGCAAAATGGAAAGTTTCAAGGATAAGATGAATAAATTTTTCAAGTTGATCATTGGGTATGAGAGTGAAAAGCACCACTCCCAATTCCATCTCTTAGTTTTCCTGACCTATGTTTTCAGCCTATGGGATAAACAGCTTAATAGATAGATTTTTGTATGCCATGGCTAGGCCTGCAAAGACCTGCTGAGGTTATAAGAAACAGAATATGGGCCGTGGTACCTGTAAAGCACCAAGGAATTCTTACACGATAGCATTCCATGGATGCTGGTATGGCCCCTTATTCAAGGAGCTGCTCCATTCACACTGTACTTGATTTTATTCATACCCTTTGAGACCAATGCTTGGTGGATAGTGCAGTGATGAGGCTAAAGTGAATGTACCCTAAGCATGAGTCTCAGTTGCCACTCTTGTCAAACTTTGAACAACAAGACTGGCCCAGCAGGCTCAGGATATATCCTACAACCTGTGAAATATCCCCCAACCCCACAAGGAATTGTGTCCAAGCTGCTGTGTGAGTAAAGGGGATCATTAAAAGCCAAGTAATCACTGTCTTCTTCCTTTCACTGTAGAGTGAGTTTCTTGGTCAAAAGCAATGTCATGTGGGATACCATGACAGTGTATAAGGCATTAAGTAAATTGAAGGAAGGTACCAGAAACATAATGAGCCCGTGGGAAGCAAATCTAAATCCAGAATAAGTGGTTATTCCAGTGAGGACAAATTATTGCCCTTTCTATGTTGGAATCAATCTGAGTTAAGCCAGATCAGTAGAGATGGTTCAGGTTTGACATTAGCGAGTAACTTGTTCTCACTTGATGTTACTTTTCTACTAAACTAGCACACTCTGTGCTGTGGACACAGGCAAGATACTGGAGGATACTTATTCTTCTTAAAGGTGCCTGCCCAAAATTCAGTACATATTGGGGGCAGTTCTCATTCAGCATTCAAGAGCCTATTTTATCTTCATAAAGGAATTTTCTTCTTGTACCACAGTGACAGGCTTCTGCATTTTTATTCCTCGCTGCACCACTGGGTCTACTTTAGGTGTTAGTGCAGCAGACATGAGCTTGGCCAACATCAGAGTCTGGTATAATTCCCAAATGGTTCCCTCAGTTAAGAGATTTAGGGTTGGTTTCTGATGCTGTCAACTTCAGTGTTCAAAGGCAGCATAAGCAGTTCTGCCTTCAGAAAGGAAGATCGTTTTGTTGAATCCATAACCCATTCATAGCCTCCATCACTATGTCTATGGCTACTTTGTTCATGAACCCATTGGATTGGCATTAGAAATGGTAAGAGAAGCTGACTGATAACAACAGCATTGATCATTTGATTCACCAGGTTATTAAGAGCAGCTCAATAGTTGAGGGTGGTTTTTTGTTTTGTTTTGTTTTTGTTTTTCTTGTTTTTCTTTTAGAACATTTACATGGATCTCACTCTCTGGTCCTAGTCCAAGAGGTCCATTCACATCCTTCTTCCTAGGGCTGCTACTCAGCTAATACATACCAGTAGATCTAGATGAATTATTAAAATATTAAAATTCTTCCATACTGGTTGGTAAATAGCACCCACTGTGAGCCACCAGCACACTCACTCCTTATACCTTGCCCTAATTTCCCCCATCCCAGAGGCCCTATGTCAGCACCAAGTGGAATGCCTTACCCTGGCCCCTGCCAGGCCACTGGCTCTATAGCCAGGTCATCACAGCTCTTCAGAGTGGCCCTCAGCCCTGCATACATCCCTCGACAGAGCAGGGCCAGGTGCCAGGGGAGGGTGCCGCTGGTGGGAAACTGGCATCTTAGCAGGTAAATGCCTGGCACCCATCTGGTGCCCCTGAGACTGTGGCAGCTCACCACTGATGATTTTCTCTAGAATTTTTTTGTATGGCTGATCATGGCTGCTGAAGTCTCTACCACATACAATACTGGTTGTTAAATATTTTTCCTATCACTCCTGCCTATAAATCCCTAGGCTTGAACATTTCAAATCTCTTGCCATCTGGTCAAATCAACAACCTCTGTTCATCGGCCCTTCCTTCCTCCCTAACCATCACAGATAGTTCCTTCAAGCCATCTATCCTTCCAGACAAATTCAGGATACACTGTTCAATACTCCCTCCTCCCCAGGAGAATTTCAGCATCTTCCTTCTCTACTTTCCTTAAGAGACATGCCTCAGTGGGACTACTATACGTCAACAGTCTACTTCTGCCTGCAGCCAGCATAAAGATACCTAAAAAGACAAATATACATTATTTTCTCCTCAGTCAACTGGTCCTAGGAGACCATAAAATTAGAGGTTGGATTAGACAAGTGGCTTCCATGTGACAGCAGCAGGCACACAATGAGTGTGAGAACCTGCAAATGCTACTTACTTTTGTCTTCAGAGTTTGCTCACACCCATTCCTGCATATAGAACCTCCATTTGATGGAATACTTCCAGTACATGATCTCATAAAGGGCAGCTCAAACTGCAAGGTGACCTACTATCTCAAGGTCAGGACTCCATAGCTGGCCTAAAGGTATTTCTCAAGAGGAAAAAGTTACTTACTAAAGAAAGCATGGCTCATTACAAATTACTTGGGTCCCTGCTGTCACCCTCCTACAGGGTTGACCATTCCATCATCTTGATACTCAGATATACATTGTGGGGAGATGGGGCAAGTGGCAGGGCTGCTTTTACTGCACATGGCCTAGCTAAAGAACTTTGCTGTTCTGGTTTCATTCAAAGTTGCTAAATAGTTGTAAGCCACACATCGAAATGTGGCACAAGTTCTCTCTCAAATCCAAAGAGCCCCACCGAGGATTGTGGTATAAAGTACATCTACTTGGGCTCCACTTCAGAGGAGCTATTCTAGCATGCCCACAGGCCGCTGGGCTCCAGAAATGGCACTGAGTGGCAGTCCCTGTATTGTCACGGGAGTTGACTCTTGCCCTGCAACAGAAATGTATCTTGCTATCTCCTTCCCTTCAGGGTGATCAGATGGTATAATCAATGCAGGAGACCAGTAGATGCTGAGGGTGATGCTGAGGGTAGTAAGATGATAAAGATCCCTGAGGAATAAATTGTACTACAGAGACAGAGTTGTTGAAACCTTGAAGCAGCCAAAGGAAAGCAGGCTCTACCTGGCCCTTCTATCAAAATAACTGCCTGATGTTACTACTGATTTACGTCTTGTTCATACTTCTCAATGGAGTTCTTTTCACGTTGTACTATAACCATGTATATGTTCATCTTCCCCACTATACTGACACTAAAGGATAGGTACCACATCTTACCTTGGTGTCCCAGAAGCTACCACAATAGCTGGCACAAAGTAGGCTCTCCATAAACAGAATATTAGAATGATAAATTAATTCCAGAGCTTTCTTAGGATCCTTTTGAAAAATAAAGAACCAGGGAAATGAGGGTGTGAATAGCAGTAAGGAGAAGCAAGTCTGTTTGACAGAGAGAAGAAAGGAGGGAGCACGGGATGTGTGTGTGTGTAGCCAGCAGTGGGTGTGTTATGGAGATGGGCAGAGGCAGAGACAAATAAAGTAAGAGCAAGTGAGAAACAGAAAAGAGCAAATGATCACTAGACTCAGCCAGAAAGCTCAGCTCCAAAAGCACAAGTGACCTGGAAAAACAATTACCCCAAACCTAAAAGAAATTATGATGTAGGTAATTAACAGCCATAGCACTGATATTCTTTGGGGGAATTATTAACACCCAATATCCTCAGATTATTTTACCTAAGACAATGGTTCCATCATGTAAGTCCCCACTCAGAAACTTCCAATGGATCCCCAATGCCAGAGTTAAAAATCTATATTCCTCAATGGATTATTCAAGGCCCTACCTAATCAATCTTCCAAAATGCAGTCAGCTCTCCAGAAATACCTTCCTTGTTCCTACCTTTGTAATTTTTCTTGAGCTGTTTTCCTTTCCTGATTCTAAAAAGATCTTCCTTGACTCTTCAACTATACAAATCCTAATCATTCTCCAACCCCAATTAAGACTTTCCTTCTCACTCCCAACTCTTCCAAAGCTCTCATCTCAGAACTCCTTGGTAATAATCTCTAGTCTCACCCATTTTGCCTTTAATCAAATAGACTCTCATCTCTGTAAAGGTATTCATCTTTGGGGTTATGTATGTTACTTCATTAAAACCAAAATATCAAATTGCAAGACCATGATCTTCTTTGTATTCTCATGTTTTGATAAGGCTAAAAAATTAGCTTAAGTGACAATATTAATACAATTCTATTCATATAGTTAAAAGGAGACAGAAATAACTGTTCATATGGGAAGAAGATTTAAACCTACGTACAAAACTTCAGTAGGTATGGATCACATGGTTTGAAAAATAATTTCTTCCAACCTGGGCTGAAATTCCAACTCTCCCAGAACTTCCCCAGAAACCCCAGCAAACCTCTCCTCACATAATTTGTATCTGGACCCAGGAATGGTGTCAGTGTGCAGGTGAGAGAATAAAGAAACAAAACCAAGATCCTCTTAAGAGAAAGAGGAGAATGGATGCGGAGTGAGAAACTAAGAATGTCTGCAAACCAACCCCCACATGACTCATTCTTTTGAATACATAAATTCGATTTCCCACAGATTATATTATAAACTATAAAGACAGACATTATTTCTATTCATAAGTATTCCATGTCTTTAAATATATTCTTGATGTTTAATAAAATGTTTATAATTTAAAAAGTCAGAATTTCATACAAAATATCCACACTCTTCATTTTCAACCAATCGGTCTTTCAGTAATAAGTTGTGTCTCCGAGAGTCCATTGCCCAGCCCAAGAGACCTCCTTTCTTTAATGTGAGCAATACTCCTGGGCTGGCTATAATACTTTACAACTTCACATTATCAAATCTGATTCTCCCACATTTTACTGATAAAGAAATTGATGCTAAGCTATTGAGTGATTTGCCTAGCATTCTGTGACTAATGACTACTTGGCTCAAAGCTAGAATCCAAATCAAAGAAGAGGAAGAGTAGAAAGAAATTGAATTTGGAGCCCACCTGACCTGGGTTCAAACCACACTTTTGCACTTAAACTATATAATCTGCAGAAGAGCCCCACCCTGCCCAGTCTTGCTTTTCTCCTTTGTAAAAGGGAATAACACTGGGCTCCTCCACACAGTGATGGAATAAGGACAGAGAAAATGTGTGAAAATTGCCTGGTGCTCAGTGGTCTTTGATTAATAGATTTTTTTTTCCCAATCTTGTGTTTCTTTCCAAAGTGACCTGCATCTCACAGAAGGATCACATAGGGTGATCGCTTGGAGAGGCCTTAAGAATATGGAGACACATTCACTTAGCCTGGTGGCTGTAATCTGTCAAAAAGCAAAACCCTAAGCTCTCCACCTGTTCCTACTACCCCCCCCACTTCACCCCCCCCCCAAAAAAAGCAATGAAATCAGAGGGAACTCTAGTTTTTGGCTTTCTGGATGGTTTACTATGGCCATAGAAGGACTTCAAGATGATTCTCATAAAAGCTGTTTTCCTTGTGATTAAGTTGTATTTGCCTGTTAACTATGTGGTAAACAAACCCTCAGCTCCCACCTCATGGCTCTAGCATAGCCGCATGTTAATTGGGACTGGGAGGACAGCGGGTTGGCAAGGCTTCCAGGAACAGGAAGCCAAGAAGCCCAATTGGTTATCAGTTCTGTTGACATGAGCTGAGCCATATGTGGTTGTGTGGTGTGTCCAGCAGGTCTAGCAAGGGTTTTCCTGGCTATGAATGGCCTGCTGTTTGAAACGCTTGGCCTAGAGTCAAACAAGAGCTTCAGATCAGAATTCTCACTGCCTTCAGCCCCATCGGCTCCACTAGCTTGATCTTCCACTTGAGCAGCAGGGAGGGCAAACCAAACATGTCTGGTCCTATCCTTGGTTCAGAGCTGAGATGGAAATGCAAGGAATAAAACAAGCTGCATCTGGAGCTAATCTGACCTTCTTCACACCCTACCACAACCCCAACCCAGGCAGAAAAATAGCCCTTTCCCTGCAAGAAGTAAGCAGCCTCAAAATCCTCTCTCTCTGTGTCACTTATCAGGACTGAACTCAGACACACTCAATCTCTAAAATAAAGCTGCCAAGGGATCAAATAAATGGGAGAGGCTTGCTGGGAATTCCTCCCAGCCAGTGATACATGACTTGGAAAGGAATTGGGGCAGTTCCCAATGTAACTTGCTACCCCTCCCCCAGGGGCAGTCACTGTCAAAATTGATTTATTTTAAACATTTTGTAATTATTTTAGCCAATGGAATGTGTGTGTGTTAGAGAAGTGTGTATGCGCATGAGCACGTGCATGTGTATGTGTGTGTGTGTGTGTGTGTTGAATCATTTGCGGTTAAGTCTGCGTTCACAAGAGCCTTTAAGTTGAGTCCAACCGCCAAACCCACACCCAAATATTTTGTAGATAACAGAAGAGCCATTGCCGGGTTATGCTTGTATGTACACAGACAAGCTTTGTGACAGTGTGGTGAGGACCCTGAAGTGGGCCTTGGGGTGTGAGGACTTTGCAATGAGAGCTACAGCAAGTCATTCAGCCGCATCTCAGAGAAACGTTTTTAGATACTTCCATGAAAAACATTCATTCTGCTTCTTAGTACATGAATACAATTAAGCACCTACTGAGTACTGTTATTGGGTTAAGTGCTGTTAAACAGGGTTAGCACTTATTATTTAGGGTTGTTCTTCCACTCCACGTTAAATGCTTACAAGACTGGAAGTAATTATGACAAGATGTTAACTGTGGTTAAGTGGGTGGGGAAGAGTACAAGTGAGTGGTTATTTTTTCTTTTCTACAGTTAAGACATTTTTACAAATAAATAGTTTTAATTACTGAATGAATGGATGAATGAACGAATGAAAGAATGAACCTCATAGGTCTTAAAAATAGGCCCAGCTCCAGTTTTCAAAATGCTTCTATTCCTAAAAAGATAGGATGAATAACATCCCCAAGCACCTCTTGCCGTGAGTTTTGTATGTTTGTTTTCCTTCTACTTTTTCTTCTTTAGGGTATTTGAAGAATGAAAAACAAGAGGCCATGTACACATTTGGGATAGCAGAGAGTAGAGAAAAGAGATTGAAAAGTTGTGGAGAGAGGATATAAAAGCCAATGATAACATTTAGTTTTAATAAGTAGCTTCCTTTGAGGAATTTGGAAGGTTGCAAAGGGGCACCAGAGGCTGCTGGCTGGTCATAGTCAACGGTAAGAAGGAATACACCATTTAAGACAACATTCACGAGGATGGAAGCTCCATGAGGTCAAGGACATTATCTGACTCCTGCGGACTCTCCTCAGCTTGGACAGTGTCTGGTGCATGGAGCATGATCAATAAATAATATTTAAATTATAAGTGAATCCATTTCTTTTGAAATCTAAAGAGGGGGAAGTGGCTTGCACATTGTAAGATTTACATAAGGTAGACAGAAAATATTTCTGATTGTGGACACTTTAAAACATTATCAAGGGTATCCGTGTAAACTCTGGTATTTCTAACCCTGAGAACTTTGTAAGAGACTGTCTAAAATATTATTGTTAATAATAGTGGGAGTAAAATTAGAAAGTCCTATTACAAGCCCAAAAGACTCCTACATTCCCCTCCTTGCTTTTATTTTGATTTAAAAGTGGTAGTAGGGCTGTCTACAGAGACTGGAGCAATGGCTGGCTCATTGCAAACTGGTTCTCCTCTCAACTCACTCTTCGCAAATGGGTCCAAGTTAAATCTTTATCTTAATGAACTTGACAGATTATTTCGACTCTAAACAAGCTAGATAGAACCATGTATGGCTTTATGACCTCTTTAGTCAGAATGTGGTCAGTTATAAGTAAATGTAAAACCATACAAGGCTAAGCTGTCAGAAAATAATTGAAAGATTTAAAATACAGGCACCCAGTCACGTGATTTTCTATACTGTGGGACACACAAGGACATTTCACAGTGTCCCTCTACTGCATTTTTTTCTAACTTAAAAGTCTTGCCTGAGCAGTTCAAGTTTGTGGGGGCTTTATACAATGGACATGAGACCTGCTGTAATGTCTTTAATAAGTCTCCAGGACCTCACTTTGAAGTGATGACTCACAGAGAATATTTTGTCAGGCCAACTAGGCCATAAAAATATTAAGTGTGGTTTTAAGTAGTAAAGGTTTTTATTATCCTGCTCACTTCCTGTCATGAAGCATTGCATTAAATTGTACTTTAAAGGGATTAATGACCTGCCTGCTATGTTTCACGAGAAATTCATTATTATAAGTATTCTAGAAACATTGATATTAACACTATGGTTAGTAAAACAAAAATGTTGGAGGTGTTCAAAAGATATTCATTGAACTAAATAGGGGATAGTAAACATAAAAGCATGATAATGTTGGAGTGAAAATTCACTTGAATTTGTTTAAATCTAGAAGTTGTCAGACTTCATCCTGTCATCATGAAATTGTTGAGGCTACCATCAGAAAAGGACAAGTTCCCTGCGAAGGACTTTTTATAGCTCAGCAGGCAAGGTGCTTTGTTCCAACTGGTTATGATGCAAGATAATTACCCTCCTTCTTGTAGTCACTTAGCTGACAAGATTGACCAAATCCCATTTCAAAGCCATTGTCTTCTAAAACTCCAGGAAGAAAAAAAAAATCACTTCACATCATCCTCATAAGTGTGTAAGACAATTTGCGAACTGGGTAACCTTCCCAACCATCAGTTTTTGTTCCTTGCTCAATTTCGTCTACTACTTTCAGCCCACATTATCTTAAGCAATTTCTATTTTCTTAGAAGTAGAGGTTAAGGTACCACTTTCACATCCAGTCAGAACAACAAACTGAAGTCATTTTAGTGCCTGCCACATTCTCTCTTTAGAGTCAATACTCGTTTCTCATATTCCCTTTCTTGTTCAACGTCCTCTTCTGGAAAATGAGGATGGTACCATGGATTGCTTGAACTAAGTAATGTTTTACAGCAATTTGCAAACAGCCAAATCTTTTGAAAACAACTAAATTTGTCAGCATGTATTACGTTTCTTGGGCCCGAATTTTGGCAGCATTTCCAATGTGATATTTCTATTTGCATGGCAACTTCTAGTTTGCTGAAATGAAACATGTTCATTTGAATGGCAAGATTTAGAAAAAGGACTTATTACCTATATATTACCTTATTATATCTATGTAGTATTATTACGCCCTGCAGAAAAGATATTTAACAGTAATTCCAGAAGAGGGCAATGTTCCTGAGGTTTGCTTTGCTAATAAATTTTCCAAACACCAAAAATTCACACTAACTCCAGATTATTTATTCAAAAGAACTCTTATGCTGAAGTCAGAGAACTGATGACTTTAGGAAAACATTGGATTTGTAAAGATTCCCCTTATAAATATTACTGTAATTTTCCTTTTCTCAAGAAATCTGAAACTACTCTATCTGTTTGACATAACTCTTCTCTGGGGCCTAAAGTTTCTGGGAAATGTCTTTATGCTATGCCAGAGTCTTGGTTTAATTATGCTGACAATTCACAAACTTTGAGACTGGTTTGCCCCTCGAGACTGAAATATTGATGTTATTTTAGATGGGTGCTTGGCTATGAAGATTACTATTTGATCTGTAAAGAGAAGGACTTAGGAAAACACATTTGATTTTTCTTCCCTGTCTCAAATGCTTGAGTCAAGCTGACTCCTGAAGCTATGGGTCATAAATTGCCCTGTTGACTGCCCTGCAAATCTGAGAGGTTTGACCCTGAGTCCTCATAGGAAACTGAAGTAAAGAACTAAACTTTCTCCTCACTGAAAACTACATGATTACGTCAGGGCCTCTGCCTGGGGGAAAGGGAGGGGAGGGCGGGGGGGGGGGGGGGCGGACAACTGTTCAAACTTGAGTGGAAAATAAATAAATAAATCACTTTCTTCCTAGAAAGATTTTTTAATTCCACTCCAAGGAATTCTAGCCCAAAACATCCTATGGAAAACATTTCAAGAGTCCTATTAAAGAGAATTCAGTTGAGTTTTTAGTTGCAAGTGAACTCTGTCTCTAAGTGTACAGCCTGTACCAGCCAGGTACATTGTAATAAAAAGTGACCTGCCAGTAGCATTGGCACATCACAAGGAGAATTTTGCCTGAAAGATCTCAAAAAAGCAAAGCCAGCTTCCATTAACCTTTCCAATCCTATAAAATTATCGCCTGGGTAAACATCTATTTATTTATTTGCTTTGTTTTGCCTGCCAATATCCCTTCCCCTTTCTTTTGGCTAAGAATGCTCAAAAAGGGGCATGTGATTTCAATTTGAACAATCAGATTCTCTCTCTTTGGAATTTGGCTCTGAAGTATCAGAAGAAAAGGAATGGTGAGGTGCGACCCTCTCAAAACAGCCCAATGGAGAAATTGCCCACTAGCTCCTGCTACTTAGGTGCTTAGCGCTTCCCTGATCTCTACCCTTTTTGAGACCTGGCCTCTCAGCTTGTCTTTGGATATTCTGAGCTTAAGTTAACCAAACTTGGTCTCTGTTGTTTACTATCAAAGAGCCCTAATCAAAACATCTCCTGAAAATAAAGGCATTCTATCCCTGTGGGTGAAAGACCATTTGGACCATTACACCAAAGACTGCTAGCCAGAAAACAAAAACAACGCCTTCAAAAAATCTGTAAGAGGCACCCAGTTCCAAGTTAGAAGAGCAAAGATAGCTCCAATCCCCTCTCAAAAATCATCTCAAAACAGGGAAAATCGAAAACAACAACAAAAAAAAACTATGTATTTTTGATGAAATTAAAACCATTTACAGCCCTGAATCAAAACAGTAACAAAGGACAGAACTGTAAATTAAGAGGACGGAGGTCAAACTCAGTACCTGAAATGGGGGGAGTGCAGGGGATATGTGGCTTTGAAAGCAAATCCTGGAAAACTCCAGAATTCAAGGCACCTGGTAGAGATGAGACCAAGGCATTGAAGAGACCTGTCTGAAAGTCTGTATGAGGAAGGCTTGGGCCTTGGGGCCCACTCCCACCCTACACGTTGCGGTAACTCACCAACCCCATAGAGACAGAGGGTGTTCCCTCGGCAATGTTTCCCCTAGAGAAACAAACTCAGAAAGATCAGACATGAAGCACTAGAAAGGAAGGAATGATATTCTGCCAAGTAAACAATGTTTCAGATCCTTCCCTGCCCTGAAGGTGAGTATGAGAGGAATGGAAGAAAGTATCCGACAGCTTTAACTGTGCAGAAAAATATATTAAGCTTTTTATGAAACTGTTGGACGTTATGTATGGGAAGACTGTCAGATGTTCTTAGAAAACAATTAAGCCACTATAATAATATTACCTCCAGGTAGAACAAAAAGTTGTACAAAAGGAAAAAATAGCCATAGCATACGAGTTGGCTTACTGGACAAATATTAACATAGTCATAACAATGGAAAGACTGAATACTATATTTGAGCAGAAATTGAGGACTGCACTGGAAGAACCAGTAAATGTAATATATAAAACTGATAAATCAAAAGACTGAAATATAAGGTTAATGCTAAAAAATACACAAAAAAGAGTTCAAAATTATTGCTTCTAGGGAGATAAGGACAGAGAAGAAAAACAAGCCATTAAACGTTATTTGGTTTTTAAATTACTCGTAGATTAACAAACATTTAAATTAACTTTTTCAATCCACTAGAATTAGTCAGAAGAATGTCATGAGCACTAATGAATTTTTATGAAACAGCAGCTGTAAACTGTTAAATTATACCAATAATTGGATAAATGTGACCGGTAGCATTACACTTATTCCACAGCTCTCAGTTTTCAAATCGATAACATGATGATGATAAAAATGCTTTGAACATATTGTACTGAGAGCTATCTTTTTAAACTTTAAATATAAATTATTTGGGTAGTGGATTAGGCATGAAATAATTCTGGAATTGAATCTTTTTAAAAATTAAAATTGGTATATTTCTGAATAGAAATTGAAATGGATTGCAATATGGGGCAAAATGACAATGCCATATTACACTCATTTTACTTAATACCAAGTGTTTTTAATTTAAACTATTTCAAATAAAATGTCAGTGAAACTATATAATACATTCAAATAAAACATGTACAGCTAAAATTATCTCCAGTAAAAAATTATTTATATAAATGTGAACATTAAATATACACTCTTTCTAAGATAAAATGCTTGCAATGATATTCATAAAAATAATGTTCAAAAACAGTCACTAACATGATAATGAAAATATGTAAGAATAAGTTAAGAAATATTATTTAATAGTTTTAAATGCTAGATTCAAAAAAGCAAAGAAGGCCATCTTTAAATAACACATAAATCTTAACATAAAATTTTCCAGCTGCTGAAAAAAGCTTTTTCAGCCTCTAATAATCTGATGACTGGTAAGAAAATAATTATGAGCCAATTTCTAATATTTTCCTTTAGTTCTTATATTTTCAGATAATACCATCTCTTGTTTAACAATTTTGAGAGATCTTTTTGAAGTTTTATTTTGCACAAGCTACCTTTTATTGATAGGAACCTATAGTTTTTATTTCAAAGAATGCATTTATGGCTTGTTTCATCTTCTTCATTTTATATTGTTCAGAGTTCAGTACTATTGTGTTCATATCCCACTGGTTTAAAAAAATTTTTGAACAAAAATAAATATTCTCACAATAGAAGCTCGCAATACCACAATACAGTTGCTTACAGCATCTTACACAGAACAGATCTGTCTAGACTTGTAGACTGTGCATCATTATTGTCTTCATTTCAATTGAAAAACTGAGTCATTACTCTTGATTTGAAACATAACTCATTCATATTTCAGATATTGAAATAATAACAGTTCTACACCAAGTAAAATGCTATGACTTGGTACTTAAAAATAGTACAGTATACCAGACTACTGGAATACTAAAAATAGATAATGCTAATCCTAGTAGAAAAAAAATTCAAAGTGTTCTACATACCGGTTTTCAGTTTAGTAAAAAAATTTGAAATGTTCACATTTATCCATAATACAATAATTTTTCAATAGCTAATTTACAAATACCAGTTTGTATCAGGTATAAATATCTAATATAATCAGGAATTCTCAGAATATAAATTTTAAAGAAAAAATATATGATAATCTGATTATAATTACTTAGGGAATGCAGTAATTCAAAATTCTTGTAACCATAATGAGAGTATAGAGAGGTGGACGGTGACCACTCAATATTAATTTGCCAACATATCACTAAAATTCTCATTCAATAGAGTCTGAGATCTACTTCCTGGAAATCACCAAGCTTATGTTGAGGTTGCACTGTAGAAAAAAAAGCTTAAAACTAGTGGTTTCTAGTCTCTCTTCCTGAAGTCTCTTTAAATGCTCTGTTCCTCAATTTCCTCCATGCTCAGAAGTGGGGGAACCTGTCAATCTATTCTCTACCTTTATGTCACACTGAGAAACTGACGAAGCTCTTTGAGTCAGGTGGTATATAAATGATCTGAGTGGAAAATTTCGTAGTGGATTTTAGGGGTTACTGTAAACGTCTGCACTTCGAATGACCTACGTTACTCAAATACCACAAAAATCAAAGTCATTCGTTAGACATTCACTTCTGGAGTTAAGCCCTGTCCTCTGTACTCAAAACTCTACCTCTGAAGCCCCTAGGAGGGAAAGCGCATTTAATCACTACTCTGTGCGCGCTTGTGTTTCAGATGATGGCAGGGCAGAGAGAGAGCACAGACTGTACTCAATGAGAGAGAAACAATGCGGAAAGGAGGGATAAAGAAGCCAAAGACCACCTATCCTGGGATCACAGTATTTTTTCCCAGGCTGAACTTTATGGCTAATGTTCTCGGTTCAATGCTGCCACTCTACATTAAATTCCAACCTTATTGTACTAGCTAATCTCCACTACTTATATTTGGAAGGGTCAACTGTCCACTCCTCAGTTTGAACCAACAAAAACCTGAAATTAATAAGGTTTCTTCACAAACCACAACAAGAAGGAGAAACCATTTTGAAGACTGACAACACTAAAAAGGAAAATAAAGGACTACTGAACGACTGCAAGAGCAGTGCATTCGTGATTTGACACCACACACGTCAAGTCTGGGAGGTTAAAAATACTTCCCATGGATGTGCCCAAGCTTCCAGTCTGCCTCAGTGTTCCCTGTTTTACACCTTTAGGCTTTGGCACACGACAGCTGAGCTTCTTCTTGAGAAGTGAGAACTATTTCTTTTTAACCCTCTCCAAATCAAACTTCCATCTAGCCTAATTAGTTATACCATGTCACAGAGTGTGCTTCCATGGCCTGGCCTTAAAGACAACATGGAGCCTCATAAACTGGTCCTGATTTTCATGAGGTCAAAAACGTGGCAAAGGATTACAAATATAATTACTTTCTGGAAAGGCAATTTTGCACAACAGACAAGTCCATGAGAAACATCTTCATCTGTGGTATGTATATTCTATGCAGGACTGTGCATAAATATCTCTGGGGATTATCTGTTTTGCTGTTCATTATACATACACTGCCATATAATTTGAGTTTGAAACGCTCAAATACAACTCTGAGACAAGTTTGGTCTCTGCACATTTTATTCCATTTCATTATTTCCAATTCTAGAAATAACCATCAGAGAATTTTACTAGAATCTTCTTAAGGGGTTGGGAGGGAGACTACAGCAAGGTGAGATCTCAGGAAAGGGCTTTATCCCAAGAGGTTGGCAGAAATACTTCAGAATAAGTGCAGACCCCCTGGTGATAGTTATATCTACAGCTGGTCAAATACAAGATCAAATAATTATCTTTAATTCAATTTCAACAACAGACAAATCCATGAGGAACATCTTTCCCTCTGAGAGGGAGGAAAAAAAAAAAGAAATCCAAATACAAACTACCAGGCAAGTGTTCAGTCTTCCAGTGGGCATCCAATTCTATCATCATATGCTAAGTGAGTCTCTCCAGACACTAAGGGGTCAGGGGGAATTAGATTCCCTTTCAGAATGAAGACATGAGAGTGACAGAAGACCTAGAGTTCCATATATCAAATGTGGGGCATATATCCTAACCTGAATTACAAGTGAGCTTCTTGTCACCAGACCCAGCAACATGTATAATTCACACAGCTGAGTGCCACCTAATGATCTAATGATAGAAAAAAACCAGTTTCCACCAATTGATTTTTTTTTTAAATCAGGCTTATCACGTTAAGAATAATCAGAGCACAAGTTTTTCCTGGGTGGTCATGAGACATTTAAAGTCCTTGCTCTTAGCTCTCAACGGGTGTCTTTTTGACAGCTTTCAAGGCTGTGCCCCAAATGTTGCATTTCATCAACATCACTCCTTCCAGACCTGAGCTCTGAATTTATATACCAGGCAGAAGTGTTTCTTCGCCTGGGGATTCTCAGGATGCCAGGCTCGCCAAATGGGAGCAGCTTTCCTTCTAGACCACAGTCCTGTGGCCCACCTTGGAGGCTGAAATAAAGCTACTGTACTCAGCCTCCCAACCTCACCCAATGCCCACTAATAACATCTGCTTTATAGCCGTCATTCCTACAACCTGCTCTCTCCTTGGCTCTCTTGCCCTCTCAGAGAGGATGTGCTCTACTATGCGGCAGGTCTGGTGGAAAGTTGACAGTCTCCAAGCCAAGAGCAAAACCAGCCAGCACTGGATAAATGACTTGAAGTGCTTTCTCAAGGGACCCCTTCCAGGTACAGGAGCCCTTCTTAACCAGATTTGGCCTGTGCTGGCAGACAGCCTTGTTCAGGAGCACATTAAAAATCAAAATACAGACACCGTTTGGAAAGCATAGAAAGCTTGACTCCAACATCTTATGTATTAAAACATTGTTACATAAAAATGACCGCAAAGCTCCAAATTCATACTTTCCTACCTTGTGAGACCAGTTGCCACCAGGAATAAACCTGTGAGAGTGTGAGGCCAACTGCAGAGCCTCACGAGGCCTGGGGATACGGCTGGAGGCGCATTCCAAGCCTTGGGGGCAAGATCAATGCCCTGGCCCTTGAGGGCAGCCCAGTCTGAAGCGAAGTGGGTGAGCTGGTGCCCTCATTTCACCACACGAGTCTGGGGGCAAACACGCAGCCCAAGCCAGGTGGAACCGATAGTCTCTTCCGTGGCCCCCTTTCATCTACCTCATAAAGCCCCAGACAAATTGGCACAGCTCACAGTTTTTAATGAAGCGCGGGCTCCAGGCTGGAGCCAAAGGGGCATTACAGACTCAGAATGAGGTCCTTTCATACCCTCTGCGATGGTGATATAGAAGGCCAGGCCTCTGGAATAACTTACTGCTAAGGAACTCAATACGTGCCATGCAACTCACTCATTTTTTCTTGTCGAATCTTAGTGATATCCAGAATGGATCACTTCCATCTTTGTTTTGAAGATCTGAAGCAGGGCCTTGAATGATTGAGGTCACCAGTCAGTACTGGGGCTCAAATGAAAATCTCCTGAGTACCGAGTAAATGTAAGGACATGTACAAAAAGCTTATAGAAAGACAAGCACTGCTAAGCTTTACATGCATTGCCTCACTCGATCATGACAATACCCTTGTGGGAGAACTACCACTTCCCTTTTTAAGGATGAGAAAACCCAAGTACAGAGCATTTAAGGTCACATAGTTAGTCCCAGTTTGTCCCTCCTTAGTAAATGTAATACCTTTGACTCTGTTCGAATGTGAATAAAGCAAGATGTGCATGGGTGGACAATTGAAAGAAAGTACTTTGAAATCAATGGAACCTTGTTTAAATCCTGACTCTACTACTTCCTAGCTGGTACTTATCCTGAGAATTCTCAATTTATTCATTTATAAAATGAGGCCATCTCTAGACTCAGAGTCTCTGCACTAGACAATACAAAATAATAAAATACAACTTAAATGGTGCCTAGGATTGTATAATTAGATATTCCTGTCAAGACTTCAAAATTCCAAGTTGTTTATAAATTCTGTTTGTCTTTTTTTCCTTCAAAGAGAGCATAACAGCGAATGGAAGAAAAGATACACTTTGGGTTGATTATTCTTAGGTTTAAGTCATGCCTCTTCAACATATCGACTATGTGACCTTCAGCAAGACACAATCCCTGAGTCTTCATTTCCCAGTCTGGAATTGGGAATAAACATGTTCATCTGGAATAACTATTGTAAAGGTTTTGTTGCATAGAAGTGGAGTACCATAACAAAAACCTAAAATGTGGGAACGGCTTTGGACCTGAGCAGTGGGTGGAACTTGAAAATGCAGTATGGATTTTGAAGAGTGTTAGTGAAAACGTCTTGAATACATCGTTCATATACTTTTGGACTTTGCAGAACTCTCAGTGAGGGCTTAAAGGAAATTGAGGAAAATCTTACTGGGAATAAAATGAAAGTGTTATTATGTAGTGGCAGAAAGTTTAGCAACACTTTCACCTGCAGTTACAAGGGAAGTAGAAAATATGCCCAGTAAACCAAGTGATCTAGCTGATGATGTTACCAGCTGGAGTGTTAAAGCGGTATTGGTTTCTGCTTGCTGCTTATAGGAGGTAAAACTGTTATATGAAAGACTTTTCAATTGAACACACAAAGAAACCATGAAAAACAATGGTTTTGAACATTCTCAGCCCTTCCAGATGGCAAACAATGATAAATTTTGGAAAGGGCTTTCAAGCCAAGACCAAATACAGGATACTCACTTCCAAGAAAACATTGTGCCTCAGGGTGCTATCCATTTAGACTAAAAGCCCTGTAAAGGTTTTAAGAATTTGACTCAGATTTGATCAAACAGCACTTTTAAGATGTATAGGAACACTGTCCCTCAGTAGAAGCTTAAAGAAGAGCTCCTCTCAAAGAGACTTATCAGTTTTTATCTAATGGAGTAAATCCCAAAAGGATTCACAAAGGCCAATAAAGTTTTTTAAAAACAATTTCAGTTTTGGCTAAAAAGTAACAGAAGACAAAATGAAAATAGGACATTGAACCCCCAAAATTCTACTAACAAGAAGCAGCTTGAGAAAAGTACTCAGCTGCAAATATTTCATGCAAATTTCATGAAAATTTTCATGAAAGGAGGAGGATGACTCCGAGGGCAGAACCAGCAGTCCAGGAGGCAGAGCCAAGAACAATGTAGAACTCATCATCAGGAGTATGACTGAGTCCTAATCAGGGAACTTTCAAGTTCACTCAGCTGGATCAGGACTGCTAGGGACTCCTATGTGCCTCCCACTTTCCCCATTTTTTGAACAGAAATATCTATGGTGGCTATCCTATGTCTGTTGAAACATTGCACATTGAGTGGGTGGGACAGATAACTTTTAGTCCACAGGTCTGCAGAGAGAGGGAGAGAGAGAGAGAGAGAGAGAGAGAGAGAGAGAGAGAGAGAGAGAGAGAATACTCAACAAACTCCGCATAGAAAACTACACCTGACAAGCCTCATCTGAACCCAGACCTGATTTAGATGACAATATTCTAGACTTTGAGCTGATGCTATAATGGGATTTTGGAGGACCTTGAGAAGGGGTGTGTATTTTGCATGTGGAAAGGATGTGAATCATTGACCCAGAGGAAGGATTGCAGCAGCCAACCTCCAAGATGGCACCCCATGATTCACACCCATGTATAGTCAGTCTCTTCTACACTTTACCAGAACTGCTCTGTGTGACCAATAGAATATGGTAGAAGTGGTGTTATATCACTTCTGAGATTAGTTTATAAAGGATGCTGTGGCCTCTGTCTTGCTCTCTCTCTGTCAGATCATTCACTCGGGGAAATCCAACTTCCAAGTCATGAATAGCCCTCAGGGAGAGGCCAAAATTGTGAAAAACCAAAACCACTGGCCAACAGTCACGTGAACGAGCTTGCAAGTGAAGTCTTCAACCTGGTCTTTTTTAGACAAGTGTAGCCCAAGCTGACATCATGACTGAAACCTCATGAGAGATTCTGAGACAAAATTACCCAGCTAAGTTGCTGCCAAATCCCTGAATCTCAGAAAGTGTGTGAATAATAATTGTTGCTTTAAGCTAAGTTTCAAATATGTGATGCAGTAACAGATAACAAATACAGATAGCTAATACAGAAAAACTTTTTAAAAGTGTTACACTAATATAGTTAAAAACAACAAATATAGGTTAAAAGGTTTGTTATCCAAAGGGGAATTTTACTAAAAAACAAAATATAATAATTAAGATCCATTTGCTACATGTCACCCTATGTATATATGTAAAAGACAAACATACCAATATGCTCTCTAGAGTCAATGTATCTTCTCTAGAGAAAGCACAGACCTATATCCTATTAGTCTTCAGGTAGGTAAAAATGTTTTACTTTTAACAATGTGCCGAGAACGGCTTCTGCATAAATTCCTATTGATATACATTTGGTACCAGAATTGCTCTATAAATTGAGGGAGAAAATGCTAGTGTTTATTATTTTGCATATTCCCCACCTGAGGGTAAGGGAAGACCGAATTTTAATCCACTTTAAAAGAGTCCAAGAAGACACAGAAATGAGTGACAGCAAGGCATCCGTATTCTAATTATCAAGGCTCCAACTCTGAATCCCCAACCTCAGCAAAGGGTTTTCAAACCCAGTGAGACGGCCAGTCAGGGTGGAGCCTGGGAGAGGAGAGACAGGGGGTTGGAAGAGCCTAAAAAGAGAAATTCTGTGAACCAAAGTTTCCATTATACTGAGGATAACTGAAAAATCTTCCTAGTGCCTGACTGTGACAAAACAAGCTGTAACTGACTGTAACTAAATAGAGCGACAGGAAAGGGAGGACATTCTTGTCAGCAATCCCCAGTTTCGGGGATGTTTTGACTACAGAGTGAGTAGCACTCGTCACTGATTGCTGACAAGAACTACTCTTCTTCACAGTCAAAATACACCTCCTTGGGTTCTTTTATTTTAGAAAACTCTGTCTCCTGCCTCATTCTGACCACATTAGAACCTGGGATCTTGGGACCAAATTTGTTTTTGATCCCATCCCTGGAGCAGTTAGATGTCTTTCTTTTTCATTACTCTTTTTAATGTGTCTAGTGCCAGTGAGAGGAGCCAGATGGAAACTAAAGCTCTCTGTTTATGACTGAACAGGTACACCACAAACAGCAGTGTAAATGTTCCACCCCACTGCCTCCCACACACCCAGACTGCCCCAGACCCCACCTGGAAGGACCAGTTTCTAGCAGGGGGATGATGGTTCCATTTCTATGCTTATTGAGCCTGGTAATATTTGCTTAAGAACAACATTTGAATAGAGGGCCCTCAGAAACCTCACATTTCCATATTTACTGGGGGATTTTTGTTTATTACAAATGAGGTTAAGAAACCATTCTGTATACTTGCTAAGTGAAAATAAGCAGGCTACAAAAGAGCATGCCAGGAATCATAATATGAATAACCATTTGTTAGTACTTACTATACATCGGGACCTATGCTGGGAACATAAGGTCAGTGTAGATGAGTACATGTGAGATGAGATGAGCTTGTAATGCCCATTTTACAGATGAGAGACAGGCACAAAAAGGTAACCGATCCATTGAAGTTGACTCTCTGGGGACTAAGGTAGAGGTGGCGTGGAAGGCGTTTTGCAATCTTTTATACTGTTAGAAATTATTTCCCACATTTTATTATTTAATGCATTTTTAGTGATGAGAAAAAAAGTGCATTAAAAAAAAGTTTGCTTAAACTCACAGAGGTAGTAAGTGACCTAAGCAAACTCCAGACCAATTTATCGGACTCTTCATCACTGTGCTATGAACCTCTTGTTAGGAAAATGAATCTATAAACACTGACCAACAAGTGCATGGCAGTGATCTGGGAGGGAGTCATAGGAGAGAGTGACCACATAAGCTATTGTCCAAAAGGAGACTTTTGAGAGTGAAAGGATGCCAGTTGAACTGGGACTGCCCGGGGCATCCTATGGCCTATGGCCTTACTGTGGCTGACTTTCATTAGGCTGTGCATATACCAAATATTCTACCTTGAGCATGGATCATTTCAATAAGCAGAAGGGAAGGTTTGTGCATCATTTTTTAAAACAAAGATATGTTTAGTTATAACTCTTATGCACATGCAATCTTTGCATTCAAATCATAAATTGAAATTTGCAAAATTCAAGTTATTCACCACCCCAATCATATCGTGCTGACAGTAATAACTGTGGTGATCATTATTATTGAAATGCTAATGTTTGGCAATCAGTCTGTAAGCCACCCGTCACCAACATCAGGGCAGCAACCCTGGAAGCTTGGCTTTCACTGTCCAGGTGGCAAACCCAGAGGCGATGGAGTGCCTCTCCAGAAGTTCCCCCGCAAGTTAGTCAGCTTCTGCTCCACCTATCACCAACTTCCGGCTCCTCCAGCTGAAAGATGGTTTCCAGTTCTCTGGCTATTCATAACCCTCTCCAAAAAAAATAAAAGCCAGCTCTGGAAGAACATGTGTTACCTTGGCCACATGATGCACCAATACACAAACACCATTTACATCTATGCAGGAGTATCAGTAAATAATGTAATTTGACTCAAAAGAGAGTATGAACATTTCTCAGTAGGGGAAGCCTTGTCTGGACCAGTTCGGATGACTAAGGAACCTCAGGAAGTGGAACCATGAATCAGAAAGCAACCTCCTTTCCTCTGACTCAATGCTGAGCTCATGAGCCCAGGTGCTGTTGGGGGATACCATGTTCCTGGAGGTGTCCGACTCCTCGCAAACATACAAAAACTAAGGAAAAACTTATGACTTTCACTACTGCTCCCTAAACCAGACTATGATTACACTGTAGTCATTGCTTTACATTTATCATTCAATCTCATAATAGTATATATGTTCTATATTTTCCCATTTTAAAGATGAAAAAACTGGCTCGGAAAGCTTGCCAAAGCCCCCAAGTGTGTACATTAACCAGTGCCTTTTCTATTCTATTACACTGACTCACAATAAGAAGCAAATAGCAAGAATTAAAATGGTATAAAACATTCTGTGAGCCTCTTATGTATAACTTTTACTATGATTTTTTTCACTTCAATTTTACAAAGCTCTATTGGTAGTAATTTAGCTTTTAAAAACTTATTTCATTTCTTCCATTCTAGTTGCAAATTTGGGAAAGTACTACACAATTTTGAGTACAGTTATGATAATAGAGTGTTATCGATTTTGTCCCATATACAGAGATGTCTAACATATTAGTGAATTCTTAAGAAGAGAATAAGCAAGCAGCAAACTTTTCCAAGAGTCGTATTAACTTCATCCTCAAAGGCAATGCGTGAGTAGCCATGTTTCCTTAGATATGGTGAACCCCGTAATAATAATAGAGCCATAGATGACCACACATGACCCTGTGGTTACACAGGCTGGGATTTACCCAGCTAACCCCTCAAACGCGGTTTGAAGTCTCTTGACTTAAGCACAATGCTTGCAATTTAGATCTTTACCACTAGGTGGATGGTAGTGCTTTGTATATTAATGGTTTCGCTGAATAACTATTAAGCTTTCCCCAGGAACTGATAAACATTTAAGTTTATAAAGTCAGTAATATGAGCTTTAATTAAAGACCATGAGCTCCACTGAAACACAAGACTTTATAATTTAAAAGAGACGAGAGAATAATAAAACCAGGTGGTAAAAAATCTCATTTATAATACCAAATCCCACTTAATTATGCTATTTTGTAAAAAAATAACTTCTTAAATAAGCATAAGAACTAATCTGATTTACATCAAAGAGAAATCCTTTCGTATGCTATAATTTAGTGCCTTTTTCACTAAAATTCAATTACTGCTGATTATTGCTGAATCTAACCTTGGTTTTGCTTTTTCTATTTTTAAGAGGCAACTTTTACCTCTTATTTTTTTTTTTATAATTGGAGTTTCAGTTGTCAGGAGAGTCTCAGACTGCAAATGTGACTGAGGTTGGAAGCCACTCTAGCCTCTCCTGCTGTAGCTAAGCCACATCCTGCAAACTCTCAGAAAGATCTTACTTCCCAGTCCCTCCTCAATCTTATATGGTCTATCCAGAGGCAGAAGACTTTACATAGGTGGCTCTTTGAGTTGTTCCATCCTCTGGTGACTATCCCCATGACTGTCTTTGACCGATCACAACAATTTCTTCTCTAAGAAACTCCTTTCCATTATAATCCCTAGACCTTTGAATCTTAAAACCAGCAGAAAATAATAATCATCATAATGCTTACACTGTGCTTAAAATACACCAGTCACTCTAAGTATATTATATATTTTAGCTCACTTTAAGCTATGACGCGTCAAATGTTAAAGATTAACAATAAAATATCCCTAAATGGCCCCATACCTCCTTTTTGAATATTTTTGCAAAATATCTATTAATGCTATTTTTAAACAGTAATATTTTATATATTTGTACATATCTTATACATTCAATCACATAAATACGTAATACACATTTCTTCTCACCTCTTCCTTGTATCTTATTTGCCATGGTGGCTTGTGGCTCTCTGAAAAGTAATCTTCCGTTTTAGCTCCCCCTAACAATCCTTCATTCCACCTTTCTACTGACCCACATCATCTGCATTAATAGGAGCTTATTAGAAAAGCAGAATCTCAGGCTCCATCTCAACCAACTGAATCAGAATCTGCATTTCAACAAGGATGCCCAAGTGAACTGTGCATTATTGTTTGAGCAGTGCTGCCCTTCACAATACATCTGATTAGGAAGACAATCACATGATTAAGGAGTTAGGTGTTAGGTAATTGTGGTGGCAAGGCCAAAAGCAGTTGATAAGTGACACAGGCATGCCCATTTAGCAGTCTAAAAGGGGCACTCATGAAATGCTGCTAGTACCCTAAAAGGAACCACACTGCACCATGATAAGTAGTGAAGGCAGGACCACAGTTTTTAGTCTTGGGGTAACATAATTCTCTTTGTCCCAAAGTAAAGGAAAGCATGACATTAATATCAGAAAACAAGAAGTATTTTCCTCAAATATTTAACCCTATAGACAAAATATTACCCAGCAGCAATGTACCTCTTTTCAAAGATACCTACTCGAAGTTATTCAATTATGTCCCTTTTCAGATTAATTCATAATTAAATGAAGCAGGACCTATTCATAAGCTGTCATGTGTCATGAATGGCATTTGTTTCTCTGGACAACTCCTGTACATACCCAGTGCTTTAATTTGAAAATGTAGAAGGCCAGGGTGGGAACCCCAGAGTTACCAGAGCATCTCAGCGCTAGGTCATCAGCAACCTCAGCAAACTACTTTAATATCTGAGATACTTAATTAACACTGCGGAGCACTAAAGCGCATTCCTTAGATGCCAAGAAGCAACGTGTGTGTGTGTGTGTGTGTGTGTGTGTGTGTGTGTGTGTGGCAGTCGTGGAAGGATGTGTTTGTGAAACTCAGACTCGGAGAAGGAGGTGGTTTACAAAAGGCTACAGCTGTTGCCGCCCTAGCTCCTGCCGCCCTCTCTCCAGAGCTGCAGCTAAATTGGGCTGACAGTTGAACTTCAGGAGATAGGAAGGAATTCATTAGTAAGGAGGGTGAGAAAGAAGGAGTGACAGGGAATTGTGCAGACATTTCCAGCCCTCCTCTACACTACGGACAGCAACCTGCGGGGCTCAGCTACCTTGTCGAGATAACAACTCTGGAATCCCTATCTGAAACTCTGTCTTAAAATATTAAAACACATATAAGAAAAGTAATGACAGGAATTAGAGTTAATATTTTTCAATGTTCTCAAGTTTTGCTAAATGAAAGAAAAAGTTAGGAGAGAGACATCTTCAGTAAGTGCCTTTGCTGCCCTCCTAGCTCTGTATATGGGCGGAGGAGGGGTGGATGGCCTTAAATAATAATCGGGCATTGTTATTTTTATAATTTTTTAAAAGAGTGTTTTTAAACTCAAATTCACACTGGCTCTACCAAAGGCTCTTAACTTTTGAAGGAACAAATCGTCTTCCAAGTTACAATCCTTTGTCTAGTCCTCCTCCCCAGAATGATTCACAGATCCATCTCCCCAAGGTCCCCAGAAATGGAAGGTGTCTACACACCATGGTTAGTGCCATCTCTTCTCTGCCTTTTTACCACCAAAACCACTGAGCACTGAGTAGGGCCAGAGATTCTCAACAGAGACAGTACTGCCCCTAGAGGGCATTTGGGAACCTGGAGGGGTGTTCTGGTTCCATTTCCCACATTAGTGTGTGGTCGTTCTGATGTTAGATATTCTGCAATAACCTTACCAGTCTTATACAATGAATTATCAGCATCCCATGAAATCTGTGCTCCAAAGGCACTCATAGGTAAAAAATTTCTACTTAAAAATTTTCTTGCCTAGACTCTAAGTTCATTTTACATGTAGGCATCAAGTATTTTTTGCATAGTAATTCAGTAGTGCACTGAATTTCTCAGGAATGTAACTACTGTGTCAATCAATAGAAACTTGTTCTTTTTTTTCACTCAAAGTCTTGCCGAACCTGTTTTCTATTCTGGAAATCCACACCACCAATGGGAAGGCCACCACAGGTATCTAAGTCACTGGTATAACACACTTTAATCAGTCTCTATTTGTAGCTGTTCCATGCACGGTGATTCCATGAAGGTACAAACAACTGATTATAATATCATTGTCGTTTTTCTTATAGTTGTGCCCAAACATTTACATAATGATGAACATATCATTTCATCATAAATTATTATCCTTTTATTTCTGTTACCACCAGGGCATAACATTGATTTTTAACGAGTGTATAGGAAGGCCATATTATTTATAAACTACATCACAAAGTAGCAAAGGGAACATTACAAAATCCAATAAAAAGTGAATGTTGAGTCTAATAGGCTTGAGACTATCAGTATAGGCATTATCTCTGGAAACTTGGGATCCAAAAAGAGAGCCCAAGATCAAGCAAATGTCCAGCAGAAACAAAAACGAGGACTTGAAAATGAAGATGTGCTTCTGTTTATAGAGATATCGCTTGACTTCTCAAGGGCCTTCTTCAACTGCCCGCTGCCCCCGCCTGCCCCTTGAGTTAAGGTGTTCGCAATGTTCTCTCTGTTGCCTTAGTCTCTCCCTCTGATTCTCATCTTTGGAAAATGTATCCATTCACAAAGCTTCAACAATATCTACATAACTGATTCCAAATTTACAGACTAGGTCAAACAGATCTGAGCATCTAACACAGGCCTCAATTTCTTTTTTGGATGAGTCACATTGATGTGTTGTACCTCAAATCACATGCATCATTTTTCTCCAAAACTGAGTCTCCCACTGGTGTTCCCACTTTTCGCTAACAACATTCTCATCCAGAGAATGTTGTCAACCTCAGATAAGAAACTTCAGAATCATCTTTAACAACTTTCCAGCCCCACTCCCACCCCAAATGATCTTCAAGTTCTGTCAGTTCTACCCAATGTCTCTCTGAAATCTTTCTCAGTGGTGTGCTGCTAAAAGAGCTTCCAAAAAAATTGAGATTTTTTTTTTTAAGCCCTAATTTGTAGTGCTTGCCAGTTTCTGTGGTGTAAATATTCCACTATGGCCAATGTGAAACTACCAAATGTTTAACATCTGGATCATAAAATTCCTTGTAATTTAACAATATGCTTTTGAGAGCTGGCATTTCTATTTCTACTACTACCACTCTAGTTCAGCCGTGTTATTTATTTTCTGAATTACTTAGATGCTCATAAATTAGTCAACCTACCCTTGCTCCAATTACATCTATGCATAAAATACTTTTATCTTTCTTTGTTGTATATTAAAGTCAAAAACCCTAGCCTTGTATGCAAAGCCTTTTATACTATGGCCCTTTTTAATCTCTATCTTCATCTCCTCTCCACTATGTCCCCCACCCACATCACCTCCTACACACTCACAGGGATACTCAGTATTCGCTGAAAAACAATCCAGTGCAATTCATCAAACTTTTACTAAATACCTACTATGTGTCAAATACTGTGCTAGGCTAAATAAAACATGTTCTCTGCCCTCCAGAAGCACAGAATCCCATGTACTTCAAGCCTCCCGTGGCTGTTCATACTGTTATTTTAACAGAAACTCACACCTATGTCTACATTCCTTAAAAAAAAAACATTTACTGAGCACCTACTATGTGCAACTATGCTATATTCTGGAAATATAAAAACAAAAGGACAGTGTTTACTTTCTAAGTCAGATAATAGTAGGCGATGTACAGGCATAACGGAGAGACACCAACTGTCTTGCCCTGTTGGGTTCAAGAAAGACTTTGCTGAGAAGATAATGGTATAACCGAGGATGAGTGCAGGGAATATGGCTCAAGAAAGAGATGAAAGTCATATTGCTAAGGGTTCCATATGATACTCCTTATAAATACCAGAATCTACCTTGCTCAAGCAAAGAAAAATTGAGTATGAGGATACAGATGTCTTTAGGGAATCCAATCAAAAATTGAACAGCTATCCCTCAGGAAGGGCTAGAACCTAAGTTCCAGGACCTCAGCCACATACGTTCACCAACCTTTACTTCGAATCTCTGGAATTAATGTGACTCAGCTCTCAGTAGCCTATTTTTACATCTCTCAATTTAAATGCAAAAGAGAATCTGATTGGTCCAGATTTGGTCAAGAGTGCATTCCTGGTCCAACCATCTACAACCAGGGCCAGGCTAGTCCTTTCCACATGCCAAAATGTTCAGTCATAGAACAGAGATTCCAGGATTGGCGGATATCCTCAAAATTATCTGCTTTAGTTAGAAACATAATTACTCAGGGCTGACAGTTGAAAAATCATGGCTATTTATATTAGTTAGGAATGCTTTTGGCATCGAGTAACACAAAACATACTACGGTGGCTAAAAAAATTAAAATTATTCAGACACACAAAGAAGTTTATAGGTATTACTAGTATTAGTTCAGCAGCTCACTCATTAGTGCTAAGGCTGATATCACTGATTCTCTTGGCCTCTCACTCATGGTCCTGTGTTGTAGTAATTCAGTTATCACATACAAACTCAAGGCTTAAAAAGTAGAAAGAGCAGTGTCATCTGTGTCCCTTCCCACTTGTCAGAAGAGGCCAAGATTTCCCACAGTCTCCCAGGAGACTCTGCTTATTTGACATTGTCACACCTGATTCATATGACCCCTCCTCACAGCAAGGGAGATTGCTCTAGAAAACAGAAAACAGCTACCACAGCTAGCTTAGATCAGCCATGATCTAGACTAGACACAGAGACCCTGAATGGCAGAGACACTCTAAGGTGACCCCCAGTGATCCCCACCTTCTGATTGCCACTCATGTGTAATTCTTTCCCTTAAGTGTGAACGGGACCTGTGACTTGCTTCTAGACAATAGAACATGACCAAAGTGATGAAATGTCACTTCTGTGATTACGTTACACTGTGTACACGTCTGTCTTGCTAAGATTCATTCTAGAGGTTCTCTCTCTGCCTGGCTGGCTTCGAAGAAATAAGTGACCATGTTGAGAAGAACACATGGCAAGGAGCTGAGGATGGCCTCTAAAAGCTGAGCCAACAATAAGCCAGGATTTTCAGTCCTATAACCATAAGAAAACGAATTCTACTAACAACTTGACTGACCTTAGAAGCAGATCCTTCCCCAGCCAAGTCCTCAGGTAAGAATGCAGCCCAGGCAACTTCTTGCCTTTGCTTTGTGAGTCCCTAAATGAAGAACCTAGCTAAGCCATGCCCAGACTCCTGATCTATAGAAAGTGTGAGATAATAAATCGTGCTGTTTTAAATCACAAAGTCTGTGGCAATTTGTTACACACCAACAGGTGACTACTATATCAAGGGATAATTAGGAAATATATATATGGTGAGGTAACCAACAGTTTCTGCCATATCAAATTATGTTTGATTTCATTCCTTTTGTATAAAACCATTTTTTATCTTCTTCCACATTTATTATTCCTTAACTCTAATCTCTAGGCCTGCAGAGATCCACAGAGATCATGTTGTTTTAGTTGTTTTAGTAAGAGATCCACAGAGATCATGAATTTCATCTTCTTCCGCACCAGTTCCCTCAGAAATTTCTTTCCTGGCTTTGCAGATATTGCCCTGTCCTTGTTTCTTTCAACTTCTCCTCTGACTGTGGGTATCCCTGTGTTTCACTGCTTGACCTGATCCTCTCTCTCTAGCTACACTCGTCCAGTTCCCTTTTGATATCTCATTGTTACTTTAAACTCAAAATAACTAAAATTCATAATTCCTACTCCCCTGTCCCACAAACCAGCTTTTCTCTAAGCCCTCCTTCTCTGTCAGTAACACTATAGTACTTTTAATCTTTCAGAATCAAAATTCTGAAATAGTGATTGATTTCCCTTACTTTCGCCCCTCATCAAATTCTGGAGATCTTCCCTCATAATGTCTCCAAAATGCGTCTTTTTTCACTGCTACCACTCTGTTTCAGGACTTCAGAACCTCCTGTGTATTTTACCTCAGTTACCTGCTAATTGATCTCCTTGCTTCCACTTCTCTACACTTCAACCAATTGCACATACCCTCACATGCTCAGACCTTACAATGGTCCTCAGCTGCCCACAGTATTAAATGTAAGTGGCTCTGCTTTGTTTCAAATTTTTCTAAAATCCTACCTCCATCCACACTACCTTTTTGGTCCTGTAATTCTCTTGGCCTGGAAGCTTTAATAAGTCTCCCCACTCACACCCCACACAGATTTATTCATATCCTATACTTTCCTGGCCGAGGTCCTTTCAGCTTTGCAAAATCAAAACCAATTGTGTCATCACCAAATACCATCTCCCTTTCTTAACTACTCCACGTTTATTGCCAGTGTAGGGTGATGGACAATTGCAGTCACCAAGCACTATTTAGTTCTCCCTTTACTCCTTCTCTCCCCACTATCCCTGCTACATACACACACACACACACACACCCCACAGCACAGAGATACATATATCCTTTTTCTCTCATAGGGATCTGGAAAGCTAAATTTATCTCTAGTGCCAGAAGTAGAGAAGTGACCTTTGCTAAAGCCATCAACCCATTCCATACTCCTCCGTCCCCCAACACGATATCGGTTCAGTGTTACCAAAACCAGTCCAAACAGAGTGAATCCCAAAACTTACACAGGAAATGCTGTGACAAAGGTGATCTTTTTCCCACTGGATGTGCCATCTTAAAACCACTGAGGAAACTTGATATTTGTTGATATTGTTAAGCTGCTGGATAAATTCTTAACTAAAGTCTGTCCTTAGACTTCTCTTTGACCTTCTATCTAATTATTCCCTTTATTATTAAGACCAGCTCATTTTGAGTTTTTCTTACAATCCCAAACATCCTGGTAAATGCAGTCAGAATAATAGTTCTAGTTAAAGGAGATTTTCATCACACAAAGAGGAGAGGGGCCCTGTGACTAAACAAAATCCCAAAGCGTGAGCTTTAAGAAATAGAGTCCTCCTTTGGCCACCTCCTTGCTCTCTTCACTCCAACACAAAAAGGGACACACAGCAAAACACACTGAGGGCAGGCTCTCAGTTGGGGGAGCACAGCAGACAAAGTTCCTTCCCTTTCTCTAGATACACTCTGTCTCTTCCTCTCCTGCACAACTGAGTGGGGCAGGGTATCTTCCCCTTGCGTGGCTCTCTTACTAAAACAACTAGAATAGCAGAAAGACAGCTCAGAGAGCTACTTTGCTACAGACCTCCAGCTTATGGAATACGGGAGTTTTCAGAGTAAGAAAGGAAGCAGGGACTCAGGGTCGATGATCTGGCAGGGACGCCCACTGTGAGAGAGACTAGTTTTCTCTATGTTAGAGTTCACCAGAACCGAGGTACTGCCACAGATGCCCACATGGGCTTAGGTCTCCTCAACTTCTTTGGATCAAATTTAACACGTTGTGTTGTTTTACTACATTGATGACTCAAAGGCTGCGAGTGTATACTCCAAAATCTGTTTTCCTTTATTCCTTAGTGATACATCCTGTATTTATTTCATTTCCTGTGAAACAATTTATTATAAACTTAGCTTAAAACAGCACCCATGGACTAACTAATTCCCAATTCTTTAGGTCAGATGTCTGGCACAATATTGTTGGATCCACTGCTCAGGATATCACAAGGCTAAAATCAAGGTGTCAGCCAAGACTTGTCGGCAGACTCTAGAGACACTTCCAAGATTCGCATTTTTGTTCTTGGGCAATTCAGTTGCTTGAGGTTGTAAGACTGAGGTCCTCACCTCCTGGCTGGCTATCAGTGAGGATAACTCTCAGCTCCTAGAGGCTGCCTGTATTCATTGCCACAGGGCTGCCTTCATCTTCAAGCCTACAGTGGAACATTGGAATCCTGAGCGCTTCTATCTCTAATTTCCTATATCTCTGACCTCTAGACCTGAGTTCAAAGGGCTTTTGTGATTAGGCCAGGCCTCCCTATCTTAGAATTAATTAATTTGGGACATAGCATAACATGAGAATGATATCTCATCGCATTTGCAAGTTCCACCCACACACAAGGGGAGGAGATTACATTGAGGATATCTTAGAGGTCTACCACAGATCCCTACTTTTTAGCTTGACAGATTGATCCCTAAATCCCTACTTTTTAGCTTGACAGATTGATCCCTAAATAAAGATAACATCTCTCAGTCTCCCTTACAGCTAGGTACAGCCATGTATCTAAGTAGTTGCCAAAGAAACATATAGCAGCTTTCCAGAAACTTCCTTAAAATACTGGCATCCAATGTCTGTCCCTTTGTTTTTTGATTCCTTCTTGCAACTTGGAATGTATAATTTAACCCATTTCCTGTTTGCCCAAAGATACTCGCTGGCAGCATTTGCAGCTGCAGCATTAACCCCAAGATAACTCGCAGATTACAGCCCTAACCTCACCCCCAACGTTTGTCACGAAATATCTCACTTTTATTATTTTTGCATTGCTCTAATATATCAATAGTCTTTGGAAACAAATGACATCATTCTATTTATAGCATTCTGTTTTGAATAGTGGTATTTCCATTTACAAAATATAGTAATTATTTTGATAGTAATTACCAATCCTAGAAAATGTAGCATTCCTGTGCACGATATTAACATCATTCTTGAACAGTTGGTAGCCAAAGATTCATTTGATGAATTCGATTTATGGATATATTCCTGTTGCATTAGGATTAGAGACAAGTTCTGCTTAGAAATAACTCTAAGAACAGTTTTTATATTTTATTTTCACATTGAAAACCAGTCTGATTTGCTTTGGCTTCAAAGAGGGTGTTTATGTAAAATTAAATCAATGCTGGCCGCGAGCTGCACTTCTTTTTTTCTACACGGAAAATGGCTGGAATGTCTGCAGCAATTTTGGACATGAATGACCGTAAGAATAGGAGCCACATACAAGGATGGAGGAGCGGTAGGATAGAAAGAGCCTGGGTCCTGAATGCTGTACAGAGCTATACCAGTGGCGTGCTGTTAAACGACAGGCTCTCTGGAGGGAAAAACCCTGATGTGTAGCTTTTGCCAATTTCTGTGATGTAAATACTCCACCCTGGTCGACTCTGAGTTACCAATGTGACATCTCTGAACATCGAGTTTGGAAGAGATGGTAATAATCAGGTCTCACAAGCTGGAACAGGCCAGCCCAGCATTCCCCTGGCTATACCAGCCCTAGACTACCTGCCTCCAGGCTTGTTTCAACAGAGAAAATCTATCTTATTTAAGGTTCTATCATTTTAGAGTTTCTGTTGCATGCAGACAAACCTAATCCCATGGTAACTTTTTTCCAGGTTTTTCTACCAACATTAAAATTTTCTTTACTTGGACTTTTCTATGTGCTAGATGGGTCCAGATCTCAGTAGGATAATGGGTGTACGATACCAGGTTTCACTTTACACAGAATTCACAGCAGCTGCTGTTACATTCCAGCCTTCTCTCAGTAAGATTCACCCCACTCCTTAAGCAGCAGAGCTTGAATGACTCTACAAAAGTCAGAAGGAAATAGAGGGTGATTATGCCAAAGAAACAATAATCACCACACTTTACAGAGACTCCTGGGCAGGCACCATGAGGAGAACTCTTTTGGAGCAATGCCACAATGCCTGGAGTATGTGACATTAAAACTCCGCTTTACAAAGTTGCCTCTGAAGATGGCGAAATTTCAAGACCCATAACAGACCAGAAGATTCGTCAGAGCAGATCAACATCGGCACTACTAGACAACACCATTTCACTTCTCTGAAAACGAAGCTGGGAAAACACACAGACCATGCATGCCTTTTGCTTTAGGTTTTAGGGACACAGAATCACTGCATGAATCTGCCACAGCAGAGGGGCTGGCCATTTACCCATCCATTTAGCCCGGAGGCCATAGCTAGCCAGAAAATTGCACCCCTTCTCCATAACAGGAACCTGTACCAGGAGCATTAGCTCCTCTTTCACAAAACAGCTCGATGTGCCTACCTGAACCGGAACACAGCAATGACACCGACAATCCTAGGAAACACGAGGGTCTCATTTGCTGCTTCAGCTCCCTTCATTCCAGCATCTCCTCCAAGCAAAATGTACATGAGACAACCTCCTCCACTTCTCCAGTGTGAGCTGTTTTTGAATAATGGCTTTGAGTACGTGGGATCCACCCAGGTTCCCTCATCAAATCCCCTGCTGCAGGTGCATCGGGTCATGGAAAGGTCACGTCATTAAATAATCAACTGAATTTTCTCCAGGTGCAGCTTCTCCTGGGTTATTATATTCATAACCTAGCAATGGAGGTCACAAGAAATAAGCACAGCTGTTGTGTGTGGAATTACCTACTGTAAGTGAGATTCTGTGAGAAGTGTTTACAGACATTTTCTTAGGTAACCTTCATAAGAAACCAATGAAGTAGTTGGTATTATTACTAGCATGCCACAAATTCAGGAGTAAAATCCAGGTCACCAGCTAGTGAAAGTGGCCAGGCTGTCTGACTTCAGCCTTTGGGCACGAAGACCTCTGGGTATGGCGTTCTGGATCCCTCAGGGAGCTGTACTGAGGCAGGGTGACAAGGTGGGCGTGTCTCAGACTGATCAAGCACAGGGCTGAATTATCTGCAAGGCGCTGCAAGCCCAGTGCTTTTAGAGGCCTAGGAAAAAAATGACTTCATTCTTTTAAAATCAGAAGGAAAACAGGAATATACAATGAATCCAGCATGGATTATGTCTTTATGGCAACACAGTCATAAAATGTAACTTTTAATATTTGTTATGAATAAAAGGGGCTCATGAAGGCACTTTAAAAGTGCCAAGGACCCATGAACGTTATCATGTGGCCCAAACTAAGGTGGTAGGAATAGATGGAATTCCTGTGGGCACCAACCAGATGGAAAAAAGATCAGAATGTTCTATCACAATTAGGCACTTTTGGTTAAAGTGTGTTCCAAGCCAATGTCTCTGAAGGATTATGGAGTAGTCAAGAGTTTGGGCTGTACACTATCCAGTGACGACAATAAAAAATAGTGTTCGATGAATCCTCCCCAGCTGTTCTATCTCCCCTTAGTGGCTATTCACATCAGAGAACTGAGCAAATCAGCCACGTTTGCATGATATCTACATGCTAAAGCCCTGATTACGAATCTGTTTTTGATATTTTCTTAAAACAGTTATGGTTCAGACCTCTGGCGACTTCCCTTGCCCACGGGAGGTTTATCATGACTCTGAGATTCGGAAACAAGACGAATGTGTCGGATGGTTCTTGGGATGGGAGCAGCACTTCCTTTCCTGCACAGCTTCCCCTTTGGCTTTGCTCCGAGAGGCCCCTCCCACATTGGGTACGAGTCTTGATGGGACCTTCCATTAAAGTTCTCCGCTGTCCTAAGGGTGGGTGCAGGACCCCAGCTGGACAGTTAGGATGCTTTCTCCTTGTATTTCCATTCTGAGCTGATGACACAAGGCCTTCAGTCAACTAGAGTTCATTTATCTAATCGGTGGTGCCCTGAAGAGATTGTCCTTGAGTTCATAACTGCCAGGGCTGCCACAGATTCTGCTTTGGATTTCCTTTTCAATACTGAGTTAACCCATATCTTTTGAGTAATTTTTCCTTCTTTTTTCCCCCAATTAGTTAGAGCCAGTGTCTAGTGCTTTTAAAAATTCTGACTGATGGATACCTTCCAGGTATCTAAGGGTGGCAGAAATTAACCTTTGTGGGACACTGTACACTGATGGCATTAAATTCATAAACATCATTTACTGACACATGAACCTGCTAACTCATGAGCTCAACTAAAAAAGATACCTTTGAAAATAGAAATCAAAGCATGTTTAACAGTATAGGACTAGTGTATCCCATTCTTTTAGAGTCATAATTATTAAAAGATCTTGCATTTTGCCGAGGTGAGGATTTGAGAGGAGCCGTCCTCAGGGCATGCAATGTACCCCTTCTCAATGAATGGCATTATGTAGTAAATATCAAATTTTTTTAACAGTCTTTAAAATAAAAGCTAGTACTTATTATGGGTTAAATTGTGTCCCCCGCCCTCCCCTCCCAACCCCCACAAAAAGATATGTTGAAGTTCTAAACCCTGGTACCAACAAAGATGACCTTATCTGGAAGCAAGGTTGTTGCAAATGTGATGAGTTAAGATCATGCCAGATTCAAGTAGGGTGGGCTCCTAATCCAGTAAGAGTGGTGTCCTTCTAAGCAGGCAGCCATGTGCAGACAGGTGCACTCAAGAACATCACGTGATGACTAAGACAGAGACTGAAATGATGCAGCTGTATGCCAAGGAACACCGACGTGCTACCAAACCACAAGCTAGGAAGAGGCAAGGAAGGACTGCCCTACAGGTTTCAGAAACAGCATGGCCTTGAAACCGTGAGTTTTGACTTCTACCCTCCAGAACTATTAGACAATATGTTTCTGTTTTAAGTCATTCCCTTTGTGATACTTTGTTACAGCAGCCTTGGAAAACTAAAATAGTCCCCCCCACCCTGGACTTTCAAAAGGACATTGCTTCACCTGCAGAAAATTTGGTAAAATAAGACCAGCAGGCAAACATATACATCTACACCAGATTTTATGAGAAAAATCACCTCCAATCACAAACCATTCACATTAGTGTGTCTCTTTCTAGATCTTTCGCCTCTGACTTCTTGTCCTTCCACTCAGCACCACCACAAAATCCATCAGCTGGAAGTGACATGAGGGTGCTCTCTCTGCTCTATGGACTTCCTTTCTTTTTGGGGAGCCCTTCACAGGCCTACAGAGGGTCAGATCACAGTCTAGAAACTGGCCCCCTGTCACTGACCCGGCACAGTTTCTGGAAAGAACATCCTTCTAATTTTTCTACTTTTCTTTCCATTTGGTATTCAAATTCTGGTAACTGTATGTTACCGGACATTCGATGCATTTTGTAAAAAGAACGGTTCCATAGCTGACCATAACACCTCTCAGGCCCTAATAGGAAATGATGCAGCTCAATCCCCATTTACCTGCATGCTTCTGAGGTCCGAGGCACTGGCGTCACTCCTGTTTGTGGGCGAATTTCCTGTCCAGCCCCAACCAGAAGCTGAAACTTCTCCCACCTGCTTGATGGGTGATGTACATTGATAGAAAAGTACACTGCAAGGTTTCCCTACTAAAACTTGTTCATCGAGAAAATATTATATTATTTCCTATAAGGAAATTTTATGGCTGCATAAACCAAAAACCTGCATTTCTTTTTTAGAAAACCCTCAGAGGCTTCAAAACCTTCCAAATTCAACAAACATGTTAAGAATCTACCATGTACAAGGCTTTGCTGTATACCCTGACTTAGGGTGATAAAAAAGTAAAACATTTTATCATTAGGAAACTTCAATCCAGAACAGGAAGAAGAAACATACATAAGAACTATTATGTCAGACAAATATATGTGCCTGAGAGAGATACAGCTGAAACTGTATATAGGAACAAGTATTTTCATAAGGCTTATCTTCCATTACACTATGCACCAACTAATCAGCTTACTTACCAAGACTAACAGCTGACTCATTCAAGACTCTCACCACACTGTGCCCACACAGCACTGTGCCCAAAGCTCTTATATCATAAGTTCAGTTCAGTCTTGAGACCTGTTTTAAAATCTCTCAGCCCAGGCCTCAAACCCTAACTTCCCCCTTCCAAGACACAACGAAGACTCTTTCAAAGCGGTTCCCTCTCTTACTGCAGTAAACACAACAAACTTTGCTCTGCTCAATCAACAGTTGTTCAGATGGTCTTTTGGAGGTTCAACAGTTGACACCTTTTTCTTCAGGAATTAGATCATCTGGCATTCGATTCTCACAGGAGCACTGGTCCCTGGTGCCAAAAAGGTTGGGGACCATTGCCTTACCTGAATCTGAGAACTCCCATTATCTGAGATGATTCCATTCCATGTGGTTGAGCTGGAGCTTCCCCTCCACCCCACTGTCCGCAGTGATTACCTCATCATTAAGTGAAATGATTTCTGGTACTTAACATGACCGATACCATCTTACAGAGCGAGCTGAGTGCCAGTTCACTCTGGCAGGAGTGGGTCTGTATCACTTGAAAATAATCATCTTGCATAGATAAGTGGGCCCATTAAGTTGTTTGCTGCTTTGGGTTATACAGTTCTTAACAAGCACGTGCCACGTGGCTGCAAGCCCACTGTGTCAGCCCATGCCACACAGCTATGTGTAACAAGCCTCAACTCCTTTTGGGCGCAGAGATCTACCATCTTGCTGCCACTCAAGAAACTGCTTCTGTCCATAAGTTCCGTTAATAAACAATGTGATTTTAAAGTTGCCAATGTTTTTCTTCTGTCTCTCGACTCTGGGAAATTTTTCCAGTACTCATAAAACACATGACTCAAGCTAGCCTAATCAAAGTCTTAATGAAAAGTCTGATACTTGGGATGGGATGTTGCAAATTACCTAAAGCTGAAATAGGGAACCAGCTAAATCAAGGTAAGGGAGGGCATAATAAGTAGGATTCCTCTATCCCTATCCTCATGTGGGAAGCAAGGCAACTGATTACACTGCTCTATCTTGGGATTCGGACCCTTCAAGTAAGTTCTTTGAGAGAAGTGGTAGAAACACATTAGGGTGTTGGAATTTGTTTACCTCTTAACAGATGCAGTAAGGCAGTGGTCCCCACCCTTTTTGGCACCAGGGACTGGTGCTCTTATGAGAATCTAATGCCTGATGATCTGAGATGGAGCTGAGGTGGTGATGCTAGCACTGGGGAGCAGCTGCAAACACAGATGAAGCTTTGCTCACTTGCCACGCACCTCCTGCTCTGCAGCCTGGTTCCTAACAAGCCACAGACAGGGTAGCAGACCAGTGGCCCAGGGGTTGGAAACATCTGCAGTAAGGTGTTTTGAGGAAGGCATAAGCTGCCAGGCAAACTTGCCAGTTCGAAGATACAGAGGAAACAGGCAACAGCTTTGGTGATAACAGATTGTGTTCATTTCACACTGTGTGCCAGATGCCATTCTGCATGCATGGATTTTCTGCTACATTCTGCTACATGGATTTTCTCACTCAATTTCCACAGTAACCCCACAGAGTTGGAGACTGTTATTATCCCTACTTTACAGATAAAGAAAGTGAGGCTCAGGAAGGTGCAGTATCCTGACTAGGACTACAGAGCTAGAAAGTGGCAGCACTGGGAAGCAAACTCAGCCTGTCTTACTCTGGAGTCCATACTTTTAATCCTTCTGCTGGCAGCCAGGAGATGGCGAAAGGTCAGATAACATATGCCTTGCAGAACTGCAAGAGCCAGGGTCTTTGCTTCAATCCAAGGTGCATGAACAAACAGTAGGACTGGGCCCTTGCAGAAAGCAAAGAAATAGGGTGGGAATTTCTTCCCCAAACACCTCCTGCCACATAGAGACAATCATTTCTACTACGGTAGCAGGCCCTGGAATGTAATCTGGCAAAGGCAGCCCCTACTGTGCCAGGTTTTCCCAAAGTTGAAGAATAGATTGGAACCACGAAGCTGAAGATGAAGGGTATGTCCAGGAAGTCTGTGGCCAAGAGACAGAAATCACAAAGGTAGGCTCACAGTTTAAGGATCTGAGCCTGTGGCCCACAGACTTGCCAGATATCAGATCAGCCAGCACCTAAGTACATTTTTAAAGGGGTTTTATTACCAAGAAAATGTATATGGCCTGCAAACAGGGGCCTGGAATCCCTCAGCCTTATAGAAATCCTCAGGCTCCCTCAGCACACCTCCCATATCTATGCCAGCAGGGAGAAGGCTGCCACACGCCTACTCAGGCACAAGAGTAGTTTCTCATAGAACTGGTCCCTGGTGCCAGAAAGGTTGGATGACCATGGGACATCCTACTACAAAACAGGACCATGGACTTGACTGGCTGACCAGAAACCCACTCCACCACCAGGGCACTGACCCCCAAAATACTCTACCCACAGAAAAAAAAGTATACAATTTGGATCTTTGATTGGTATGTGCAATTTTCCCTTCTCCTTTTTCCCAAATGGCAATTTGTGACCTGCAGTGCCTCAGTTTCTCCAACTCTAAAGGGAGATAATATTCCTATTTACCATGTGATATTGCTGTGAGGATTAAATAAGTTAAAGAAAAAATGCTTAGAGTTCCTGGCACAGAGTAAAGTGCTCAGTTAGTGTTGGGTGTTGGGTTTTGTTGTATCCTGAGTGTGCAGAAAATAAATTATTTGTTAATTTAGATTGTTGGAATGGAGTGGTCACCCATGGACTTAGCAGAGATGGACATTCCCTAACAATCCCAGACTTGGGACTCGGTGAGCTGTGATGTCCCCTGTGGATGCAATAACTGAATCTGATTTTTGACTGTTTCACTTGGGGAAAAGGTGAGTAAGCCTGTTTTTTTTGTTTGTTTGTTTGTTTTTTTGTTTTTTTTAGGGGGTGGTAGATTTTAAGTTGGATCATTCTTAAAATTGTATAAGAAGGGCATGTGTATGCATCCATACATCCATCACAGGACAGAAGGGAATAGATATCTGTAGAATGTCATCTACTAACTAAACCCCATTTAATGATAGTGATAACTAACACAATAGAAAATCAAGGTGTTATGTTTCAGCTTTCCTGGAGGTAAGGGTGCTGAAAAGGAAATAGTAGGAAGAGTTAGAAAACCTAGTGAGGAACAGATTATGGTGGGCCATAATTGCTAAACTATGGGATTTAAACTTCATTCTTTTATTCGGAATTATAAGGATTCCAAGAGCTTCCTTCCAGATCCCTCTTTTGCAAACTCTAACAGCCTTTATAACCTGTGCTGCCCGCCTTGGCTCTTCCTTCCAATAGGATGATCACCTTGCTAACTGGTCAGTGTTAGTCTGGCTTTCCCTGCAAATCAGGAGCTCTTCACCAGCAGGGGCCTGTCTCAGGCTTCACCTACTTCCTCCACCTCTGAAACAGCCCTGAGTACGCGGCTAGTACATAATGAACAACCAAAACTGATTTAGAACTACTTTATTCGAAGAGATTTTCTTCTATAGTTCTAAACACAAAAAGAATACGTTTTCAGTGAGTGCTTCATAAGCATCATTGTATATAAATGATATGATATTGTTTACATTTTAAGCCACACGTGAAATTGAAGACTCAATACCTTTTAAACACAGTTATCAGTCATAACAAAACATAACTATTCATTCTACAGATTATCATTTTTCCTAAAATGACTACTAGGTATGAAAACATTGTAGAGACATCTAAAGAGCCCCTATTAAGACTTTTTTTTTTTTAGAAAAATGGCACAATAATACAAATTATATTTTCCTTTTCTTTACTAGTAACAAACTATGACATCCATTTGAGAAAGCACCGGCCAAACCTACCAAAGTATTTTCAACACACTTTTGTTCCTCATAATTGACATCTTTTACATTTAGTCTGTCTCCTATAGGAATGGATAAAAAATGGTTACGTCAAGTGCAGAAGTCAGCATGTGTAAACTGGTGTGCATTTTATATCACGTTCCAAAGTTAGGAAATGAAAAACAAATACTCTTATGTGAATGAAACATAAGGATGGAAAACTAGCATTTGATAGTTATCACAAAGACAAAATCAACCGACTTTTAGCCTAGTGTCTAAATGACCATTTCTTTAGTAATACTTTTTGTGAAAGTGTTTTAAAGGCATAGGTTAAAATGCAAATGCAAACAGCTTGCCTCTCTCCCAATACTTACTTCCCTGGCCTTGCTCCTTCTTTTCACAGGCTCAAGGTGCTGAGCCTTCAGCTAGATAGGCTGTGTGCTTAGCATGTATTTTTTAAAAAAGCAGATCACGCAATTAAAAAAAAAAACAACCCAAAACGAAGTACGTAGAAGACTATGAAAAGTAGTGAGAAAGAAACCATACCATAAAAAAAAAAACCAAAAATATGATTTTCAAATTTAGAGAAAAACTGGTTCATGATGATTGTTAGTAAACATAAAGGGCAGATTAAACCAGGACTGAAAGGGCAGCCAGGCCAAAGAGCCCCAGGGTGCCTGACAAAAGTGGGCATCTTTGAGAAGGATACTGTAGTTACGGTTACGGTGAAGGTGAACATTTTCGTAAAGCAGTAAGCTCTTCAAGGTCAGGGATGGTGGCTCATTTACAGCTGCATCCCCAGTTTTTCGCATTGTCTTGCACAGAAGACATGCAGTAAGTATTTCCAGGAACCGGGGAACTGAACCGAATCAGTTCATTGCTTTCAAAGCCATGTTGAGTGGTATCTACTCACCTAATTCATTCACTCCTCTAAGGCAGGGATGACAAATAAACCTCATCTCTCTCTGATGGACTGGGAAACCAATGCCTGGAAGCATTGATGACCTGGATTCTGAGACCAATGCCTGGCACAGAAGGAGTGCCACTCATTCTTAAAACCACCTTGAAAGAATGGTGGCACAGATGTTATATATTCCCCACCTCTGGTCTAGGAAGAAGGCACTCAGTACTCACCCATATTACCTTTCTGTTGCTATGCTGCCTCTGCATTAAGTGATGCTCATTAAACGCTGGTTGACCAGAAGGCCAAGGCCGTTCCATTCAACTTACCTATGTGGCCAAACAGGCTGAGTTATGACTTTACCTGAAAATTTGAAAACATGGCATCCATAATGCTCAATGAATAATCATTTACTGAGAGAGAACAGGCGTTTACTTGATTTCTCCCTTTGTAGACAAAGAGCTTTGTCCATCTCAGTACAACTTTAATTAGTCTCTAAGGCATTTGGAATTACTTGGGATTTTGGTTCCAAAAAAAATGGAGGTCCAACTCTCTTTGGTATTTGTGCTTAACCTTAATCTACTTATTTCTTACTAGTGTCCATAACCTTCTCAGTACTTCATTGTTATGACTTAACCAACACTATTGAAATAATTATCTCTTATACATTCAGCAGAAAAACTGTGAAAGAACTCGAAGGGGAGAAAAACTCTGAAAACAAGGGTGTCGAAAAGCAAGCCAGAAGGAGTAACAGAAAGAACCAATAACCTCCCTCTTCCAATCTACACTTGGGACTCCTTCTCCGCCGTTCAGACCCTTTTTAGTAAAACAGTTGCTTCTGGCAGGATGACTGCCAGTGGGGGTCCTGCCAGTAACTCCCCTCTCCAGAGTGGGGAGTCAGCATGCCACAGAGGCATTTCAGGAAAAAAAGAAGAAAAAAAATAAAAAAGATAAAGCATTTAGAGAAAGGAAGAAAACAGCAGGATATTATCTAAGAGCAAAATCCTGGGGGATCAGGAGAGAGATTCAAAGAAACTTTGCTTTCATCACAGGTAGAGTCTTTGACGTAACATTGGCACCCCCAAGAGAACAAAGCTGAATTAAAATTATCCTCAAAATGTGAACCCAGCTGATGTGCACGGCAGGAAGCGTGATGTCCCACCTCCACAGATCTGCTCCTATTGCACACTCTACGCTGCCCAAGCACTGCTGGCAGCCCAGAGTCCAAAACCTTGTTAGAAGTCTGTATATCTTAGAGAGCTATTTATTATATGCCAGTACACACACACATACACACACATGCACACGCACAGAAATGCACACACATACACACATGGAACCTGATTTAAAAAAGAGTTTTGTGGATCAGAGTACGCCTTCACTTGGTCCAAGATCTACTTGTTGGCATTAGGAAAACAGACCTCGAAGAATGCAGTCAGGAAGTGAACTGGTTGGGAGGACTAATACTGCATTTTATATAATGTGGTTATGTACAAGCTAATCTCCAATTGTTTGTCCAGAACTAATGCAACCAGCTAGTATCTTAAAAATACATAAAATTAAGCCTTAAAAAAGTTAAGCTTGGTAACAACAGGAGTTATACTATCTAAAATAAATTAGATTTTTAAATACCTATAATGAAAGTATAGGTCACTAGAAATTCAATTCTATAATGAATATAAATTAATATAAGCCTATTAAAGTACCATTCCCAGAAAATTTCAGGTCAGAGTTTAAAAAAAAAAAAAATAACAGGCTAAGTATTTGAGAGTAAATGGATATGGCTTAGAAACCTACAAATAGTGTTCTAAGCAGAGTACTGATAAGACTATTTGGCGACAAGATACAAAGATCTGTCTTCATGTCTACCATAAAGGCTTAACACGTTTTACCTAGTAGAAGTATTCCTGAAAAGTCGTGCAAATAGAATTTTTACAACCATACCCTTATTTTAAATCTACGAGGAGGCCATGGTGGTAAAGAAACCCTGTAGTGACTCTTTTGATAAACTGAAGCACTCTGTTGAAGTAACTGACTCCTCTCTACTACACGTGCACAGTGAACGCATACTGGAGGCACTCGGTAAGCGTCTGCTGGATGCATGAATTTGCCCGCGACAGTTTTTCTATGTGACTTTCTTAAAGTGAGGCACGCTGTAACTGGAAGGTTAGAACAAAAAGATGGAATGAAACTGATTCCATTACTAAAGATCAGAGAATTGCAGAAAGTGTTTTTCATTCAAAATAAAATTTCTATTGGCAGAAGCTTTTATCTTTTGTCAACTGACTAACTGAAAACAAACAATTACTTGAGTTGGGTTCCACCTGATTTAACAACTAAGGCAAGTAGAGCTCCTCACCTAATTTCAGAAATACCACCGGATGCCATTCCACTTCTATAGAAGCTATCTCCCCTTCTCTCCAGCACAAATGTTTCACAGCTATTGTCACCTTACCTCACAAAAGCAAAGCGGGGATTAAAAGGCTAAAATTAAATCAGAAAGATGCCTGCTCTAAATATGACAAGGTTATTTTTCAACCTTTAAAAAAGAAATGAGTCAAATACACTGAATAAAAGTAACTATTAAAGGCCATTGTTTTTCTTATTTGGTATTTCCTTCCTGTCCCATCTGAATTTAAATTTAAGACTCAACTTTAAAAAAATATATCCATCCTTTTAAACAATATATCCTTTCTTCTAAACAATACAGAATGCCTAGCAATGTAACTTATCTGACCACACAAATCTGCAATCTGCCATATAAATGAAGCCAGGTTATATCTATCTATTTACTCAGCATTAATAACTGCAAAAAAAAAAAAAAAAAAGACTGGAAAAATAGTTGAGAATGTTTTTACACAAGTTTTGGGGAGGACTGAATGCTTGCAAGACTTCACTGTAGGGTTCCATCATTATAAGTTTCCTGGAAGGTATTGTGCAAATAAAATATCTAAACATAGAACCCTATTTTAAACACAGTGGAAGTATATGTGGGTATAATTAGGGGTGAGGAGGGAAAAATGACAATGTTAATATAAATGTTTGTCAAGGAAATTAATAACAAGAAAATCTCTCACTTAAGGTATTAATAATATTCCAAGTGACCTAAATAAAACAGATTTTAAAATCATCTTTACCATTCATGTCAATTATTAGGCAGACATAATGACTCTTCCTTTTGCTGATCAGTTTCAGTCACAGGCCTAAGTGTATCATATTTGGATGAAAATGTTATCATGGATTTGCTCCCATAATTTAAAAACCAATAATTAAAAAAATAATAAAGTTGGTCTCTTTTCTCCACAAGTTTTCAAGTAATTAGTTCAAGTAAGCTTATTTACAGCTGCTGTATATATGACCTACTTTAACTGTTTTCCCTTTAAAAATAAGTCTCCCTTGAAATGGGACACTACGATTTTTTTTTTTTTTTGTCTCAAAGCAGGTTTCTTTTAAACATTAAGTCAATTCAGTCATGTGTCTGCTTTTCTTTGGCAGATAAAGAGAAGAAACCAGCAAGTTATGTCCAAAGGCTGGGAAACGCCTAAACGCTTCCCAACTATCTGAAAAGATGTTGTACTTGAGGAAAACCCGATGCTCCAAACTGGTTGACAGGGTGACGTCTCTGCTCATGATGTAGATGCCATCGTTATGGAGCGCACAAGTCAAGTTAAGACCTGATTTGGACGTGTTCTCCTTGAGGTAGAGCCACTGCCGGGTGACAGTGTTGTAGGACTGCACAGTGAGCATGTCCTCGCTCTGGCTGCTCCTCCGGTTGGGCCCCAGTTCATGGAGACATCCCCCCACGATATAGATGGTCTCCTCGACAGACACCATCTGCTGCTTGCGAATGTGGACATCACACGTCTCAAAGAGTGTCCAGATGTCGGAAGAGGGGCAGTACTGCAAAATGTTCATGTTCCGGTCTGAAATGAAGAAAGAAGCCAAGTGACGACACAGCCATGAGTGACACCTGACTGCCTAGGCGGTATATAAACGTCTACCGCCACCTGAGTAACTTCATAACGCAGAGGCCAAACTATTTCCGAGGAGCAGAGGTTGGGAAAACAGTTTTGGAAATGGCTGGGAAGAGATGCGTTTAGAATTGTCCCCACTCACCTTGCATGCAAGCGGTCCCCTCCCCGGGAGGCTCTAAGGACCGGTAAGGCCAGGGAGATGAGCAGCTGTGCTTTGGGCGCATCCCCTCCTCCCTGGCACCTTTCAGAACCACCAGGCCCCTCCAGGCCAATGCAGGAGCCTCAGAACCCTCATCAACATCCGCAGAACTACTGGCTCCTTATACACAGAGGATTTATTCTTGACAATGAATTCTACTAGGATATAAACAAGACAAGTGAGCCAAGCAGGATCTTCAGCAGCTGTCTAAAGGAGAGGACATAAAGCTGCAAGTCAAGAAAAATGCAAGAAATGCAAGAGAAAAGCAATTCTCACCTGGCTTTCGAGCCATAGAACCGCTTGGTGATTTTGTTTCTCAACTGTGACTGACACCAGAGACACACTGGCAAAGGCCCTTTCCTCTCCCCAGCCTATCTCACGGAGGTTAGTTATCGCGCGAATAAGATCAGACAGGAGATGAAAGACTGCTCTGACTTTATTTCGAATTAACAGTGTTTTAAGGAAAAACGTTTTTTGCTCTTTTCAAAAAATGCTTGTGAAATTTAAAATATCTATTATCATTTTTTTAATTGTTCTTTTTTTCCCCTTTTCTTTTCTCCCTGAGGAAAAAAAAAGGAATAGTTTACCCTCAGCAGAGAAAAAAAAAAAATGCTCTGAGTTATCAGAAAGAATGAACTTTCTGTTTGCTGTCATTTTTTAAACAAATAGCAAAATCTATCAGTATAGGAGACAGCTCGGCTTCGGAGCTGACACACTGCTAAAACAGTCTGACTGCCGGGGCAGCTGGTAGCGGCGCTTCCTCCTGAGACTCCGTAGTCAGCAACGATCAAAGAGCTCCACCACCACGTCTGGTACCAAGTCAAGTGCCTCCTAAGAGGGCACGGAGGACCTGAAAGGAGACCAAGCCCGTGTGTGCACATGTCCCCGATCTGTAGAAATTTCCGAACTGTTACAGCTTTAGGGAATCCTCCGCCTGTTACCCACACTAATTCCTCTCTGTATTTGTTTTGATTGTAGCCATTGTAATACAGCTCCTGTTAGGAGACAGCGAAAGGGAGTGTGGTCACTAACCTATCAAAAAGTGCTCCTTAGTAACCTGGCTTCTCACTGCATGAATAAAGGCCTTATTCTAGTGAGGCGTCAATGTATTTCTCAGTTTCAGGTCTGAAGGTCTTTCCAGGTCTTCTGTAAATGTTTTCCCTCCTCACCCAACAAGGGCTCAGACCTGATGAGGTGGTTTGGGTTGAAGGATCTTTTCACTTTTACATTTAGTATTGATTCTGAAGTTTAACAAATCACCCTTCTTCCCTTTAGTTACTATTACTAGAATTGAATTTCTTTATATTTCTTAAGTGCCTGTTAAATAATTAAAACAATCAAACAGCTATTATAAAAATCATGAACTACTACTTATTAAATTTTAAAAGTCTCATCTAACTTAAGACGTCAGCAGGCTAAGAACACAACTTTCAGTCCTGAATTTCTTTTCATGACAATTATGATTTAAGTACAAAGAACTATTAGGAAATGCTGGGAAGAGTATAGGCAGAGGAGGAAGGCGGCTTTGGAATACGAGTAACTGCCCTGCCCTCTCATCTTAGAAAACTAGTTTTCAAAGCTTACACAAACACCCATCCACTCACATCACCTAACCGTCCCATCATGGGTATTTGGCTTGGGGAAACTGGGACAGGAATCACAGTGGGTGGCCCAAGTGAAAAAGGTACATTAGTAGTGGCTTTTGAAACTAGAAAACACACAAGCAAGGGTTTTCCAGGTCAAATCTAAAGAACATTTACTCAGCCAAGGTCATGGAAAAACTAGGAAATCTACAGCAGAGTATCTTTGGGTTACAGTGCTGGCTATTAGTGCGTCACAGCTCCTGGTTAATAAAGAAGCCAAGAGATATGTGTGCATTATGTCAGCCCAGGGTGGATTCTGTGTTACAAAATTGAGGGAGGAATCGGAATTCTTGAGATGTTCACAAGTAAATAACTGTCTTTAATTCCCTAGGAGAAAAGACACACACAGGAATTCTCTAGAGGCTGTTGTTTAGCTAAGCATATAAAGTTGACCCCTGTAACCTGAACACCACTGTTGAAAGGAGAAGAAATGACTGCTAGGTCTCATTTTTCAATTATTTGTAAAGAAAAGGCTGGTAATTATCTTCAGTGGAGAGAGTCACTAAAGAGGGACAACGGGAATAGCTCCAAAAGGGAAGTAACTTTGCAGTGGGGGAAAAAAAAAAAAAAAAACTCCCTGCTCCCACGCACTCCTCATCACTGCCTCTCCTTCAAAGCATAAACATACTGCTACTAGTGAGCTGAATGGTGTCCTCAAACAGGTATGTCCACCTCCTAACCCCCAGGACCTCCGAATGTGACCTTATCTGGGAGAAAGGTTTACAGATGTAGTTAAGAATATCAACACGCGATCATCCTGGATTACCCGGTGGGCTCTAAGTCCAATGAAGGGTGTGTCCTCATGAGAGGCAGGGAGGAAAAGACACAGGTGCACACAGAAGAGTAGGCCTGTGAAGACAGGGATACGTCACACGACACTAGCCAAGGACACCTGGAGCCACCAGAGCAGGAAGAGGCAAGGAGGAGTCCCGCCCCCAGAGGGAGCACGACCCTGCCGACGCCTGGATTTCAGCCTTCTGAACCCTCCGGAACTGTGAGAGAACACACGTGTTGTTTTAGGCCATTAAGTTTGTGGTCATTTGCTCAATCGGTCCTGGGAAACTGGAACACCACTGACCACCTCCCCACCAAATCAACTGTTTAGAAGTACTCCAGAAGTGTTCATCAAAATCGTTTGCTGTCACAAAAAAAAGGTAAATCAGGTACTCATAAAACACCTTACATTTAACTTTTTCCTCTAACATAAATCCCATAAACAAGGCACATTTGGTTATGGTGAAAAAAATTTTTGTCACCTATATTAGCCTGTGGTCTTCTGTCCTTTACAAAGTTATACATAGTCACATGCAGCTACTGGAGCCACCGGCATCATTTCTCCAAGCTTATCAGCCCGAGAGAGCTCTGTCCTGCCCACATTATACCAGTGAGGAGTGACAGCTTATTTCACTAGGTCAAATACAGTGGGACCTCTAAGAGCGCAGTTACACCTTTTCTGTAAGTTCTGGGGATCACAAGTCAAACAGACCAAATGAAATAAATTTCCTTGGCCAGGAGCTAACTTAGAAACAACTGCTTTAAGTGCCAGGGGAGAGGGAAAAGGAAAGGCACCCCGCTTCCTGGCGGTCCCCCATCGTCCTTCTTACCACAACCACGTTTTTTCTATCACTATCAAGTAGGAAGCTTCCTACCAAGAACACCAGTATTAAAACCTGCTGGAGAAACTTTTTATTTCCGAATTATTAACTACAAAATGCTCACCGAAGAATGTGGAAAACACATATGCACAGTTTAATAAATAGCACAACTATCTCCCACCAGAAAAGAATCCTCTCATATTTGTGCTCTGGCTCCTCCTATGATGGGTGAACAAGAACAGCCCAAACCTAAGTGCTCAAGAGGGGAGAAGACGAAAACAAAGGTCTGTGAGGATACTCTGGCCCTAAACTGCTGGGTGGGGAGGACTCGGTGCGTGTCACGGGGAAGGATGGGAGTTACCCAGCCAAGTCATAAGATGACAGACAGCGAGCCTGGGTTTCCAGAGCAGAAAGAAAATACAGATTTGCTTCCCAGCTCCCGTACCCCCATTCAGCTTGCATGCTCACACAAAGGCACCAAAGGCCCCTCCTGTCCAGACCACTCCTGTCATACAGGACTTGCTTCCTTCCGGACACATAAACATACAGTGTGTAATGCACAGAATCACACTCATGCACACCAGAGCACCCCCCTGGCACCCCTGCCCTTCCCCGGGCTGCCGAAGCTTACGTATACGAGCACCACTTACTTGGCCCCTTCACTTACCTCTGGTCGTATATCCGCCAATGACATAAATCTTCCCCTTACACTCACATGCAGAGAACTCAGCCAGAGGATTTGGTAAGGGTGCCACGAAATTCCACGCATCCTGCTCAGGATTGTAACACTCAACGTTAGAAACGGCCTGCCCACCAATGGCATAGAGTTTTGAATTAACGGCCACAAGTTTGAAGTTAGACCTGAAAGAGAAACACAAGGGCCCACAAAGTCAGCTCTTGCGGTCATGAAGACAATGGCATGGACTGCTAAAGCAGAATGTGTAATTTGTTGGACATGTGAAGGACATTAGCCCTCCAAACTGAGTGCCATTCCACCTAGGGCAGAGGAATGACCAAATGGCATCTCAATTTCACTCTTGTCCCCCAAAGTCCACAAGAATGGTGCATTCTCCTAACTCTAGCAATTGAAGATAAGCGATTCGATATAACAAAGACTGATCTTGCTCAGCCTTATACCAAGAATCAAAGACACTTTGCATACACTAAACTCTTTAAAAATCTTCTTTCAGGAGCAAGGGCAAGTGGTCAGGGAGAAAAGCAACCACCCCACTCCCTTGTTTCTCTACTCAGAATGTTCATCTCACTCTTCCTACAGTGTAGGTAGGCTCCATCCCCCGGTACACACCAGCACTGCCTACACACCCAGGCGTGTGCAAAGTTTGGTTGCTAAAGGTTGGTTCAGAGACCCCATTACCATGAGCTCACTCTAGACAAGGGCTCCTCACTCCTCCAAAAGAAGGCATCTTTCATGGTGCTTCATAACATATGAGGTGGCCTCTGAATTAATTAAAAATATTTTGCTCCAGCATTCTTACGGTATTTATACATGTTAACTCAACAAATACTTGTATCAACCAGTGCTCACTCACTTATCATAACATGAAATATTTAAAAAAAAAAAAATACACTGGTTTCAAGTCCCATATTCAGTAACAGAATTAAATGCTGCTCATTGGCTTCAGACACTAGATAAATGTATTATGACTTTTGATTTAAAAAGGCAAAGTTAATTTGTTTCATTCATTGTAGCACACAGGGATTAATGCACAGGAAGGATAAACATTTGGAAATGTTGGTCAGTCTACTAGGAGATGTGCAACAGTCTCAAGTCTACAAGATTATGAGCAACAGCATGATGCAAAGGAAAGACCTGGGCACAATCAGGACACCCAGATTCTAATCCCAGCTCTGCCGACAATCAGTTTTCTGACCCAGGCCCAACCACTTCATTTTCTCATATCTAGCATGGGGATCAGACAATAGGAGCTAATGGTTTATGAGAAAGTAGTGCACAGAGGTAAGACACGAGCATTACAATTTCTCTGTTTTCTAATATTTAAAATAAAGAAACTGGACCAGATAAATTTGGAGGCCACATTTAAGCACCAACACAATGATTTCTCCCAAAGTAACAGTATCCTAAGAAAAAACAATGAGGATAGAGGCTGCAGATGAACAAAAGTATGCAAGAGGATAGTCTAAGGAGCAGCAATGAATCAGGCCTGATCTCCTAACAGGTGTTTAATATACACTGATGCATCACGATATAGAATGTATGTGAGTGACAGCCACCTACTAAAAAATTAAGACTTTTTAAAGGTGCTTGTAATGTTTACATTTCAATGTGCTTCAGTTTAGATTTGTTTTTCAAATCAGAGAGTGAACACTCTTCATCAAGAACCCCTTCCTGTCCATTAAACCTAGCCAGCCATTCAATTTTTCATGCCAACACACCTCGCAGGGGTGGCAGTTACTGGGGGTCCCTGGTTTGTGTTGCTTACCTTACTGCCAATGGTCCTTAAAATCTGACCATGATGCCCTCTCTATTTGTGCAAATTTGAGGACCCAAAGGAAATAAATCTTGAAAATAAGCACTAAATTTTACTAGCCCACAATTTGTTTTTGCTCCCCATAGATACACAGATAGTAAATTTTGTGAGATCAAAACAGTTTTTAGTATTCATCCAGCATAATCATTTGTCCTGAAGCACACATGGAAGGGGCTTCTTTTTGAGGCTGAATGAACAGCAGTTAAAAGCAAATTCCATCTCTCCAGACCCCAACATGCTCAAATTCACTTGAAGAGAAGGGAAACATTTTCAACACTGAATTTATTTTAAGATGAAACTGCCACCCCAAAACAGACCACATAATGCAGAGGCACAATGCTAAGGGTTATGAGCCCAGGCTTGTCAGGGAAATCTCAGCTCCACTACAAGTCCCTGCATTTCAATTTATCTGAGCCTCAGTTTCCCCAACTGTGAAGTGGGGATAAGAAGAGCACCATATCACATGTAGTAAGAGCTGAAAAGGGTCACACTTGCAGAAACACGTCACTAGAGGGAATGCTTTCCTGCCTGCCATAAGCCTAAGTTTCTTTACTTCAGGAGGGTCGGTTTCTCATCTGTCAACCTCAACAGTTACTGGTCGTAATGCATGCTGGGATTCTGCAGAAAGTGCTCTCTCATCCATAAATTCTTGCCATTTAGAGCCTCATTTACAACTTTCAGAAAATAATTCTTCTACTCTTCACTGCCTGAATGGTAAGGTTATGAATCCAAGCTCAATTACTTTAAAAATGATCATCTCTGCAGTGTTTTCTTAATGTTGATCCCTGACATGATACATTCGGGAGGCAAAAAGAAATTTTTAAAGCAAATAATTTGTTGCAGCTACATACCTGACTTACAGCAAATAGAAATGAAAGTGAGAAAAATGAGATTTAATTTCTACTTCACTTAGAAGAAATAAAAAGCTCTTTAAATCCTTAAAAGCAAATAACATGAAACAGGATGAAACACCAGTGCACAGATATCAGTGCTTAACAACAGCTGTATTCAACTGTAGGGAGGCAGGATGGCACAGATGTCTAAGTGGCTTAGAGTGCTGGCCCTGTGACTATGTGCAAGTTAATTAAACTTGTTGGGCCTCAGTTTCCCCTTGGGGAAATGGAACCAGTATTAATACCCAACTCTGGAGATGCTGTTAGCATGAAATAGGAAGTGATAACTAAAGTAGTGATCACAATATGCTGCCCAGAGTAAGAGCTCAAGAAATGTAAACCACTGTTATGACTTGCTGAATACAAGTTTGTTACCATTACAGTGAAAATCAGAGAAACTGCAAGATCCTTTCTCAAGTCCTTTCTCAGCCGCTCAGAAGAGGACTGTACGGTCTGTGGACCATCCAGGTCTCTCTGTATCCTCTTTCCCCCTCTGCTGACTACTTTCTGCCACTTCCTTATGCATTCACCTCCCCCAGGGAACAGGAAGGGGAGAGAAGAAATGATAGAAAACAGTAGTCACAGTTTCTACCTACTACCGTCTCCGAGAAACTCCAGAGCACCAAGCAATTTAAACTGTTGGCCAAAACTGGGGGAGGGGGATGAAAAGACACAAGTTTTCTTTCCTTCACACTATTCTCAGGCTCCACTGCAACATAACCATAGAGTACAAAATCTCCGGATGGCTGCACATTTCTAAAAATGCTCTAAAATACTAAACTTTGGCTCAGAGGGCAGAGGACAGCTCAGTGTGACAACTCTGATGCCAGGAGACTGTACAGGCTCTCCCCCAGCCTTGCTGTAGTCACACACAGATCAGGAACACACACCCCAACTCCTATTTCAGAGCAAAAGTGCGGGGAATGGAAGGGACTAGAGACAACTTCAGAAATAGAGAAATTAAGGAACTGACTGAGCCACAGTGGCCACTTTCCGCAAGTTATTACTGATTAAAGCGAGGAGGCAAAGCATGCAGTTTTGTGGGCACCCAAGCTTTTACATGTGAAGTGTTGTCCAGACAACTCCTGAGAGCAAATCCCTGTTCATGAGAATGTTGCATGCCTGGACTTTGAAGCATCTTCTCAAAGAGTGATTTGTATCCATATTGCCATTTTCGAGGATGTGGGCATAGCACTACATTTCTTAGCTACTGCTGGTCACATAGCACCACGCTCTCCAGGGCATGAAGGGCTTTATAAAATCTCCCAATCCTAGGGTTCTTGTCTGTCTCTTGCTATTTAAGATTCTGGGATCATCGCACTGTTCAGTGTCTGGGAAAAGCAGGCTGCTCTGCGTTTGACACCTTTGTCAAAGCAAAATAGTATAGATATGTTCCCAAGGCAGTAAATCAAGGTGGATGGGAAATGCTGTGTAAAAGTGACCATTTTTCCCTCTGGGTTCTAAGTTTCCTCCAGTGTTTCTGGAACCTGTGCTGAATGCATTACCCAGGAAAAACCCCTTTGTATGTTTCATTTTAACGTGCCTCATCATGGAAACTCAATCATAAACTCCTTGTAGGCAGAACCATGTCATCTTTGTTTTTTATCCAATGGTGACTATAAAAATGCTGGACACAAAGGCTGTAATGCATCTGAGGCACACATGATGAAATTTTAAGAAATAGCACAGTACCACGAAATATCTGTGCTCCATTTTGTGGAAGAAAATAATTTTTAAAAGAAAAAATGTAAATCTACATGAAGATGGTCACTGCCAGTCTACAAGCCAAAACTTGTAAATAATCTAAACATTTATACCTAGTTAATGAACATTTACATTTTGGTTACACTACTGATTACACATCTTGAGCAATCTACTTAACTTTCTGTGCGTCAGCTTCTGCCTCTGTAAAACAGGAATCTGCCTAGTACGTCCTTGCAAAGAATACGTGAGGCAAAAACATGCAGAGTAGTAGGAACAATAATGAGAACCGAGTAAATGTTCAATTAAATGTAATCTATTATTTTTCAGCTGTTCTAAATAACTACAATGGCTTATAAGATAAAAATGTTCACTGTTACATTTTAAAAGAACATAAAATTATACACTGACTTTTAGTACAATAATATAAGAATATATGCCACAATTAAGAAACCATGCATTTCAAGCATCTATTATTTTTGGACCCCATCTTAGCAGTAGGAAAACATAAGCATTAAGTAAGTAATTGGGCCTGACTGGGAGGAAGAGAGACAAACATAAACAAAAAATCTCAATTCAAGTCGGGGAAGCATGCTAGAGGAGCAGAGTTTGAACATTTAGCCAAACTGAGGTTCAGGAAGGGCCTCGTAGTTGAGATTAAGTCAGATCTGAATCAAAACATGAGACAGATAAAGAAGGGTACAAACCCCAATATGGTATCCATAATCAATTAGAAAATAGAATGGAAAAAGTAACTGTGCAGAAATAAAAAATACAAAAAATATTTAAGACTAATCCTAACACGAAATATACAGACTCTATAAAGGTAATAAAAGAAATTTTTCCTGAAAGACCAAAAGACCTAAATACCTAGAAAAACAAACCATTTTCTACCTGTAAAATATTATAAAACTGTAAATCCTCCTCCATAATAATCTATCAATACTATGTAATCTCAATCAAAGTTCCAATGGGACTTGACAAGCTGATTTTAAAGTTTACCTGGAAAAGATGTGCAAAAAAAAAAAAAAAAATAGGCATCAGAATTAAAATAAAACAAAATAACAAAAGGGGTCTCTGTTCTACCAGACAATAAATAAAATAGATTACCAAGCTACAGTAATTTTAAAATGTATTACTGATACGGGAATGGCCAATCTGCCAATTTGAAAACAGGAAAATTAACATATGATAACTAGGTTTTGCAAATCATAGTGAGAAGGGCTGAGGTTACTGGGACATTTAGAAAATGTGTTATAACCTTATATTATGCCTTATATGAAAATAAATCCCAAAGAGATTCAGTTTTAAATGCAAAAAGACAAAACTATAGAATAGATGATAGGTAAGTACTTATATATTCCTAGTTTGTAGAATCCTTTTCTAAGCAAGATAAAAAGTTCATAGGATACACATGACAAGTCTGACTACAAAATAATTTTACATCTCTTCATATAAGCACACACCATAAATCTGAAGTCCAAAACTGGAGGCTCACAAGGCCAGGGCTGGCCTGCCTTTGTTGGGTCTACAAGGTGTTGTTGTTGATGATGTGTTTGTTTTTTAAATGGAGTAAAAATTTAAAAATCAGGATATATGGATGTCTGGCAACACCTTTTCTCACTTTCCCTTGGCAATAACCAGCTGTGGCTGAGAAGTAGAGCCCTCTTGTGGTGGGGCGGTAGCTCTGTGGTCCATCCTAATTCCCGCCCTCCATTCATTGATTTTACTGGCTCTATTACCTTTGTAGAGTCAGTATATTTCTTGTTAGGCAGGGGAAAACATGTGCAACATTACCTAAGAGACATTAATATCTACATACATATGACTTCCAAAATAAATATGAAAAAGATAAACAAGCCAATTTTTTTAAAATTAGCAAAGGCCACTTACAAAAGAATACAAAGGGCTAATAATAATCATACAAAAAGAACAATCTCTCAATCAGAAACGTTCACATCACTGTTTTCGCCCCCCAGATTGGTAAAAATAAATGATAACATCTTGTCTTGGCAAGAATATGTGGAACTGGCAAGTTCAAACACTGCTGATAGGAGAGGAAATTAGAATAATTTGTGGATGGGCAATTTGGCAGGAGCTACCAAAATTTTAAATGCACAGACACTTTGCCCCACTTATCCAGGAATTTCAGGAATTTGCCATATAGAACTAACTCTAATATGCCTATTAAGATATGCAAACATATACCAAGATGTTCAATATAGCAGTGTGTATAACGGCAAATGGAAGCAATCTAAATGCTCATGAATAAGGGAAGGGCCACTTACATTATAGTATGGCCATGGCCCGAATGAACTATTAACAAGGAAGTGAATTTATATTTGTTGATACAAAAAAAACTTTCAGATGCAGTATACTGTTAAGTAGAAACATTAAGTTCCATAATAATCAACATAACCTAATAAATCTGAGTAAAAATACACATGTTGCATACACACCCCCACATATATATGCATACATTTTCCCTGTTAAACAGTATCAACATACTTATAGTTATATGACTATACATTTATCGTTTACAAATATATGTACTTATGTCTACAGACTTATTTTTTACTCTATAGTTTTTCATATAATTTGCATTTCATCTAATCATGCATTCCTGTATTCAACTAATGAGGTATTCCTGAATCTTTTTTTTTTTTTTTTTCAAAGAAGACAGAAAGAATATTCCTGGGGGGAGGGGGGGAAGACTACCAAAAATTTGTGAAGAATTTATAAGGTATTGTGTTTGAGTTGTGGAGCTAGGGGTGGCATGTTGAGCATGTCCATCTGATACAGCTGGAGACACATGTGTAGAAGTGACATAAAACTTGCGGAGCCTTCCACTCCTAATCTGAGCCCAACTCATAACCTCTGACTGTTCTTGAGTCGCTCCAAATACAGCTCCTAGAATTTGTCTAAAAAGAACACTTCTAATACGAAATTTTAATATGGTATCATTTCAAGATGGTAAACAATGCACTACAAAGGGGCTGGAAGAAAATATGTCAACCTGTACATGGTTACTGCCTCTAGAAGGAGGGAGTAGGAGTGACGGTCTTTCTGCTCCTTTATTCTTTTCCATTTTTCCAGGTTTCTAGAATAATTATGTATATTTTTGATAATCATTAAAAAAGCAGTCTTTCCAAAATGAGTTTTATATTATAAGAGAAATAAAGCCAATATTTCCCACTGACCTGGGATGGATCCTCAAGCCAAGTAAACACGTGTAATGGCCTCCCCATTCCTGTTAAGAATTTCTTTGACAGAAAGTGAGTCCCCCAACTCCCTGTTCCACACTTCAGGACAGAAAGTGGGGCTGGAGATGGATACAGGTGGACCAAAGAAAGGGTATTTCTTGTCCTTTATTGGGTTACATTGATTTTTCTCCCCACTTCTGAATGGCTCTGGGCCATCCTGGGCCCTACCATCTTTACTTCCTACCACTTTCCTCCTGTCTGCTCTTTGCTCTGTTTTCCTATTCCTTCCCTAACTCCTTTATCTACTTCCTTAATCACCCCCTTTTCTCTTCCTTTCTTTAAGTAACCCATGTTCATGTTGAGAGGAATTTGCAAGATAGAAAAGAAGGCCAGGGTGGGTGGAAATATTCTAATAGTGTAGGTGACCACTTCTAGGCTCAAGCTGTGGGTCAATAACAATGACTGCCTGGGGAGGAAGTGAGGTGCAAAAAAAGAAGATAAAAAACGAGAAAGGCAACCCTACTAATATATAGCTAATATTAATACAATTCTATTGATTATCTCCTGGCCATAGATTGGTGCCCAAGTGTGGAAGGCTTCAAAGTCATTAACAACAACAAAAAAATCCCCCAAAGTTAGTGTTACAGGTTATTGTTCAGTGTGTCATTATCAGATCCTAGAAAATAAAAATGGTAAAAATAAAAGCAAAATTAGTGACAGTTTTCTTTTTAAGTATCTCTCTAGGAAACCACAACATGTTTGGAGGCAAAGAAAGCAGGCTGCCTAAAGACACAATACCTGTAAGGAAACTACTCTGTTAGTTGACCTCACCGTGGTCTCCTCTTCCTTGAAAGTTCTTAGTTCATTGGGAACTTTGCCAGAGTCAAGGCCAGCAACACTCCTGGAGATGTCATTCCCACCTCGGTACAACCTCCTGTGACTGTTCCGTAAACATCAGGGGAATGAATTAATGAACAAGTGAATAAGTGAATGAGAAAGCAGCAGCGCTCTGCTGGGTGCTTACCTCTTCTGGTTCATGGAGGCCACCTGGAGCCACTCGTTGGTGCTGGGATTGTAGGAGTGCGCAGCAGAGATCTCCTGGCTAGTGATCCTGTACCCGCCCACTATGAAGAGGTAGTTGTCCAGGATGGCAGACCCGTAACCTCTGACATTGACCAGGTCGGGAGGAAGATTGTTTGCCAGCGGGAACCAACGTTCAGTCATCTCTTCATACCTGAGCATGGACGGGGGCTCCCCCTGGTAGGGGTGAGGGGCCAAGGGTCCCCCCAAGAAATCCCCCAGGGCCACCAGGACAGGAGTCCCAGTCATTCGAGCCTCTCTCAGCCTCTGCTTCAGGGTGACATCCCCTGGAGCTTGAGCAGGAGACCCCAGGAGGTGGAACTGGGGCTTACACAGCACCTCGTGGAAGTGGACAACCATGAAGCGCAGGCAGGCCTCCTGCAGGTCGGGCAGCCCATACACCTGCGCCAGGCGGTACAGCTCCAGGCAGTTAGTGAGCCGCACCTGGGACAGCAGCAACTGCAGCAGGGACGTGACCTGCAGGAAGGAGGCCGCTTCCACCAGCTCGGACAGCAGGCTCACCTCGTCCATCTCCTCCTCCTCCGCTGCTCCCCCGCCCTTCTCTCCGCGCGGGCCCAGGAGCCAGCCTTCGCGGGCCCCGCCGGCATTGATGAAGTCGAGCACCAGGCGCAGGCCCGGGGCGCTGAGGCCGCGCAGCTGCTGCACTTCGGGGCCGCCGGCCTCCTGGCTCAGGGCCTCGCGCATGCCGGAGCGGTACAGGGCGCGGAAGTAGTCGCTCTGCTCGATGAGCTTCCTCTTGCTCACCGGGTAGCAGCGGTCCTCCAGGCGGATCTGCACCATCTCCTCCGCCGACATGGCTGGGGGCCCGGGGGCCGCGGGGGGCCCGCCAGCTCTGCGCCCTCGGCTCCCAGCGCCCGCGCTCGCCGGGGTCCGGGTGCGGCGCGGCGCGGGCCGGCGCGGGGAGGAGGAGGCCGGCGAAGGACCGCCCGCTGCTGCCTGCCGCGCTCGCCCGGCCTGTCTGGGTCGCGGCTGCGGCCGCCGGGGCAACCCCTCCTCCGGGCCCCAGGCGCGGCGGCTCGGCCTCGCTCCCCCAGCGCGGCGGCCCTGTGCTTCTGGTCCTGCTCAGCTCCCGAAAAGGGCCGGCTCGTCGCGGGCCGCGCAGCCGGGAGGGGATCCCAGCCCCCAGCCTGCAGCCTGCAGCCTGCAGCCTCCTCCCACGCCGCGCGTCGCACTTCCGCCCGCAGGACCCCTGCCGCCCGTCAGACCTGCCGACTGGATCCGGCGTTCGGGGAGGGCTGGGAGCCTGCGGGCCTCTGCGGCCCCGGCGGCGGGAGGCGGGAGGCGCAAGGCGGGAAGGCGCGGCCCCGCAGCCTCCCCCGCACGCCGGGCGGAGCGACTCTGCAGCCTGCCGGGTTCTGCAGCGAGGCTCGCGCGGGGCAGGAGGCCAGAGGAAGCCAGTCTGCTTTTTCTTCCACGCTGCTTTACAAGAGGGGAAGGAAAAGGCAAAAGAACGAGCGTGGGAGATAAAAGATGAAGAAAGTCTGGGGTCCAGAGAGTCAAAGGGGCATCACATCTTGTATCGCCCATCTGGCCATCAGTCCTGTTTGATGTCCCAGTGTTCCGGGGGTCACTGGCCAACTCTGGACATGTAGGTGGCACCTAGAGCTGAGTCTTAGGAATGGTCATTGTGTAGGTAGGAGCCATCTTGCAGGGAAAAAAACCCAAAAAACAACAAAAAAAAGTCCAGCCAGATGGCAGCAGGTTCTGCAGGGCTCAGTGCGTGGGTGCACCCGATGAAAAGGTTTGGGAAGCAGAGGAGCTTTCTTGTATTTGCGGCTGGGCCTGTTATCTTCTTAAGCTATTAAAAGAAAGAAGTAGAACTCAACTGAATGAAATTAGAACACGTGCCTTCTTTTAAAGTGTTTTCTAACTTATGGGAACGTCATTTCTTTCTCTACTTCATTTTACGAATGTTAGCTGTGGGCATAAGGTCGGACCAGTTTTGCTCATATTTGCCTACATTGGTGGCTTTAGTTGCCACCCTCATAACCCTTCCTTCCTCTACCCCTGGCCCCACAGTCTGAGGACTCAGGAATTACTTCTTCTCCATCTTCCTTCACCAAACACTGCAAATAGAAAGCTCACCCCAAATAATACGAAGGACTTTGTATTGCTCACAAAATATGAAGTAATCCTGCAGAGGTGGGTATTGTTAGGTTACCTTTGAGTAGAAGAAGTGATAGGATTGGGAGGGAGCAGAGGGTGTATTCACTCTTATCTTACAAAAAACCCTTGAAAACTTTCCCAGATCAAGATTTGAGAACCAACTATAATAATCCTCAACTTGGAGAGAGTATATGATTGGACTTTTTCTTATTACAAGCTTCAGCTTTCTTCTCGAATGACACGTTGTTAAATAATTTCTTCATAAGTACATTGACCCTATTTCCAACAGAAGATACCTCCTACGACGCTGATTAACATGCTATATTACAAAGCAGGAAGGATTAAAAACCACAGAAGAAAGTCATATCTGTAAAACAAGAAATCCTTTCAATACATTGTTCAGTTACATTTGTGCTTCTTTCTGTGTAATTTAGCTGCTTCACAGTGAGGTAATGTCATCCATTAATTTCTTTATAATACGCCATGAATAAGGAACTAAAATTTTAAAGACATAGAATTCTAGTAGATTCTGACGTCCCTGAGAAAAGTGAAGGAAACAGAGATGGATCTATGACTGCCTTGCCTCTTTCTGTTAGACTGAAAAGCTTGGAGCTTTTCACCTCGTTTCACCTGGCCTTTCAATCGTTACTGATAAAACTCCATTCTCACATGGATCTCTCACACTGGTTCTCAATGAGAGTGTAGTTGACATATTCTAAGTTTCTTTGGGGGTGAGTGATCATGAATTTAGCAACCTCTTTGGGAAGGTAAATTGCCATGTCCAGTATTAGGCATTTAGCTGGAGAACTTGTGCTGGGAAGAGCCCCCTGTATCAGAAAGACTTGGACCTGGGATTTATTTGTGCCTCCATCAGCCACAATGCCAGATTCAGTGAGTCAGCCAAGAAGAACAGGCTCTTAGTCTCTCCCCATCCCTTTAGAATCTTTCACCAATGGATGCTTTTGTTTTTCAACTGTCAATAGATATGCCTCAGACTGGTATTTTCTTGCCTTTTAAAACCAGATAAAAAAACTCACACTCAAAGAGGGATGCGTATTAGAAAGGCAATTCTCACACAGTAATATCAGAGCAAGATCAACTTGGACAAGGAATCTGGGTGTTAGCTTGACAATGCTGGGCACTGATCCGGTAAGCTATTTGTCCCTAACAGGATAATGTCATTTAAAATTGGAAGCATCTTAAAAGATCAAATCATTTTAGTAACACACAGTAAGTTTTCTGTTAAGCTAGAAATATGAAGTTAGAGCAATATAAACTCCTTTATTTATAAAAAACCTAAAATGCCATTTCCAAGCTTCACAAAAATATCGCTTACATATAACTGGAGGCATAATTTTATAGATCTGTTATTGACTGGTCATTGAATAACAAAAACAGGCCTTGGTGATAATTATGATTCACCTTAGACACTTTACATCACAATCAGTTTTATAGAAGACTCAGTAATGGTCAAACACAGAGTTAGGCTACTCTTTAAGAATTTATGGAATATATGCCTTTTGACCTAGAATGGGAAAAAAGTTAAGTACAAGATGTTTATCACAATGCTGCTTTTAATAGTTAAAAATTGGAAAACAATGTATAATACTAATAGTAGCTAACATTTACTGATTGTTCATTATATACCAGACACTGTTGTAAGTGCTTTATATGGACTACAATACTATTTAAACTATTTTACAGCTGAGGAAACTGAGGTGCAGAGTAAATTTTGGTACATATGTAGAATAAAACACATAGAGCTCTTCGAACTTTTGATGTAGAAACAACTTTCTTTAGAGACACTGAAAAATATAATTTTATACTGGATTTTTAAGAAACAGGTTCTGAAACAGTATGGACTCATTTATGTAAAACTATAAATGTATGTTTTTTAGAGATGTCTAGCAGGATGTTTACATGTTACATCTTACAATGTTAAGATTGTAAGGCCTTGAATAGTTTTTACTTTTTGTACCTTTTAATATGATTGGGATTTTTTAAATGAATGCATATCAATTTAATAAAAGTGAAATATTTTAAGAACATTAATGACATACTTAATGTCAGGCCTCATTTCTTTAAAACAATTTCCATCAATTTTATCAGCTGATGAAGTGAAAATGTTAAATAAATAATACAATAAGCGACTTAAAGGATGAAATATTGACTGTCTTTCAAATGTCTTTTGAATTTAGTCAACCTATGCTATTCATGTCCACTTAAAAATTAACTTTATTTTTTTAGTCCCTCCAATATTCCTAACATAACTTTTTGGGGTTTTATAAGCAAAAACCATTTCTTTTTCAAAAGAGCATATGGGGCAATTTAAATGAGTTAAAAGCACAGTTCTTAAAGTGACTCTAATTCAGGTTAAATATCTTCACGTGGGCAAAACTTCCATTTATTTCAGTCACTTATATCAATGTTTTCCAAACTTTTCAGGAAATTACCTGGGACACTTATAAAAATAAGAATTCTGCTTCCCAAACCATAGCTACCGAATCAGGCTCTTGGGAAAGATTAGTTTTTAGGGTAGAAATCTAATTTTTGAACCTCTCTCAAGAGTGCCCAATTGGAAATAAGTACAATATATCATTGTATTGCAATAATGCAATGATTCTGGGTATTTGAGGAGATTTGTACAAAAGCTGTTTAGCAATGTTTTTTCAGAGTTGTAGTGGCTTACTGGTTTCTGCAATTTTATCTCACTTGGACAAATTTTGATGCTTCTGGGCCACATAGCTCAGCTTATTGTGTATTCCTCCCCCTGCCTCTACAGTCCAGTTTCTATCTCTCCTTTTTCAAACTACTTGGCTTCAAGAAGTTACTAGTTTCCAGACTCACTGTTTAGGTAATCACCAAAAACTTCATTTTTACAGTTTTAAAGCATGCTTTCATATCAGAGTTTGTAGATTCTTTAAAATGCAACTTGATCTTCACTTGAACATCATTTGATAGCGAAAGAATTAAACAATTGTGGATTGTCTCATTATCCTTCGGGGAACATGAGAACGTCAAGGAATCATATATCACACAAAAGAAACTACATTTAATGTGACTGAAAGATGTGGAGGTTAAAAGGTTAGAAAGTAGACTTTCCAGTTTATGTCCCCAGGGCATGAGCTAATTGAAATAGCTATGGAATCTCATAGAGAAAGGGAGTAATTTTTTGTTCACCTGTCCTTTACTTTGCCATTAGGAAACTTCTTCCTCCTCGCAGAACAGATCAGTCAGATTGTGTGGAGGTAAGCAATTGAAACTTGCTTTCTATGAGTTCATTAGAATAAAATAATTATCACTTTCAGTATATTTTATGTGGCTTATGCAAGGTTAGGAGTTAATTTGTAATATAATTTTTGCTATGAAGACAGTGAACTTTTGTTTTTAAAGTTATTCAGTCTTTTGAATATTTTCCTCTTTATTATCAATTATTAATAGTATGTTTCTAAAAAATCAAAAGATATATGATAATTAGGCTGTTAGAAAACAGGGAGAAAGACAAATGTTCAAAGAATGTTAAATTTTGTGTCAAGCTTGAATGACTTATTGTGCAAAAAGGTATCAAAGATACACAGATCGCAGGATAGAAAGTTTCTTTAAAAAAAAAGTACCGTATGTCATGCCCAAAGCTGATTATCACCAATGCTTTGTATAAAAATGGATACAAAAAAGCAACATTTTAAAAATGGGAAAAAATCTGAATAAATGTTCTATTTCCTTTAAAAATAGTAACAATTTTATGTTTTGAACTAATTTGTCATCTTGGATATCATATGATATAAAACAAGCAGTCTTCACGTAAAAGGCCATTTCACTGCCTTTAATATCTTTTCAAATGTTTTGGTACTGCAATTGAGGTAATTTTTTAATATTTAGAAATTTAAAACCATTTCGCTATTTTCCTAATGTACATTTCTCAGGAACTCCTGCTTCCATCAGAGATAGTATGGCTTTATATATGTGCTTCCTAAAGAAGGCTCTTTCATAACTTCCAAACACGAACATCAGAAAACAGATTAGACAAGCCCCTATTTGAACTTCTTTACAATTTTCACTGTGACTTACACTTTTCATTCTTGATTAAACAATAAACACCTGAATGAGTATTGTATTCCACCTAAATTACGAGGCTGTTATTTTTGCTGTATCTTTAGTCTTCTCAGAAAACTTGTGGCTGCCCTTGGCAAAAAATGCCTGACCATGAGAAGTGACCCAATCTATATTCGACATTTTCGAAATCATAGCAAAATTAAAATTTTTATTTTTGTTTTAGTTTTCATTGACTTTCAAGATCTTTTAATTTTGTAAAAGCAAAAATTTTAAACCAGTGCACAACCTGGTTTTTAGTAAACCTGAATACTAGAACTTAAAGTCAAGAAAGAAGGAGAGGTAATTGAAAACAAATCTGTAGTTAAAAGTTCCTTACCAACCATACAGAAGTGCCCTTACAGAACGATGTCTTGTTTCTGGTGAAATGGATCCTTCCTTTATCTGACGTCAAGTGGCTAAACTATTGTTTTCCTCAAAAAGACTCTTGGCTAGGATTTGCACTTGTCTTTATATTTACTTAGTAAAAGGTGTCTGTGACTATTCGCTTTCAGAGAAAGAAGAAAAGCAGAGGAGAGAATCTACGTCTTCAAGAGGCTAAGGCACGGAGTATTGAAATGGCCTGGAAAGTGTTCAGAAGTGTTCACCTGGGGCTCAACAGGGATGAATCAAAAGAAAAATCAATAAGCAGTCAAAAAACAGCCTTGTTTTTCTAGAAGGTGACCTTCCACCCCCCCATCCCCAACCCCGCCCTGAAGAGTCCCAAAGAAGCTCTCCCTTAGCAACAGCTCCGAAGTTGCAGAAAGTGTCCTAAACCCTGATGGTCAGCTCCAGCTTCTATCTGGATATCAGACTTATTGCCGAGTTTTCTTACCAGGGAAATGCATGTGGCAGTGGTGGCAACAGATGTGATATTGTTCCTAAGTATGGGGTGGACCTCAGACTCTCTCTGCTCACCCACCATTTTTTATAGAGACTGCTGGATTCGTCGCTTCCCAGGTCTTCTCATTGACCTGGAGGAGTCTCAGAAGATGGGAGCTCATTCTTGAGGTATTATTCTGAAAGCACTGGCCAGAAATGCAGTAGGAGCTGCTGTCTTAGGAAGGATGGTAAGTATTAATGATATGCCTGGGCAAAAGGAAGAGGAAACTTCCAAAATGAAGACCTAAGGAAGGAATCCTAGGCAGAGGATCCAGTGAACAGTTGAAAAAGACTAAGTAAGATGTCTTGACATGACGGAGAGGGAGAGAGGAAGAGACGTTGAGACTGACCATAGTCTGGGGCTGCGTAGGGCTGGGCTTACAAGTCTAGTAATGACCTAGAATGCTATAGAAACTACAGGTAACAGAGATTCCTTTTTTACTTCACCAAAGTGTTAAATGAAAATGTTTCCTTGAGTGTTCACTTAACATTCCTATAGCCCAAAATATAGCATATTTTATTTTTAAAATCTTTATGATAATTTTCTTTTTAAAGTTATTTGATGATACTGGCATCATTTCAAATTTTTGCAATGCGCTTAGTTGTGTTGACCAAATGTGAAATGTATCGAACAGGATTTAGATTGTGATTCATATTTTGAAAGAAATAGGAAGATACATGTCAAATAACAAAAAGAGAGTAATTTTCAAAATATTCTAACAATTTTTTTGGTCTGAAACCCAGAATTAGGGTTTAATGTCATCCATATAATAAGACCAAAGCCCGTACTTAGGAAAATGCTTCATTGTTACAGAATTTCAAGTTACGATTGTCTAAAGACTTATTTTTCCTTTTTCCAAGATTTTAAAGCTACTTGGAAAAAAACAAGGAAAGCAACACATGACTTTAAAATAATTTTCCTGGTGTTCCATACTTTTTTTCTGTGATTTGATTCTGACTTGTTAATTGCCAAAGCCTCCTTTCCAATTATGCATGTAAGATTTCCAGATGCAAATTGGAGCTACTTGGAGAGTCTAAACTGATTACAAAAGACCATAGTGTGAGAAGCTGACACAGGCTAAGCCCTCAAAAGTTAATCAGGCACAGAAGAGAGCAATTAATTTATTAAAGGGAAATCTCTTTGAAAAGGTGGCCAATCGAGATTTTCACCTTAGAAATGCTTCTAATTCCTGGAAACCTTCACTGAGGCGGGGTAGGGAGGGCTGTTACCTTTTCAGCATTTTCTCATGGCATCGACTTACAAGGAAACTCTGTGGCCTCTGCATTTCAAGGTAAGATAAACATCCAGTAGAGTTACATGATTTTTGAGACTCTATAGCTTTCAAGTTGTGATTCTTTCTCCAGAAGAAAGGGCATGAACACCCATACCAATTTCTAGCTGGAAGCCAGAACTTAAAAAGGCCACAATCCTGCAATAATTGTTTATCTGCTCAAAACTGGGACTCTGAAATGTACACAAGGAGGAACGTAAGACACCTTTAAAAATGGTTTCCTACAGCACCAACTTTCTTATCACAAATTTAATATCTAAATTTGAATATTTTTTATTCTTTTCTCTTAAAATTTATAGCACAGTCCTTGGGGAATGTATGTGTAATCTATCCTGTATTAGCAAGGTATTATTGACTTTTGTCCTATTCTTTCTCCTACTGGAAAAATAAAGGGCGTCCCAGAAATCATGGGGAGAGGCAATTAACTCTCTGCAGTTACCTTTACACAGAAGCAGTACAGATTCTGCCAACAGCAATTCCACAGCAGCTTTAGGCATTCTGAGGTCTGGTGACCATACGCAATAACTTTGTAATTTTATCTTATTAAAGAAATTGATGCCTTTTGGCCAATAAATATTTCCCATCACTTGGTTCCTACTCCACTACAGCAGGAAGAAAATGTGTTGCACATTAGGGAAGGTAGACTGAAGACTGATAGTCAACAAATTCGACACGTTTTCCCAGTGATAACATGATGTTTTAAGAAGCAAATGTACTTAGAAATGGGATACCGCGTTAGCAAGTGATGTATCCCTACCCACCAGAATTCCAGATGTTAACATCTTTGTCCATCTACTGCTTTCCTCCATGAATGGCAGTGACTAGGCTTTTTATTGGATGTGATTTTGCAACATGGGGCCAGTGCACACCTGCAGTCAGTCACGGTCAAGGCTTCCTGCCTTTTCACCATCTGGCCTCTCCCAGAAATGCAGTCATTACTTTTTTTGCCCTTATTACTCTCTCTTTTGTTACAGTATTTGTCTCTTTATTTTCCTTTGTCTTTCTCTGGTGAATTCCAGTACCTTAGCATTCTGAGAGGGCATTGCACCTAGAAATCTGATATATATGTATAAATCCCTAGAGATTTCTGTAGTCAGTTGAATTTTTCATGCACATAGAATACTGGGAATGGGAAAGGATTCTAAGTAATCCGTGTGGACTGGAATGTATGAAAGATTACTTAGAGAAAATCAGTGGGTATTTTCTTTCAAAAGGAAGGTTACTATAGTTCATAATGTTCTATAAAAGGTCTGACTACAGCCCTGTAATGTACTGTTAATCCAGTGTTCTTGAAAGAAATATGTTATCAGAGCACAGCACACTGGCAGATATCAGGATGCCTGCAGATGGACTTTGCCCGTTTCCCTTTCAGTTGCCTGTAACTTGGCTGTCTTCTACCACGATCCTATTCATGACAACGTTAACTGCCTCCACATTCACTGCCCAACACTGGAAAGCTGCATATTAGAGCCTGGAACCAGTGCCATTTTATACAACATAACAGACGGTAATGATTTATGTATTTTGTTTTTATTTTGAAGAATATTGGTAATATTCTAATAAAGGCATACAACCTAGAAGCTGGCTGACAGTAGCCATGTATGAATCCAAATCATTAGTTTCCAATTTACTCTGTCTGGGCATCCAGGGCAGAAAAATTTTGAGCTTCTAGGGCAGAAAACTAAAAGGGAATTCCCTTTAGTCTGACACGTTCACCAGAGGTAAGTTCAGTAATGAATTTATTGCAGATAACAAATCATATGTGATTGAATAAGAGCTTAAGCATTATAGGTCATTTGTCTTAAGTGCCCTCGGCAAGAACCAAAGTAGGCATTTCTACTGAGGATACTACTAGGAAGTAATGAAAAAGCTAAATGGCAGTTTTGGGGTCCACTGACCCTGAGCACACAGATTCTACAAAGGTGGTAGGGAAGGGAAATGCACCACCCTTACTGACATACATTACATATCATTGGTCCCAAAATTACAAGTATATTTTACTTTAAAAATACATATTTAATTGTCCTTTGCCCATGTTTTAGAACCTTGGGGTGCAAGTCAGTAAACATGAAAGAATAGGTTTTATCATCAAAATATAAGAGATTAATTTATCGATTTGTACTTATTGAACACCTTTACAAGATGCGCTCAACATTGCAGAAGATTGCAGCATATCTCTGCCTTCAAGTTCCTTTTGATCTAGTTGATGTGGCAAGTCTTACAAAGTCTAACACATATAATTAAATACAATAATGTGTGATACTGCCTCAAGTACAAAGTCTCCAAAGAAGGGAGAGTAAAGCAAGCTAGATAACCCAGGGGAGGCTTCAGTTAGAGGCAAGATAAGGAGTTCTGTATCACACCACAGGAAAGTAAAAAACTGGTCTTCTTAGAGTAAGGGAACATTCGGGGCTAAAACGAAAATATGGGTAAGGTAGGATAACAGAAGGGCTTTGGACAGAGTGTAGAGTTAGGAACTGACAAAGGTTGTGTCTGGTTATGTTAATCTAGGACAATTATACATAGCATGCAGGTTAGAAAATCTAGTCGGGGAGGCATTAGATCTGGATAAGGTCATGCGAGTTGCAACACAGAGGAGAGGTGGTTCCCAGCGCATTGGGAAGGGGCTGGGTAGCACTTACCTTTTGGATAAAGGAAGAGAGGAATCATAATCACTTGGTAGTACAGATTCCACCATGGGTGATGGAAGACTGGTGATGCTGCTGAATAAGACAGAGGCAGACAAAATGATTTCGGCTTTGGGAATGTTCAGTGATGACATGAGATGTCCATGTGGGAACCTCCAGTAGGACAAAGGAGAAATGAGGATCAGACCCCAAGAAATTGGAAAAAACTGGTGATGTGAATTTCATTATCTTCTTTGAGTGGTACAGTTGATGATAATCTCTTTGGAGGGAATAGGTGTGAGATAAAAAAAACACAGCAGAAGTCCAAGAACTAAAGATGGTAGAAACCACACAACCAGTTAGGACCAAGAAGAGAACCAGCAAAAGAAGGAAAAAATGAGAGGCAGGCAGCCTGAAAATTCTTCCAAGGAATCATGGGAGAATTTCAAAAAGAACATGGCCAGCAGTATCAAGGACAAGAGAGAAGCCAAAGCAATGAGACACAAGTGATCAGGAAATAAACTACTGATTATCTCAGAAGCATAATTTTGACAGAACAGTGAGGATGGAAACAAGATGACAGAGGCCAAAAAGAAAGACAAAAAGAAAATGAAGGCAATGGATGTCACTGTTTGGACAGAGAAAGGCAGGGAGAGGAGTGAGGGAGAGAGGGAGAAAGAAACAGTGTGATCACTATCAGGGACCATTGGAAAGCTGCTGAGAGATTTTTCTTCCTTTAAAGGACAAAGCAATATTTGTGCTTGTCTGAACTCAGAGGGGAAGGAGTTAGTTTACAAGGAGAGAAAATACTGAAGACAAAATAAGGGCCCTCAGGTACTGGAAAGGAATGATTTAGGGCCGTGCTTATGATTTTGAATACAGTTACACTACTCAGGCCCTATTTTGCTTAACTTTATTTCAAATGGTTACTGTTTCTGTAAGCTCTTGCGCTAACACTCACAATTGTTGCCCTAAAGCCCTGGCAGACGTGACATATTCTCCATAATGTATCCAAAATTTGTTCATAAAACTGTCCTAGAAAGTTAAGATAAATTCAAATGTGGCCAATATGTTTCTAAGCCTTTCAGAAATATACAGTGACAGAACTTGAAATTAGCTTAATTCAATAACACATAGCAGCAAAACCAAGACTTCTCCAAACTGTACTTTATGGTCCTCTCTTTTAAATAAAAAATAAAGTGAATGATGCCTTATTTATCTTTCAGGTATAGATCCAGATTTGCTGGTTTTTGGACAATCACCTCCCACATATGTAAATACCCATTCTTCATCTAATAGATGGGACAGACTAAGAAATCTAAAAACTATGAGTTTAGATAAACAACAGACGACCATGATAAACCAAATGCTGTCATCGGTAGAGGCTCCATCATCAACCACACGTCAGGATTTGGTTGTAAACACAAGCAATACCAGGTATTCCAAGGAATTAACCACAGATTCTTGGGCAAGTTTTATTTCCCCGAATTATTCCAGTACCACAAAGATAAATAAGGTGTTATCTAGTACTGATTTGATCAACAATCCAGATAAGACTATTTCTCCTTTCTTTGTGCCCATAGACACAAAATTTTCTCATATGCCTATTCCATCCCAACTCAACAGCAGCAAACAATTACTGAACAAAACCAAGGGGTACAACAGCAAGAACCACACATCTGAGAACGAAGATGCAACACCGGATGGTGCATCTGTGACTTCAAAGCCGTGGCTAGTTCCTGTGGCCCTTGGTACCTCTGCCATCTTTCTTTGCTGTTGTACAGTCATCCTGGCATGCTGTCAAAAGAAGCAGGGCCAGTATAAACCAGGACAGAAAAAGTCAAGATCCAGGCAAATTTAAAAATATAACATTATGAAGGAAGACTCTTCATAGTAAAAGCTGTAGAGATTATAAGCTTTCAAGAGTATCATTTTTAGTTTTCTATAAGGGCAGTTTGGTGAAAATAATAATTGCACAGGATGCCCATTCCTACCAACCTTTAAAAAATGCTAAGGTTTGATAAACGTAACTGCTTTTTAAATTATTTTCATTTTTTTGAATAGTATACCTTTTGCCAAAGTTCCAAAATTCTAACCTCTGCAGTTATAAAGCATCCCGTGCAAAATAGCTTTAAGTGCTGTACATACATTAACTCATTGAATCCTTACAATTTTGTGAGTTAGGTATACTATTATCAACCATAATACTATTATTATCACATTATACAGATGAGGGAACTGAGAAGAGAGACTAAGTATCTTGCCTAAAGTCACACAACTAGCAAGTAAGTAGTGGAGCCGGTACTTAACAGCCAGCCTGGTTCAAAAGTTCATACTCAAAATCACTGTTAGGCGCAAAGCCTCCATTTTCTTAATAAACACAGAAAAAAGATATAAAAGACCACCGTATCTTATTTGTCTCCAGTCAAAATCAAATTATTGTCACATTAATAAAATTTTACAGTGGTTTGGGCAAAAGAACACTATAAATAATTGGTTGCTAACCCATGAGCAAATGCTTCCTGATTTTTATATAGTTTTCTATGCTCATTTAATTAATTCTTCTCAATCCTAATCCAGCACCTGCATTTTTAAAACGTCTTTCAGTAATTATGGCACTGAGATCTTTCAGTTTTGTGTTGATTTGTTTAATAAAGCTTGGGAGTTTAGTTTACACCCTCCACCTGTATACATTGTTTTCCCGGGTACAAATGCGAGCTCTAGGTATTTCAGCTCTGTGCAAGACCACTCTCACTTCTGACACCAACCGTAAGTTTGGGGTGGGTTAGGGGTCCCCAAATCACCCTTATGTTAATTTGCTAGAATTCACAGAACTCAGTGAGAATTGTTATACTCACCGCAGTGGTTTATTACAAGAGAAGAACATGGATTAAAATCAGTCGTAGAAACCCATAGGACAAAGTCCTGGAGGTTTGCAAATTCATAGCTTCTGGTGTTCCCTCCCCCTCCCCCTCGAGACAGGACACATTACCCTCCCAGTGCCAGCATGTGACAGTATTCCCACAACACTGCCAACTAGTTAAGTTTGCCTGAGCCTCAGTGTTTGTTTTTATTGAGGCTCCTTACGTAGGTATGACTGATTACCTGGGTGGTGGATCTCAGCTGCCAGGTGGACTGATTTACCAGTTGATTCTCGAAGCCCCCACCCTAAAGTCCATTGTGACCAGCTCATCCCCAAACAAAGGCACTTCTATGAGGTGTGACAGAGATTACCTCCCAGAAGCTGAGGGAGGAGACCAGAGCTTTGGGAAAGGTCAAATTCTTTATTATTCATCATTACTCCTTCATTTGCCTCTGTGTATTAATACTACTGGACTGATTCATCTACTTTTTCACGGTCCTTCAAAATGTTTCCTTCTTCAATCCTGTTTCTGCACCTGAGTCTTCCTTAACTCTGTATGGGTCTCTAAAAAGATAACAATTCAAACATTTTGTATGCTTTAAATCTGATCTAAAAATTCAGTTTTACCTACTTTGCTTTTCATTCTCTAGTTCCATCCAATGAAAATACAACCTAGCTCTCCCTCTTTTTTGTACTCAAGGCCCTACTGTTGTCCTTTCTAACCTATAGCCTCTAATACCAAATCATACCTTCAATTTGTATAAATATTTGGACAATTGTTTTGAAATTCCTTTCGGCTTTTATTTATGTTCTCTAATTCTGTCAGGCAAAATAAACCTTAGGTGAATAACAAACTCAACAATTCCTTTATTTTGATTTTAATCACTTGAGGAACTTTGGAAGTGGTAAAAAATGACTTACAGATACACCTAAAAACACTGACAGCTAAACTGAATGGAATGTTTCTTAGGGCAGTTCTCATTGTGTCATTCACTCCATTAAGCTCAAGGTCCTTGTACCTCATCTCTTTGTTGAGCTGTGGAAACTCTCACTGGGGAATTGAGAGATGAATACCAGTTAATATCCATTTCCACTTTTCTGTAAGCTTGGGTTTAGAGAAATAAGCCCCGGAAAATAGAAAGTAGGATATTAAACAAAGTTGAAGCAACATAAGTGATTCCAAAGTGGAAGGATGGAACCAATTTTTTAGGTAAGAAAAAACCAGTCAGACCTGCTTCTAATCAGAACTGGCATCTGCGAAAATGCATTGGGCAGATAGCAGCTATGTACACTGAACAGGGGACTGGGTTCTAGGCCTAGCGTCTCAAATGACGAAATCATAATTTAAAAGTAACCAGTAAGTGCTAATTCATAGGGAAACAAATGTAGCAGCTGACAAAATAACTACATGTATAATTTATAATATGTATATATTACAATACTAAAGTTGTTATGATAGGAATAAAATCAAAACACTTTAGAACCAGAAGAAACCAGAGATCTAACTAGTCTAATCACCCCAGTGTATAAATAAGAAAATGTGTGAATAATCATTGCCACTATGCATTAATATGAAAGAAATAACTTTAACTCTGAAGTAAAAGTTTTTTAAACATTTTCAACTTTATATTGAATTAGACAACAATCACATATAGATCATAAAATTAATAGAGCAAGCAGATTTTTCTACATAATTCATGTCAGATTTAATAGTCTCTTCACTGATTCTTTGTAGTGAGAAAGGGTATTTTCATTGTCCCCCTCATTCTTAAGCCTAACAACAGACTTTTTGTAATCTTCAACTTCTTTAGTACCAAGGAGCTCTTCCTTATTTACTTCCAGATCTTTCTCAGCGGCTTTAATTTGCAGAAGTGTTTTCAGGATATTTTTTTCTGATGCGCTATTTTCCCATATATATTCTTCCATGTCTGCTTCAGTCTTATTTTTCTCCCACTCTTCAGTTTTCTGAAAGGAAAAAATCAAGTTCTGAATTCTGAGATATTATCCAAATATTATCCAAAGCCAAAGTTGGGATTTCCAGGGGAAGTGCAGTTTGTAAAATGTGGAGCATCCCTGGTCAATACTTCGTATACACACTCTGATTTGCCTCCTTTACCCAGCACTGCCATCCACCGGCACCAACAGCTTCAGGGCCGCACACTGTTATGTGGACACCTGTTAGCACTCACAAACTCTAATTTCACTTAAAAAGCAATCCCGTTTTCTAAAAGATAAAGAAAATTCATTTTTTGGCAGCTTTATAGTCCCTAAACTCTAATACATCAACAGTTTACATTTTTGAAGTTAAAAATAATGAGTGGAGACTGTATCTTTTTAACATGCCTGTTGGGATGACAGGAAAAACCAATTATTATTATCACATTAAAAATGTAAAGTACATGTGTAATACATGATTTTCAGTCACAATGGTTTTGCATATTCTGGAATTCTGTTTTGGTGTTACCTTTATTTTCTGTTCCTATAACGCAAATAATTTTGCTGAGTCAGTGGCCCCTCCAGTGGCCTATTTGCCTTTGGTGGGGCTTTTCTTTTACCTTCTGCATTTTCTTACAAAAATTACTATGCAATTCTAGGGAACACTGGTAGTTTTCGTAGTAATATAATTCAGACTTAACGATTTAAATGAAGATGTAACATTCTGTTAAAAAAAAAGTCAAGTAATGCGGCTAATGCTCTGGTTCAAAGAGGTTCTGAATTCTAGCACGTTCTTTCCAAATTAACACATAACAACAATCTGAGCTATAGGCTATTACAGAATTGTCCACTATTCTTACATCTCTAAGGTGTTAACCCCTAAAGTTATAACATTTTTAAAGCATTAAAATAGAGGTAGATTTGTAAGGCTGTCAGAAATATTATTTTATTTCTGAAAATTCCTTTTGAAAGAGACCCCACCCAGCCTTTTCAGACAGGGCTCCAAGGCTCCTCAGAACTAAGTGAGCACCATGAAAGAGGTAAACAGTTCTCCCCCCGCCACCCCCGCCATGCCTCTCTCCCATCCCTACCCCCACAGGAAAAGCAAAAAACAAAAACAAAAAACCTCACAGATTTGTCCCTCAAAAGGTAAAATAAAAGCCCCGCCAAAGGCAAATAGGCTACTGGAAGGCTACTGACTCAGCGAACCCCCAGTAAGGTCAATGAAGCCTAGGAAAGAGGCTCTCCTACTACAGAGACCCAAAATAAGGAGAAATCCCTCTTTCATCCTTCAAACAGGGTACCCTTTCTCCTTCAAGAGAAACCAATAGGATGTTGAGTGCTTCCCCTGATCCCCAAATTCCTTAGCCAAAGTAGGATAACTATACTCACAGCCCACTATACTGTCTGCCCCAGCTCACCAAATACAGAATTTATGGCTGAGGACAATGTCTTAACTCATGTTCTAGAAATATATTACCCAGTTGAGAATCAACTCTATGCCCCTTTTTTATGTGGTAGTGAGGCATTAGGGCTGGCTGAGAGGAATGGAACAATGTGAAACACCTTCTTATTGTGTCCTGCCCCACAAACTTGCAAATAATTTCTAACAGCTAAACTCTGAATTTGTACATTAAAAAAATTTACAAAATTACTCCACTCCACATATTTTTTACTCTAATATTTGGGGAAGAAATAAATGTAAGTCTCTTAAAAAAAAAACAAATGGTCCTATCCAATCTTGGGAACGCTTTCTATGTTCCACGGCAGTGTCATAGTTTCTTCATAATTCTAATTTACAAGTGAAATATAATTAATTTAAGAGGCCAACAAATATATTCTATAAACTGTTAAGTAAAAAAGTCAATTAATCTCATTCTTGACCGCTAGAAGACAAGTAATTAAGAGATTATTATTTTAATAAAGTAATTAGTAGTTATTGATTTACAAGAGTAAGAAAGATTACTTAAATGTTAAAAAAATTGTAAGTTTCACCTAGGTTTATCAGGGTTTTCTTAAACACTTTAAAACAGACGCTTAAACAGAAGAGGTAACCAAAGTACATCTACTAATAACTTCCAACATTTTATTTACCTTCCTCTGACATTTGGTATATATAATTCTACCCTGGTTTGCCAAGGTGTGTTATAGGTGTGCCATGATATTGATTCCCTCAGCCCTCAGGTGGCCAGGTGAGCCTGCAATAGCAGGAGCAGCTACAAGCACCCTTCTCCCTTACTTATGTCAGTAAAGAATTTTCTATGTGTGCAAATGACATGAAAAAGGTCAGGAAATCCTGCACTAAGGGATAATGTATATTTACAGGAGAAAATTACCATTGCTCTAAACAGTTCCTGGTAAGAGAAAGTAACTGCATTCTGTAAAAAGTAAGGCTTCCTACTAATCCTTTATAGACCACAATGCAGTGTTGTGCTTCGGCTGCAAGCTAAACAAAACTCCTGTTTCGACATATTCTAGCTTTAGGATCCAAACTCTGCATAGTTGAGTGTAAATTCCAAGATAATGATAGTAACAATATTTTTGTAGCAACATGTATGAATATTCACATACATTAGAGTGAATATTCTAATGGGATAAACAAGGCAACAAGTAGCTTCTCATCCATTCAGATCTCCTTTTGCTGCCAAATAAGTTATGAAAAGACTAGGAATTTCCAATGCTTTTTTAGATTTCCAAATTATAGCTATAAGGGCTGTGTATCTCCTATTTGCCCAAGGTCACACAGGGAGGTGGTGTGACAGTATTTAACATGGGCTTTGGTGTTTTACAGAACTGAATGTAAATCCTAGTTTCATCACTTACTACCGTGATAGGCTTGGATTTCTCTAAGAACAGCTCCACAGGGCTACTCTGAGGATTAAGAGGTAAGTAATAGCCATGTACTTAGAGCACCTGGCTCACAGTAAACATTAAAAAAATGTTTTTTACTAATAACAACTTATTAAGAAGAATGAAGGAGAGTAGTAGTCAAACTCTCATTAGTAGAACCTCAAAATCTATGTTCCTATGTCAAGGGTACCACTAAAACTATTAAGCTGTAAATTAAACTTTAAAGGTAAATATAAACACAATAACACAATATCTGAAATTAATAAACCACTGTTTAAAAGTAGGCTGTATACAGCAGAAGTCAGAATTAGTGAATGCAAAGACAGAGCAACAGAAAACTATATTGTTATATATGAGATCTGTACTATGGGATTATAACTATGAGATTCTGAAATCATTTTTATATTATATTACTTCTACTTAACAGGTCCCAACAAATCTAAAACCAGAACAACTCAAGTATCTGTAACAGACTGAATGCTTGTGTCTCTCTAAAATTCTTGTTGAAATGGAATCCCCAAAGTGACAGCATTTAGGTAGAATCTTTGGCAGGTGTGGCGCCCTCATGAATGGAATTAGTGCCCTTATAAAGGAGACCCCCCTTTGCACCATGTGAGGACAGAGAAAGAAAATGTCACTTAAGAACTAGGGAGCAAGTCCTCAGCCAGTGCCCTGATCTTGGGCTCCTAGCCTCCACAACTGTGAGAAACAATTTTCTGTTGTTTATAAACTACCTTATATAAATCAAAATTAAAACATTTTTTTTAAAGTTTGTGAAAATGTATTTTGGGAAATTTAGTCTGGATCAATGCAAAAAGAAACAATCAGATATCATGTACTTCCTAGCAGAAGAACACAATACCAACTATACAGTAGTTAAAAAAAAAAAAAAAATCAAGCTGGAATTTGATTAAGCCTCGAGATCCAACTATCAATTTAAAAAGTTACACTATGGTGATAGAATCAAGTAAAATTCAAATGATGAGAAAGCCTACAGCAAAAATACATACTCTGTTAAACAAATAAATTGCAAGAAAATAGCTCTACAGAAAAAGCTCCCTTTTGGTTTGTAACTGCTATGGGGCAGCCTTTCAAAAAACATTTACTGAGAACCTACTATGTGCTGGGCAGTACTAGGAGAAATATATACAAAAGCAAAGAGAAAAGCTCTATGAACTGTCTCATGTATCTATCACCCAGTTTCAACAATCAACTCATGGCCAATCTTGTTTCACATATGCTTCTATGCACTGCTCCTTTAGCATGCCCTTACTGAGTTATTTTGAAGGAAATCTCAGACTTTGTCATTTCATCCACAATACAGTCGTATTTTTCTTTAAAATTAAGGACTATTTTAAAAATCATAACCACAATAATATTATTGTGGTATTTTGATTCATGAGAGCCTAACCTAAGTTAGTTCACTCGTTTATTCAATTCATTTACTCTATTAACTAGCAATTCCTATGTGCAGATTATTGGCTTCCGACAGTTATGTTTCCCTGTTATTATCTTGCCCATCTGGCCACAGTTACTGGACAATGCCAGTAGAGTCTCTTGTTGGAGTTTAAATCTAAAGAGAATGAAATTTAGTTAAGTTTTAGTTTTGTTCCTGTGCTCCCCTCACCTCCATCTTCCTCGACCCCAGAGTGACATGTACCAAGGAACGAAGACATGTTATAAAGAATATTAAAAAAAAAAAAGAATAATTTGATTTAAACCTATCATCTTTTTTCCTCTTACAAGCAAAAATTCAATACAAAGAAAAAAGATCTAATAGCTAATTCATGCAATAGTCAGTTTATTCTGATATGACAGAAAGTACAGAAAAACTGTCCCACGAAACACACAAATCTGTCACCTTCTACCATCTTATTTACAACTCCCTTTGCCCAGGCCATGAATCATAGTAATATTCCACTTCTCATGATTACAAGTAAGGCATTGTGCTAATGAGGGAAAACAGTTTAACCATTAAAAAAAATCTAAGTTCTTTGATACTGGGGAAGTAAACAATAAAACGTACAGTCCTTGTCCTCAGTGATCTCACAGTCTGATGGAGTTAGGCAGACATGTATATAGACAATTACCATAAAAGTAATAAAAGAAATGCTAACTGAAAGAGGGAGGAGGGAAAAAGGATGGGCGGGAAACATCTAAGAGAGGTTATATGTGAGATGTATTAAAGGATTCATGACTTTGCAAGGCTATTTTGAAAAAAGAATTATAAGCAAAGAGAACAGCACATGTAAAGTTATGAAAGGACATATTATGTTCATTATGGCTGAGGTACAGGATATATTACCCGAGTTTCCTGAGTAGCTGATAATGAGGTGGCAAAAGGCTGTGAATAGACAGGCTAAGGAGTTTAGATTTAATTCTAGGTAATGGGGAACCACTGAAGGATTTTATAAAGAAATATGACACAACAGACTTGTTTTTTAGAACAATTACTTTAACAGATGAGACAGGAAAATCAACAAAGCTATTACAGTTTTTCAGGTAAAAGGTGATGAATACGCATACTAGGCAGTAGCAGTAGGGATAAAGAAGAGAAAATAGTTTTAACAGCTATTTAAAGGCTAAAACTGAAAAGACCTGGTGACTTATTAGATATCAGAAGAGTGGGAGAGAGAAGAAAAAAGAGTAAACGCTCAGGTTCATGACTTCACACACTAGGAGGAAAGAACACAAACTTTTCTTGAAGGTCTTTAAGTACTTGGTAAGCTCTTGAACATCAGATGAAAAACAAAGTCTTGTCTGAAGGTAAAGAGACATGAGAAATGTCACCTTCATTGCAACATCATCCCACTCAAGAATCTAGAACAAGGGCCAACTGCCTACCATATCAATTCAAAAAAATCTATTTATGTATGATAGATAAATCCCTCAATTTTCTTGGCCTCTCGTTTCAATTCCCATCCACACCCTCAGCTGTGATACTAGACACATGTAGAAAGTCTTAAAAGAGATATGTCAACCATTTAATCAGTTTCTTTATTAACAACACTCAAAAACTGGGGAAAATTACAATCAGAACTCAGCAGCAGAATCACCTATGGAGCCTTTAAAATGAAACACGTCTCACCACTAGAAATTTTGATTCCATAGGGTCCGAGCATCTGTAGTTCAAAAAGCTTCAAAGGTGAGTCTGATGCAAGCCCAGGAGAAAACAGGTTATAAAGACAGATAAATTTTCAATTAGTAGATTGTTAAGTTTGAAAAGACAGAAAGTTAAACTAGCAGCTAAAGTTCAGGTTTGATTTCATCTCTTTTATTTCATAGTATTTTACAATAGAAGTCAAAGTTGTACAAAACTAAATAATATGATACCATGGAAAGAATATGAAACTTTGAAGCTGCAGTTCAGGTCTGAAGTCTTCAATTCATAAACTCTGTAAACTTGCGCTAAGTCCTCTAACTCTTACTTTTTCAATGTATATAATAAAGAGATTGTAAAAGATCGGTTTTTTGATTCCTAATCTTCAAAGTTAGGACAAATTAAAAAATGGGTAGCAAACATTAAATGCTTCTGTGTTAAACAAACAAACAAAAAAACAATTTTAAAGCTCTTTTTAAAAACGGACCAACTCCTCCCTAACCTCCACCCCTGATAGTTTCCTTTTGTATTCACCCAAGATGAGCATTTGAGACAGCACAAAGGTAAAAAAAAGAAAGTCAAAGACAGACGCAGTTGATGCTCAGAGCAACACCACAGAACCACTTTAAAAAAAGGCCAGCTGTGCTGTTTGTCTGGGGTCAAGTGAAAGGTAGCAGGTAAGAACTCTTCACTGTTACTGGTCTACCACCAATGCTCTGACTCATCGTGGGAGTTCCATTAATGTATTTAATTAGTTGTTTTTCTTTAATACACACTTTAATATTAGTGTATGCATAATTAGTTTATATATAAGTTTATGCATAAACACATTTCACATGAACGAGATGCATCGTGCTAGGAGTAGCCGATATATTTCTAGAATACAGATTCTGTTAATATTGTCAAATATAAATGAGCATCATGAAATAAACTCATAGAAGTAAACATCTGTAGAGATCTTCCAAAATAATGTAACTATAACACTTTGCATTTAAATATTTTAAAAAACATATAATAATCAAGTGGAAAGCAAACCTTATCTACACATAACCCAAATCATACATCCATGAAAATTGAGTAAACTGTTACAAAGGTATTTCTTAAAAATTGAACATAATCACTGATTATTAATAATTTTATTAACAGATAATAATATATACCAGCAAGCTAAATTATTGCTAGCATCTAACAAGTATGCTGTTTTATATTATTGAAAAGGGAATTTGTTACTTATCACCTTACCACATTGAAAACCTTCTACTTCAAAAGTCTATTTACAGACATCCAAAAGAATAGAACTTTTAGTATTGTTACCTAGCACTGACCTAGGTACTCTGAAGAACAAAATACAATAAGGTGAGAAGCATGCTAAGGAGGGATTAGTTAGACAAAACATACATGGAAAACAGTACATGATGTAACCCCACAGACTAAGACAAAGTGTAGTCAAGTGCCATACTGACTAAGACAGAAAATAAAATAGTATAATTTGTTACCTATGCAAAGCAGTAGCTAGACAAAGAATAAGAGGTTCATATGTATCTAAGGGGCTAGTATCCAAAATATGTAAATAACTCATCCAAATCAATAGCAAAAACACAAACACCCTAGCTAAAAAAATGGGCAGAAAATCTGAACAGACATTTTTACAAAGACATACAGAGATAACTAAAAGTGCTCAACATCACTAACCATCAGACAAAGGGAAATAAAAACCACAATGAGACATCATCTCACACTTGTCAGAATGGCTATTATCCAAAAAACAAAAAAGATAATCCTTGTGCACTGCTGGTGGGAATGTAAACTGGCACAGCCACTATGTAAACAGTATGGAGGTTCCTCCAAAAATTAAAAATTAAATATGGTGCAGCAATGCCACTTCTGGATGTTTGAAAAAAGCAAAGACACTAATTCAAAAATATATCTGTACCTTCATGTTCACTGCAGCGTTATTTAGAATATCTAAGAAATGAAAAAAACCTATGTGTCCGTCAATGGGTGAATGAATAAAAAATACATGACATGTATATGCACAGTGGAATGCTATTCAGCCATAATAAATAACATCCTGCCATTTTCGACAATATGGATGGACCTCGAGGGCATTATGCTAAGGGCAATAAGTTAGGGAAAGATAAATACCATATGATCACACATGTGGAATCTAAAAAACAAAACAAAACAGAACAAAAAAAATCTGAACTCAGAGAAGAGAACAGAGAACAGATTAGTGGTTGTCAGGGCCTGGGGGAGAAGGGTGAGTAAAATGGGTAAGAATGGTCAATATGTACAAACTTCCAGTTATAAATAAGTCATGGGGATGTACTATGTAGCACATAGTGAGTAGAGTCAATAATGTTGTACTGTCTATTTGAAAGTTGCTGAGAGAGTAGATCTTGAAAGTTTTCATCACAAGAAAGAAAAAAGAGTGGCGACAGAGGTTCACTTGACATATTTTGGTTTTAGCATTTCACAACATATACATCACTGATTCATTATGATGTATATCTGAAACTAATGTGTTATATGTCATTATATCTCAATTTTAAAAAAGAGGTTCAAAGCAGGTATCAAAGTCATGAAGGATATATAAGAAATAAATTCATAGTGAAGAATAAAAAAATAGTAAATTATACAACCTTTATAACACTTTAATATTTATTGCTAAACCAACTTGCTTCTTGCTTTTTCACTAAGTGTTTCCTCAACGGAAGAGATAATGTTTTTACCCTTAGGGTATTAACCTCCATAATCCATCAACGCCTAATGAATATCAGGCAACCAGAAACATTTATTTGTCCATCAACCAACTAAAAGTTCATTTTAATGAAAGCACACTTGATATTTGCAATAAGGATGGTTTACTCTTTCATAAATACTAAAACCACTGTGAAAGAGGTGTTTTCTCAAAAACAACTAGTAAAATGCTACGTCAGCCCAATGTTGACCTCCGGACACAACTCTGTATCCAAGGTGAGCATTTGAGACAGCACAGAGGAAAAAAAAGAAAGTCAGAGACAGACAGCTGACTCTCACCATAGAACCACTTTTTTTTAAAAAGGCCAGATGTACTATTTGTCTGGAGTCAAGTAAAAGGTAGCATATAAGAACTCTTTACTGTTACTGGTCTACCACCAATGCTCAGACTCAACCTGGGAGTTTAATTAATGTATTTAATTAGCTATTTTCTTTAATAAACACTGTGATATTAGTATATGCATAATTAGTTTATACATATGTTTATACATAAAGACACTTGACATTAAAGAGATGTGTCTTGCTGGGGTAGCCAATATTTTTCTGTAAATAAGCTATACTACCTGTTTGCAATCCAGGTCTGACTTACTTTTCCAGTCTCATTTCCTATATCTGCCCTGTTAAATCTTATACACTGTCCACACCAAACTTCTGCCTGCTCTGTAAACCCACAAGGCCTAGAGTCCTTCACCCATGTCTCTTCATTCATACTCCTACTCATCTTCCAAAAGCAGTCACCACTTTTGTGAAGCTTCTAAGGAAAATTAATCCTTGTCTGGGCCTCTCACGATACTATGTTCTTACCTTTATTATCTAGTGAAACAGATTAGAGTTGACCCTTGAAAACATGGGGATTAAGGGCACAAGCCCCTGCAGGGAAAATCTGGATATAACTTTTGATTCTACATATATTATAACCACCAAGTCCTTCCAGAAATAAAGGTACCTAAAGGCAGGGGCTCTTTCATTTTGATAGCCTACAAATACTTATCGTTGTACCATGTACACAAAAACAAAATCATTGCTGATGCAAGAAAGAGTAAATAAAACAACAAACATAGTTTAAGAGTTCTCTAATATAACCTGGTAATGAACATGCACAAGCACAATGAACCTATAAACCAAACATTAATTGGCTCTGCAAAACTTTTTATCAGAAATACTGGCAACAAGGTCCCTTTTAAAAATTCTTTTAGTGACTGTGAAGCTATCCAACTTAGATGATTTTGTTACATGACTTTTCAGAACCACTTTATTATAAAGCTAGATATATTTTTCACTAGCATCAAGACTATCATAAAATCCAGGTAAGATAGCCAAAAATTCATATTTAAAAAGCAACCATTAGTAATTGAATATCAAAACCATCCAAGAACCCTCGGACTTAATTTCAGATCTCTATTTTCTAAAGCAAACGCCTTTTCTTTCTCTCAGAGTCAATGTTTTAGTCTATCTTTCGTGCAAGTTACTTTGTAAAATGTTTCCTCCAATCATTTCTTAACTTAATCATTTGTGGAAGGTTTAGAGAATCCCATGGAACAAAGCTTTTTAGGAAGTTTTGTTATTATCAGTTATGTTAGAATGTGAGCAGGATGCATGTTCTAAAAATTTAAATACAACAGGGCACAGATCAGACTACCTGAATAAAGTCTCTGTCAAATGAAATGTGAGCTGTATACAGAAATTGTGAATAAATGAATTTAAAATACTAAGCTTAATCTATCTTCATCTGTGTATTAACAATAATAGTGATAACTACCATATACTGAGAGCTGACTATTTGCCAGACATTTCATGTAAATTCTCCTTGATCCATCAAAAAACTGAGCATTAGAGGTTAAATGGCCAAGGCTATACAAGTAACAATAATGGGATTCAAATCCAGGTCTGTACAGTTTTAAAGGTTAAAACTTAATTCACTCTTATGCTAATAATGTATAATACTGTAATATTAAAACAAATTTCAAGTCTCTTTGCTTCTTTGAACTGCTAAAGCATAAACGGTCTGATGTAGATCTTTTTACCTTCCTAGCACTGCAATAATCATTCTTTGAAGCCTTACTAGCCTCTCTGCCTGAAGTTTATGCTTTGTGAAATGTTTTTTTAAGTCTACTTTGATACTTCTACAGTTAAATTGTTTTGAAGAGCACACAACAGTGACTTCCTTAGACTGAATCTTTTCAGAGACATTTCAATACTGTGTGCTACATAAAACTACTACTTTCTTCTCAACACTACTTGCTACTTACGTATTAAATGCTCTGAAACTAGCCTAAAAAATAAAGAAATGGTTTTAAAGGGGCTGTCTAAATATTTAATTAAATACCAGGGGTAACATTAATTTCAAGCATGAATTTCATGCTGGTAAAGGAAAAAAGGAATTTCAATTCAATAAAAATTCTGTTCCACCAGCTCTGCAAAATTTCACGGCTCATCTGCCGTTAAAGCTTCTTCACTGATGGTACTTGTTTAGAAAGGATCAAGAGCCAAGTTTAATATAGGAATTCTTTAATTATATCTGTTTACAACAGAAGTATGTGGCTACTTATTCTGGCATCAAAGTAATTAGCATGAAAGATCAAAGGCTTTTTGCATGAATCCAGAATATAAACTTGTTTGGATTTTATGTCATAGAACCACAAAAAGAATCCAGTTAAGTTAACTTTCACTGAATTTATTTATGCCTGTCATTTCCTTTGGGGTAAATTCATTTAACAGGCTGCTGGTAAAATAAGTCTCAAAACTAATTAGCTTTTATTGTTTGGTATTAATTCTTTAAGGGTAGCCATAGAGCTGTAGCTAATTCAGCCATGCTGCTGGTCATTAATTACCTTAAGCCAAAGGCATTTATAAAATCAACTGACAGGAAAGAGAGATTCACTGCTACTATGATGTCGCTCCTGAAGCCAGGAACTAGAAAATCCGGATCAATTATAATAATTAGAATACCTCAAAAGAAGAGAAAAGTTACTTGCTACTTTTTCTTCTTTACAAACAGTGACAAAATTTTGTTTTCCACTCATCCTCTTGGGCTCTGTTTTAATATCAATGAAATGATGTGAGCAGGTTTAGAGAATGGCTTCATGTGTTCATGGAATTACGAAGTTAATGGAGAGAAGGTTCCAAAGGCCATCTAATGCAAGAGAACATTTTCTACCTATAAGAGTAGGCCACTCCATCTTTACATGACTTTCTTAGAAAGTTTTTACTCAGTGAATTGAAGTCCATCTCATTATTGCTCCTACTTTGTTGTATCCCTAAAAGTCATGAAAAACAAATCTCACCCCTCTTTCATATGCAGCCCTTTGAACACCTAAAGAAAGTGACTCTTTCTCCGGCTATCTCCATTCAATCAAATGCTCCTAATATGAACTATCGAGGCCCACGTCTGTTGGGCAAGCTACAAAAAACTTAATTTTATGCATATATAAAATTATTTTAATTGTTAAAAATAATATTTACAACTCTGAGTTACCTAAACATGTTAGTTACCAACTTTAAATCAAGAGTTGATGCTAAAGCATAGCAAAATCTTCCTTATAAATGTATATGCTTATACTAAAACTCAATAAAGTCAGACACTAGACTATTTTAATAATTAATTGCCCTTAATTGTCTCTAATGTATACCAGTAAAATGTTTACATGAAAGGGTATACGTTAACTAAAAATTTTAATAAAAATTTAAAATACCTTGTATAAAGTTCTGGAGCTTTGTTCTGCAGTCTATTTGGAATAACAAGGCAAATTATAAATTCTCAAGTTATACAGATAATGATTATCTTCCATAACTTGGCCAACTTTCAGCCAAAGTCAAAAAGACAAACAAAAAAAGTTTAAAATTCTGAATTTTCCAACCAAAGTCAGAAACTCTGAATTTTAAGGGTATTTTAGTCATGTTATTTCTATAAGATTCTGAGATGAACTACAAAATCTATTTCAAGATCCTTACTTTCAATGTCAGTAGAAGCTATCTATAACATTTCATATATCCTTGGTATAGCTAGTGGTTCATTAAACATGTGATTGAGTATTTGATATACAGACTATGATCATCTAAATTACACTGATAAAATGATTAATTACTCACACACAGTCACTTACCCAAGACTCATGGTATAAAACTGTTAGCAGATACATTGCGTAATCATAATTCTGTCTCTTTAAAGGGCACCTTCAAAAGAGAGAGAAGTCAAAATTCTAAAAATTCAGTATACAGAATTATTTACAAAATATACAAATATTAAACACAAAGGATAACTTATATTTAAGTATTCCCTATCTGCTTTAGGAAAATTTTGTTCTTAGAATAAGACTAATCTATGTAGTTCAAGACTTAAGATTGAAAACTTTGAGAAGACTGATGATAGATGCTAATCTAAATGTTCATCTTCATTTGCCCAGAGCCAATTCTTTAAAAATGAGCTCCACTATATAAAATATTGCTGCAGTTGTATTTCAAATAGAACTAACAATCTAATATTAGGTAAAACTTGTACATAAATATGAGACGGTATATTTAGTTTTTAGGTTAACAAAATAATATAGAAAAGGAAGGAATTAATATTTCTTTAAACATACAATAAAACCATGACTTTGTTTACACTTAACAGTTCTCTAAGTAGTTGTTACCATAAAACACATACACACTGACATTTGTAAACTTAGGGGGGAAACGCTACATTGCTATTACAGAATTGCAAACAATAACATTTTAAAGGTATTTTTTTAAGTTGCACAAACTAAAGTATAATATTTCACATTTTCTAAGGACAGCAAAAAAGAATATTACTAATATATTTCAAATCTATTTTCCCCTCAGACAGTAATAATCTGAAATCATGGTTCCCAAGCTCTTTCCACCTCTAAGCTATTGCCTTCTCACATCTCATGCTCCTTCTTCCCACCACTACGGGATATAAAACCTACTTGATATGAATACCTCCAAATTCTTTGAAACACTGATAGGGAGGGAGAGAGGGTATCTGCCCACTTGCTTTTTTCTAAAGGCAGGTCTTTTATATTTTGACATAATTTAGAAATGACCAAAGTACAATTCTGGAACTAAAATAACCATTTAGGAAAAACATACCAATAATGTTTCTTTAACTCAAATGACCTAATTTATAAATTCACATAAATTTAATACTGCACTTATGAACTTCTTTGCTAGCACTAAAATTCTGCTAATTTACAAAAGTACCTTAGTAAATTAAATTTCCATATTTAAGAATTTTAATTGTGAATTTTTAGATTTTTATGTACTTTGACTTTGTAAAAACCTTTTAAAGCATTAATCGCTAGTAAATCATACTTTAGTTTTCTTCTAACATCTTCCTTGAGTATTATTATATATATTAAAATCAAGGTTAAAAATAATAATTTAACTCATCAAGGCAAGCTTCTCCATATGATAAGGATCACAGCAACAGTGGGCTAGTGTGAGGATATTAAAAATATAAATCGGACTTCTCTGACCTACTAAGTTAATATAAGTTGATATAAAAAGCAATTCTTATTTTCAACGTCGTTTCTTTAAAAAGGGCTACAAGGGGACTAGAAGACAATAAAACAACACTTGTGACCAATCAGCTGAACTTTTCTTTATTACCTATCTGTCTTGATAGTAAGCACATCTGTGGCCTTGCAGTAACGCTCTCCTACAAGTTTAATAAGTTTCTTCTTTGCATGATCATCTAAATTCAAACTGGAAAGTTTAACCTTAAAAATAGAAGAAAAAAAACTTTGAAAAATATTATTTTATATACTTTTTTAATGAAAAAACAGTAGCAATATGATTTAAAGTAACATTAAAATGAGCAAAAGGAAACCTTTACAAATTCCTTTCTATACAGAGTTAGCAACTGGCATGCATTATGAGGACTGATCTTTTACTCATGGAAAAAATGGGAGAGGGAGCAAACCACTTGGAGTTCTTTTTTTAAAAGTTCTGGGCATTAGTACCTTTCCTGAAAAAATCAATGACATGTCTCTGAAAAAAATGAAATTAGGCTGCTTATGAGTTGCACTAATAGAATTAAACTCAATTAGTCTTAGTAAAGTTGAAATATATGAATAAATAAGATAAAACATAAAGACTCTAAGAAATTTCTACTATATAATTATGAGACTCATTTCATTTCAACTAGCTTAGGGGCATTTATTTTAAAAGATACAGATCTCTCATGGATGCTGTAATACAGCATCAAAGAATCAAAAAGATACGAAATAATTCAGCTCAACATTTCTCAAAATGTTAATACTAATCCCACAGGCTGCTAAGAAGAATTATTTATTTAAAAAGGCTACTTCTGTTAAATACATTCAGGAAATGTTGAGTTAAATTGGGTTCTTTACGAGAGAATTTCTTAGAGGTGGTAATATATTAATGAGTGTTCTGAAATTTCAAGATTCAGGGATGTTATGTAATGATTCCCAAATTTATTTGACCTCAGATTTTATTTTTCAAGGACAGTTCATGGAATTAATCTTCCTTAAAATATATTTTGGAAAATTGGACTAAATGAAGACATTTTTTAATTTACAGATAATTAGGATATCACTGAAGGTATCACCTAAAGATGAATAGGCTTAACAAAGGAAGATGTTAGACACTAGAGTATAGTTAAATAAGGTAAACTACATATTATTTTTCATGGAGGAGATTAAGAATAAGAATTATAACTGTATGAAAAAAAAAGGGTAATATTTTACAATCTCATCCATTTCTTCTAACTTTAATAACCTTGCACTTCCCTCAACACACCACAAGACCTTACTTATTTTTCCCACTAAACTACAATCTCTTGAGGATAAGAAAGAAGTCCTGTTCTTGGCAATGGCCTTGCACTTAAAAAGCATGCAGCATATATTTGCTGAATGAATACATAGATGAGAACCAAGGAGGATATATTGTTTTTTAAGCACTATGAATTTTTATTTGCAGTTGAAAACATGGAAAACAAATAAATATAAACACACTCTTAAAATATATAAGTGGTAAGAACAGACTATTAAAAATCAATCCAATAGAATGGTCATATGTTGAAGACACTGTGAATTACCACGATTCCCTGGAAAAAATATGTATCAACAACCAGGTTGTCAGCTTGATGGATAAAATAAGCAATTTTATAATAACTCTAATTGTTAACAATGTGGGGGATTATTTATAAGGCAATCATTAAATGTTCCTACAGTGATGATTATTAATTATGAAAACATGCAAATTTTCATAATTATGAAAACAGATATAGCAGAGAAAAAGAAATGAATAGTTTTTACATTAGGATAGTGAGAATGCAGAGATTTTTCCTTTTAAAATTCCCTTCAATGAATGAAATCATTTCACAAATTTTAAAATTTACCATTTAAAAAATTTGTGTTCTAGCTTTTTGTGTAAGTAGTAGTCAAAAAAAAAAAAAGAAAGGCAGCAATGTTGATCATTATTGTAACAACTGTTAAAATTCATGTTCACACTAACATTGTAATGTTCAAAAATTATAGTTTATGCCAGAAGCTTATAAATATTTCAGACACAGCTGTGTGGTGCACTCACGCCACCTGCTAGCACTCAAAGGCACTGCAAAACTAGTCTTTAACCTGTGCTATATTTGGAATGTTCTGACTTAAAACACAAGACTACATGGAGTACAAAAACTAATTCTGTGAGGGTCCTAGAAGGCTCTTCAAAAAGGTGGGCAGTCATCCTCCAGGACAGGTGAATCAAAAGTATATATTAGTCAGCGCTCCCTAGAGAAATGGCTGATTCTAGGACTGGGACAAGGAATATATAAGATAAGTGAGTTTTGTGGTGCCAAAAAAATAAGTATTTAAAAAACTAATAATAGGGATGGCAAAGGAACAGAGGAGCCAACTGGAAGAGTTCCGATGGCCAAAACCAGGACAATTTGAACAACAAAATAAATATTATTGTATTATAACCCCAAAGATAAAATATCCATGAGTCCATATACTAATATAAATAAGTATAATATAGTATATATATGAATAAGTGGGAAGCAGAAATCTCCCATACAGAAAAATTTCAAGTAATTTATGTGACAATTATCCTTCAAGAATGTAGAGCATTAACTCCCAACCTTTTATGTATCAGCTGTGCATAATTACTTCCTTCTAAAGAGTACAGAATGGAAAGGAAGAACAATAGAGAAACTATATAGTGGAGAAAACTGGCAAATACTACCTCAGCCAAATACTACCTCAGCCAGATGACCGAGGCTACCTCGTCAGTGATAAGTCATGTTAGCGGCCTCTACACCTTTGCTATGATGCGATAAAATGGCACTTATTTCTGAGGTTTTCCTCCCCCAAATACATACCAGTCTAGCCATAAAAAAACAATAACAAATCTAAATTGAAGGACACTCCACAAAAAATATAACTATTACTTCTCAAAAGTGTCAAAGTCATCAAAAACAAGAAAATTCTGAGAAACCATTACAGCCAATAAGAGCCTAAGGAGACACGATGACTAAATGCAATTTAGTACACTGGATAAAATTCTGAACAGAAAAGGAACATTAGGTAAAAAGTAAAGAAATCCAAATATAGTATGGACGTTCATTAATAATGTTATCAAAATGGTAACAAATTTACCACAGTAGTATAAGATTAACAAAGGAGAAATTTGGTATGAATTATTCTTGAAGCTTTTCTGTAAATCTAAAACTATTTGAAAATAAAAAGTTTAATTAAAAAAAAAGTATATCGGGTAACTGCCCCATGACTGTTGTGTGAAAATAATGTGTTATGTATATCAAGACTTCCTTAGCAAAGGAAACTAACAGTGGATTCAAATACTAATTTAGAAGTTACTAGGGCAGACACCTGAAACTGCAATGGCATATGGCAAACACCTGGTGAGTCAAGGCAGGGATTCGATGTTTTCCCAAAGCAACATGATAGGGACAAATTACCCTACTAAAATACTAGCAAAGCAAATCATGATGGAATAAAAGAACGATATACCATAAATTGATCAGGGTTCAGTAATGGTTCAGTAATTAAAAATCTATTAATATAATGTTAATATAATTCATTACTTCAATAACTCGAGATCATTTCAAAATGCTAGTAAATGAGAAATAGGATATATCATTAACACAATGGAGACTATTATCTCAAACTGAATCCAATCTCATACTTAGAGGCTAAAGAGGCACACACACCATTAAAGTGTGGAACAGCATAAGTGACTACATAAACATTATTTTAGAAATTTTATCTAATGCAAAAGACAAAAAAAAAATCAGGCTATAGATATTAAAAAAGGAGAAATGAAAATACCATTAGTTATCATTTACTTCCTGAGAAATCTCCAAAAAAATCAACTGAAAAGTCCAAGCATCCAGATTTTGGTCTCTAAACACCAATGTTCACTAAAAGGTATCTGAGCTCCGTGGAGAAATAGTTAATTCCAGGTCTAGAAAAATAAGTACATAAAGCAAGCCTGGGCCATCTTGTTGGGCCAGAATGCAAGGAAATTTTCCAATGCTAATGAAATTGTAAAAAAGGACACAGAAACCAACTTAAAACAGTTCCTACGAGCCAAAGTTAGATACACTTTGAACATCAAAAAGATTAATGATTTTAGTTGATCAAAATTTACTGAAGATATCCACCTACAGATTACCTGTTCAAGGGAAAAGCAAAAACCAATATGTAACTTCACAATGGAAAGATTGGAATGAAGAGATCAATCTCAGCATACTAAGAATGAGACAACCAAACTTTATATGCTCTCTCAAATCATGCAATATAAAATAATAGCAACATTAAGTGTATCTATCGAAATCTTTTACTGTAATCTAATCAGTTCCTTAAATCTTACTTCCAGTTTATATAAAATATAGGAGGTAGAGAAATAAGGTAAATGACAGAGATAGAGGAATAAGGTAAATGACATCAGGATGCATTCAAATTCAGAATGTAGGAAATGCTACAGGATAAAATACCTGTCTCTTTAACAAGTCTACATCCCTGGGGGAGTAGGAAGAAGGAAAGAGAAGTATTAAGGTCCTTTGCTGTACTAGATTTCAAAAGACATAAGAAACATTACAAGCAAATGCAATTGTCTTTGACTAATTCTGGTTTAAACAAAAGCTACTTTAAAAATTTTGTTGAGACAATTCAGGAAATTTGAATGTGAAATAGGTATTTATATCATATTAAGGAATAATACAGGAAAATTTTTAATTTTTAGAGATAACAGCCTGAAGTATTTTGTGTGAAATTTCGATAAGTAATTTATAAGTAAACTCGTAAACCAAAAACACACAGATACATACACACACATTTGTATGAGCACATGAACACTCAATATTTTAAATTTGTTAACAAAGTGCTATGTGTGTTTATCATACTACTCTATTTCTCCATATATGTGAAATTTTCACAATAAAAGGTTAAAAAACAATTTGGTAAATTAGCCAAGTATAAAGTTAAAAAATAACTATATCATTTTTGACAAGGGTGCCAAAATAATTCAATGGGGGAAGGAACAGTCTTTTCAACAAATAATGCTGAAACAGATGAATATCCCCATACAAAAGAAAAAAGTAGGACCCCTACCTTATACCATGTATAAAAATTATCTAAAAGTGGACCACAGACCTAAATTTAAGAGACAAAACTCTAATAAAACTATAGAAGAAAACATGGGAATAAATTTTCATGACTTTAAATTTCACAATGTTTTTTACATATGGCAGGGCACCAAAAGAATAAGCCCCCAAAATACATTAGACTTCATTACAAGTAAAACTTTTGTACTTAAAAAGACACCATCAAGAAAGTGAGATGACAACCCACAGAATGTGAGAAAATATCTGCAAGTTACATATCTGACAAGGGATAGTATCCAGAATATGTATTAAAAAAAACAGCATCGAACAATGAGAACAAAAATTACTCAATTAAAAAATGGGCAAAGGATTTAATTAAACAGACATTTCACCAAAGAAAATATACAAATGGTTAAGAAGTACTTGAAAAAGTGCTCAACATCATTAATCATTAGGGAAATGTAAACCAAAATCACAAAGAGGTACCATTTCACACCCACTGGAATAGCAAAAACTAAAAAGACTGACAATAACCAGCTCTGGTGAGAATGTTAAGAAAATCAGAACCCTCAAACATTTTTGGTGAAACTTTAAAGTAGTGCAGCCAACTCGGAAGCTAAGCAGGGTCAGGCTTTGTTAGTATTTGGATGGGAGACCACCTAGGAAGATCAGGTGCTATAGGCAATAAAAAATAAGGGATTGTAAACTGACAAAGTCCTTGCAATCTGTAAGGTCAACCAAGGGTTGCCTCCCCTAAAAAAAAAATAAAAAAATAAAAAAATAAAGTAGTGCAGCCATTTTATAATACAGTTTGGCAGTGTTTCAAAATGTTAAACATGAAGTTACAATATAATCCAGCAATTTCACTAGAACTGAAAACATATGTCCACACAAAAACATTAATGTTCATATCAACATCATTCATAATAGCCAAAGAGTGAGAACAACCCAAATGTTTACCAACTGATGAATGGATAAATAAAATATGGTATATTCATAAAATGGAATATTACTTGGCAATAAAAAATGAACAGGCACATGCAACAACAGATGAAACAATGAAAGCATTATATGAAGAGTATTCATATTGTATAATTCATTTATACGAAATATCAAGAATAGGCAAATCTGCAGAGACAAAAAGTAGACCAGTAATTGGCAGGGGCCTAGGGGTGGGGAAAAAGGGGAACAACGGGGTGTGACTGATAATGGGTACAGCGATAAAAATTTCTGGAGTTAGGCATGGTGACAGTTGCACAACTCTGAATTAATAACCACCGAGTTATGTGTTTTAAAAGGGTGAATCCTTAGTATATAAATTATACATCAATAAAGCTGTCATTAAAAAGAACAAATAAGTACACAGAAAATCAAATACCATCAAAATGGCAAAAGACTAAAAAAAAAGCATTTTATAAAAGAATCAATTCTCACCCTCATGAGGATTCAAAGACACAAATTTTGAAAACAAGATATATTTTTTACCTATCAAGTTGATAGGTAATAGTAATATCTAGGTTGGTGAGGGTACAGGAAAACAGGCTTTTTCATAATTGTCTGGTGTTGTATTTTTTACATTTCCTGCAGGAATTTATGATATATAGTCAAAAAACTTAAAAAGATCTATATCCTTTGATCTGGCAGTTCTCCTTTTAGGAAATTATCCTAGGAATATAATTAGGGTTAGACACAATTACTAATTACTAAGGATATTTCATTACATTTTTCTAATACAGAAAACTGTTAGAAAGACTAAAGGTCCTATAATATGTATAATTAAAATAAATTATGGAAGATCTATGATATGGAATTGTTTTTATCTCCCACTTCAGTGTCAGAAAAAGGATTTCTGACTGACCAACATTGCACTCAAGCCTAGAATACTGTCTTGGTGCACACAAGACCTTTGTTTACATGCTGTTCTATGTGCCCATTACAAATAATATTGAAGAATATTTAATATTGTTGGAAACTTTGTAATTCATATTACTAAAAACTGCAAATAACTAAGCAAATGATAGTATCACCCCATTAACATACTCAAGGCTGACTGCATCTGTACTAAATTGAGCTCCTGTAATCAACAGTGGTCATTTTTGAGTAGTAAAATTATAGGCAATTTCATTTTCACTTTAAAACACCTTTTATTATCCAAACTTCCTATGATAAATGTTTCGGTTCTATAATAATTCACACTAAATGCTATTTAAAAATGATGGATTATAATACATTTTTTTTTTTTTTTTTAGCCCTTACCCTTAAGGTGACTACTCGTGCTTTGGGGTTTCGAATAGACGGCCCTGATGAAACATAATCAGCTGTGTCAATCTCAATTGGAAAATGCTTCTCGCATTTCTCATCACTGTCTAGTACAGCTGGCCACTCAGTGCAGAAATCTGAGAATTAAAAAAAGATTATCTCAATTACAGTTTTTCAAGTAAATTCTCATTGTAATGTATGCTACCTGACAAAACCAAATTATTGAGAGAGGTAACATGAAATGAAAGAATAGATTCTATTCTGTACTTTATAGATACATCATCAACTCTTGTCTATTTTCTTTTTAGGTGAATCCTATTAACGGAATGATTTGAGCAGTTCAGGTTTGGTGGGGAGGAGTAAATTCAGTTAAAAAAGGAAGTGTGACTTGACAGAAGTCTATTATGGCTTTGTATATACCGTTACAAATTCCTCCTCACTAACTAAGAAAAACAGTTCATGACATTCAGAGCTCATCATGCTTTTTGAAAAGGCAACAGATAATATCAATTCACTCCCAAATAAAGGTTACTAAAGATTAGCTGAAGGGAAGTGAAAGAAGCTCTAGAAAAGCTCTAAGAGAAAACTGAGACATGGTCAACATTCTTTCAGAAGCTAAGTTGAATGAGGCCTCAAACTGAAACAGGTACAATGGCCTAGGTCATCCTTAAATGGATCCTGATAGTAACTCATGTTTCTTCGATGTGACTTCTGAGCCACCAGGGCTAAATGGAAAGAGGAACAGACTTTACCTCATATTCAGGCAAGATAGCAAACCTAGAGAGAAGGTGGGATCAGGTCTGAGACCTGGGCCACAAGAGGAAGAAGTTCTAAGCACTGAGAACATGGCTCACTGTCTATCTCCACAGCACAGAGGAGTAAACTCAGGCGACATCTGGGAGGCAGCGTGGCATGGGGGAGACTTAGAAGGAAAAGAGCTCCCAGCCTTCCACAGTTAGCTGATTTCATTTTGCCCTATTCCTATCAAGTTAGTGTGGTACAGGTCTCTGAGCTTGAGATGAAAACTTCTGGCACTATCAGGAAATCTCCAAAGGAAATCTCCTTCCTTAAATAGCATCCTTCTAAAATAGCTAAAAGTAATTAGTTTCTTAGGTCAAACATTAGACCTAATGAAACTGTGCTTTCTCCAAAAAAGTAGTCCTGTAGGAGAGGCTGGTCATAATCACAAGTAGACATGGGAGTTCTAAGACTAGGGGGCAGTGAAAGGTACTCTACCAATAACATTTCTCCCTAGCTTACAATTTTCTTATAGTACTTACTATATTTAACTCCCATCTGGGCTTTAACACCAGAGTCAGTAGCTCTGCGTTACAAAGACTTTCCAGATCTGGGACTAACTATATGTTAGCAAATTAAGTGTACACACAATTGTTCACACAATTCCCTCAACACCCTGTTTAAGAGATCAATACTCAAGACACTCTGAAGGGTAAGAAATATCTTTGCAATTAAGAACATCTCATCATATAAATAAAATGAACAGAGCAAGATTATTGAGGTAATTTCATTCCTATCATGGACTAACTCCAATATCCTGCCATATAAAATTCAACAGTGCCGAGCACTTTATAAGAGAAACTAGTTTGAGGAATGTTATGAGTTCCTGGGTTTGTACTAAATATATTTTTTTTAACTTTAAGTAAGTCATTTCAATCATCAGATGATAATTACTGTTTTTATATTAAATGAACTAATTAAATGTTTTAAAAATACAGCCAACTGTAAAGTACCTAATGGACCCCTATTAGCCTTTATTCATCTTATAGGTAGAGCAATGACTAGACTTCAGAAGACCTTGATTTTTACTTAACTTTTGCCACTGATTATTAAAATTTTGGTAAATTACCTAATTTTCCTGTACTTCAGATTTTCCATTTGCAAGTTAGATATAAAATCTAAACTGACCTACTTTAAAAGAAAACTGAGAAGAAATATTTGAAAAGCTTTTGAATTATTTGGAAGATACAATCTAAATTCAGAAGCTGGCAGAAGTATAAAGGCAATATTAAGAAAAGATTAAAATGCTCCCTTAAACACTGTAAAATATGCTATTTTTCTAAATGTGCTGTATGAAAGCCTTTCATTTAAAAATTATGAAGTATTTTAGAAATATCTCATTACAATGGCCAGTTTCTACATTACAAATATACATCTAAAAATAATGTTTATAAAGGGAAAAAAATGCAATTTATCAGTGTCAAAGGATCAAAATGTGATATAGTTTGTGCTACATGGGGCACAAATTTTAAGTGATCAGTGTCAGTCTAACACCAGGTACTAATGAATATGGTACTAAAGAAGTAGAAAAACATGCCAATGTTCCAAAACAGAAGAGCACATATATGAAAGGAGATAGAAGAAATTTTTCCTTCCCTCATTTCAAGAGTAAGCTAATTATTCCTACTTTGTAAGACCCTTTCATATCTTCTTCCTTATATTTCTGAATGGAAGGCCCTCTCAAAAGCTAAAATTTCATCATAATCATGTTCAATATCTTTATTTCTCCTTCCAGCATAATCAAGCTACCTGTGAACTGTTTCTAGATTTATTTTTCTTTCCTGAAAAGTTTTAAGAAGTATACTGCACATTTACATATCTTTAGATCAGCATGAATTTCAGACTTCATTGAAAGGTACTAACTCTTGAATTAAATTTACACATTCAATAACTAATAGCTGTGAATCTAAAACAATTCAAATTTGCTTATTCTACAGGCCAATGAAAATGAGACCAGAAATTAAATTAGAACACATACATATTATGAAAACACAAAAAACCATGAACAAAAAATATATATTTTTTGCTTTCACTTCCATGCACGTGGAAGGAAAAATAGTAGGATGAGTAAAATCCATGTTTACATCTAGAAATCAACAGCTATTGTTCAAAATCAATAAATTCAGGTGATTACATAAACATAAAATAAATATACTCTCTGGGAGTTATTACCAGGCTTAAATAATGATTGAAAGAGAATACTTTTAGCTAGAATGAGGGGCCAGGGTGGGAAAGGAGAAGCATGAGACTATTGCCTTTCATCACTACCTTTTCTATTATTTGATGTTACCACATGTACACATCGCTTCAATTTTAAAATTTGAAACAATTTCTTCGAGATAACTCTTCTCTGCAAAGTATACCATTATTGAACCACTCAGCTTACTCGGCATGCTTCTATACTACAATTTAAATTATATTGATTTGCACCTATTGGAAATACTCTGAAATATTTCAGTCTTTTTATGTATGTGCTTTCTATAATTTATCAATAAACCCTAACCTACCTAAGATTATGATTTCTGATTCTATTTATTATTCATAGCACCTTGCAGAGTAGTATGTAAAAAAGAAAATGAAGTCCCCTACCGTTATTGTATTACTACTATATTTCTCTTTAGTTCTGTTAATATTGCTTTATGTATTTAGGTGCTTCCACATTAGGTGCATAAATATTTACAAATGTTATATCCTCTTGGTAGATCGACCATTTTATCATTAAAAATAAGATTCTTAAGTTCAACATCGATATTAAGTTTATGTAAAAAAAAAATCCCACTTACCTCTAAGAGCTTCACAGTGCTTTTTAATTGCTACAGGAGTCAGATGCAGAAAATTGGGGATCTAAAACAGCAAAATTTAAAGATAAATTAGCCAAATGTCTTAAAAACATGAAAAAAACAATTTTCTCATAAAACTAAATCACAGGCTCAACAAACCTTGTAATACATAAAATTGAGTAATTTTTACAATATTAGTTTTATGTGTTATGAGCTTAAGAAACGAATTTCTTGAAACATATACTCAGTACCAAAATGATGTTTGAAAAAATAAACTTATTTTTTAAGTATTCTTCCTGCCATGAATCTAGAGGTATGTATATTTCCCGTATAAAACCGAAAACACTAAAGGACCCAGACTGTTGTTTAATTATCCTAATTCCCCTGGAATACATGGCATGGTAATACATTTCTCTTTGGTACTTAGTAGATACTTCACAACTAAATAGATGAATACATGCGCTAGCGAATCTTAACCGAATGGTTTAGTGAATATATTTATGATGATACATTAAGAGGCTGCCTAATCTTTCACAAGGCCAATGAAAGTTTAGGAAAGGTCAGAGATTTGAATCTTTCAAATAAATAATTAACTTTTGCTAGTATATTCCTTGAATAATGTTCAGCATCTGAAGGGAAAATTTAGTTAATCTCGTTTGGAAAGAAAACTTGAATGAGCAGAAAGTGACTATAAACGTTATGACTGAAATCTTAAGTGTTGATCAGAAAGAGCTAAATTAAGAATAAATAGGCAATGAAAATTGGGATTATGGGGTGGGTGGCTTCATTCTCCTGTACTTTTATTTTTGAAACATAAAAATATATCTTAAAATTATAAAAGGAAAAAATAATAGGTAATCCTTACAAACATTTATTTGGTACTGTCCTAAACACTTTGCATAAATTTGCTCAGTTAATAAGCTCAACCAATGATATTCTCTAGAAATAGACCACATCATTGGACTAAGCACACAGACGATTCTTAAAAGAGATGGCATGCATTAAATGTTTGATTTTTATGTTTATTAAAATACTATTCACAACCATTAGCATTATTATAAATAAAATACTACCCTCTCACACCCAGTAATCTTTTACAAAGACCTTTTCTTTAAACTAAGTTCACTTCTTCTCTTTCATTTGAAAAAGTTAGTTTCCTCAATGTTTGTTTTCTTATGTCTCTTGAAATATTCTTATTTCCAAATTTCATTTTCTGATCTCTAGAAGCAACCTCTTCTTCATGTACCATTTCAATTTTCAGCAAATTTTTGTTTTTCAAGAAAATTCTCATTTAATGAAAAACATAGTTCATTGATGATAATTCCACTGTATGCAATAGGAAACCCTCTAATATATGCATTCCCAGGCTAAGCATATTTATATTTTTTATTTATATTTTCTTTAAAAACCTGTAGTTCGTAAATCATTACAGATGCTACAACCTGAGGCATTTACTATGACCTATTTTGTTTCAAGACAACTACAATATTATTCTACTTTCTGGGAAAAGTTCTGAAATCTCTCTTTAAAAAAATGAAACCTTGATTCCCCACAATTCTCAATCTCAAATTAGAATATTTCACTTTTCTTAGTTCTAGTTGAAAGATATAATACAAAAAAGGTAGAGCAGAATAGAAAAAAAAAAAAGGGAAACCACAGGACCAATTAATTACATTCTTAAATGCCCGGAATTCTTTGAGTCTTCTTTATCATAGATAATCAAAATATAATATCCATTATTACCTGGGAAAATTTAAATTAAAATATAATAACCTGCTATATATACTGAAACTTGAATTAGAAAAGGGGCAGTTTAAGAGTGGGAGAAGAATCTCCATGTATTTAGATATGTCTCGGCTGATAAACCAATAACTTATCTTACCTTTAAAAGTTCCAGATTTCCCTCCTTTGCCATGGGCACCCCCCTCTTTACCGGATAACCCATCCGAACAGGAAGAGGTACTACAGAGGGTTTAAATGGTGCTGCAACAGGGTAAACACTAGGCCAATCTTGGTCAACAGCCATTTTCTCTGTCCTAGGAGGTAGTGCCTAAGAAACAGAAGGCAGTTTAATATTTTAAACATTAACACATTTTTTTAATTGTAAAGCAAAAAAGACCCCTGCAATTAAGAAAAACACTAGCAAAACTGCAACCTAAGTAAAATCTGACCTCCCACAAAACTGCTGTTATTCAAATGAAAAAGCACCAAACCTACCTAAATATTTCTGCACTGTTTCCTCAAACCCCCTGGCAAGGATTCCCTTTAATAGCACATTTTCTTCACTAAAAATTTCTCCAACTTGTCTACAGCCATGCTATCTTGAACAAGCCTGATCCCGTCTGATCTTGGAAGCTAAGCAGGGTCAGACATGGTTAGTTCTTGGATGGGAGACCACCTAGGAAGACCAGGTGCTGTAGGCATAAAAAATAACAAATAAATAAAAAAATAAGGGATTAAAAGCTGATAAGGTCCTTGCAATCTGTGAGGTTAACCAAGAGTTGCCCTGCCTAAAAATTTCTCTTATTTACTTAGACTTTTAGCAAATTTTTTACATTTTGTTTATCAAGGGGTAACAATATATTCCAAAATAATTGTAAAAACTTCTTTGATAGAAGTCAGTACATTGAGAACTTGGAAATAAGTAAATTAGGGTCAAAAACTAATTGAAAATATATGTAATGAAAAATTACATATCCCCTAGGACCAGGGAATAGTTATATGATAGCTTAGTCAATCACATTAACGTGTGTGTGTGTGTGTGTGTGTGTGTGTGAAACTATATTTAATAGAAGAGGAAGGTTAGCATACAAAAGCATCCTTTAAAGAGGCAAAATTCAGTTACATCTATTTAAGCAATAGCGAAACCAGTACAGTATATGTCCTGAAAGCGGGTTAATATTTCTATGATAATGACAGCTCTAGACATTATAATTTGATGTCATTTAACTTTCAACTAATGTGCCTTTGTTCTGATTCCATGGTCTCCAAGTGACTTCATAATCTGGATTCCTCCAGAGATGTCCACAGGGTGAGGCCAAATGGGTTAGATTAATGCATACATTCCAGGCCCCTTGATTGTTAAAAGAATCATCAAAAATAAATTTTACACTCTGGTTTACGTACTTGTTTCCTGGGAATATATCAGTGAATTCACCTCTCAAAGATGATCCATTCTCAGGGTACTGACAGAGACCAAACTCTAGACTCAGGACTGTGGTCGTCACCAAGCAAACATCCCCTTATGAACCCTTCTTGGGAACCATTCTTCTTCCTCATTGTGAATACCTGCCTCACTTCAGAACTTCAGAAACAATTTAGGTAATATATATTAGAGTACATTAACTATTTACCTTTCTTCTCAGTGGCCTCTGAGATTTGGAAGTTCTTTCTGTTGTTTCTAAAAGAAAACAATAGTTATAGAGTATCTTATAACAGAGTTGTTCAACATTGATCACTAATTCATAATTCAAACACGATTTAAGGTATTGAGTAGCAAAAAAAATGAAACAATAACCCACTTTCTGTAAGCTCAGGAACTAAAATCATCTTAATGAAAAATCAGAAATAGGTTAAGAAAATTCCAGTTACTTAAATATAAATTGAACTCATCATCTAAAGAAATATTTTCAATAAATTTTAAAATTCGTAGTTAAACTCACATTTCCAAGTTAAAATAATATAATTGCTCATATTTGGAATTATTCTCAAAAAAAAAACCTTGAGTTTTTCCTTCTCTATTGTATATTAGAACTGCCAACAACAAAAATTATAGCCATTGCTAATAAAGTACATAACTGTAGAGAGGGCAGATTACCTATATACAGAATATACCTTTCAAAGTATTATCTTATGCCTCTCTAAATGTTTTGTTACACTAAAATAATAATAGCTATACTTATTGAGATCTTTCATATGCTAGACAATGCACTAAATGCTTTTCATCATTATCTCATTTAATCTTACTCTTCACAAAAACTGTAAGTACTACCATTATCCTTGTTTAAAGGTCACTTAGAAGCAAGAAAACTAAGGACCAAGACTTCATATTCTTAAACTTTACATCACATTCTTTACATCTTTAATTCATCTCTCTTCACAAAGAACCACAACTCCACTGAACCTCTAGTCCCTTTAGTCTTTCTGAACTTTCTGTTCTTTGCCTGGAACATTCTTCCCTTCCACTTGCCGGACTTCTGACATCTTCCTCTTTCCTACCTCATTTCTTTACCAGTCAAATTCTTATTTATCCCTCAGTAATAATTCCTTTAATCATTCAAAAGTTATTTGAGTGCTATTGTGTGTCAAAAACTCAGTTGACAGCAATACACAAAAGAAACATAGTCCTTGCTCTCAAAGAGCAGAAAGTCTGTCAAGATAACTATTTAACAAGTAATTTCATTAACAATGATAAATATTAACAGAAACATTTAGCAGGAGATAAAACCTAGTCAATTAGTTGGAAAGTCTCCCTGAAGAGGCTGACTTTAAGCTAAAACCTTAAGAATGAGCAGTATCCCTGGGAACAGGCAAATGAGAAAGTGTTCTAGAGAGATAAAAGATGGAAAAAAGCAAAGTAAACAAGTTCAGTATGTTTGAAACTTTAGTACAGCAAGAACACTGAGAAAGAGATTGGAGAAATTTAACAGGCCCTCAACCATGACATATCATTGGGAGAGCTCTTGATTTTCTTCTTCCAGTCTTCTCAATCCCTATAAATTGTATTGCCATTCATCCAATTACTCAGGATGAAAATCTTACATGTTGCCTTGAGCCTTTTCTCAAGACCCATCTCAAATCTCAAACCCATGAGTAAGTCCCATTAGCTCTACCTTCAAAATATATCTCAAATCCGACCATACCACTGCCATCTCATTTGGACTACTACTACAGCAGCTTCAAAACTGATCTGGCTTCCGCTTCTTACCCTCCTAAAACTAGTTATCTACACAGCAACCATTGATCTCTAAAAGTGTAAATCACATTATATCACTTCTCTGTTCAAAAACTTCCACTATGATCCCAAACTTATAAAATCCAAGCCTTTACAAGGTCAGGCCATTACTTATCTTTCTGACATCTTATACTACCAGTGCCTTCTTTGCTCACTTAGCTCCAGCCATGTTGGCCTTCTTTCTTTTCTCTGATCACACCCCTAACCTTATTCTCACTTTGCACTTGCAGTTCCCTGTGTCAACAATGCTCTCAGGTCTCAGCATGGTTCTGGGCTCTGCTCAAATAACTTTACCCCAAGGTGGTCTTTCCTGACTACCTACTTTATTCTACCCTATAGCCGCTACTCCTCCAATTCATCATTCTCAAGACCCTGCTTTCTTTTTCTTCACAGCACTAATCACTACCTGACACTGTACTGACCTTCAGTTGTTATAGTCTGATGTCCTCCAAGGTATGTAAACTTCATGAAGTGAGGGACCTTTGTTGTATCCCAGTATCTAGAACACTGTCTAGCATACAGTAGGCATTAAGTATTTGTAGAATGAATGAATTAAAAATAAAAAAAGAGACAAGTGTTAATGCTACGAAGAATCACCATGCTGCATTAAGGGATGTGTCATATTTCTTAAAGCACTGAGAAATCATCTGTAAATTTTGAACAAGGAAGTGATAAGATTTGCTTTTTGAACACTTCACTCTGGCTGTTGTCAGAACTCAATGCAGGAGAGCGAAATTAAGGATCAGTAAAAGGAACTGTTGTAGAAGAGATGGTGCCCTAGACTGAGCTGTCAGTCCTATAAAGAACGAGATATTGTAGAAGGTAGCACGGACAGCACCTGGGGCACACGCCCCACTCCTAGACAGAGCTTTTCCTGACTCCTGCGGGCTCCTCCTCAATGCTCCCAAGTTACACTATTCGCGCTTCTGGTACAGCATCTCACACTGCATAGTCTGCGTTAACAAATTTTTTTTTCCCCCACGAGGTTCCTCCAGGGCAAGAACGGTATCGGGCATCCCTATAATCTCTCTTGAGTGAAGGTCACCTCAATAATGCCTGTATGAATCAAGGTCATCCCATCTGGTGGCAGAGGTAGGCCTGGAATTCAGAGCTGCAGGTTGTCCTGGACATCCGTGTGCTCTTAACGTTCTGAAAATCTGCGGTCCAACACTGCCCAAGAAACATTACGGCGTGCCAGTGGCCGTGGGACGGACACCAGAGAGCGCAGGGAACCGGGGAGGGAGCGAACAAGCACGTAGCTCCCAGATGCAGAAATCTGCAGCTAGGAATGGGGCGACACGCGTGCAGAGAACAGGCCCACACCCACGGCTTTTCTACTGGGGAGGCCGGGGCAGCAACGCGCTAGCAGAGGATTTAACGACCCGCCGGGCGGCTCCGGCTGCGCCACCGCGGCAGCCATCATGGGTCCGATATTCCGCCCTCTCCCTCCCCAAAGCCTGGAGACGACGCACCAGACACTCACGCGGTCTTGATTTCTGGGCAACAGTGGCCGGAGACACGGCGCTGGAGAAGGCGCGGAGGGTCCTGGCTGCCGGCTGCAGGGCCAGCCACGCGGGTGGCGCGGCGGCCGCCATGGCCGCGAAGACGGCAAGCCGCGGAGGACAAGCGAGGTCGCGCGCCCGGGGGCGGGCCTGAGGCCGCTGCCGCGCAGGCTCGCCCCGCCCCTCGGGTGTGCAAACCCGACCCACGTGGGCCCGCGAAATCAGCGCCCAAGTCAAAAGGGCACCCCAAAAGTAGAAAAAAAGTAATGGAATGAAGCCAAAATATTTCTTAAAAAATTGACGCAGTAAGTGCAAGGACAACTGCAAATAATGATCGTAAGGGATGAGGGGAAGGAGGCTCACAGCGGGCGGGTGTGTTCTGGGTGGGACTTCGTAGGGCCCGGAGTCAGGCAGTTTACCCTAGGGCCCTGCTCCTTTGCAATTGCTGCTTTTCTACACTTCCTTGTATTAAAGAAAAGCATTCGGCCATTCCAAGAGGTATGCACCAAGGGGAAAAGCAATATCCGATAGTAGTTAAAAGAATGGCCTCTTGAGCCAGACTACTTGAGTTTAAAACTTGGCTTCACCATTTCTAGGCTGTGTGAGTATAATTAATACAAACATAGAATATTGGAGTACAGTGAGCACATTGTGTGCACAGACTGTAACTAATTCAATGACTTGGTTAGCTTATTTGTAGATCAGATTAAAATTACAAAAAGTCAGTACTCAGCAAGACCTAGAAAATAATGGTCAGTCTTTAATGAGCACTCATTTTCTGCCTTAGGATGGACTGGCATACAGCCCTTAAGAAAATTACCCTCTATTTTTTCAACTGAGAAGTATAATATTTAATCAAAATACAAAATTATAATAACAACTGAGAGCAAAACAACTGACAACTGACTAGTAAGCATACAACCAGTAGAGCAGAAGTGTGCAGGTGTCCCAAAGTATTTCTTCCTGTGAGCATTCAGTATGCCATAGGCCCATCAGTATGTGAGGGGAATAAATGGCTTTATAGGCACAAGTATTTGTAATAACAACCATTCTCATCTTTTCTGGCCTCTTACCATCCCATTGTTGTTCCAAAGCAGCAGTACGATATATTAGTTTTCTAGAGCTCCGATAAAAAAATCTTACAAACCTGGTGACTTAAAACAACAGAAATTTATTTTCTCATAATCATTGAAGCTAAAAGTCCAAACTTTAGGTGTTGGCAGGGTTGATGGTTCCTTCTGGAAGTTCTGAGGGGAGACTATGTCTCTCTCAGCTGCTGATAGCTGTTGGCAATCCATGGCATTCCTTGGCTTGTAGACACGTGGCTCCAGTCTCTGCCTCTGTCTTCACAGAGTGTTCTCCCCTCTCCTCTACTTTCAATGTTAAAAGGATGGCCTTTTAGCCTGATGCATTTGAGGTTTGAATCCAGGCTCTGCTTCTTTGTGATCTTGGGCAAGTCCACTTAACATCTCTTAGCTTCCATTTTAAGGAAAATAGGAACAGTATCTTCCTCGGGACCATTGTAATTCAGTGAGTTATATTTCAGAAGGCATAATATAAATGGCCATTGGAATTAAGCTTAGAGTCAATACGGCAGCCACTTTTTCTCTTGAGTTTGTGTATGTTAGTACGACAAAGTGCAAGTCCTATATCATAGAAATTTAGGGACAAAGGGGTCTGAATCCTTATATAATGTTTATATTCAGAGAATTCTCAATTTCTGAGCAAGATGTTAAGATACTTAGGTCCTCAGTCTACCTCCCTATGCTTTCTGCTTTTGTTTTACTCTCTCCCTAAGAACAAAGTGGATAGATATGACGAGTTAAAGGAGACAGAAATACTTCTCATTGTTTTCCCAGGCATCAAGTACAATAAAGTTCATTTTATATTAAAAGTTAAAACTCATTTGTAATGTTTTAGCAACAGGCTATCTGTTTCATGTACTGTAAAGAGTAAAGCATGTACTATTGTATACATAGGAGTTACTAAGAATTCCATAATTTTTCAGTTGGAAAAGATCTTAAACTGCAATCACACATGATAAAAATCTCTTTTACAACCTTCATGACCAAATAATCCAGCAAGTTATAGAAATCAAACTGGTTTCATGGGCATGTGACTTGCATTTAGAAGAGCCCTATGCTTGGCTTAATGTTCTGCTGTCCTATGTCTTGAAATTTTTAATCATTTTTGAACAAAGGGCCCACATTTACATTTGCTCTGGGCCTCACAAATTATGTAACTAGTCCTGTGTAGAACAATTTTAAATATTAAGGTTTTTTTTTTTAATAATAGGTGTTTATTATATTTAAAACCTGGATTAATCGAATGACAACAGTGACTTTTAATCAAAACTAACTTCTTTATAAAAAATGAGCAAACAAACTATGTCTGTCTATTCACTAGTGTGGTAATATACAATATGCAAATATCCATGTATGTGGATGGACTTTGCAACCTAAATATCCATCGAAACAGTATTGGTTACATATTATGGTACACAGACAATATAGAGTACTACTTAGGCACATGTCTTAATCATGATTGAATATGAAAATTACCTCAGGAGAAATTAAAATGATCATTTAGGTCCCCTCCTTCTGAGATGCTGATCAGTTGGTCTAGATGTGTTTGGAGCATTGGTGTTTTTTTTTTTTGTTTTAAGTTTCCCAAGTAAATCTAATATGCAGACAGGACTAAGGACCATTGATGTCAGCTTTAAAAAGAATCAGATAGATATAAACTTATTAGCATAAAAAAATTGTCCACAATACATAGTTAAGTTTTTAAGGTTTTAAGGCTATGGACCATATGATTCCATTTGTGTAAAATATTTTTAATCTACAGTACAGGTTCTAGAAGGATAAACAGCAGACTGGAGGGAGTGAGTATGGGTGTGGAGGTGAGACCCCTAAGGACTTAATTTTCCACATTTCTGTACTTGAACTTTTACATGAGAATGCAGATTTTTTAAAAAGAGAAAGCACTATTTTTTAAATCAGCAAAAGTTTCATATTTTTATTTTAATTAAAAATATTTTGTCTTTTGATTTATATCCAGCTGTTTATAACACAAATAGAATTTGTACTAGACTCTTCAAAATTTTGGTACACTTACACTCTAGTATAGAATATGTTGTCACAAGCATTGCGTTCTTTGAACTAGTTAAAGTCATTCCTATTTTACAGATAACGAAAGAGTTAAGCCACTAGATCCTGCTCTTAAGAGAACTGAGACTGAAACCCATGTCTGATCCAAGTTGAATACTCTTTCTACTCTACTACACCACCTTCTTGATAGCTTACTCTATCCAACATTGCTGCAGACAGGGGTCACTATTTGCCAAGGAAAAACATTAATTGAGTGTTAAAACCTTCCAGGAACATTCGAAGTAGGAATAATTATTGTTTAACAACTTCAAGAGATGTCTCCTGGGTCTAGTCGTGTTCACATACTGAAGATAAAGGGCTTAAATGCTCTCCTTGATCTTTTGGTTTCCTGGAATGAAGGAATGTCAAAGATAAATTTAGTTCTGCTTTACATGTATTCTTCATATTTAAGAAGTTTGGAAATACATTCTAATTGTGATATATTTCATGCTTCTCATCCAATTATCAGCAAATGCTGTATGCTTTTACTTTCAGCTATTCCTAAATTTGACCTCTTCTCCCTTCCTCCTCTCCCACTTTGGTCCAGGCCACTCTTTTCTCTCATCTGATTTACTATATAATAGGATACTCCCCCAAAATAGGGATTTTGTTCTTTTTACTGCTGGGTTGGCAGGGCATAGGACAGTGCCTAACATGTAATAGGCATTTAGCAATCATGTGTGATGTGAATGAATATACCTTCCCTTCACACTTTTAAGCCTTTTTTGCTTTGACCTTCTAGAAGAATAGAGGGAAAATTGTTTCCACCCGAACACAACTGTTATAATCTCACCCAGGCTTTTAAGCGGAGATGGTTTTTATATGTGAATCTACTTCCCTTACTGCACAAGCTAAACAAATGTTAGTCATTATTACAAGTGATTGTTATATGGGTTACTATGTGTAAATCTAAAAGGTAAAGCTAATTCAAGCTGACCCCAAAGTAAATTCTACTGGGGGCCTCTGTGCAGAGGAAGCAGTTTGGGATGAGACAGGAGTAAGGGCAAGGGGTTCAAGGAAGCAGTGCGGGTTTTGTTTAGGAGTCTTGAATTGAAACTGGTATTGCAAATGTAATTACACCTGTTATGCAGTTTTATGCACCCACCACCTCACCCTCCCATCTCCCACCCACAGCAATAAAAACATATTTTACACTTTTAAGAGCTAGACTTATTGTTTCAAATAAAGACTTACTTTCTTTTTTTTTTGGCAAATCAAATTCTTTTATTATTGAGTAAATAAAAATTAAGCCAAATTGTCAGTTTTCCCTGCAAAATGGGCTGGGTTTTTTTTTTCCTCTATAATCATTACACGTATACATTTTGACCCAGGTGATAATTTTCATTCAATGGAGGTCCAAGGGGAATCTCATGCTTTGATGATGCAAGTGGATGAACTTGCTTACTTGAATAAAATATCTTTTTCTTTTCATCTTACAGGCCAGTCTCATCGCACATATGCAGTTCAGAGGATGCTAATATAAGCCTTGCCCACCTCCCTTAGCCCATCTTTCTTACTCAGACAGTTTCCAAGCAGCTCTCTGATGGAGACACAATCTTCAGTTTCCAGGACAAATTGTGTCACGGCCTTCCCTCCTGGTAGACCGCCCTTTACTGTCTCACTTTTGACACTGTCCAGGACAACTCCTCTGATGTCTTTAGGCTTTCCTGGCACACCAAAGATGATGAACAGGCCCAGACAATCCTCTCCTATCAATTTACAGAATTCGTCCAACTTATCAAATCTACTTGTCTTTCTAGAAGACTCCTCTGCCTTGGCGTCTGGACTGGAGAGGTCACAAGGTTTAGATTCCGCAGGAGGGAGAGGAGACATCTGCAGAGTCTGGACTGCCAGCTGAAGCCTTATTTGCTTGTCAGATCCCCAAAAAGTCCAGATCCAGTCTGCCCCAAACAGGAAGGCCTGGTGCTTGGTCATCTTGGTGGTGGTGAGCCATCTATCCACTCCCTTTTCTTGGCAGAAAGTGACAAAGTGGATTAAGAAGATCTCGTTCAGAGTGTTTGGAGCTGGACACAGATTGCTCAGAGGGTCTTCGAATCCAAGATACTCTTCAGTTTCTGAGCTGCATGGACTATAGCACTGACCACCTCACAGATGCTGAGATCCTCTTTGCTGTCCTTCAGAGCCAACTCTTGAGATGGTTTTTGTCCCATTTTCTCTGCACCTAATCAATACTGCCTCCAAATATCAAACATGGGAACTTTGTTCAGAATGTCTTTTCAGTGTAAAAATCTTGCAGCAAAGTCGCATCTGTTAATGTGGTTTCGGTTTTCTAACTCCACAGCTTACTTGGCATAGCTAAGCATATATACATACAGCTAAACAAACAGGCCTCCCTGTTTGCCAACTGGGTGTGTTGTATTCATGTAGATTCCTACTGGTTTATTCAGTTAGAAGTATTAACTTCCACCAAAAAAGTCTGTTCTTCTCTAGTAATATTCACTCTATTTTCAATATTTAGTAATCTCTTCCAAGATGTTTCCTCTTTTCAAATTTGTTAAATTAGAAATAGCATTTAATTCTTTACAGAACCATACACTTCCTACAGCTAACTTCTTCAAATTGACAGGTGGATCATTTCTCTTTCCTTTTCTGAGGTCCCTCTGCCACAACCCCTAATCCCCTAGCTCAACTGCCTATGTTTCTTTTCAACAAAAGTATACCTCAAAGGCCTCAAATTTCTACCTGCAGATACATGCTATAAACCCCAAACAAATTCATGGGAGTTTGTGTTTGTGTTATTGTTCTCATATCAGAAATAAAGCCTACTGGTTATTCTGAACAAAAGGAAATAAAGTTACAGACAAAAATATGTGGCAATTATCAATTGACTTTATTTCTTTTCATATGGTGATACCGGCAGTGTATAATACTTTGTAAATAAAATATATTCATCAGAAAAATTTAACCTTATCACATCTTATCGGTTATGTTACATGGTCCTGAATAAAATATATTTGGCATCTATAGCAGTCTCCTGGTATTTTTAACCAGGTTTGAATAACAAATTATTTTTTAAATGGTGATGTATATCCACATTAAAATAAAACACAAGCTCAGTAAGAGTCCAATACAGTTACCAAATAATGAATGGTAGGGAGCAAAAGTTATTATTAGCATCAAATCATTTTAGTTATGAATGAATAGTAATTCAGTATTACAGTTTCCTTGACGAAAATCTTGGTGACTTGCTGATAACTTGAAAGATTATACAGCTGACATTAAATACAGTTTATAAGCAAGTCCACTGACATGTATCGAACTACCTAGCCCATGCCAATTTTTGAAAACCTGTCTTTACCACACTTGGCTATCATGAGTAATGGCATAGTGAAAACAACATTTTTTCCTAATACTCCTGGAAAAGCATAAACAGTAACAGTTTTTGCTGTAGCTTTCATTTTCTTTATAAAGAATATCTGGGCCCCATGCTACAGAAAAATATGAATTACATTTTATCACAATATAGCCATTATAAAACTAATTTTGCTGCCTCAGAGTTCATTAACTCTGAGGCAAAATGTTCAAATATTCCACTTTTTAAAAAAGATTCCATTTGTTGATAGCCTGAGAAATGTACAATTAATAACATTAGTCAGACTGTTAGTATTTTGATGTAACAATATATTTAGCAAAGAGGGAAATAAGAAACAATACTGTAAAGGTTTTTGTTTGGGTTCGGTTTCTTTGGAAATCATTTCTACAAATTTTGGGGGAGCTTTAGAATGCATTCAAGTTGCAGTATTTAAAAGTCCCTCGAGTTCTTCCTTATGAGTTAAAAGAATAGAAGATTAAGGTTGAAATTCTTAAAAAACTAACGACGACTTTGTGATGTGTCATCAAAGAAGGGTTGTTTAATATATACTGATTTAGTTGAATGATCAACATCATTAAAATTCAACTGTAGAGAAAGATTGTCCTGACCCCTCCAAGAACTAGCTGGCATATGAACATGTTTTTCAGTGTGATCTTTTTTTACCATCTTCCTTATGTCACAAAATAAAAGTTCTATATTCTATGTACTAAATATATACATATATTAGAAAAATATATAAAAATAGGTCAGTAAGAGGCAAGTGGATGTGTGGCTGGCATTTAGTGGGACACTGAATGCTTAAGGACATTCCACATGTTTGATTCTGAGAGCAAATCGTGTTCTGCTTCAATGTCTGCAGTGCTGTCACACCAACATGACATGATTATCCACATACGGGTTACTGCTTCCCAAATCATCCACACTGTGAATGTGAGTGGAAACACTATGGTGAAGTACTCACATTAATTGCAATATTTTACATATAATATATCACAGATTTTTACATTAAATAGAGGAAAAACAATTCTACTCTCATCCACCAGTGTCTCGCTTTCTGTGGCAACTTTAGAATAGGCACATATCCCCTGCTTTCCATATCCACTTCCAAACAACCAATATATAATCTGCTGCTTGTTGTATATACTGTGAGCGTTTGAGAAATTAAGTAGAGAGAGACCAAGGGCTCCTAATGCTCATCCAGGTGCTACGGTCAAACGTTTGAGTCTTCATCAGTGATGCTGGCACTGGGGGAACGGGCAGCAAAATCTTTAAACATTTCGTCTTCCTTTAACATGTGCTGGAAAACAGGGAGATGGGAGTCACACACACTTGAGAGCCAAGAGCTCCAAACTACACATTCTCTACTATATGCATGCAGTCCCTTGGGGTTATTTTCGAACATATATTTAGAATAAGATTTCGAATTCATTTTACAGACTTACTGTTAGGTTGTTGATGCCTTCAGAGAAAGCACCTATCTGCCTCACTGTCCCTTCTGAATCTTCCATCTGTAAAGAACATACCATAACATGACATACTCAGTTGCACTATCACGAGGAAATTGCAGCAAAATGAACAAAAGTCTAAGAAGAAATAATGCAAGTTGTATTGAATGGAGTAGGAGCAACAGATCACTTCTGATGATAATTTCCTCTCACTACTGCATTTGGATGTTAAATATTAAAAGAGACACTTTATCGGTACATCTAGCCTAATGCTCTAATGTTGACAATGACACCAAAGGATTTTTGAATACAAGGCAATATTCAGACTCATGACTTAATACTGAAAAGACTAAGTAGTATCAACTGTCCATTCCTGACTTGTTTTAATACACAGATTGCCTTAATATAGAGATAGTCTAACACGGGTAAGTGGCACAGGCTTTGGAGCAGGCTGGCAAATTAGAATCCTAGCTCTTCTACCTTAGGTAAGTTACTTAATCTCTCTGTGCCTCAGTATCTTTATCTCCCAAATTAGGATGACAATACTCCCTATGTTTTAGGATGATCATGAACATTAATATATGTTAAGTACTTTGGACAGTAGCTGGGATGTAGTAAGCAATCTGTAAGGGTTCACTATTATTACTCACTATCATCTTTTTTATAGGCATTTAAAGAAAACTTCCTTGATTAGAAGACACAGTACACACAATTTCTATTTAGTGTTCAATGCTGGAAGAACTTTAAAATAGGAATACAGTGTTGTATTTACCTGCTCTAACCGGTCCAAATCATCTTCATCATACAGGCGCATGTCCAAACCAGGTTTAAACCCTTTCTTAGATGTACTTCCTGATGCCTGTCCCAATTCCATTGGACACACATACTCTTCCCCATCTTCCTGTTTCTTTTTTCTCAGATTCCCAAAATTACTGAAGGTAAGTTTCTTTGGCTTTAAAAGAAAGAAAGAAGAAAAAAAAATCCAGGGATTTAGTAAAATTCATGCTGTCGTTATGTCATAAAAATCATATGACAAAGGATATGTATAACTTAATTATTCACGTCATCATACACAGAAGAGCAATTGAATGATTAGATTTATATGACAAAAACAAAGGCATCCTCGGCATATGATCGATGCAGCCAAACATGATAAATGACCCCTGTTATGAATCTCAGATTACACTTGTTTTCCTTATTCACACCAACTGGCTGCGTAGTCACAGTGATAAAAGCAAAATATGCCAAGAGACTTAGTTTTGATTAAACAGGACTTAATGCAATGGGATTTCTCAGGACTAAATCCAATTTTATAAGGTTTTCTGATCTAAGATCAGTAGAAGAAAATGGTCCTTACTGTATTTTCTTTTTGGGTGAGGCTATAGTATCTTTTATGCCTATTCTGCTTCCAGGTGACTGCTAAAAGAATCCCTGTTCTTTTGGAGAAAAATTTCCAATGATACTTAGAAGGGAACCTCCATTTTAGCCATTGGATAGTCCCTGAGACTATCTATCTGTGAAGGAGATGGTGATCATGCTGATGCTGTGAATGTATATAGAACAGATTCTCTCAGAGGTTTCAAATCCAGCACATCTTTTAAGGGGAAAGGGAGCTGAAGAGAAAGTGTCAGGCAGGTAGAGGGAGTAACACAACAAAACAAAACAAAAACACTTGGTACCTATTTGTGAAGGAGCTGACAACCCTATCTCTACATTAAGCTAGTTGAGAGAACACTCAGAGGAGTTAACATAGAAATAATCTAAAAGAAAAAAAACAATCCAAATTCTATATGATTTATGATCCAGGCAAACTAGGACTATCCATTCTCTGCTGGCCTACCAGCATAACATTTCTTAAGTATCTTTTCCTAACTTGCAAGGTTGGTCAATTATAAACCAGACAAGATGAATCTGTAAGAGGAGAAATGCAACTCTTCTACTTGATTTATTTGTAGGGAAAACAGGACACTGCAATTAGTATTTGGGTCCAAGTTATAGGCTCTCTGCACTGGCAAAGTATCAATTATAAAAACCAACATCATGTTCTTTATTATTGGTCACTCCAGTAAAATAAATGATTTGAGCAAAGATTCCCCCAGGAGGTAACTTTCAAAAATGCATTTTCATGATTACTCTTAAAGATGCATTTACATTCAACCAATCCACAAAACTTAGTAAACTCCAGAAAATAAGATAACCAAGTAACAGTCAAAATTGAGCCTTTGCTTTAGTTTTTGTCTTTAACTGATCATTGCTTTAATAAATTATTAAATGGTGCGGGCTTGAACAAACCTTCACTTTGGCAGTGGCTGTGAGAAGTACATAATCTGGTAACTCCATGGCATCACGCTTCTGGTGTTGGGCCTCAGCACCAATCAGAAGGTTGAAATGAGTGGCCAAATGTCTTCGCAACAGGGTCTTACTTGGTGGGATGTTCAATAACTGAGCCATTGTTTCTACATTAAAACGAGGTTCTAGAACCTATACGAAAAATTAAGATTGTTTAAGGTATCATATATCATATATGTCTGTATTATGCTTTATAATTTGCAAAGCTCTTTCATTTAGTTATCTCCAACGACTGTCTCAGTAGCAGCCCAGTGAGATACTCAGAGTATGCACTTTGATCTTTAATTTACATGTCATTTCCTTTATTTTGCTCAAGCTAGTGAGAGGTAGAGCTGGTCCTGACATCTAGGAGTTACAAGGTCAGGGATTCTGCTTCTCTGAAATGTTGCATTTGGGATGCCTTTGGAAGCCAACTTCTCTGCAATATCTTTATCTTTGTGGAGATTTTAAAACGTGATCATTTGAGAGTCAGTAGCAAGATGTTATCCAACATAAAAGAGGACAATGAAAGAAAAATGGGTTTAAAGCTGATTTAAAGTTATATCATAACTAGAAATAGTGCCAGGAGGGTTGGGGTAGATGATTTTAGGATTATAACAAGTCAACCGATCAAATCCTAATCATTAGACTAAAGGAGACAAAATGATAAGATGTCAATTTTTAACTTAAAACAGAGTTTTACCATGAGCCCACCATGGACACCACTGCCTCTGAGATTGGGGGCATATTCTGCCAGGTCCACGGAGCGCAGCCACTCCATCACTCGATGGTTGGTCCACTGCTGAACCTCTGATGGGGTGATGCTGTTCTATGGGAACAAAGAACAGCCAAGAGCTTCAGTCGTTAGCTATGGGACTTCAAATACTAACCCTGCATGTTCTGTCTAAAAAGTTCGCCCTAGGGAGCAGTGTTGCTCCACAGCCTGCCAAATGTTTACAGAAAGGGTAAAAAGGTGTCTGGTAATTGGAATTCTCTTTGAAAAAAAATTATGTCACAAAGTTTCAAGCTTTTTTACACACTATTAAAGCAGTACTTTAAGAAAGGAAGTCTCTTATAGTGATAGTTAACTCTGGCTTAAGGAGGCAAGAAAATAAAATACACTAAAGGAGGAGGGTAACTAGAAAACAACCCTTGGCTTCAGTTACACAAGGAGAACCATCACAACGTGAGCAGAAGGAATATAGGAAAACCAAGCCTAGGAAGTAAAGGAGGCAGAATGTGAGGCTCTGCGGGAACCACAGAGGCTACCTCATCAGACGGCCGCCTCCGCAGACAGTTTGGTTCAAAGTTATTGATCCTCAGGACCTGGATGGCCCTTTTGATACTGAGATGATGCAGCACACTCACAACCTTCAAAGACAATAAGTCATCCTGCAGAAAAGAACAAAAAGTGGAGATTCTTGAGAAGGTGGACCTCCTCAGGGACATCTCAGAAAACGCTAGTCCAAGTAGAACAGCCCCTCTACCAATAGGCCCCGGGGCTTGTTAGTGTTCTGAAAGCTTTTATTTAGTAGCAGGACAATTTTCCTTTTCCAATCAAAATCTTCTCCAGGACCCCAATATGTTAAGAAAACCAAAGTTAATGTTTTCAAATGAAGCCAACTTCCATCTATTTCTCTCTCATCCAGATGCTCTAAGATAGGATTGTGGGACCCCCATAACTCTGAAAAACACAGTTGGAAAAGCAATTGCTGGGTCACTACAAAAGGTGATCTGCTTTTTATAAAGCAGGTAGCTAAGAGCAATGTTTGTTGATGATAGAGACTTGCTTTTCTGGGCTAATACACATCACAGGTATGAGGAAAACCAGGAAATGGTCCAATAATACTATCCTCCCAGCCTCAAGAAATATCTAGTTCTAGATTATTCATACTTTATATAGCAGACATTGTGAGAATTTTGGAAAAACTATGCCAACCAATCCCAAGGTCTTGGGTAGAGTTGAGTGTAAAGAAATGAAGAAGTTATAAGTATCAACATTTCCTTCAAGGAATAACCAATCAATTCCTTCAAGGAATAACTTTCACCAGTCTGTAGGCATTGGGCACATTTTAAACATGCCAAACACACCAAAACCAAATTACTTTAGAAGAAGGTGATTTGGGGGCAGTGTCAAGAGAAGCAGCAGTCTGCTTCCAAACACACCCAGAAAATAAATAAGGAAAATATCAATTTTAGGCACACTTTATTGACAACATATTTCTTGCGAGAAAATTCTTAATTATAAAAATGTTTTTAAATAAAATTATTAGACAATAAGTTAAATCCTTAAAGGCTACTTACTAACTGAGCAAAAATTATTTCCTGAATTTTTTTCCGGATTGCCTTCTAAAAGGCAGTGCCTTTAAGTTACAAAGAACATTTTTTTTTTTTTAATTTTAATCTAAGATTGAGACACCCATTCAAAACATTTCCATGTGGGCTATTTCCAATTGACTAAAGCCTGTCAGATTTTAAAAAAGTCTAAATGTATAATGTATATGATATAGATAAAATGTTAATTACTTTAAGGATTTTAAAAGTAGGAGCCATTTCCTTTTTTAATCAAAAATCCTGTTTTTGGATTTTTAAAAATCTTTTATTTTAGATTTTCAGAAGAGTTGCCAAAAATAGTACAGAGTTCCATATACCTTCACCCAGCCTCCCCTAATGTTAATATTTTTTATAACTATGATATATTCATCACAGCTAAGACATTAACATAGCCATTAATAGAATTGAACTACAGGCTTTATTCAGATTTCACCAGTTTTTCCATGAAGGCCCTTTTTCTGTTCCAGGATCCAATCCAGGATGCCACATTAAAACAGACATTTTGTGACTTAGAACTTCTGGCATCTAATTTTCTAAAGTAATTTATTCTTTTATAGCCATGAAAGTTATACATATTTTTTTTTTATGATTTTAAGCCTCAATCTGCTTCCATGGGAACTTTCTTATACCTAGATAGGTAGGTAAATATATACTGAATTTGCTCCAGGCAGAGCTGTGAACTATTAAAAGCAGGGATCTGGAAATAGGCTAGGCTCAAATGTTCTAAGCCTTTCCACTACTTTCTAACTGGAGCTTGGTTAAGTTACCCAATTTCTTGATTCCTTTGTTTTCCCATCTAAAAACTGAAGACGATAACAGTGCTAACTCAAAGATTGCTGAGACTTGAGTATTAATATGAGTAAAGTGCTCGAAAGAGGGCCCGACATACAGTTAATGTGGGAGTTATTGCATGTAGGTTTACATGATATGCGCACCAAGGTACAAACTCTGGTTCAGTCATAGAGAGAAAACATATCCTATGAGCTAAACTCCAAATTTCGCTGATACTGGAAAACTCCTATTAAAGTTAACTGTTTGAAGCTTTTAACTTATTTAAAGGAGATGCTTGCAGTAGCTGAATCCATACCCTAGCTCACCAAAGGCCATTTATATAAAACTATTTGAGGTAGAGCACAATAGTCCTAGGAATCTAGAACATGTTCTCCTGGAATCTATCTCTCCCCACTGTTGTAAAGTAGGGGAAAGTCCTTCTACCCGCTAGATGAAAGGCTGGACATATGAAATAAATAATAATGAAGGAATCAGAGTGAAAGTCTACCCTTCCCTGCTACTTCTTTACCCCAGCGACCACCAGCCCTAGCAGAACTGGGCTGAAGTGAGAAGGGCGAGAGGGTTTCAGGTAACAGTTCTCAAACATGGATGGGAAAGGAGAAGACGGCTTTTTGCCTTTTTCTAATTTTTCATGTCTCTGTGGATGTCAGGTCAGAAAGGTAGCCTTTTCTGAGCATCACTTCATATAGGAATATATAATGTAGAAATTGCCAGGATTTCAACACTCCACGTTCTGTTTTTTTAAACATCTTTAAAAGACATCATTCATACACCATAACGTTCACCCATTCAAAGTGTACACTTTAACGTCCACATTACTGAATACAGGTAAAATCAACTTTCTGGACAGTTTAGTTTAAATTAGGTTTCGTGTAGCTTAAACAAGAGTCTCAAATTTTCCCAAGACTGTTGCAACCACCAAATCCTACAACTTCACCTTAATAGGAAATATTCCTGCCCCTCTCCTCAGTTTAAAGACTTTCAATCTCTGGAGGAATCATTGTGAAAACACTGCCTTTTGCTTACTCTATGTATGTGTTTTTCAGAGAGAAATGATTTTACTTTCCCAAACCCCAGGAGTGAATCACTTACAACGGTCATGTAATGAAGCATTCGACCATCTACTCGTCCTTCATCAAACTGGGTCTTGTACTGGGGGAGACCAATATCATCTAACCATCCTGAAAGAGAGAAATCTGTGTTGTTAACGAGCCATGGAACACCTGTTCTTGTGATTAGAAAGAAAAAGCAGCAATATTTACACATTTACATACTTAGTTAGGAATTTAAGAATTTAAAACCTCTTACTAGTGACCCAGTTGAAATCCAGCTTTCCATGATTGGTTTCTTCTTCAGATCCCAGAGCTTGCAGTGCCAGCTGGAGTTTCTTTCTAAGAGAATGCTTGATTCCAAGTTCCTGAAATAATAAACAGAAACACTGGCTTTATAATTCTGTCAACATGGGCTAGATGCCACTGGCGAAGGACACAAATTCCTCCAAAATGAAGCTAGCATTAAAGAGCCAACAATTACATTAAATCAGAATACTAACTCAGGCTAGTATAGTGTTGCTGAACAAAAGGCCCCTTAAAAGCCAAGACCATTGCAGTTAGTTTAATGCTGTATTAGACGTTCATGAGTAGGCTCCTTCCTTTGCAAGAATGAAACTATAGGACAAACAACAGGAAGTCTACCCTTATTTTGCACAAAATGTTCAATAATTGAGAAATAATTGGGAAGAAATGTTATATAATGGAAGATAAAATGCAGGGCTTTTTTTTCCCTTTTGCAAAGTGAAGTTGAATTGCATATGTTATATTGAGGAGATGGGCTAATCATAAGCCGCAAAATGATTTTGAGAAATTTGAGCTGAAGATTTACTATTAAGCCTATACAATTATTTTTCATTAAAATACCCAGTGGCTTAAGTGCCCCATAGGAATCATTACGACCAAGTCCTTTCTGTTTTAGTCCCTGAGAGAAAAGAAGCATGAAGCAGGAAACCTAGACTTTTCCAAGAGTACTGACCCCACCCATTCCTCTTTCTGGAGTAGAAAACAATCATATACATTTATATTCTCTGTCTCTCTGTCTCTCTGTCTCTCTCTGTCTCTGTCTGTCTCTCTCTCTCTCTCTCTCTCTCTCTCTCTCTCTCTCTCTCTCAGTATCTATCGTGTAACCAAATAGAGAAGCAGTTACCTTCTCTAGATCTTGTTGAGAAGCCTGCAAAAGTGTTTGGCCAGACGCAATCCAGTGCTTGCCAGAATTCAGGTAGGACCCCAAGCCTTGTTCCATAAGCCAACTGCAAACCTGCTCCTTGGTCCACTTGGCAAATGGCATATCTAGGTCACTACAGGAAAAGGAACAAAGGCGTGAAAAACAATTCAAAGCCAATCCTGTGGCTTATCATCAAAGTTGAAGAACTATATATTAAACCGATATGGGAATTCCCTAGTGATACATATTTGACCACGGAAACCTTAATAATCAGAACATATTTGTAAGAGGAGGGGCCATGGAGTTGAAAGTTACTTTGTCAGATCAGTCTTCCTTTCAAATGAAACCACAAAAGACTCAGTGTGATTTAGCAAAAAACATATTCTATGGAAGAAGACTGAGTTAAACCAACAAGTCAAATCACTGTACTAGTTTCAACTGATGCTGTTTAAAGACTGATTCCCAACAGAAAACACTAGGTCAGATGGAAGGAAACAAGTTAAACTTGAATTACCTGTAGCAGAATTATGGTTTCTCTCTAGATGGTAAATCAATGAGGAGGGCAATATGCCATAACTGAGTATAGGAAAGTAGTCAAAGCAAATTTCTGTTTTCTTTTACTTTGACATACACATACATTCTTGTTTGAAAAAGAAATGTGCAGATAAGCAAGACTTATTTTTTTTTTATGAGCACAAGGCAGTCCTCTACTGTGTACAAAGAGAACATGTGGCAGATGAGACTGTTCGGTATTTGAAGAAGGCCAAAGAGAGTTTCCTTGTTGAAGAGACTTGTGCCCAGTCTTCTGCATAGGTAGGACCATGTTTAAAAGGTTTCCAGACCATTATCACTTTTAAAAGATTTAACATCAATGATCTGTGCTATATGTTTACCAACTCCACTCTTTTTATGCTCAGTAGGTCAGTGCAGTAATTCCAAACAAGCCCCGAACTGTGATAAGGGTGTAGGAAAAGTTCCTGGTTCTTAATAGATAAAATCTTACATAGTTCTGATAAATTCAAGAATTCTGATAGGATTTATATCTTTAAGTGCTTTCGAAGACTCTACTAGTCACTAATATTTACGGAACAGTTATTATTTGCCAGATACTTAACACATATTAATTCTTAACACATATTAACTCATTTAATCTTCACAACCACCTTTTGAGGTAGATACTAATTTTTCTTTGAGAAACAGAGGCACAGAGCATGAAAATAATTGTTCAAGGTTGCCCGACTGTAGGAAGGGGTAAGGCCAGAAATTAAATCCAGGCAGTCTGCCTCTAGAACCTACTCTTAAACACTACACTATTCCATCTTTGCAAGGCTATGTTTTAGGTACTTGCAGTTATTTTCTATGAAAATTTAAGTCCAAGAGTCATTCTAGTACAGATGTGCTGAGATTTTAGCTCTGTCTCCTCACCTAGCTCGTTTCTTCTGTACAATTGTTTACCAGTCACTGACAAATTACACTGCTTTAAAGGTTATAGACCCTTCCACTAGGCACAGAAGCAAGCAATGGATTCCATCCTGTAACCCAGGGATAATACTAACATTGCAGGTGCTCCCGAGGCACTGATACTTGGGTAGAGATGCAAAGTCCATTAATTTTGGCTGTTCTTACCTATTAGATTGTCCCAAATCTCGAGACCAACCCAATCGGGGCCCAGCTGTTGCCCTTGTCCCTCCTCTTTTGAATTCAGTTTCGGATATGTCTTCTGGGTTGAAGGTAGTCGACTGACTTCTCCTAAGTCTGAACAGAAGATACAACACATATTGCCTTGCATTAGACCTGTATTGTCTTGTATTTACACACATTATAAAGTTAATCAGAACATTTTTAACTGGTGCATACATCTGAGCCACTCCTCTTTGTATGTAATCAGAATAGACATTTGGATTTAAACTTCGAGACCCAATGAATTAATGAATTCCAAATCACAATCTTCCTTTCATAAGAGGCACATCAAAGCTTTACAATTTTGTAACCATTTTCAGTCAATTTTCCATTTGTTCCTACATTAGAACAACATATAAGACAAAGTCCATTCCACTTGTTCACTCTATTACTTACTTTCCAAAGAGTTTCATGATGCCTCTGGACTTCTTTTTGGAATCTGGAGATGGTGGAGATATCTGAAAGGGACTGCCCCCTTGTGAATCTTTTGGCCGAGAAGATACACCAGCCAGATCTAGGTGTTCGGCTGTCTCCTTTTCTGTTTCAGCTATTCAAAGAACAGAATATAAACTTGATGAATTTTGAGATATGAAATGAACATGACTAGATGTTAACCTTCTTGGATTTAGCAACTGGTAAGAATTCCTCTTCTGTTCATCTATAAATCAGTGATTTACAAAGAGCACCCTATGGATATTAAAAATGTACCAAAAAAATGTATGTTCTACTCTACAGTCTATTGTGTATAAAGTTAACTAACCTAGGAATTACAACCACTTTCAGATTTGAAGGTGTGATAGGATTGCCATCTTCCTTCCTTGAGTGACTTGAAATGATAATGAATTTATTCTCAATCTTGCCATACCACTTTGTACTGTTGACTTCCTCTTACATCCTTCAAAACGACCATCTCCTTTAGCTTCTTGTCATGACACTCTCCTACACGAGCCCTCTAATGGTTCTTCTTTGCTGGAGCACCCTGTTTTCTCTTTTTCCTGCACTCTGCTCCAACCCAAGATTCCGTTCTAAGTTCCCTCTGCAGGATCTCTTGAAAAGCTCACCCACTCTATGCCCAACACTAAATGATGCCTTCAATATTGAGAAGCAGTTGGCATCACACTCTCTGAACCTAATCTTTGTCCTCAGCCTCAGTATCTGAATGCTGTATATAGTCCCAATTTGGTGTACCAGGGACATCTTGGATTCGGAAACTCCATCCAATTTTCCTGAGAGTCTACTCTTAAGTTTTCTTACTTAATATTGCATTAATATTAATTAATATTCTCCCTATACTCCAGTTCAAACCCTTTGTCATTTCCTTTTCATTTCTTCTTCGCCTTTGGCATTTACTTCAAATCAGTTACCAAGTTCTGGCAATTCTTTATTCAAGAAATTGATTAGTGTTTATAACCTGTTACGTCTTAGGCATTGAAAGAAGAGTGAACTGGATATGAATACATTTTCTTTTGATATAAAATTAGTGCCTGTTGATTTTGGCTTAAAAAATGAACATCCAAATTTGCTACTCCAAGATTAAGCTAACTATTTTAGTTCTTTCAGCTGTTCCTCAATGGATGATCCCACACTAGCACACACAAGGACTGCTGTTTCTTCACTGTGAGATTTCACACTTTTATAGAGGAAAGTAAAAGTGCACAAAAATCACAGGAACAGTGTCCTTAGCAAGATATAAAGGTTGCAGAGGCTGACTTTTCTACAAAGCAGAGCTGTGGTTTTAGGTTATAGTAAGCAGCATTTGCCTCTTAGCACTGACAATATATTTCTTCTAAGAAAGATGCCAAAATATTTGAAAATAGTTATTTGGCTGATCGGCTTATTTTTTATTCATCCAGCGTTCATTTTAGATATTTAAGATTACAAAGAGGAGAAGTCACCTTTGATGATCCATGGACTAGATATGTAGATATCCATACAAGGTTAGAGAACCTGTTAGGAAAATCCAAAGGAACATTTCCATTCGAAGACTACACCCATGAAGGGTATGGCTGTCCCTGAAATGCCGCCTAGTCCACCCTCATTTTAAAAGCACCTCATTCTTATTTCTTTATTTATTTTAAAAAATTATTTATTTAAATTAGTTTCAAGTATACAGTACATTGGTTAAACATCTATATATTTCATAAAACGATCCCCCCACCTCGTTTTTATTTTGAGAATTTTTTTTCCTCCTCTATCCTGCCCTTTGAAGAGGAAAACTGAGCTCCTAAATCACTTTACAGGTGACTCCTCGAATAACAAATAAAGTTCTGTCACTAAATGTTATCTCTATCTTTAAGGCAATAAATATCAGAAGAATGATCCCCTAAGAGAAGTCTAAAAAAATCATTTTCAGTGTCTTCCGCAGACCTCTCAATTTAGCTAAAAACATTTCTTTTTGGAGCTGGGGAGAGAAAATGTAAATACAGAAAAGGAATGGCAAGGACATGGGAGTTAGTGTGAGAGGAACTGTGCTCAAGGGTGAAAGAATTTACAATGTCAGGACACACTCCTGCCCTGCACTCAGAGGGATGCGGTGCACTCCTAGATGCCCTCAGAGCTACTTGCAAGGTGTCATTAGCATTGGTTAAAACAGCATTTATGCCTAGAAGCAAAGACTCTGCAGAGAGTCCTTTTTAGCAGAGGGTGGAAAGAACACTCTGGAATAGAGAACTACGTTTTTTGATTGCTGCCAGCTCGTTTTCTAGAGATCACAGATGCCAAGAGCAGGGATTAGCTCGGTTTGGAACGCAGCGCTGGCAAAGGCTGGCATGCAGGGGTACGATACCTAAGGTGGGTGCACTGGCACTTCGTTTACGATCTTCAGATATCCCAACAACGCACACAATCACACGCAGCCCAATGGAGAGAACACAAGGGAATGACAAAATGAAACACAAATCAGACTCCTACTCCCAAAATACACACAGTGGACGGGAAGGCAAGCACTGCACTGTGCTTCTGGCGTCACACACAGACTCCATTAGCTGTGTTGATATGGGGTTAATTTATCCACTTGAGAAATAGATGGGAAGCTGTTTATAATGAAGTTAGAGAGAAACAGGGTTTTAGGTCTTTCTTCTAAATTTACACCCCAGAACTGAGAGCAGGGTGAGAGTCTACTCAGAATTATCTTTACACCACTAAATTAAATCATGAAAGCATTTTTTTTTACTTTGTCTCTAAGCCATTTACCTTCTTTTTCGAGAAACAGAAATGTATGCAAATAGATGAATAAGGAAAGGGAAGAGATTGATCTTTTCCTAATTCTGAAAGAATCGAGGCAAAGGCATTTGGGGCATACATACCCAAGTTTGGTGCACTTGCTGTCCTCTTGTTACTTTTTTTTTTAAAAAAGCCACGACCAAAGGAAGATCTGCCTTTACGAGTGCCAAAGGGGTTGTCATCCACAGAGGCATTGTGTCCTGAAGCTTTGGGAGGGAGGCTCTGAAACGGGCTGCTTGCTTCTGGAGCTTTGTCCTGAGAGAGAAGTAAAAGTAACTGAAACGCGGCACTAATGCTCACAATTTTTAGTACATGTCAGGTGCAATACTAAATATGCATGTGGTTTTATTTAAAAGAATAACTGAACTAACATATTGATTATGAATGTTAAGTGCCATATTAGAAGTTTAAAAAGTCAATTCTAAAAGCCACTTAAGAAACAACAGCAGCAACAACAAAAACAAGTTCACCACTAACCTATGGTCCATGTGTTTAGGACTTCAAAATATCAGGATAGATATAGGAAGTCTCAAACTTTGTCTGTCTCTTCTCCCCAAAGACATGGAGATAAAAAATTATAGTAGCAGTAGATTTCTTATTTTTCTAACAATTACAAAATGGATTTAGTTATAACAGAGTTCACATTCTTTATAACTACATTAATGGAAGTCCAATATAATATAGTTATTCTACAAGGTAGGCGTTAGCCCCAAGCTCCTATATCAGCGGTATAATGAGATTCTACTCCAATTATTTTAAGTATTCTTCTCAAAGAATTAATAATAAAATGAAAGTATAATCAGCAAATGTCTAAAATATTTTTTGAAATTGGATTCTGGGGTACATTTGTATTTTGCCTGTAAGTTACCAAACGCGGACCACCAATTTTCAAAGACATACATTCAGATGCACTTAATATTAAAACCCAACTTGCTATAATTAAATTTTTCTTGGTTGATTCAGAAGCTGCTTCAGATTTTCATAGTATTTCAAGGTCCTTATCAAGAACTTCAATTGTGATTAAATTATGCTTTTAAATATTGCTTTTTTTTTTTAACTTTTTCATTATTTGAATAGGCAAATATAATAACATGGTCTTGTTATAAAGTTCCAGTATTATGCAATGATGCTTTTGTTCAGATGTTCTCAATTCTCTACATCTCTTGCTCTGTTTCTTTTTTTGTGGAGGTGAAGGGAAGGGTGAGGGGATATAGGCTTTTAAGGTAGTTCCTTTACTCTACATATCTACTACTCATAGCAACTCAAAGCTTATAAACGCCGTAACTTAGTGGCACAATTATCTATGTCTCAACAATGATGTCAAGATCATTCAGCTCTTGAGCTGGCAAGAAAAAAGAACAGAGGATGACTTTAATCACAGCTGTGTCCACTGTGCTTCATCAGTTATACCTACATTATGACTCAAGGCACTGAGACCCAACTGCATCTGGAAGTAGCGTGACCACCCGAGTGAAACCTTTACAACATTAATGATCAAATATCAGAGGAAAGAAGAACCTGAGCCCATGAGTCAATGATGTCTTTAAAACAGCGAAATGTTTGCTGTGGTTGTATAAAATCGGTTGCTGGTGATCTAAGAAGGGCTTTCTGTGAGGTCAAAGGGAGCCCAGTCACAGTCATTAGAACGTCACACCGTATGACTGAATCTTATTTCTGTTTTATAACTTATGGAGGTAAAATTAATATTACATAAAAGTAACTATCCCTATCCTGCAGGGAATAATTCACTGGCATTTAGTACATTCACGATGTTGTGGAACAACTACCTCTATCTAGTTCCAAAACACATCACATTCTTAAGTAAAACCCCTTAACCACTAAGCAGTTTCTCCACATTTCACCCTCCTCCACCCCGGCAACCACCAATCTAAATCTGTCTCTATGAATTTATCTACTCTGGACATTTCACATTAATGAAATCATCTAAATGTGACCTTTTGTGTTCAGCTTCTTTCATTTAGCATGTTTCTGAGAGTTTCGGTTTATTGGAGGCACTTAAGCAATCCTATGTATTAGAAATCTAAAACATTTTTACATTTGGACATAAAAATTACCTCTGAAGGCTTCTGGACAGACTCCTTTTCCTGTTCAAAACGACAATATTGAAAGTTGTTATAGCAAGCTATTGATTCAGAATTTATCACATAAAATTCCATAAACTTACATATACTTCCAAGCTACGAAATCTCAGTTTCATTCATTTTCGACAATGCTTTATTAAAGCCTCTATTTTTGGTTTTACATACTACTTTCGATCTTTCATATCACACTTCTTGATATTTATCCTTAACCGTGGTCTCTAATAATTTTCCATTAGAGAAACCACAAGTTCTTCTGACGAGTTTTATTTGCAAAGTAGGAAAAGATGAAGATCCCTAAATAGTTTCTCTCAGGGTAATAGACACGAAAAACACAGAACCAACCCCGTCCGATGACTCTTTCTTCAGATTGCCCAAGCTGCTAGACTTTTGCAGACTTGAAGTTCTAAAAATAAGAACAAAAATAATTAGAATTAATAATAAGTGGCTCTGGTGCCACCGTGAAGTAGAATATCTTGGAAAGTAACTAAAATTGTGTGTGGGTTGAATCTTGGTAATAAAAGAAAATTGGATTCAGGCAGTCACTTATGTGCTTAAGTGAATTATAACATTTAGTTCTTTTAAAAGCAGGGGTGGTTAAGTGTCCTGCCAATAACTCTAAATGTCCTGCACATGTTAGAGTAGCTGGAAAAAACTTAGGAATATCCTTGTGATGTCAATATTTAAAAATTTAAACCAGTGTGTTCCATGGACTAGTGCTAGATCCTCTGCATGTATATACATTTACAACAGGAACGTTTAAAATACTCATGTACTATTTTCATGTAATCCTTCTAATTAAAATAAAGAATAAAAATTTAATTTTCAATTCATGAAGAAATTAATTTTCTGAGCCCGGCAAAGTACTTCAATTTATTATTCTGATCAAAGCATAATAGAAGAATCCCTATTGCTGACCATAATAATTCATTTGCTGTCCTAGTGAAGGCAAAGTGCCGCTGTAAACATCCAGAGACTTTCTCTTTCACATAATTAGCATTCAATTTTATAGGGCTGGTCTCAACCAAAATCTGAAGGTGGGAATATGTGACCAGTTTAAAGAAAAAGAAAAAAGTTATACCTTTGTTCTGAGAATAATATAAATATACAAACCTGTAAAAGGCATTTCTCATGTATTTATGTGTAAATAAGTTTTTAGAATATCAAATAAAGTAAAAGATAATGGTGCGAAAAGATCTCATCTTTGAGTACCACTCTAAAAATAATCTTCCTAATTTCATCCAGACTTTAACTTGGATAAACATGGATATTAGGTCAGTTTATTAACTTGAAAGTACAAAAAACCATTGCAGCCTTTCTAGCCATCAATCACATCATGCTCTGTGATTCTTTTCTGCAAGATTCAAAACATGTCAGCACAAAAATAAAATTAAAAGCATGAACTTCAAATGGAATCAGTGAAAGCTAAAGAGCTACAGGAACTTGGCATGAGACAATGATAAATGAGCAAGCACTTCTTTGTAAACTTACAACCCTCACCTCCACCCCCATTCAATCATTACAGCTGCGTTAATTTATTACGGCCTCATAGTCATTCACTTATAATATAGGTTATTGTTAGTTTAACAGAAGCTTAGTCTCTCCCAAATTATCTGTCACATTTTCAACATTCAATAAACTGTAACTTACGAAAGACTGTCACACCCTTGGGTTTCAGAAGCAGCACCAAGGATCATTTTTCCATTACTAAAATGCAAAAAGAAAAAAAAAATTATGAACTTCACGAAAGAAAAGGCCATATAAATTCTAAATGAAATGAACTGTCAAAAACAAACAACTGTGCAAGGAAAGCCATTTCTTTCTCTTCTTTGATTTTAATTTTTTTTTCCTAATTGTAAGAATAGGCAATTAATTTGAGAATATGTTCCCCACAATTCTATTCGCCTATGGAGAAACTATCGTATCAGTGCCCTGTCTCCTTCAGAGCCATCGTCCGACTAGCCTCAGGCACATGGCTGGTCTCTATACTGCTTGCAACACTTTGATGACCACCTGTGACCTAGAATATGAAACCCAAGTTCCCTAAAATCCCTCTCTAACCTGACCACCACATCTCCCCAGCCTCATCTCCAATTGCTTTCAGCGTCACACCTTTTATTTCAATAATACAGAACTGGGTATGGGTTCCCTGGCACGCATTTTGCTGTTTCTTGCTCTCTGGGTAAAAAAATTGTATCTATAAATATATGCAATGCACCCTTGCTTTTGGTTGCTCTACTTTTATAAAAATTTATATTGCAACATTAGGTCATAAATGACATACTTTTCTTCAAACGAAGTCTCTGGCTTAGGAGGCAATTTTCCTTTTTCAGAAGTTTCCAAGCCTTTAGATGAAGGAATTGAAACTGGCAAGATGCCGGTGTGGAACTGTAGTACAATAATAAAAAGTCAAAAATTAATCCATTGAACAAAGAAAACACAAGCCACGGAGTAACAAAAATTAAATGGTCTATCAATAAAATTTCATATACCTGTGTTCAGAACTCTATTCCTATACTTATAAAATGCTTTTAAGATATATAATATCTAGAAGTATTAATCAGAGAAAACATACCAGAGGGAGGTAATCTTTAAACTTGGTTCTGAATAAGGCACTGAATGTTGTGAATAAAACATAATAAATACCATTAAATAAGTTAATAGTAAATTCTAACAAGTTTAAGCCTGGTGGAGATCTTGGTTCTGACACATTTGCCTAACTGACCGTAGCGACCTTAGGCAAATTACTTAACTGGAAATCGTTTTTCTTCCTTGCAAAATGGAAATGACACAGCCTCCGTTACAGGATTGCAGTGATTTAAGATGAGATATGGGTGAAACAAACTAAGTTCTTTGTAAGCAAAGTACTGTTTCACTTTAATTCCTACCACTTATCTAAAATAGAATTTTGGTCAAGCCAGCTAATTATTATTCTATGTGAACAAGTTGCCTAACTGCAATGAAAAGAATTGATGAAAGTATAATTAAAATAACTTATAATGTACTCCATGGCTGCACCCCTTAAACACTTTGCTTAATGATAACGATATTATAGCAACAACAAAAAAGATGCAGACTCTACTTCCCTAAACAAATGCCTAGTGTACTCTAAGGATGGACTCTGTGAAATAATTTTTATACTCTGGTTTACAATAATTTCTGACAACTAAAGAGCAGTTAGATTGTGGGCCACATCATGAACAAATAAATGAAACACTTTAAAAAATATTCCAGTCAAAAAAATAAACAAAACTCGCCTCGAAAAGTTGACTCACTTCTGTAAGTCGAGCAATTCATGATTCACTTTTGGAAGTCAGCAAACACACATGCGAACACACTTCCAAATACCAACCAATCAACAGTCTCACCTACATAACCATATACGGCTGATGTCAACTTGATCTTGCTTCTGAGAGTCCACCAATCCCTGAGCCCCAAGCATCTTAAAAACTCTATTTATGATCAGCTTGAAGAAATGTCCTTGACCACCAAAGTTCACCTACTTAAGTAATAAACTCTGTAACGAGACTGGGCCCAAGATGGAGTAGCTCATGCTAAACTCCATGTATGTCAGTACCCGCTCGCTCCTCCACATTACCTAACCCGCTCCAAGACTTCCCTTTGCTCCAGGTAAGGAGAGTCACCCTGCTTTAACCAATGAGAAAATACTAAATATGACTTTCCTGTCTGTTCCTGCTCCCGCCTACAAAAAAACCTTTTATTTTGAAGAGCTTCTCAGACCTCCTTTCTATCTCCTAGACTGGGTGCTGCTTGATTCATGACTTGCTAAATAAAGCCAGTAAGATCTTTAAAATCTACTCAGTTAAATTCTGTTCTTTAACAAGTCATGTCATTATAAAATAGGAGATTGTTTCACTATCTTTTTTTTTTCTCCAGTTTCAATCTTTGATTCATCCTGGGTAACTTATTTAGCCATTATCCCTGTTGCCTGAAGTTTATGGATCTCATTGGGTTCCTAATCATAGAAGAAAAACAGCTTGACCAGCAAATCAATTTTCTTGATTTCCTTTCCAACTTTAGGTAGGGCTTAACTCCAACTTCAAATCTTCCTCCTGGCTTTTCTTTTAAAAATGTAGCTAAACACCCTCAATCCTCATCAAATCATTCTTGTTCCAAACTAAAAAAAAAAAAAAAAAAATCTGTCATTAAACGACCACGTACATGACAAAGATCTTTTTTTTTTTTTTTTTTTTAAAGGATCTGAGATTATCTGGGTGTATCCTGTATATAACAGCAGCCTCTCTGTAAATGCAGCACACTCATTGGCTATCAAATACAATTTTTACCTTGAGTATAGATATATATTTAACAATTAGGGTATTTTTTTTCCCTTTGAAGTATTTCTATTCCTTAACTAATTCTATAAGGGGTTTTTCCTTCCAATTTTGTTGAGACATAACTGACATGCAGCACTGTATAAGTTTAAGGTGTACCGCATAAGGACTTGACTTACATATATTATGAAATGATTACCACAGTAAGTTAGTTAACATCCATCACCTTGTATAAATTAAAAAGAAAAAATGTTTTTTTCCTTGTGATGAAAACTTTTAGGATGTACTCTTAACAACTTTCATATATGCTATACAACAGTATTAACTAGTCGTCACATGGCATATTATATCTCAGTACTTATTTATCTTAATGGAAATTGGTGCCTTTAACCATATTCCTCCAATCTCCCCATCCACTGATTTCTTGTTAATGACATATATGAGCCCTCTATTACATTTAAGGGAAATGTTAATTGCTTTCTCCTTGAACTCATTTACATTTGATTCAAATTTCATTGAGTTTCTAATCATAGAAGAAAACTCATTTTCATTTTCATTCGATTCAAATTTCATTTTCTCATTGTGCAATTATCAGCGACATATATAAAAAGTAAAGATGCTATTTGGTTTCTTCTCACTACCAAGAGTAAAATCTTAGAGAGGACCAGAGAAGGAACTGTTAAATATAAGAAGCCAGGTTTGTTTCATTCAAGAATAAAACTATGTCTCATTCCTAGTCTCGCTAGACAGCACATACGATATAATTAAAAAATGGTTTCAGAGTGCTATCAGGAAAATATTCTTAAAGCCACGTGTGGTTTAAGGTGGTGCTGTCTCATTGAACCCTTCAAGGTGAGGGGATTAAGAAGTACAAATTGGCAGTTACAAAATAGTCACGGGGATATAAAATACGGTATAGGAAATACATGAATTAATAATATTGTAATTACTATGTATGCTGTCAAGTGGTTACTAGACTTCTGGGAGATCACCTCGCAAATTATATAAATGTCTAACCACTATGCTATATACCTGAAACTAATATAACACTGTCGACTGTAATTTAAAAATTTTTAAATAAAAAACTAAAAGTAAAGGAATATCCTACAAGGAAACTAAGATAGAGAAGGGTTTATTTCGAAGGTATTTGGGGATATGCTTTTATCTAATGGAAGGAACTACAAATTAAAACGAAATCTAAATGTTTAAAATATTATGTCAAATTAAACTAAAAGGAACAGTAATTGCAGAAAATGAAAAGGCAGCTTTGGATCTATATGGACACTTATACTGAAAACTACTATCTACAAATACGGGCTTCTTCTTATGGAAAAGGATGACTTGGAAAAACCAAGAGCCCAGAGGACTGAGCCCTAATAAAAGAACTGACACAATGTGCCTGGCTGGATTTTGGAACTGCTACAGACTAGTGACACCTGTGCACCTTTTTCTTTCCTCTTTTTTTTTTTTTTTTTTTTTTTTAATGAGAGTCCTACAGCAGTTATGTTAGACCTATCCCACTATTTTATGTCAGGTGTGTGGGGGACAGATCGCTCGTGTCTTAAGTTCCCAGGTCTTAAAATTGAATGGAATGGTATTCAAGAAGCTGTGCCCAAGAAAATGCACCTGAGGAGCTTCACCTGCATCTTAACGGATGATAAGTTCCTGGGATGCTGATGCCTATTTGAATGAGACTGAGAGGCCTTCAGAGAGGGGATGGGTATATCTTATGGGAGAGGGATGTAAACTGTTGTGGCCGGAGTGGAGGAGTAGATTTATTTCCCAAATATGGTTGAACCAATACATTCCATCCCACGTGTTCTTACAATATGATACTGCCACTTGTCCACCAAGAGGTAAGGCCTATGTTCCCTTTTTGTGAGTCTGGATAGGCCTGTGACTACAGGAAAAGAGATGCTATGTGACTTCTGAGACATGTCATAAAATCTGCTTAGTCCTCTTCTCGGAATGCTCCTCCTCGGGGGGCCAGCCACCACACCATACTGTGAGGAAGCCAAGCAGGCACATACAGTAGTTCCACCGGGTCCCCGCCCACAGCCAGCCCCAACCACCAGACAGATGAACGAGCAGCCTGCAGACGACTCAAGCCCCCAGGCTTCATGCCACTCCAGCTGCTGCCAAGTGGAGCAGAGAGAGATGTTCCTGCTGAGCCCTGCCCAAATGACAGATTGGTCAGCAAAAACAAACGTCATCATTCAAGCCACAGAGTTTTGGGGTGGTATACAATAGATAACGGAAGTAGTATTGGTGGCATTTTGATGTGAAAGTAAACGAATTTAAGACTTTTATTCTGAACCTCCAGTTGCTTCTTCCAAATCTAAAGAAGTCAGAGGGGAATTTTATTCCATCATCTTTGAGAGTCACAATCAGAAGTGACTAAAATCAATTTCTTTATGCAATCTCACTTTATCTCCACTTTATTTATTCCCTACTTCTTATTTAATACACAGATTACAATCTCATATTTACGATGACATCTAACTCCAAGGGATTCAAGTTTTTCCCAAATTATATATGTACTTTTGACATTGCCTGGGGCATTTATTTACTAACGAGAAGGAAAAGAAACCCCACACATTTCAAATAAAGACCTGTAGGACACAAACACTGCCAGGACAAACTAAGTCAGTAATCGAACTGAGAAAAGAATCCATGTGCTTCGTGTTATCAACGGCACTCTGACTTTCAATGGCAGTCTCTTCACCATGAAAAAAATACTGAGAGTCTGTAAATACCTCTTCTGGAACACTTGTGTTAAATGGGTCATGACTGGGAGATCCCATTACTGGTGTAGACGACAAACTTTTCTCCAGATCGCTAAAACTCTGCGTGTCCAGCAGAGTGAGATGGAACCGTAAGTGAGCAGATCTTCATAGTCACCATCTTGGCCTTGGAAAAGACAAAGCAAAAAGAGGACAACAGTAGCTTTTCATTCACATTTCGCTTTTGGAAAAAGATAAGAATCTGAAATATGTTAAATGTCACAATTTTTCTGATCCTCAAAATTCAGAGTCAACATCTCTTGGCATCACTTGAAAAACATATGACCTAGGAAACATCTTAAACTGTAAGCACCTACCCGAGCACCAGGGCTACCTGAGTATCCAGTGGCAGTATTAATAGAAGTATTAATAGAAGTATTTATAGTGGTATTAATAGATGCAATCATAGACTCACCAAAGAGAAATGCAAAGTTAGTTTATCTCAACAACACTCTTGTCATTTTGTTTCAGAATTTGGGGCTTTACAAATTTCAGTTCAGAAATAACCAAGCTGAGGAATACCAGTGGTGGCACAATAAACTGATTCTGAACGGCAACAGAGTCACCATTTAAATAACTCAGTTTTCATCACCACTGTGCTCCTGAAAAAACAGAAAGGATCAAAAGGAAAGAAAAAAAGATAATGCCTTTTCATCCCTCAAAGGGATCTTTTTATTCCATTCATTTTAAAGCAGAAAGAACAGCCTAGGGAGGAAAAGCAACCACACATCCAGCAAAGCAACAACTTTCAGGATTTTTTTACATTTCCAGAAATGTAAAGGATTCAAGCATTGATCAAAGCAGGGCTAGCTATTCCTTTTCAAAAATAGAAAGAATGATGCTTAAAACTATAATCTCTGAATGGAATATAATAAATCATATACTTGCTTAAAGGTATTAAACAAGTATATAGACCTAGTTTCTTAAATTAGTTTTTACTAGACTTTTATCCTAAGTATTAGGATTTAGGTGTTATTAGAGTTGTATGAGAATTAATTAAATAAATATAAATCTTAGTTTGAAATCACTGTTTATATAACTTTTCTCTGAAAAAGGATATGATTTTCAATAGATATGAAAATTTATCCTGCTCTACATGGGTTAAAACTACCTCTTTTAGCTACATATTTATGTGCATAGAAAAAAAGACTAGAAAGAAATACATGAAAATGCCAATAGGAATCATGCCAGTGCAACTGTAAGTGATTTTTGCCCTTTTTCTCTACTTTTTAAATATTTCACAATATGGCTGACTCATAGAAATTAATCTGTTCTTGGTATTTAAACATAAGCATTAAGGTATTGAGGTTCTATAAAATAAATGATTTAACTAATGTAAAAACTAATTACTCCAAATTTGAAATATTCCCTAAAAGAGAGACTCTTGAAGATATAGAAAAGCAGAGTAATGAGAACTGCCATAAGTCAACACTAATAATTAGAGGTACACTTGCTCATTCAGATATTTATAAAGCCTCACCATATGATAGGCCCTGTGAACAAAAAGATGAAGATCCATTTTTTTTGTCAAATATTCCAATCCAAAACAGGATTTTCTTTGTAAGTCATCAAACTTAAAATTTCAAAATTTGAGTGTTTCACGAGTATCTTCAAAAAACTTATTAATTTCTAATGCTTATTTTTATATGAAATAACCCCATCTATGCATTGCTAATAAACAAGAGAACTTTCGAAGCTATTAACATTTTTGTTTGTTTGAATGACTCCAAAGCTTTTCTACATTTGAAGATGACCAATTGGCCTATCTATAGATAAAATTATAATATATACAATAAAATGCATAACTATCCTTACTTAGATATCTTACTTTTTTTTTTTAACTTAAGACATTCAAAGCTGAACACAATTCCTGATGTTCCTTCTCTAGGCTTCTCCCACCTTGGTAAATGGAATTAACATCTGCCTAATTACTTTAGTCAGAAATGTTGACCTTTCTTGATCCTTGGCTCTTTTTACTGTCATCTAATTCATCACACCATCATGTTAATTCTAACACCTAAATACATTTCCAATCAGTGCCATCAGATCATTCCATTTGAAATACTGCCAGAGCCTCCTCACTGGCAGTCCTTCCTTCCAACACTGCTCCCTCCCAGGATGGTCCATTTGTTACAAACTTGTTAAGAGACCCTTCAGTGGATCTCTCTGGGCCAAGTAGCAGCCAAATTCCTCACCTGCATGACCTGGTTGATACTCACTTCTATCATCCCACCTCACTCTTCCCCTTGACCATTACCTACCTTCCAGTCACACTGGTCTTTACTTCTTAAACACACGAAGTCCTTCCCCATCCCCTCAAAAAGCTCTTGCATGTGCTGTTGTACTCTTTCTCTCTGAAATGCTATCTAATGAGCTCCTTAGAGACTCTCCATGACCAACTAATCTATGGTATGCTCTTTAGCCTACACGCCTTCTGGCAGAGAACAGATGCCTAACAATACTGTTGAATGAATGAATGAGCTCTCTAATTTGGGATAATAGATACGCGCCATGAGAGCAATTGGGCCAAAATGTAAAAGTTCATAGCCACTTAAAATCAAGTTCAGTAGAAAAGCCTTCAGAGCGACACTACCTTTTTTACCTTGGGGCAGTACCACTGTATCTTGCATTTTCTTGTACCTGTTCAGGCACTGTCGAAGGTCTTCTATTTTCCGATCCTATTAATAAAGTGAATTATCATCTTTAATACTATGATTTTAAACAGTAAAAGTAATTGCGACACAAAGAATAAGTAGACGTGAATTATTTACATTATTCGAAGAAGACTTCTAAACTTTAGTAAAATTGGTAACATCTAGAATATTTTTCCTACGTACGTCAGAGATATAGAAAAAGTACCTCTAAATTTAGAGATCCTATCCTTCAGCTGCCATCTTTAAAAAACAAAAACAAAACAAGGTAATAAGATACAAAACAAGGAAAAAAATCCCCTTTGATTACTCTCCTCTCTAACTTACATGTCAAGTCTTGAAAAATAGATCTATACCCGCCGTCTTTGTCGGCTCTTAATCACCACCTGGATTTTCTCTTCCCCAAACGCTCCACCAAAGTTGCTTCAATTAGTTCTCAAAGACCTTCTATTTACTAAAAACAACAAACCTTTTTATCCTTTTTCCTAATACGATCTCTATTTGGCACTTGCTTGACCCCACTCTTTCCTTCTTTTACTTTTCTTTCCACTCTTTCTTTTCTTCTATTTAGACTTCGTAATCCCTCGACCAGATAGATATTCTACTTTCATAACCCCCACTATCTACCCAACCCAAACTCCAAAACATAAGAGCTTGAAGGCTGTGTCCTTTTACCCTCTTCTCTTTTCCCATGCCCTCACTGTGGTTAGTTATAAAACTGAGCTCCTTAGCCCCCACACACTAAGTTTGGGCTTGACCATGTGACTTGCTTTGGCCAATGAGATATCAACAAATGTGGTTCAAGCAAAGGCTTGAATGAAAAGTATTTGCACATTACAGTTTGCCCTCTCTTGCTGCTCTAGGGAACACTAAGGCCACTATATTAAGAAGCATAGGCTAGTCTACTAAAAGATGAGAGACCTTTTAGAGAAGAGACATCTCAGCTGGGCCAACCCTGGACCAGTCTGTCGATCACCAGACATGTGAGTCACACCTTCCTTCACCATCTAGCCCCATCCCAGCCACTGGATAAATATAGAGGTTAGCTAAGCCAACCCAGACCAGAAGAGCCACCTAGCCAAACCACAAAAGTATGAGAAGAAATACATGTGATCTGTCATGCAGCAAAAACTAACTGATACATCAACCACAGTTTAGTCCCCACCAATCTACAACTCTATATATTTCTCCTAAAATTGATGAGATTCATTCCCTACCAATCTATACTTCTACATTTATCCTGCAATTTAGATCCATTTTCTAACTTTCTATGAGAAATCTCCTTTTAAACATTTTATGAACACATCAAATTGAATATATCTAAAATGAAGATTATTATTTGCCCCCAGTACTTCAGCCTCTATCTGGATTCCTTAACTCTCTGAGGGCACCATCATTTGCTCTCTAATCCAAAGATGTAAAAATCTTTTTAACCTGTAAATTTCTCTGAAATCTCTCCCTTCCTTACCACTTCACTGTCACTTCATGGCCTTACTTCAACCCCTCTTCATTACTCACCCAGACTATTTTAACAGCCTCTTAATTTGTCCTGTCTTCGCTCTCCCTCCCTTATTCTTGCCTCCATTCTGCCATCAGAGTTAGCTTTCTAAAATGACAGTTTAATTACGTCACCATCCAAGTTCTACAAATGAAGACCGAGAGCATTATTAACCTAGTATACAAGGTTGGCTATCACTCACTGTAGCTCTTCTGTCAGCCTCATACACCCAATCCACCTATCTCTCATGCTCCAGAACTTTCCCAGCATGCACTGGGCTGTTTCAAGCCTTAGTTTTAAAAACATGTTTTTCTTATGGATCCTTTGCCTAGAAGACTTCATTTTTCCTGATAAACAATTCTTGCTCTTCCTCAGAATCTGCTCAAATATGTCCTCTTTGAAGCCTTCTGAAACCGCCAAGAAGGTATATCACTCTTGATGTTCCTACTTGAGCATCTAGTAAGCCCCCATTCAACATTGGGAGTTTTGTTTTTTATTATTGCTTTTTGAGGGGGAGGAATAAAAATTTTGGTTATTTTTTCCCCAAATAAAAGCTCTGTGGATAGCTTGCTAATGACTTCTTTTTATTCAATAATGGGAAAGACTAACAAAAAAGAAACCTATATACATGGATGGGTAGGCAGGACAAAGAGTTTATTTCCATGGAATAAAGATCAAATAAAGAGAAGAAAAAGCAAAAATAAATAAACAAATAAACCAGAGCAGGCAAGAATGAGAGAAAGAAATTTAGAATGGGAGAAAAAGATCAAGACAGAATTCTTTGGCATTTGCTCATTTTATTTTTTTACTTCCTTGAAACTCCTCTTTCCTTGAGAAAATGCCTCCTTCTTCTATTCATTGAGGGACATGAGGAGAGAGCAGTTTTGATTACAGGAGCTGAACCCAGCTATTACTTCCTGCTAGATACACGTCTGGTCAGGTAAACCATGAAGAAACACATTTCTTTAGTAGGGTAACTGCATCTCTGCTTTTAGCAGGGTGGAGTGGGGAGACGGAACCAGAGGAAAAGAACTCCTGGAGACTCTGGCATTAGGCCATCACAGCTAAAACAAAGCCTGCAGCCATGCTTGATTTCATTCTGTGCCTCTGTTTTCTGGCATCTTGCTATTCAGGAGAGCAGAGACAATCCCAGATGTGAAAGAAGCCAGGAGTGTGAATGAAATAACATGTATATGAGAAGAAAATCGCCATGACTATGAAGCTAAAGTTGTCACGGGCTACCTCCTTCAGAGTTCATACGGTAGCCCAGGATTTCCAGTGACCACAGAAAGGATGTGCTATGGACTAGAACTTTTCATTTGTCACCGGAATATAAAGAACCGATTTGGGAGCTCAGACATTTTCTAAACTCATGGTGGGGAGGGGAGAGTGAATTCTCAGTGGAGCTACTGGTCTCCATTCCTGTGCACACAGCCAGTTACAACTGTGACTCCCAGGGGTAAGCACATGTGGGCAGGAAGGAAGAACGAGTGCCCCTCAATGTCAGGGGTGTTGAGGGTACGCTCTTTCAAACTGGGATATCTTGAGAAAATGCATGGAATGATCAAAACGGTTTTATAACACAACCGAGTAAAGATTTAAATTTCATCTGAATACCTTTTCTTCATTTGCCGCCATCAAAGACTCCACAGCCTTTTTCATTTTTTGTACTTCAATATCTGCAAATATCACATCAAATCAGTAGTCAGTTAGTTCAGTTAACATGTGTGACAGTCGTGAGAAGCTACTGACTCTTTAGACTGAAATGTTTTAAGGTAAAGGTGCTAATCATTTGTTTGGTTTGTTTTAAAGGGCACATTTATATCGATATTCTCTTTTAGTGAAAATCTAAAAAATGAACACCTCTCTCTTTCTCACCTGAATAGTCATCATTCCAGATAAAAAAATAAGAATAAGTGAAAACTAACTACCATCTCTCAAAGCAACAACAAAATACTCATGAGAACACTGACAGTGAAATTTCAGTGCTGTAACAATAAAAACACAATTTTCAAAACAGAAACCTATAAAGCAGTGGGTAAAAGCGATGAACAAGGTGTACATAATGACAAAAGCAGAGAAAATGATATTCATTTTTAACTGAGATATAGACACAAATGGTAAGAGCCTGATGAAATGTGGTATTTACATGAGTAGTCATGCTAAGAAGCTGGCTGTGGGTTCCATACAGAAGAATATTAAGTACTTTGCTTCATCTATAAACTTCATTTCCAATACTATTTTAAAACATAAAGTCCAAAGAAATGAATATGATTTTCCTTAAAATTTGATATTCAAATATAAAAGCATGTTACTTTAATAATAATAATAAAAATTTAAAGATAAAAAAGTCAACCTAGATGAATCACAGATTAAAAAATAGGAAACAAAAAAATTTCAGCTAAAGTTGCCTGCTTTTGAGGGGAAATAAACTACTGAAGATAATTTTTTAAAGCTATGCATCATTCAGCATTGATATAACATTTTCAATTAAGGTATATTCTACAGAAATTTGACTTAAGAGTTCAATGTCTGGAGGAAAGAGCCATTAAGGATTTATCTTTATGCTGCGTTAAAGAATCCAGACTCCACGAATCAGCCTGGGTATAACCTTTTTTGTAATTCTGATTGGGTTTATGTTTAAAAACCCCCTTAATGTAGACCTCAGTGGAAAAAAAAAAAAGGGCTACAAAACATTGAAAAGCAAAACCAAAGCTCAAAATAATCTTTCAACTATGGTAAACCTTAAAAATAGGTTTCCATAGGAGTATAAACATTATTTTCTCCTCTGACCCTGTATCTTCTGGGCCACAGAGAAAATGGTTTCTCACCTCCAGCACTCTGGGTGCCCTGCTGTATCCTGTGGAGCAAAAGGGCTGAATCAGATCAAATCCGCAAAAACGGTCTTTTACTCCTTGTTTTTACTGTTTGTTTATGCTCTATTTTGTACACTCTGAAGAAATGGACAGCTTATTGATGAAGCAACTTCACATCTTTGGTGAGAGAAATGTTTTAAAACACATGCAAAGAACAGTCCAAGCAGTACTTTTGGTGAATGTAAAGGCTGATGGAAATACACCAAAAACCTTACTTTTTTCTTTGAGCTTCTTTTTAAAATTTTCATCTGTGCAGGAAAACCCATTGAATTGGAAGTTAGCATACATTACAACAATAAATAATACTTTTAAAGCGCTATTATTTCATCTCCTTTTACCTATATAAAGAGACTCTAACCTCATATACTGAATATTAAGCACTATTTTATGACTTCAGGACTGGCACTATACTGCTGAAATGCTTTACGTGAGGTTAAAAGAGAATCTAACGTAATTAATCAGAAGAACTAAATTTGAGTTACTACCCCTGTTACTTTGTCTTTATAAACTTTGATTTTCTCATATTAAAATGAGGCCTGTGGAGCACAAGTGCTTCTTACACAGCATGTGATAAAAAGCCAGTTAATGTCGCACTGGCTGTTTTATGCATTTCCGTTACAGTTCGATACACGGCCCTCCTGAACGTGACTAGCACATTGCTTACGTCACATTCAACTCACAGCTGAAATGGTCTATTTCCTATTCAATGAGATGAGCCCACTGACCATGCAGTAGATGTTATGTCAATGACAGATTGCCGTGAAGTTTCTAAACACTTGCTCTCTATCCCTGTATTTATCTGGTTCTGCACTGGTAGGTAATAAGCAGTTCACAGGCTGGTGGTACCAGTCCTTGCATCAGACCTAGGGTAGCTCTACTCTATACACCCGCTAGCCTACATGTCCCATAATTCCATTTTTTAATTCGAATCCTAAAAGCATGACCTGTTTGTGAAGGTCCTTCAAGAACATATAATTCTATATACGCCACATTATGGAGGGGAAATGATTCATTTTTCTCAGTGTTTGACAAATTGAATTTTCTGATGGATAGGGAATGCCTACAGGTATATAAAGCCAGGGTCTCTAGAGCCAAGAAGACTTTAGCAGTAATTTAATTCAAGCCCCTTGTTCAACAGACAACAATAATATGAAGGTTTACATAAGAGATAAAAATGTACCAAAGCTACACTAAATGGAATTTGTTCTGTTTCCAAGGAGTCAGAAGTTGCTTTTGTCACAGTCATCATTTGTAATAATAAAACAAAAATTTGATTTAGTGCTGTCAGATGTTATGAGCATTTATATTTCCAAATATAATTCAAAAAAATACATTTCATTAAAGTTCTCTTCTATTGAGTATAACCTACATTATTATTAATTATAGTCCATGTAATATCCAGGACAAACCTCCTCAGTTATGAAAACAGTTTTGGGGTAAATTTATGCACTTTTCGAAAAAACAGAATTCGCCTATTTTTGCTTTCTAGAAGGTTGAAGGCTCAATGCATGACAAAAAATTTTCACTGATTTTCCAAATACAGAGACTTTCCCCTCTTCTCTCAACAGAGCAGACAAGGTTTCTAAATGTCTTTATGTTGTCTCAATTTCAGTTTAGAGGGAAATCATCTTAGGACACAGTAATGGCTCCTTTTAATTCTTGATGACACTCACTTATATTGCATTTTGGACAAGAACTATCTCATAATGATAACTTATAATTTAGAAATCTAAAAATAAACATTGAATAAAGTACAGAGTTGCCCTTCTCCAGCTGCTGAAGAGGAAGTTTACAGATCACCAAGCATGGGGCAAGAGTTGCAGGATCATGTGGCCCTGGGCCTGGACAGCTTCTACTCTCCCCTTTCTTTGAGGTTAAAATTATACATCAACTAACATCAGTTTCTTTTAAAGATCTTGGAGGATTTTAATAAAGTATGATAACCAATGTTTATATTCTTACCTCGATCAAAAACTTCGATCCCTTCTCCTTTCACCTTGCAAAACAATTTTTCTTGTAGCCTTTTTACTTCAGATTCTTTCTCTTCCAATTGTTCTTTTAAAGATGCCAGTTCATCCTACAAGTGATAAATTCATTAAAAAAAGAGTAGATTATGACTAAAAGAGACTATTCAAAGAGTATGTTCTTAAGCCAACAATTAGTTTTTGTGATTGAAACAAAACTACGAGAATTCAGACACAACTTTCAGAAATCAGACAGTGGCAATGATAAGCAGGAAATAATAAAAGTCCAATTTATATAATTATGGTATAATTATTTCAGGTTTCTTTGTGACCAAATTGAAATATTTTAAAGTATAATTAGGACTAGGGTATCCGTAAGCTTGTATATTGTGTTAAACAAAAAATCGGACCAAGTTAATAAAAAAAAAAAATGAATTAGATGCTTAGTCACAAAAGCAAAATGAAATGCAAACTGGAACAAATATACTAAGACTTGCTTGACATTTATTCACCATTTCAAGATGGCACTCTGCTTCCTTGGACAAGGCAGAGTTTAATTAGGAGGAAAGTAGGTGATAAACAATTTTAGTCAAGTTATGGGGCTAAATAATTCATCCTTATCACTAAGATTCGCAACTACTAAAGATTCCAAGTCCAATGTTCTATACACTTTCTAAAGTTTTAATTTTGGTAAAGCATTAACTTAAGCAAATTCGAGTTTTGCTGGCTGTATTTACACAGAAAATAAAGCTATGTGATGCTAATAAATGCACATTTATTTTCAGTAATACATTTTATTTTTAGTCTCTACAGATAGTTATTACATTTAGTACTATGAGAAGATGTATCTCTCTGGTGAAGCTAAAGAGTTGGCCCTATAGTTTTTATTTACAGTAGGAGTGAAAAACAAGCACAAGAAATTTTCAGTAGCATTGGAAAGAAGTGCCACCCTATTCTGTGCTTCTTCTAATCAGGAATTTCTATTCACTGCCATGACGTAGTTAGCTGCCGTATACATTTACTCACAAGAAAGACCCAAAGAATTCTTTCTAATATGAAACAGAATTCTTTCACAGGTGAACTTTCACAATTATTTTATCATGCTTGGATCTCATATAGTCAAAGAGAGAAAGACCTAATTTATAAACAAATACTTTTTTATTTACCTGTTTATTATTTTTCACTAATTAGTTCATCTTTCTGAAAACAAATTAGGGATTGTCCTTTAAACGTATTTTTAAAAAACAGGTGACACACATACACAAAATGAATGCACAAACTACTAAAAACACCATCACCGCAAAATGACACATGCCAGAAAGCAACAAGCCATGGACCCCATCACCCGTCTACTACACCTTCAGTGACTCCCATTTTTGTTCCATCCGCTGCTTTTCATACTGCATCTGACCCACCTTGATTTTCATGCTAGAAAGTTTGGCCATTAAAGACTGGTAGAGAGACAGAGGAGTGAAAGAAAACTATAGATGGAAAAAGACAAGCTAAATAACCAAGAAAACAGCATCAGTTTATAAAAGAGGTTAGATAATTAAGAGAAATGACAGGTTATGTTCTATCACATTAGTTAAGCCTTGATTTTTATTTCAGAATAGCAGTGCTTAAATCAAGAAGTTCTCCAGCTTGGAGAAAAATTTTATTCACTTGTAAAATATCTTTATCATATACTAAGTAGGAAACATTTTATTTATATTGATCATAGAGAAGTAGCCATTTATTTAAAGTTTTTGCCATTGAGAATACTTACTTTGGTTGATTTAAGCTTTTTTTCATACTGAAGTCTTTCATTGTCCATTTCACTGACTCTTAACCTCAAATTATTGACCTCCTGCATTAGCCCCTGTCCAAAAAGAACCAAGGAAATACATTAGGAAAGAAGAAACACACTTATCATTACCTAAATAGCAGCTTGGAAATCTTAAATCAACATCGTAAGTCCTGGTTAAAGTTGTATGTATGTTCCTCCTTGAGAACTAAAGCACCTATCCATTTAAAACACTGCTTTAACTTCCTAATGCCTCTGCCCTAAAATGACGGGATTGTGAACATAAAAAAATGACTGATTTGATTAAAAGGCAGCTGCTAATCACTTACTATCATTGATCAGATATTTCTAGATTAAAATTCATTATATGAACTCTACCTTTTAAAATACACCAGAGGAATTTTCTTTAGTAAAATCAATTATTTTTAGGAACTTTTTAGTGTTATGGTGGATGTTCATAAAAATATTTTTCTAGTCTCTTCATTTGTCTACAAAATACAGATTGTTCATCAACCCAATCTGGGAGAATAGAATGAAATTTAAATCCTTCAAACCAAAGATTCTCTACTTGAGGATGGATGAGGGCCCTGTTGTTTACAAATATATTCAGTATCATAAGATTTTATTTGGAAAATAAAATGGAAAGTTATCCTAATGTTTTCATAATACAAATATAATCAGACATCTTTTCTACTGCCACTTAAAAAAAAAAACTAATTCGTTTGTAAAATTTGTCTAAATATTCTGAGAAACACTGACATTTTTGTCCAGAGTCCAGAGAATAGGATAAGGAAATGAAAATGCCAAACAATACCAACTTCTCCAAAAGAAGGGCTTGAATACTCTGTGAAGGAGACGATTTTTTTTTTTCTATAAGCCATGAAGGCCCCACCAATGGTTAACGTGTTTTTGTTCCTCTCTTTTACAAGATGTTTATTTCTGAGCCACAAATTCATGGTTGACAGGACAGAATTATATAAGAATGCCATAAAAAATAAAAATAAAATAAAATAAAACAATGCTATAAGAAATAAAACTTTGTTAACAATGAATTATTCTCAACTTTAATGATTCAACCTCACAAAGGCTAGGAAAAGAGATGTTACAATGAAATAACACTTCCCAGAAAATCCTCAAGCATTTAAATATTTTTGTTTTAAGTGGTTTCTTGTAAAATGGGGGAAAGCATTAATTAGCATTATTATGTTATTTATTTGTGTTGTAATTATTATGGATAATGTGTCAATAAAAGGACATCTATTTTCCTTCTACAAAAGAGTTCAAGAAGTTTGACATCATTTAATAACATTTTAGTTGACTTCTCATCTACAAGCTCAGAATTCGAGTTCAAGAAAAAGTCAGTTCCCCTATTTTATGTCTCATTTAATTAACTGTCCTTGCATAATGAATTCTTAGTGACCTTCCTTCGTCAATCTGATCTTTTTAAGATATATTTTCCCACTTTCTCATTGTCAAGAAACAGTTATGAACTCCTATTTGGTATTGTTGTCTTTTACCACTAAGAATAATAGCAATTTGCAAAGGAGAAACAATTGAAGTAAACAGAATTATAAGTTGAGATCATTTTTCTGTTTAAAAAAAAAAAAAAAAAAAAAGCTCTTCAATTATCCTTTGTGCCAACACTGTGAATATGAATGTAAACTCTAACCTTCCCATAGCTCAAGCTGGAAAATCTGGAAATAGTTCCTTAATATGAGACTTAAAAACAGAATACAAGTTTTTTTTTAACTGTTTTCTTACCAGAAGATCAGTCCTTTTAAAAAAGAAAATCCCTGTTACCTTTCCCTTTTCTCTTCCAGAGAACGCTTGACTTCCCACAGAAATTCAATTTGACATCTGCGCTCTTACCAGAAGGGGGCACTATTGAACGATGCTAACCGTCTCCTACTAGCAGTTTCTAGAACAGGCAAGTTCTCAATCTTTCAAGGTTTCAAGACTTTAACCTCCTATCTTTGGAAGTACCTATACTTCTTTTCCACGCCAATATTTTCTTAAAATTGATCTCCAAATAATCTAAAATTCTCAAAGTTAAAGAATTTTGGATTTGTGAAACAGCCAAGGAAATATATATTTTTTTAATCAAGGAAATGATAATAGGAAAACGAGCATATTCAATTTTAATTTTAAAGAATGTTTTAAGTATTTTCATATATAACAACGTTTATCAAGCATCCTATAATCTCTGGGTATGTTAATAGTAGAGTTAAATATTCATTAAAAAATTATCAGTTTTCATATGATTAAGAATGCTTGACTGAAGCAAGGAAGTAGAGGAAAAAAATTTGTAAAAATGCAGACAAATTTGAGAGATGTAAATATTCTGTGGTCTTATTTAAAAAATCATGAAATATCTACTTCAATTCAATCCCGATGTTCAGTTAACATCTAGTATCAAAATTAACCACAGTCACGCAGGTTAAGAAATCCCCTAAACTTTATATAAAGTAGGAGATCACCTCTTGATCCCCAAATACTTTAATTTCTTTCTCTCCATTAGAGTTAGCTCCATGCCATGTTGTCCACCTGGTGACTGATTCTACTGCTGAATTACGTGGAGTCTAAGAAAGACAGTAAGGGACAAAGAGGAAAATATCTAAACAGATTTTTACAGAAAGCACAAAGGCAAGTATTTGAAAGAAATTGGGTAACTTTTTAAGTGCTGAGTCCCAGTCTTAATCACAAGAAGCATGCTCATACAGGTGACTGACAAAACTTGAATCAAGTTGGGGATTTCCTTTTGCTACTGAGGAAGTAGTACGTATATCAAGACTCTCCATTATAGTTATATCTTGATGGAAAATTGAATTTTTAGAACAGCAATGGAGTAAGCCTCATTCAATTCAAATCTATGACGGGCATTCATACAGGAGATAATATGTAATGTACCTCACATGATAAGGACATGCAGTCAGTGTAAAATAAATTTTGAAATGAAGATAGAGGGGAAAAAAAGATTTCTTCTCCTCTCTCCTTGGTCTCCATATTCTAATCCAGTCTGACACCTCTCCACACTCCAACTAAGTAAATAAAATAGAGACAAAAGAAAAGATGGCCCTAGGAGAAAATGAATTTCTGCAGCCCTTTACAGTTCTGTTCAAATAAATGAATTCAAATGGAAATGCCGCCTCAAAAACACTATAAGCAAATAAACAAACTAGAAGACCTGGATTAACAATAAAATAGATAGAACAAGAAGCATGCTTAGCCATAAAACGAGTCCTTCCAATTGTAAAATCTGCCCTGAATTTCACAAAGGTATAGTGAGTTCTATTTAATTAGAATGACTTCTGGGTGGCTAGACCAAAAGTGGAAGGCCAAAACAAATTAAATGACCTCTAAAAACCTGTGATTTTTATGATTATGTAATGAAAGCATGTTTTCTATATATATTTTTAAAAATCTATAAGATGGTAAACAATTTGTGTGCTTAAAAAACATCACACACTTAAAAAACGATTTCCACAATGAAGGAACCAATATAGATGAACAAATGAATGAATGGACAGATGTACAGACAGCAAGACAGAAGTTCCAAATGTCCTAAAAGTCAAAAGTATTTCTAAAGGCTAACGAAAGAATTAATATTTCATATCAAAAGTCTCAAAGTAAAAATTGCCATTAGCATTTAGTGATAAAAAGTCGATGTAATTAAAGTTGATTCTTAAAAAGAACCATGGAGTTATTAACTGTCTCCCTTCACACCTCCAAGGAATTTCCACTTGCGCTAGGAGTATGAGTATGTGTGACACACACACACACACACACACACACACACGTGTATGTATAGTACATATAGAGAGGGTGCCACTTACCTCTGTGTCTCTGAACCTATCTTCATAATCCAATCTGTCATTCTCTACGGCAGTCAGTTTTAACTTCAGGTTAGATATTTCAGCCATTAGATCCAACTTCTGAGTTTCTAAGGATGTCCTACTCAGAAGCTCCTATTACAATTTAAGAGATACATTTGAAAGTTGCTTTGTTGCACTTATGACTACAAAGGCAGTAAATATCAAGTAGAGGATATGACGAAGATTAATTACCAAATAGATAGAATTTAGTTAGCCTTCACTGAGCAGAACTAAACACATATCTGCTTATGGAGGAGACATGTTAAATAGATACACACATATATAAACTTTAGATAGTCTTAAGCCTGATGATAACACTGATGATGGTGATACCATTATGTTTGCTATGTGCCAGACACTGTTCTGACATGTAGTTAGGGGTTTGTTCCTCAATCCTTATGAGGTAGAAACTCATAAAGATAACTCAGGAATTATCCTCAGTCAACAGATGAAGTAAGAACAGAGAGACTAAGAACTTGCCAAAAGTCATACAGCAAAGGAATGGCAGAGCAGGGACTCAGACCTAAGCAATTCTGCTCCAGAGTGCACTCTGTCCACGACATTACAGGACCTCTCACGTGCAAGCACCGTGTGTGTTTGTGTACACAAGTATTTTTTCAATAAAGGTCACATACGGTAGGTATCTTTTTTCTTAATCATAAAAATATGTCCATGGTTGTGAGTTAGGAAACCATATGAAACAATAAAGTTAAAGTTACCTACAATCCAGTTAATGTTTTATTCCAGATTTTAATTACATGAACACTTCTGATTGTGTTTATGTTTTTTCGGACCCTGTTATTCTAGGTTTTTGCTTAAAAGATGCCGGTCTAAGTTAATGAATTCCTAGGGGCATCAGGGTGAACACAACATATAAATGTAGCCTCGTGAATACTTCAGCAGGAAAACGCCTCCTGGGGTCAGCTTTGTACATACCTGCTGCAGCATCTCCTCTGTGGCGTTCAACTTCTCTCTGTGCTCTTCAAGACAGAACTCCAAATCTCGAATCTTCTCTCCTTGAGCCTCCACCTGGTCTGTTAACACACTTACCTGTATTCAGAACAAAATATTGCAATGGATTAGGAAGAATTTGGATCCCACTGCAAACTGTTTCTCTAAATAGAACAAAAACTGTAATGCTGTCACCACTCATTTGTTTGTAAAAAAAAAAAAAAAAAAAAAGAATTAATAATATAGCAGTCCTTCACACTCCTATTTATGTAATGCTTGTTTACCCAAGGAGTCTGATTCAATTTTTAAGAAAGTTAGGGCTGAGTAGGGATGTACAACAACATAAGTTAAAACCATTTCGACCATTTATGAGAGAGAGTGAGCATGTACACAAATGTTTTGGGGGGGGGAGGGCAGGCGAGAAGAGTGGGAAGTAGTTATTAGAGATTAAGAGAGGAACCAGAGTTAATGTTTGAAAGAGAAGTTACCAAGGACTATTCAAGTTTATTTCATGAAGAATAAAAGAAAATCCAGAAAATTCAAATTCCATGAGATCTCTCATGACCATGTTGTCCACAAATGTGCTCAGAGCCAGTGTGTGACTTGAAGTCCGAGAGAAGCCACTGCCTTTGTCCTCCAGCCTTAGTGCTTCTCACAAATCTATGAGCTTTCCCCCAGCTATCACCAGCCTGGTAAACATACTTTATTTGGCTCAAAATACCAAAGCCAAAATGTCTGTCAAGCATTTAAAGCAACATGGATAGACCTAGAGGGAATTATACTAAGTGAGATAAGACAGAGAAAGACAACACCGTGTGATTTCACCTATATGTGGAATCCATGAAAACGAAACGAATAAAACGGAAACAGACTCAGAGAAGAAACTGATGGTTGCCAGAGGGGAGGGAGTGAGAGGAAGGGTGGAAAGGTGAAGGGATTAAGAGGTACCACTTCCAGTTAGAACACAAATACATCAGGGACGTAGCTATGGCATCTGGGAATATAGTCAATAACATTGTAATAACATGGTATGGTAATAAATGGTTACTAGACATGTGGTGATCACTTCATAAAGTATGTTAAGTGTCGAATTATTATACAGCACACTCGAAACTAATATAATAGTGTATGTCAACTCTACATTAAAATAAATAAATAAATAAGGGGGAAAGCGTTATGAAGAAGAAAGCCTACAAACAGTATTCTACTACTCACTTTGCTTTGTTTGGCTCAAAAATTCGGAATTTCTGCTACACATTAAAACAACAAGCTCAGATGACAGTGATGAGAAAATCATGTCCAGATGGCATTGCGCTCTTGTCATGCACTAGCCCTGGAAGAGCTGAGGCCTGATTAGGGCTGCTCACACCAGAATGGGTATGCACACCCTGTTCTGCCGCAGTCCTCACCACTTCCTGTTGTACACAGATGGCCGCGACACTATGCTTATCAGCAGCCTGGCTCCTGTAAGCATCTGAATTTGCCATCCCAATTGAAAATGGTCTTTGTAAGTATGTCATGAGGAAAGAACAACATTTAAAAATCACTTGCCTGAAGAACTAGGGATTCTTTATCGTTTTCTAAACGTGCTAGCCTTTCTTGATACACATCTCCATTCCCGGGTAGGTGTCCATTTGTCTGAAAAAGGAAGTAATACGGGTAAGGCTGACTCTCTTTAAAATTGAACTACTGTGGGTAGATAAAAAATTGCATCTGCTTTTAATCCAAGGAAGCTGAATTGAACTCAGCACAGCTGCTACTGTCATTCATAGAAAATATAGAATGCAAATTGGTTCATTTACCTCAAAATAGGTAAGACAGGCACGTTAGGCATTTAGGCGTTTTCACCAAACTAAACAACTTCTCATCAAGCAGAAAATAATGACCCAAAAGGAACTGATAATCACTGATGGTGGATGCACACCTGGGCATGCACAGCTTTGTTGTGTGTGTGGTTAGGCACAAAACCCTATTTCTCCCCGAATGCTCAATGCCACTGATTCTGGATGGGGACAATGGGATGCCCTTTCATTCCTCCTCTCTCTTCCCAAAGTCCCAAATCCAGGACTGCAAATGAGAGGCAGCAGGGGCAAATTACACCACAGGTTTCTTCTTGCTATTCGAGTCTTCAAGTTGTGGGACAAATCTTCTTTTCTTCTTTGGAGCATTTTTCTCTCCCCCTAAAAGCTTAAGCACTCAGTACACAGTGACTTCCCCTGGCAGCATGGACCAGCCATGTTCACTGGCGATTTGTAAAGTTCCGTCCTGAATTCACTAACTTCTTGTGAGTTTGCTTGTTCATACAACCTTATGCTAAGATCCTGGGCAGATCCTATAAAATGATATCATCTTATAATCGCCACAGCATCTGGCTCAGTGCTCACTCTTCCTTCCCCTACCGCCTGCCCCTCTCATCAGCTTTTTATCAAATTTGGGTATATTTATGCATGATATAAATGTCAAAGGAAGTATAGATTGGGAAAGCAAGTTAGATCTTTTCCCTCAGTCATCTTATATAATATGTAAGTCATTAAGAAGACACATGAAAAGGCTTATATAGAGCAGACAACATAAAAATGTCATTTTGAAATATCGTAATGTATGTGATGTGTCCTTTTTTATCTCATTTAAATAATCCATAACTATATAATATGTAATCCCAATAGAATTTCCTGATTCATCTTTCAAATACAACAAAAATAAAAGCCAGTGGAGGCCAAAATGGTTAGATAAGGCCATCTAGAGTTCACCTGGAAAACCAAGTAACTTCAGATTTAAAAATCAGAAAATACGAACTACATCCTTACTACCAAGGACATACCTCAAGTGACATCTATTACTTTTCCAGAATTAACTGATATTATTATTCTACCAATTAATGCAGTTTCCAGTATAAATTTTGGGAATAACGAAAGTCATGTGATGGAAAGGGAGACACACACACACACACACACACACACACACACACACACACACGGAGCTTTAACAAAAATTACAGGATGTTTCTTCTAAAATCTCATGTGCCCTGGATCTATTTCCCACCAGGCCACAAAGGAATCAGAAGCTAATATACAGTAAGTGTGCAATGTGAATTTAGAGTGAATAAAATGTTTAACATCAGCTGCTTGTCCACATACCTGCACCCCTACCGTAGCATTATTCTGCTCATGGTGTAAACTGAGTACCCAGAATTCAATAAGTATTACGAAGAGTCTAATGGAGTAATTTAGATGACTTCCACCCCGGGGACTACTCGGAAAATAAAATTTATGTAACTTCTTGCAGATAGTTTTTTGGCAAAAGCCCATATGCAGAATATATGTTCTCAATCTAAGAAAGCACCGAGACTGACCTTATACAGCCTTAATTCCTCATTTTGATTAAGGACACGAGCAGGTAGGCATCTGCTTTTAAAACTCCATGCAAAAAAAACAAAAAAACAAAAAACAAAACAAAAAACAAACAAACAAAAAACCTCATGCAAATACATTTCATCAGGTAGGAAAAAAAGGTTTCTGCTCAGTGAGGACACAAAGCAAAAGTTGTCTTTCTTCTGACAGAAGGAAATTATAGCAGGAATAGAAGTGTTTCTACAGCAAATTCTAGAAGTGTTGCATGAAGCAACTGTACAAGATGTGGAAATAAGATGTTCCAAGACTGGTTCTACAAAATTATCCTAAAGGAAAAACAAATACTAAAAATAGACTCACGATGAAAATGCTCATTTTTTCTCAATACTGTGTTGCTACTTACAAGTGCTCATAAGGCTCAAGAGTAGTGTGATTTTTTTTAAATACTAAAAGTCTCTACAAGAACATAAGCAAAGGTTAAGAGCCACCACTGGAACAGTTACAGTTTTAAAGCTCTGTGTTGACTTATTCAAGTAGGTAAAGGATTATTCTATTCGCACATTTACCTATATTTCTGCCAATTTTGTCATCTTTGCCTTAAAGATGGTAGAAAGATATCAATTTCATACACTACTACCTCTATTCTTCCTCCCACTCCTGTGCTCTGCCTATCACACCATCCAAAACATCCCCAAACACGGCGTGCTCTCTCATACACTAATTCTAATTCATGGACAGTATTTCCCACTCTTTCTTCCTCATTCTTCATTCCCTAAGGTCCACCTCAGTGAGAGCTTGGCCTGTGAAGTCTTCCTTGAATTACCTGTCCACTCATATGCCAATTACAGCATCAGATGAACTTCCATTGCAGCAAGTGTCACACTGAATGGAACAGATCAGACTTGGCTACATATGTGTATCTCTCACACAGAAGACTCTTGATTTCATGATTCTATTTTTTAAAATTCAGTATCAAAAAGGGAAAGGTAAGGTGCAATCCTACAAAGTTCCTTTACTTAAAGATTATCCCTTACTGTTAAAATGTATAGCTGAAACCAACTTCATTAATCAATGTCACTGTAAAAAATAATAATAATAATTTAAAAAAAGAAAGAAAGAAATTATCTCTAGCTATCAAGAGAAATATCTAACACAAGGGTCTTTCGTGTCCTGATCCACATTATATCTTTACCACCACATTCAAACATTTATTGCCTGCTCTCCAACAGACACTGTAGGAGGAAGAGTGATTGAGACAAGACTTGAATCCTTCAGCCAGAAATATTACAGTCATATTTCATTTGCATCCAACATCACAATAAGGTATCTCACACTCTGCTGTTCAGAGTTGAACACGATACCAGCGACGTTGGAAGTCAAGCCACTTCTCGGAGGTAGTGCTTCTTTGCTAGACTGTCCTCTCACCTGATGTGAAGGAATAGGGCAGTGAGGCTCACCCCTTGTGCTGTAAATAATTACCTCAGGGCAACTCTGCTGCCATTCAAGGCCACTGGAGCATCCCTTCTGAACGGCCAGTGCCCCTAGGTACCATAGCACCTCTGACATTGCTTCAGTCTTACAAACAGCCCAGTTATTTTTCCCTCCTAAATTTCTATTGCAATTCAAAAGAGTAAATAAGACGCCAAGGCAACAAGGACAACCTCTTCAGGAAGCTCTCTACTGATTTCAAAATCTCATCATCTCTGCTACAAAAGAAAACCAGAGGGAAAATAAATCTCACATACACTTCATTAAACCCAAAAAGCCCAAACATGACCCTTTCCTGGAAAAGGCATCAGTTTATTCAACGTTGCCAGAAAGCGCATCAAAGACAAAAATTCAGAATGAGTCTGAATACATTCTGTACTTTCCAGGTCAAGATTACAGATGTAGTCAAAATAAGACTTTGACTTTTTTATTTCTGGGTTTTGTTTTTCTGAGTTTTCATTTTCTCAGTGCTTGTTTTTCAGAGACAGAAAGTATCTTCTTAAGCCAACTGGAGCTAAAACAAGTGCTCTGGAGTGAGAAAAATCAACAGTAGTAGGCCAGCCCCTAAGAGTCGCCAATCCAAAAATGTACGACATCTGAAATGCTGGCAAGAGCAGCAGATGACAAGTGCTTTCATCTGCCAGTCTCATTAGAAATATCTTGAGAGAGCTTCCCTTGGAGTACTCGGGTATCTGTTGCCAAAATACCTATTGCTAAGATACAGTGGCTGTCCTGTCATGCAGTTAATGCATACACAGTATCTCCTCATTCTTCATCCATGGCCATTATGTACAGGGTGAGTTTAACAGATTTCTTTAGGGTCTCCTAAAAGGTTCTTTTAGACACCGTACTTGAACAGGGAAGATGGGCTCTACCTCCTTCTCCTTCTTTTCATGCACATTACCATGATCCCCCAAAGTAAAGCTTCTACCGTGAGAAGAAGGATACATGTTGAGCCCACAAAATTATCCTGATCACAGGAAAACTCCAAAGTTCCCTGAAGGTCGAGAACAGAAGTTCCCTAGAAGCTAAAGCCTAGCTCCTATTGTAGTAGCATGCCAAATCCATTCATTCGTTCATTCAATATTTATTGAAAGCCAGCTATGTGACAGAATGCAGATCTAGCAAAAGAATCTCTCCACTACTTTGAAAAGGGTTACATGAGATCAAGAAAAAAATGCTGTCCTTATTTTTCTTGCCACTTACTTTTTCTTAACTCACTTTCATAATAGAACAGAGAGGCCTCTTTCCATTCACTTCGAACAAATATAAGTAGCTGGGATTTCATTAAAAGTGCATCTCTCATTTAACACACTGCACTGGCCTCTCTCAATTGAGTATTCTACTGCCTTGGTCTATTTGTTTTCCTGTGTCTGTGGACACTTTTCATAGATGTTTAACAGAGGCCTATAGGGAAAACAGCTTTAACTTTAGCCAGGATGTCTCAGTGAGATGCTGCATAACCCAGATAACTGTGACCACATATGGGATACAACCTTAGATGTACCTTGCTTGCCAAGGCTTGAAAAAACATTGCCCGGAGGCACACGTGAAAAGAGAAGCCAGTCAGAGCAGCAGGGATCGGAGGGTGCTGGGAATGGATTGCGTGCTGAGCGCCCAGGAGAACAGCCAGCAGCCCTGGAGAAAACACGCTGCAAGTCTGAACTCCTTAAATTATGAGTACTTTTATTTTTTGCAAAAACTTTTAAAAAGGTATTTTGAATAAATATCTATTTTTTTTTAAACATAGACATATGATAGAAATTATTATGGTGATTTAACAGGTCAGAAAGCAGTCAAGAACACCATCTTCTCCATTTCTACTCTACCTATCTCATGGGTTATCACCATCAATATTGTCACTCACTCTGTTGAAAACTGCATTTTTGTAATTTCTGCTAATTTTGAGATTGACTCAGAATTAAAAGTGCCAAATAATTAGACACTCTGGGATTTCATGACCTGATCCTGGTCATGATTCTCAGCGTTGTCTGTTGAAAAAGAATGGTCTAGGGCAACTCACTGAGTTAGATCTAAAGTAATCACAAACTACTTGCCTGGTTCCCAGGGACATATTTCTCTATTTGCCCTCCTAAACTCAGAACTTGCTAAAGCACATAATTCTCCATTGTTCATATTTGTGTTAACCTTCCGAGTCTTAAAAAATACTTTTTCATTTTTAGAAAGCTATAGCGATTGCTACCCCATTACAACAAATTCATTCTTATAGATTCAATACCCCTTCGCTGAAACAGGCTACTAGTGTTATTATTTTCTTTTTTCTAATCCAGGTTCTGAGCATATGAAGCCATTAAACAGGCAGCAGAAATTAGTAAAGGGATAACCTGCACCCTACAGGAAACCATGGAACCTCCCTGGCCAGGCAAAATAATCATTAGAACTACAAATGCCCAGTTACATTAATGAAAAGATTAGTATCCATCTTCGGTACATGGGCTCTCAAGTTGGCCATCATTAAACATGAATAAAAATTTTAATATGTTTTTCTAAAATATTATGGAAGCTTCTTCACTCTCTAAGAAATGCCTATACCTTTTGTCAAAACAGTGAACTATGTATGAGTAACATGTAACCTAACTCCCCTTGGAACTGGACCCAACCCTTTCATTGCAAAAGGATCCTGTTAAATGTTTTCCCTCGACGCTTTACAATCCACACTTCAGTATTACCTTTTTGACTAGTCATCCGCCAGGCTCACTAATAAGCACTCAACATATGTTAGTCTCAGGGGATTCACAATCTTGTGTGACAGAAACCATCATCCCCATTTTATAGCCAGTAAACTGAAAAACACAGCTCAAGTAATTTCCCCCAAAATCATACAGGTTTCTAAGAGTCAGAAACAACATCAGAATTCAGGTCTGCTGTCTCCAGGGTCCACATTTGCAACTGCCAAGATACCACCCCACCTTGTTTATCAAATGTGCTGCTTTTTTACAACAGGACCTCTTTTTTTCATTATTTCAGCAATTTCCTCACATATAGTATAAAGGGGGGAATTTGCTAGGATTCTGTGTTCCTTCAATTCTAAGATGTCATCCATTTTTATCACACTATTAATTTTTTTAAAATTTTTGATTGTGGTAAAACACATATAAAATTTACCACTTTAACCACTTTAAGTGTATAGTTCAGTGGTATCAAGTACATTCACATTGTTGTGCAACCATCTCCATCATCCGTCTACAGAACGCTTTTCATCTTGCAGATATGAAACTCAAGACCCATTAAATATTAACTTCCCATGCCTCCCTTCCCAGGCCCACAGCATCTATTATTCTACTTTCTGTCTCTATGAATTTATTTGCAAAAATGTGTATACAACCCACTTTTAAGGTCATAAAACAATTGCGAATTCTGAAATATTAAAATGGGAGAAATCTAAAATTATCCGCAAATAACTGAATTGTAAGCCTTAGACGTCTACCTGTCGGATTCTCAATGCTGCCTCAGTTCTCTTTTGCCCAGTTCTGAAAGTAAAGCCTGCCATAGGCTCAGTGCCGTGACTACTCATTTCAGACACACGCTTTATGCCTTTATTAATCTAAACACTCATTCCGGCTCTTTGCTTCTCAATTTGGGTATCGTCCTTTGCTATCTTTTTTATTCTTTCATTTTCTGTATGCTTGAGAAATACATGTCATTTGGAAGGACTGGGATCAAGATGAGGGACTAATATAAATAAGTTGGATAAATATAAATAAGTATAACTAAAAAAATTTACCTCTCAGAATCTACCCTTAGATTATTTTTTAAGTGTTATTTTTAGGATAAAAACTGAATATTCATAAGTTGTGTAAAGTATTTGTCATTCTAGGGATATTGAACTTAAAAATGTCAAATATTCAGGTAGAGAGCAACCAAAATTACAAATTAACAGGCCATTATCCATCCGAGGAATAAATTTAACACAACAAATGATCTTAGTTGTTCAAACGTACACTCCATTTTATCATTCATGTATCATCATTCATTACAAATACACTTACTGAGCACCTACTATATTCCAGGAGTCGTTCTAGGCACCACGGATATAGTGGTTTGGGGGCTTTTTTAAAATACAGGCAAAATTCTCTGATTCATAATATTAACATCACTTGGAGAGACAGAAAATAAATGTTATAAATATGGCAAATCCACAGGATTTGGTGAGTGCTAAGAAAAAAAATAAAGCAGAGAAATGTAACACAAAGATTGAATATGTGAAATTTTAGATATGGTGGCCAGGGAAGGCCTCAAATAGCATAACTTTTTAATATAAACATCAGAAGACTATGAGGAAACCAGCCACAGAGATATCTGGGGAAGGGCTCTCCAGGCAGCGTGAACAGCCAGTTCAAAAGCCCTGAGGCCCGTTTGCCCAATGTGTTTAAGAATCAGTGAGGAAGCCAATGTGCCTAGAGTGGAGTGAAAGAGGGGACATGTAATGAGACATGAGGGCAGAAAATATGGGGAGCAACTCCTATAAGGCCTTGCAATCAAGAGTTGGCATTTTGGCTTTCACTCTGAGTGAGGTGTGACTATCATTGGCAGTTTCTGAAAAGGGAGTGAATGACATGATCTGATTTATGTTCAGATATCATCATTATCATTTTCACTTTTTTTCAGAAAGGCTTTAACAGAACATATAGAGCATATGTTAACAGAAATGCTTTTGGACACAAGATTTTGTCTCGGAAAACACTTGTTTTTAGACACAAGTTAAAAATTCAATCACAAGTACCCTGAAGCTATGGCTGCCACTGGCAGCCTCTGAATGTGGGCTAGGAATAGGTTTTTCTGCCACTAGTAAATTCCTTTCCCATCATGTGCCAAATGATCAGAAAAATATATGGAGTAAAGAAGGGTGAGACAGGAAGTAGAAATAACCTAAGAAATATGCTAGAGAACATCTAATTTTAGGGCATGAAGCAATTCCTCAAAGAAATCAGCAAGCCTAGATCCTTAAGTCTCTAGAGGAGAAAACTGCAGAGCAAATACAAAGTATAATAACAAGGTATATCATGTATTACAAAACTTAACTTCAACTGTCGAGGCTGTGTAGCTGCGCCACCACTAAGCCATGATGGTACATTTTGGCACCCAGAAACGAGGGAGGCGTATTGGACTTAGGGAAATTACGAAACATTCAGCTTGGGACTGGCTGGGAGCACCAGTATTTGTGTCACATCATGTGACCATGTTTTAGCTGTAGGATATAGTATTCAGGTTCCCAAAGCAAATAGCTTCCATTTCTACCACAGACCCCAAAATAGACCTTAATTCTTTCATACAATTTTCATTAGCTTTTATATAAACACAATTAATTCATATACTTATTAATGTATCTTCCTGAAAACTGAGTATCCTTTAAAGACTTACAAAATAACATCTTTTCTATCTTCTCCTTTGAATATGTTTTTGTGACAGTCTATAGATTTTATGAGTTTGACATGTATTAAAACATGGTGTTTACCACTGTGTTCAGGGAACGGGCAGATCTGCCATGACATTAATTTTTGAGAAGGATACCTAGAAAGAGACCTCTCTGTTCAGTGAATAAGATCATTTAAAGCCCAAGTTAACTCACACATTAGAATTGAAGAGATCGCCACAAACCACTAAATGGCTCTTCATATCAAATACTGCTACAAACCTGCCTTGCTTTTTGAAGTGTCTATTCACTGCACTGCCTATATAGAATCGCCATTGGGTCTTTTTATAGTAAACTGCTTACTATTACCAAGAGAGCATCTATTATGTGCAAGGTTCTTTCTCTTATAGGACTATTTGTTCTAAACCACAGTAGGTCATTCAGGTACAATCTAAAAGCTAGTCCACTTTCTAAAGAATCATCAGGTGACCTGCGGGCACTCATGAAATGTATAGTAACAGCATTTTTTTAAAAAAATTATTCTTAGGGTCAAAATGGAATTGAGATCTCTTAAGGACAAAGCTGTACCCTATGATTTTCTTTCTTGTTCTAATGGGCTATTCTATATTCTAAATTTTGGGATAAGCAACAAAAGATTCACAGCGTAGGATAGTGACATGCAGACATCTACCATCTGACACTGAAGCCATTCGATGAGCGTTTCTGCTGTTGAATCTGGGATCTGGCATCTCAAGCCTTCCTTCTCATCGGTTTCCATCATCTCTAACAATCCACGCAGGTCTTCCACAAGGTGCAGGGCTCGCAAGCTTCCCATGAATGGGGAGGTGGGAGACTGGCAATCAAAAATCCCATTGGAATATTCCAGGGCCTTAGAACCTAAGTTTAAAACAAAATCACAGAGAAAGCACGACGATTTATATTAGATAACACAAAGCTGAAGGTGGCAAGCAAGTCCAGTCACGGTAAGCAATAGCCATAACAAGAAAACGGTGAAAAGATAATTCAATCACCTATCTCTTCAACGCAGAGTTCTTTGGTTCAAAAATAAAAACCACACAATTGATGGTAAATATCAGTGGTCAAATACCAACAGGGAGGCCAATTGTCTGCTATAGAATGAGTATGTTCCTTTTTGTTTTAAGATATGCTGACCTTGCAGAAATGAAGGATAAAATGGTAGCAGATCAGTTTGGGTGGAGCCATGCATCCCAAAAAACACAAATTTTAGGGGCCATAAAGTCTTTAAATTTCCTGTAAGTTACACATTGAAGTGGAAATTGAATAGCATAACTTTGAAGGTAAGAGGGCCAGCTGCTAGTTAACTTACCAGAATTTAATCTCTGAATAAATTTGATGAATTGCATGTGCACATTTGATTATGTATGCACGAGCATGTGTACATAAATATTTTCCCCCTGATTGTTTGCAGCCTAGCATAAATGCTCCCTTGTTAATTTTAGGTTTACAAACAGGTTTTACAGAATTTTTGTTTTCTATTATAAAAGAAAACATTCTACTACTTAAATCCACACAACTGACTCACAGCCAACCTCTTTATCACTTAGATTTTTATTTTTTGGTTGGCCAAATGTACCTACTATGAAATATAAATACTAACCTTATACTTAAATATCAACACATGATTATTTAGGCTATCACTTCATAAATCTGAAGGTGTTACAATTGGGTGAGACCTGTGACCAACATGTAAGTTCTCTGTCCAGCTGGCCATCTGGCTTAATAAATTCTAACAATGGAGAGAGGAATTCTCTTTCAGCTAGTTCATTCCATTGACATTCCTAACACTGGACCAAATGATCTGAATCCAAATCTGCCAAACTATTATAATGGCACCCACTGATAAGCTAGGTACAGTGCAAAATGCTTCACATAACCCTCTGAATTAATCCCCTTGGAAATCCTGTAAAACTGAGATAAAAATATAAATTGAGAAGAGTATGATGGGCAGTGGGTGGAGGTGGGGAGGTGGGTGGGAAGACCATTAAAAACCAGGCAGGCTTTAATATCCTGTTACAGCAGTTTTAAGCATTAGGATCACCTGATGATATCACTAAAAATATATGAGCCCGTGGTCACCTTCTATTTTGTTAAGTCCCTGTCATAAAACAAGGCGGAGACAGAGGAGAGAAGTGTATTTAGAAAAATACCCAAATGTTCATAGTCATTTCTTCTCTTCTCCCTCTTACCTCAGTTGGAGGCATTAAGAGATGCATATTTAACATATAAATCCAGATCCTACCCACAATGTTGTTGACTAACTTAACTTGAGAAGGGCCTGAGGAATCTTGATTTTCTTAGTAACTCTAATGCTGATCCAGGGCTAAGGAATAAATACACTAGTCTAGTGGAATATATAAAATGTAAATTCTTCAACTACTGTTCCAGAAATATCACTTCTCTTGACTATAGTTTCACTACTAGTGTAAGGTTATACCTCTGGTAAGAGCCTAGAATTTGTTCTAGTTATATTTTCTGAAATTGTGACAGAGTAAATTCAATCTCGTTCCCACATAATAGTCCCTCAACTATTGGAAAGCACGAAGCATGTTGTGAGCAACAATGCTTTCCTAGGCTAAACATAACCAATTCCTTACCAGATGTGCTTGTTAAACTCTTCACCTTCATGCTAACCTCCACTAGATAAGTTATAGTTTTCCAATGACCCTTTGACAATGATATTCCAAGAACTGAATACAGTACTTGGGGTATGGTCTAATACACAAAGGAGGTCAAATTTAAGTCAGGTCTCCAGCACATGTAAGTATAGCAAAGGAGACCAAACCATGACATGTCACTTCTGTCAAGAGAACCTTCTGAAAAGGAAAACACCTTTGGTTTCTTCAAAACAACCAAAAAAAATTAGATAAAATTTATGACCACAAAAGATTAGCAGCTGGGAGCAGGACAACTAGAATCAGGAGCAATAGAGGCCAACTGTATCCTGATCCTGAGCACCAGGTGCGTGCATGACACCACCACCCAATAGCCCATCCAACCTTCTCCTCATTGTAATACATTCCTAAATAACAAAAAGTACTTATGTTGAGACAACATACAAAATGTGACATGAGACCTTAGGTAGCCACTCCTGGGAGACTGCAAGGGAGTGAAAGGATATACCTACTTACTAGTCGGGCCCCTCAGCCCTGATGAGAAAACAAGGAGATAATGGCCTATTGCTTCTGCTCAGCTCCCATAATAGAGAATTACTGAAGATTCTTAATAAGGAAATACGATGAGATCTGTGTTTTAGAAAGGAGATTCTGGTGGTCCAGAGAAAGATGTACTAGAGCCAGAAAGCAAGAGTATCAGGAATATCAAATGAGAGGGTCACTTAGAAAGAGCAAGACAATGGCAGTACCGACAGGGCAGATTTCAAAGAGGAAAAAATGGGAATGGTAGAATATGGTAGGAGGTAGATGACAGAACTTGACTAACTAAGTTGGGGAACATAATTGTCTAGAATAACTTAAATTTCTGTTTAGGAAACTGTGTGGATGAAGGGCTATGAAATTACCAGACTACTAGAGGGGTTTCTGAGGAAAGATAACGACCTCAGTGTTTTAAATAATGACAGTGATTTGTCTGTACTGGAATTGGGAGATATCTAATTGGCAGTTGAGAGATAGAGACCTGAAGCTTACCATAGAACTGGAAAAGTAAATACATGTGAGAGTCATTGGTGGAAAAGTAAATGTTGAATTCAAAAGAAAAAATTAGAACATTCATGGATATTGGGTAGAGTATCCCTCAAATTGTGGTCCCCAGACTATCGGCACCAGAATCACCTGAGAAACAGATTCTTTATCCTTAATCAGAAGCCTAGGATAGTCCTGGAATTTTTGACATTTTAAAATAAAATTTAAAAATGATTCTGGTAGAAAATGGAGAAGAAGGACAAAGATAATACCACAGGGAACCTACAGGCATTGGAGAGAGCTCATAAATGAAAATAAGAAAGTGGAAAGGAGAAAACTTGTAATGAAAAAGCCAAGAGAGCAGAGTAAATGGCATGATTTTATCTTTTAGAGGATACAGATTACCTGCTATAATACCATCCATTTGCTCCAATGCTGCAGCCAACATGTCACTTGCATCACTCATCATTTTGTTTTTGTCAAGGGCAAATTCCAACCTGGATCTGAAAAAATAATGATGTTATCATTATAGCCTCTAAATGACGCACACTTCCTGGCAGGTTTAATAATTCAATTACAAATTATAACTCCATCTAGCAGGCAAATACGGAGAATTTCTGAAGTAGTAGAGCTGAATTAATTGAACCATTTAACAAGCTGTGGCCAATAATCAGCTACTGTACTGCAAGATGATATGCAATACCTGTGTCAGTTAATAAAGTAAGATTCAGTTCTTATACTCAAGGTGTTTAAAATCCAGTAGAATGTTTCCATGCAGTACTCTGTAAAGCTCTAGGTCCCTGTGAAGGGCATAGGGGATGGCTATGGAACTTGCTGAGGGCTGTGAGGCATGCTGGGTAGACAAGACTTCCTTCTCCCTGCACTAGCCCTACCCATCACTGCTCTCCTAAGTTTGCCTTTTTAAAAAATTTCTGTATAAAGAATTACCATAAGACTTGCCTAAGAAAACGGTTCATGAACATATACACTAAACACATACAAATCTACCGGTATTTTATAATGTAACATTAACTATCATGTACTGAGTGCCTACAGTGGTCCCTATAAATTTACATAAATTTTCCATAATCCTTAATCATGACAACAACCCTATATATTGGATAAATTCATCTCCATTGTGTAAATGAGACCAAACATGTTTGTTGATTTTTGCATGGAAACACAGCAAGGAAAGCCAAAAACAGTTTTTAACCTAGGTCTGTCTTATTTCCACTGAATTTCTATTTACTTGAGCCTATTTGAAAAATAGGTTTATGCTAAAATTGTGTCACAATCTACTCACTATTTTTTACCTGTTAAAAAATTGAAATTATCCTTGCAAAAACATGGGTCATTAACAGGAAAAAATCAAAGTATGTGATTTTCAATATTAATTAATACATTTCAGGTACCAGACTAAGCACCCATATAAAATCTCCTAACAGGCTTAAATAAGGCTTTGCTACTTTGCAGATACTGTGGTGTACAAATACCTGAGAAATAAAGGGTATGCTATTTAACAGAAACTTTTACCCTGTCTCCAAGCAGCCAGATTTCACTTGCCACTTTTTTTTACAAACATATTTACAGTTCTGATAAACAGCTTCTTGGGTCAGTTCACTACTGAGTATTTATTCTGATAAGATGCCATTTAATCAATGTGAAATATTACTTCAATTTTATAGATTTCATCTAAGAATTTCCCACAACTTTACTCACTTCAGAAGGTAAAAATATCACTACCATGTTATGTGTAAATATTACAGCACAAAACCACCCGAACACATGTTTATATATACCCAGAAATCAGATGGTTAACAAGCTAGGCTATGAACCTACATAGTTCTCAAAAATTTACTTGCACATTTAGCTAGTGCACAGTCCAGAGAGGTGGGGCATCAATTTAATAATCACACTTCAAGCAAAAACTTAAAACGTGAAAGTCGAGAACATAAAGAACTAAGCTGAATAGCATACGATCCTTGACTTTCATATAATTAAGCGGCTTACATTCCCTTTCATTTTAAAAGTTGCACTTCAAAGAGCTCTAGATACTATGAGAGAGAGATATATATAAAGAGACACATGTCAGGTTCAGCTATAAACATGGGAGATGCTAATAAAACAGAATGATGCTCACATTGAAAAAACTCTTACTGCTAAATTAGAAAAAATAAATATTTGCCTTTATTAGCAATTATATTTTGTGTAGAGGATGAACATTTTCAAGTCTGACAGGTAGTTATCTATTTTTTCTCTGTTCTGTTCACAGACCTTTCAAACCCTATGGCATGGAGGTATGAGAACTTAAGCTGCGTTTTGCAAAATGGTGAAAAACCAGTTTTTTAAAAAAATTTCCAATTCTTTAGAGATCAAGCCTTTGTTTAATGTCATAAAATATGACAATGTTATTTTTAAAAAAATTTATAAATGTTACTCCATTCTGATCACATAACAGTCTATAGGTAACAGTAAGAAGACAGACAGTAAACACTACTAGTAAATATGTGTGTAATATGGCAAAAGTGGTCGTGCTCAGGGTTAAAAATGGAGCAGGTCAAGAGTTTGGAGGGGTTTGCAAATTAAATAGGGTAGTCAGGGAGAATGACAGATTTAAAAACCAAAAGTTTAGTGGTATTTCAAATACAAAACTCATACAAATCAATAAAAAAAAAATGGGAACGGTGATAGTATTAACAGACATATAACAGAAGAGGAAAATATGAAAATATAAAAATATAAAGAGATGCTTAATGTATTAATAACCAAGGAATTCAAGACAATAATGCAATACTGCTTTATATCCAGTTAGTTGGCAAAAAGAAAAAAAAAATAACAATACCAAGTATTACAGAGAATGTGGGTTCACAGAATCTCTTCTAGAATGGTGGAAATGTAAAATGGGCTAACATTAAACATTCACATTCATTTTCAATCTAGCAATATTTACTCCAAGTTATATAACCATGAGCAATATACAAATGTTCACCATAGGACTCTTAACAAGAATAAAAATGTGGAAATGACCCAAATGTCCATCAACATGAGAAGAGATGAAAAAATGATTTATTCACACAACGGAATTGCATACCATTGTCAAAATTAAAGCAATATGTGTATAGTATCGGCAAATCTATGCAATTTAATAGCAAATAAAAAAGTCTGATAAATTCAGTAAGACTTTTTGTAAAGTTAAAAATAATTAAATACAAACATACATATGTATATCTAGTTGTATCTCATATGTATATATATACATATATATATATATACACATATATGAAATACACACATACTCACTGTAAGTATATACAAAGAAAAACAGGAATGATGCATGAAATTCAGGATGATGGCTACCTCAAGTCAGGGACATGGGAGACAGAATTTTTTAAAAAGTTATATAGGTAAATGAAGGTTAGTGTCAAGTTTTTGAGTTAGGTAATGAATTCAAAAGTGCCTATTGCATTATTAAAAATGACAAAATAGAAATTCTGTTTCTAATAATGGTAGAATATATTTTATTGGACCAACTGTCTCACAAATAGCAATATCAAACAATGGATAAAATATAAAAACAATTTTTGAAGAAATTAGAGCCCGCCAAAAGCAGGTAGAAACTGGAGGGAATTCAGCTCTTGAGTACAGGGAACCATATGAGTGAGATTCATATTTACAGATCTTTTCACCTGTGGACGCTTCTCAGTCTACGTGATGCAGAGCAGCAAGGACTTATGAAAAAAATCACAACCTTATTGGTTCAAAGGATAAAAAGGTGTACAGTTTTTAACATTAGATGCAAAGATGTTTAATACCAATTCAGGATAGACTGTGGGAAGTTAAGAATAGATAACATAATCCGTTAAAACTATAAAATAAAGAGATAAGTAAAAAGCCAATTAGGTCTATGAAATGTAACACTAACAAAATCCTCAATCCAGAAGAAGGAAAGATGGTAGATTTAAACTCACTTGTACAAATAATTACATTAAATATAAATGGAATAAACACTATTAAAAGTCAGCTGGCTTTTTAAAAAGACAGATTTAACTATCTCCTATTAATAAAAAACTATAAAAGAATGAAAATTGAGATATCATGTATATAGTAAGCCTAGGAAAGCAGGAGTGGCTATACTAATAATAAAAATGACTCCCAATCAAGTTGTATTATTGGAAAGAAAGAGAGACATTTTTTGATGATAGGAGTCAATTTGCCAGGAAGTCATAACAATTACAACTTTTTTTTGGCAATTAATAACAGAGCTTCCAAATACATGAGGCAAAAAACAACACAATTGAGGGATAATTACACAAATTAAGTCCATTCATATTTAATGTAATTGTTGACATGGTTAGATTTAAGTTTACTGTCCTGCTAATTTTTTTCCCCTGGGTTGTCCCATCTGCCATTTGTTCCTCCTTTTCAAATTTCTTTTGAAATGGCAGACAAGGTAGGGGAAAAAATCCAATAATGCTATAGAAGACTTGAACAATACCCTTGACCTTGGCCTAATTTAATTTATAGAACAAAACACTCAAATGCAGAATGTACACTCTTTTCAAGTCCACATTATATTCACCATGATAGGCCATGTGTAAAGCCACAAAATAAGTCTCAATAAATTCCAAATGGGCTTTAAAGGACTACACAGAGAATAAGAAAAACAACCTGAAGTGGTAAAGTACTAAGACTAAGAATAGAATTTCCATATATATTAAAATTTTGACATGCCCTTGGCTCAAGTTATTTTAGAGGCAGCCTAATTTAGTGAGCATCTGTGTTGAGAAAGCTATGTCAACTGTCATGACTGGGTCAAAGTATTTTTAAAAATAGAAAAACTATATTAAAAGGCTTCAAAAAAAAATCCCAAGCTCTTAAAAAGATTTTCCTGTATCCTCAAAAACATTTCTGAGAGGATGATCCCTCTGGGTGTTCTCACATACTTAATACAGTGGAATGTTATTCCAACGCAGTGGAATATTACTCCGCAGTAAAAAAAGACTCGACTACTGACTGATGCACGCTGCATTATGTTGGGCAAAAGGAGCCTGACATAAACAACTATGTACTGTATGATTCCTTCTGCATGAAATTCAAGAACAGGCAATATGGTGATAGAAAGTAGGGCAATAGTTACCTGTAGGAAGTGGCAAATAATTCAAGGAGATACTGAGGGATTTCCTGTTCAATATGTTGACTGAGGTGATGGTTACATAAGTTTATACATCTGTCAAAACTCATCGAACTACATTTAAGGTGTGTATATTTCACTGTACATAATTTTCATCTCAGATTTTAAAAAGTAGGAATGAAGATGACTGAGAAATTAAAATATTTGAAACTAAACTAAATAAATAAATGGGTTAATATAAAAGGGAAATGCAAGGACTTACAGTGACAATATGTCATGAAGCAAGGATAAGGAATAATTCAAGTTACAGGTCTGAGGTCAAAAAACGAAAGACTCAGCATATCCGGGTCCCTTTGTTCTAATTCTTTGCTTACCCAGACACCTGCTGATTTTCATTTGGCCTTTTGGATGGGCGAACCATTTAGAAAATTAAAACTTCGACATCTAACAATTCTCACATGATAGCAAATACATTTCTGGATTTTAAATATCTAATATACATATACATATACATATACATATGTATATGTATATTATATGTATATATTTGGAATGACTTGCTGAAGGAAAAGTTACCAGGAAGTACAACTGCTACAACAATGGGTTCAAAGGCATAGTGCAAACTGGAGAAACCCCTGACTTGTCGGATGAGGTCGCCAAAGAAGACCAGCTCTGTGTGCAGCAGTCCTCAGCCTAGTAGTTTTCTGTTCCAATGGCTTAATAAAAAAAAGTTTAGAAAAGCCTTAGAAAGCAATCTACTGGGGAAAATATTCATATATTAGAGTAAGGAACAAAGAAAGACCTAACAGAAGCATGTTTGGGGTATATTTCAAGCTTGGTCAGGACACATTTAGAGTAGATTTGAATGGGGTAAAATATCAGGGAAAGTTCCAGCAATGGGTGTGTGGTGGCTAAAAGGTTGGCAGAAGACTAAAACTTTTTGCAGGGTTTGCTGACTAACTGGTGTTTTAGGTCAGGCTAGCTGCCCAGTTTCCCTATGAAGAAAGAAAGGCTGTATGAAAATTACAAAGTTTGTTTTTTAAACTTTGGGTGAGAATGACATTTGTCCTAGGTTTTGCAGCTTTCCTTAGGTAAAATGTTTAGGTTTGAAAGAGAACTTCTAACTTTGTGCCTAGAGATGAGTACAGCTCACTAGCTGGCAGAATGCCATATTATTATATGGTCATTATGAAACAATATATTTTCATACAAATTACCCACATATTTCTCACAATTTTTTCCCCCTAACCTGCTTGCTAGGTGTGTTAATCAATAACACAATGATTTTCAACGTATGCTACAATACAATCGTGGGAAAGATAAAATGTGTAAAAGGGAATAGGAAAGACTATCAGTGGTTATCAAGCTGTGGTTCCTGGACCAGCAGCAGCAGCAGCATCACCTGGGAGTTAGTTAGATGTAAATCCTTGGGCCCCACCTAAGACCTACTGAATCAGAAACTGCAGGGCAGGGCCAGAAACCTGGGTTTTACAAGCTGCCCGTGTGATTCCCATGCACACTCAATCACTAGAGTGTAAGTAAGAGGCCTCTGTTCCTCTCCAAGCCCCCCAGATGAGGCTGGAACTGGCTACCAAGGTAAACAAGGGCAGAGCTCCTCTCCCCAGTCCTCAATCCTTACTTCTGACCCAAAAACAACAGCTCTGAAGAAGCAATTATTTTAACCCAAAAGATCTCTCCCTTTAAACTTCAACTACTAAGTCTTCATGTCTGCAACATGTTAAGATTCTTAAGCAATCTTCCTTACTTTCTGGTTCTCTGCTATGTATCTGTCATCACATACTCTCTCCTCCCTTCTGTATTAGTCCAAATTCTTTTCACCTCCAATCTGCTCTAACATCCCTAGAAAATTAATTCGGAATCACGTGAAAAGGTAAACATTTTAAGGAGTGGGTCGAGAGCAGGGAGTATGAAAAACAAAAAGTTTGGGGATCTTGGCAGCAGAGTGTATTTAATTGTACAACACATTAAAAACTTGTCAAACTGTAAAATAGGTATAATATTGATGATATAACTGCAAATTTGAACGATATTAAGGAACTATTTTAATTTTTAAGTTTTAATAGTTCTTTTTAAAAGTTCTTACTTTTTAGAGATGATTAACAGAATATTCATGAAGTAATATGATATCTGGAATTTGCTTTAAAATAATAAAGGAGAAGGAAATAGGTAAAGATATCGATGAAAAAATTAGCCATGATTTGATAATTACTGAAGATGGGTGATGAGTACACGGGGTAGCATTACACTATTCTATCCACATATTCTATTTCACATATTTGAAATTTTCCATAAATATTTAAATATCTTTCATTCATATCCTTAGACAATAGGATTTTCAAACACCCTTGATCGTAATGTATTACCTCAAATATTTTCTATCATTACCTAAAACATATCAAGGACTTATCAAATATTTATAAACCAAATAAGAAAATACTTGTTATTTTAACCATCTGCATAAACATAAACGCACACTCAGAAGATGAAACATTTATGATTAAAGGTAAAAAAAGAGAGAAAATTTTAAGCAGAGAATAAAGGAGAGAGTATTAATGACTGTACATTAGTAAAAGTTACTTCTCTTGCTCACTAAAATGAAGAGCCACAGAAATAATGGGCAAAGCTGGTAAGTATTCATATAAATGAAGAAGCAAGAGAAAAATAAGACAAGATCAAAAGAAATGAGCTTTTCAGTTCTATGTTATTAACATCTAAGAATGATGACCAGAGGGAGTCGATAAAAGGGTTCATACAATAACCAAGATCCTTCACATCTTAAATAAAAAGATATCGCTGCTATTTGAAAAACTGGTATGTATTAAATATCAGTAAATCAGAAGACCCTGTGATAAATTTAAAGAATGTCCCATTTCTCCCTATCTACTATTATTGGTATTATGACTGCGTGTAGAAGTCAAGGATTTGTCCAAGGTAACTTGAGAAGTAAGATTTGAGACCAAAACCCATGTCGTTCCCAAGTATGCCTCTCACTGATTCACTAGATATTTATTAAACAGACAGTATGCCCTAACTAGGATCACCAACTTGACCTCTCATGAGCTTCTAATCCAAATTACATACTACCTCCAGGACACTCATCGCTGCCAGCCTCTCATGCCACACAACATACTCTTCCCTGAACACCCCTGCTGTCTTACCTCTGTGCTGTCACACGAGCTGCTCCTTCTGTGCTTGGACTACCGTCCTACGCCCTGGTAAATATACTTTCAAGATTCAGCTCAGGCATCCTTAACTCCCAGGCTTTGTTGACCTTTCCCAGAGCATCCATGGCATGACTCATGAGAGCCTTAATTTTAAAGTATTGGAGGAATATCAGGGGGCCTGAGCAGGATTTAACTTCTAATTTTTCTACCCACTCTAACCCTAACCCCCTATAGACTCATCTGTCTCCTAGTTTCCTACCCAGGTCTACCAACCTAGCCCTAGGTAAGAGAAGTAGTTCTGGGATGTCAGACCCAGACTTATGATACAGAGGGGCAAGGATGCATAATAGCTACTCAAAGCTCTGAAAGGACAAGAAAGGACAAGTTGCCTTTATCTAAGCATTCTCTGAGTGTTTTATAAACCATGGGTCATGACCCCAAAGATTAGAAGGTAGTGAAATAAATTCAGTAGACTGCAATCAACATGTATTTAATAGAAAACATCAGAGTATCTCATAAGAAGAAAAGGTTAAGTACTGTTTTGTGAAATTTTGCTTCAGTTATATATATACATCTCATGCAATAAACAAGCCCTATCATGTGCAAGGTACTGGAAATAGAACGGTGAAAAAAAAAACAAGCAAAAAAATAAAAAGCCTATTTCTGCCTTGAGGGAGCTGACATTCAGTGGTTTCAAAGTGTGTGTGTGTGTTTATGTGGGCATGGATATATATGTATTACATCATAATATCAGAAACTATATCTTACACTGGGTCAAAAAATTTTGAGAAAAACTGCTGTAAAGTGGTGCTATTTAAAATATGGTCTGCAAAATGGTGTTGGTCCACCAACTCTTAGTGGTCTACAATACGTACAGAAATCGAGAATAAGTATTTAGAAAGTTTTATAGCAACCTGACTTTCCTGCGATAGCCAATTACGTGACCATTTTTCAGGCCCATTCGATTTTTTAAAACTGAATTTCATAGAAAGAATTGATCCATGATGGCTTGAGGGCAGGTGTGTGGCAAACCTGGTCCTTCCCCAAAGGCGGCTGGAGAAGCACCGCTCTGCAGGATACACTGGGTGTGTGTCTTGGAATTAAGTGTGAACACCGTGTTTTTATTGGAGACCGCGGCCATGGACTAGATGGTTAGCAGAAGGGACAACACGGAGTAAGAGAACCCCAGCGAATGGGGAGTGTGATTCAGGCCTGTCCTCTCTCCACACGTGCCACGTGATAAGAATGATTAATGGCAAGTGGGAAGCTGTAAGCACTGGCATTGATGATAGATGGTTAAATGCAGAACACGTGAAACGAAAAATAGTTTTAGTTGTATAAAATTAACATTAATGGCAATACCATAATTGAACTACTTATATATTTTGCCGAAGCAAAACATTGTAATTTCAGATCTGCTTTACTTTAATAACAGTGATAAAAAACAAAAGAATATTGCCAGCATACCAAATTGATTGGGAAGAGTGGTAAAAACTGTGGGCTAGGGAACAGTTTTGTGGAGGAATAAGATTTTATAATAATTTTAAAAACTAAACTGTTTGTCTAGTGGGTAATTTCTGTTATTTTCTTGTTCAACTGGGTATTAGTTATACTCTTGGCTATATATATATATATATATATATATATATATATATGTGTATATATATATACATATATATATGTATATATATACATATATATATATATAGTAAATAAAATGTCAACATTTTTTTTTCTTTTATAGTATATGTGCTTCTGGCCATAGTCAGTAGCACAGATATGTTTTTGGCTGTTGGAGGAACAAAATCAAAACCAGAACCCTGAAATTATACAATTAAAAGTACAAAATATATTCTTACAACTGTTATTCACTACTAAACTATTAAAAGTCATATGGAAATTCTGTACAATTAACAAGTACTGAACCAAGTGATAATGGGTAATATAATGCTTTTCAAGTTATTTGTATTCCAGTCCTGAATGACTGGCACTCAGTGCCGCAGTAGATGTCCTTAAGGGAGGGGTAGTGAGAACCAGGAGGGCAAAGCCAAAAATTATTTCCCAACTCAGGTGTTGGCAAACTTCAGCCCATAATCCAAATCTGGCCCACTGCCTGTTTTTGTAAATAAAGTTTCATTAGCACACAGTCACACTCATTCGTTTATGTGGCTGCTCTCGTGCTACAGCAGCAGAGTTGAGTAGTTGTAGCCCACAAAACCCAAAGTATTTACCATCTGGCCCTTTACAGAAAAAGTTTGCCAACCCCTGCCCCAACCTATCCCATTGCCTCCTGAAGTATAAAGACCCTTCTCCTATTCACTCATTCACCCATTGATTGAACAATATTTACTGAGTATCTATTACATATCAGGCACTATTTGAGCTGATGAAGATATAGGAGTAAAGGAAAAAGAAATGGAAAAGTAAAAGTTATTGCTCTAATGTCAAGAAACCATAAACAAATAAATATATTTAAATGTATAGTAGATGAGATGTTGATAAATAATAGGGGAATACAAAGCGAAGAAGGAGGATAAAGTTAACACTGGCTTACTTCGTACTATGTACTGTTTTAAGTGCTTTTCATGTATTAATTCATTAAATCCTCATAATAACCCTATTGACACAATATTTATTCCTACTTTATAACTGAGGCACAGAAAGGCCCTCAAGTCATACAGCTGGAAAATGGGTTTGAAGCCAGACAGTCTGCCTCCAAAGCCCACACTCTTAATTATGCATTGTGCTGGCTCTTTGTGCAGAAAGGGAATGGTAGGGAGTTACAATTTTAATATGATAATTGGGGAAGGCCCCACTGATAAAGAGACATTGAGCAAGGCCCCAAAAGAGGCAAGGGAGAAAGTCAGGTGAATATATAGGGAGGGCTTCCAGGTAGAAACAACAGCCAGTACAAAGGCTGGGAGGAGAGAGTGCTTCATCTACTTGGTACTGGGAGGAAGAGGGAGGGAGAACGAGGGAGAGGGGGAGAATTTACATAGAGTGAAATGTCCAGGTCTTAATTGCACAGTTTGCTGAGTTCTGATGAATGCACACACCTATGTAACAATATCAACATTCTTGTGTACATTTTGATGGAAAAGCTAATAAAATTTGATACAGTGTTTGGGGAAAGGAAATGACTTGGGAGTTGTGGCCTTACTTCATAGAAGAATGAAGTGGCCGTTTACTGAGGCAACTGACTGCCCACTCCCAACCCCAAGCATAACAGGTACTTCTTCCATCCACCAAAGGAAGCAAGAAGAACTATAAAATTATCATCCATGGAGAGCCAGCACCCACCATCCTTTACACTAAAGCCTAATGAAATAGCTGGATCTTGTACATGAAAGTTACATGTCCTAGCAGAACACCCAAGCAAAACCCACGACCACAGACAGCATCAAGTACTCCCATGGCACTCTTTCTTTTTAAAACCTCTACCAATTACCATGTGGAACCTCTGGTTACCTCTACTAGATACTATATTTGGCTAGGGAAAAGGTGTGCCTCTGGCAGGTGGGCTCACCTAACTAGGTCCATGGAATGTTGTCTCTATCAGACTGAGCTTTTTAAGAACAAAGATCCCACTTTTAATACCTTCTATGCCAAGCTTAGCTCAGGACATGATGCTTATGTATAAAGTTTAGTGAATAAATGAATAATCATTTATATCCATCAACAAAATTACTCATTAATCACCACCAAACACACTACAGAGAACTGCATATGAAAGAATGGTACATTAATGGGTTTGGCTCCTTTAGGTATTAAATCATCAACCTAGATTTCATTTTCACTTGAATAAAAGTTCTGTTATCCCATAGGCTATCCATCAACAGGAGAGGAAATGAGAGAGGCAGAGAAGAAAAGCAGAGTAAATATATTAAGTTGTCTTGACATAAATTTAAAAGCTTGCTTTTACTACAGCTACATGTTGAATGACTAGAGCAGAGCTACCAAAAGACCAATATGACCAGGACTTTCCATATTTTATTATTTTTGGTAAGACTAGTGCTTCAAAATGACATGGATAAATTTACACATTCATTCATGTGCATATATATGTTTATTCAAAGAATATTTGTCATTCGCCCACCATGTGCTAAAAACTGTTCCAGGCACTGAGCAGTTCTCATTTGAGTGACCATCCCCAGTTTCTGCATCTGCTTTCCAATAAAGTCCATCTCACAGACCTGATTAAGTGAGCCCACCTGCCAGAGACATAACTCTTCCCTAGCCCAGCATAGCATCTGTCTTGTTTTTAAGTGGCAACTCCAAAGCTAGATATTCTAAGTGATTGGGGTACACAGTCTACTTAACATAGTGCTTGCTTGAGCTTAAAAACAAAGGCAAGGAACAATATTCTTGTTTTTTACATTTTTTTGCTATTTATACCAGGTGTATTGAATGTCCTTGAATTATCTTAACCTCAGGATATCTCAAGTCTTGCATTCTGTTAAAAAATAACATAGTATGAAAAGTATATTTTTCCTTATGAAACTCCTTGCTGTGTCTTGATGTAGCTGTACCACGTACTGCTAGAGAAAGTCGGGTTGGCTCTGCTTCAAATGCCTACAATCTAATCTTGACTGGGCACTTAATGTTGCTCAACAATCCTTTTATTCATCACTGGTTCCCTCCCTATCACATTCCTCATAATGACTATCTCTAAAACTTCCTACAAAACCCTCCCCTAATATATTACTATTCCTGCCCACCATAATCTCAGTAGATTAATTCATAGCCTGCCCTTCAGCGAATCCTGGGAAACTCTCCTCTAAAATTTTTATGTATACTTTCTTGTTTATTCCTGGTTCACAGTCTTCTGTCATGGGAAAACTCTCCACCCTTATTCTTGATCTCATCCCAACCTTTTAAACAATTACCCGCCCCATTCTTACACATATTCAATCTCTTCTATTCCTCAATTTCCTTTTGCTCAAACAATAAAATGTTGAAAATCTTCTGGACCTAAAAATTCCAGCCCCCTGTCAAAAAATTAAAAAAAAACCAAAAACTCCCAAATCCCTCTTTTCACCCATCATAAGTTACAGATCCAGCTCTGACTCTACAATTATATCCTTGAGTGGTCCCACATACTCTTTCTTTCATCCTCTCCATACTACAATTTGGCTGCTGCCTAAGCATCACCAAAAAGAAAAAAATGCCATCAAAGATCATCATCATCATCACTTGAAGAGGTCACATAGCTGCAAAGTGGCAGAGAAGGGATTCAAACAAAAACAAAGCTATGTCAACACCCTAAATGTTAATCAATGGGGTTCTCAATATGTACTTATGGAATTCAGAAAATTCTGGAAAGAGAGCAAAAAGAAATAAGTGGGACTACCTCAAACAAAAAGCTTCTGCACAGCAAAGGAAACCATCAACAAAATGAGAAGCAACCTATTGAACAGAACCTACTGAACCTATTCAACTTACCAAAAACCACACATCTAATAAAGGGTTAATATCCAAGAATATATAAAGAACTCATTCAACTCAATAGCAAAATATATATAATATATCAAACAATCCAGCTAAAAATTGGGCAGAGAATCTGAACATTTTTCCAAAAAGCAGGACATACAGATGGCCAACCGGTACATGAAAAGATGTTCATATCACTAATCATCAAGGAAATGCAAGTCAAAACCACAAAGGGATATCACCTTACACCTATGAGAATAATTATGATCAAAAAGACAAAAAATAACAAGTTTGCTGAGGATGTGGAGAAAAGTGAACCTTTGTGCACTGTGGGTAGGAATGCAAACTGGTGCAGCTGCTACGTAAAACAGCATGGAGGTTCCTCAAAAAATTAAAAGTAGAACTGCCATATGATCCAGCAATGCCACTTCTGAGTATTCATCTGAACAAAAAACAAAAACACTACCTCGAAAAGATATATGCACCCCTACACTCATTGCAGCATTATTTACCATAGCTAATAAATATATGGAAATAATCTAAGTGTCCAGTGACAGATGAATAAAGAAAATGTGGTGTATATGTGCAGTGGAATGTTATTTAACCATAAAAAAGAATGAAATCTTGACATTCGAACAAAGGATAGATGGTAATGGTCAAAGAACTTTAGCTGAGCCTGATACTTCAGGTGTTTGGGTGAGACATTTAAAAGATCCTCATACCTAAGCTCTGAAGGAAGATCTCCCCTGGAGAGTGTGTTCTAGTCAATTTGGAAATTGGAATTCATGCGGGATGCCCTGAGCTTCTCTTCTTTGGAGAAGTCAAATGCCACCAGGTTACTAGGTGGATGCTGAGAAGTATGGGCTCTTCCCTGGAGCTTCTTGGGAGCTTCTATTGTCCTCTGGGATTTTCTCCTAGAGGAAGCCAGGCATGGCAATCAGGAAACATCTATTGCAGCTTAAGTAGGGGTTTTGGTCCTTAGCACTGGAATGATCCAGATCTAGGAGATCCTCTCAAGCTACCTGATTACCTCTGGAGAGACGGGGACCCAAGCCCTTCTCTTAGGTACAATCAATAGCTCCAGGCTCCATAAACAAAAAGAACCTAGTTGGAGACAGAACTTATGGGATAGAAACCTACATTTTAAAGGCTACCTGAGATGGTCAATATCCTTACTGTTTATTACGTTTGTTAAAAATGTAGCCCACCGCCTTGGGGTTGGCTAGCAAGTGGTAGAAAAGCCTGTTTTAACCAAGCAATTCATCTCTTAGGAGGGTGGCAAAGAAAATGATTCTAATGCATTACATCATTTTGAATACCTAGAGGTCAGGTGGAGGAAAGATGTGCATGCTTGTTCAATTCCATGTGAGAATTCCTCAAGAGGTTCATTTCTTAAAGAGACGTGGCAGGAGCAGAGTGAAATCCCTAAGCTAACCAAGGACCTTCACTGACTAGAAACCCCTCCTTTGGAGGGTATTCAGTCAGGGAGGGCAGGAAGGGGGAGAGTTCGTTCTTTAATGATGGAACGGAGAACTGACCTTTGTCTCATAGAAATTTATATATATATATATATATTTCTTATTTACTAAAAATTTTATAATATTCTACTTCATCTTAATAATAAAGATTACTAGGGTCTTTCATGCAGTCAGAAAGGACCCTTGACCTTGGTCTCCTTCCACATTGCTACAAACTCATAGAGGCATGGATGATGAGGATACTATGTAGTATATAACTAGCCCTAAATGATATTTCCAGCAAGAATGGTAGTTTTATTAACAGATTGTCGATATTTTAGAATATACTTGGGGCGGGGGTGGGGTGGGTGGGGAGGAGGACCTGATTCATCCATGTTTCTTAGGCCAGGAGAAACAAAATTTGGGTTGTGTCTCAATACCCAGAAGCCTAAGAAGGTACATACCAGTCACATTAATGCGTGACACACTTGGGAATGAGGAGGTCAGATTTAAACACCAGATAAGGGCATATAAGTATGACAGAGCCAGGGGTCTGCAGGAAGGACCCAGAGAAGAGAAAGAAGACACCCTTCAGCTCAAGAACCTACAGCTCTGAAGGAGTCACTGGACAGTATCACAATGACCTGCCAGAAAGTTCAGCTGCAAACTCACAGCTCTCCAATGCTTTAGACTGACTGTTTATTCAGTCTAAAGCATTGGAGAGCTGAGAGTTTCAAACCACTCAGCTAAACAAGGCTTATGTGGAAAATAAAAGATGTGTGAGAATGGTGTAACTAAAGCAAGTGCCAAGTAAGAACATGCTACGGAGCAGCATGTTATATTTTAAATCCTCAGAACTTGGAATGGGTCAGACATTTTAAAGGGCATGGACTTGGATGGAAGGGAGTGGCTGAAGCCCCCTTATTAAAGGTGCTGATCTCATATCTGTTTTCATTTACTTAACACTTTTTGGCCTAGTGGCTCATAAATTAGGGAGAGATTGTTGTTATCTGCAGAACCAACATTACCAACACTGATGTGCTCAGTTGGGTAAGGAAAAAAGGAAAATTCAGCTTATTTACGGATTTCTTTTGGTGATTTATAGAAGACTCCAAAATAAATATTACTAGATTTCTGGGGCTAATTTGTATTGAAGCTCAACTATAGGAGATGATGAGCTGAAATGCATCTCCTCCAAAACCTGTATGTTGAGTCCCAACCCCCACGACCTCCAAACATTACCTTATTAGGAGATAGGGTCTTTTACAAAGGTAATAAAGTTAAAATGGGATGACTAGGGTGAGCTATTCCAACATAATGGGGGTCCTTGTAAAAAGGAAAATTTGGACACAGACACATGCATGGAAGGACAATGATGTGAAAACAAAAGACAGCCAGTTACACGCCAAGGAGAGAAGCCTGGAACAGATCCACCCCTCACAGCCCTCAGAAGGCTCCGGCCCCGCCGACACTTGGATTTTGGGCTTCCAGTCTCCAGAACTGAGAACGCATTCCTGTTGCTTAAGCCCCCCTGTTCGTGGTACTTTGTTATGGCTGCCCTAGCAAACCAACACAGGTGGCGAGATGCTGGGTTGTGGCAGCGGCGGATTGACCAACCGCCCAGAGGAAGATGACCCATAATTACAAAGTACAGGGCAGCGTGTGAGGCAGAGTTTAGAGTGCGGCTGGCCTGAAAAACCCAACTGCTGGTCTATATAAAAGAACACGTTTCAGAGGCAACGATCTGCTGGCCGTGTTACATTCTTTCCTGTAACAACTTTGAACGATTGCCTTTTATATCCCCCACTAACAAACACGATACACTCATTCCATTAGATACAGCAGTATTCGGCGATTTCAACATCAAAACAAACATTTCTATTCCTATTGAATGACCTCCAGAGAGTACTGTATATGCGTGGTTGTATTTCATACTTTCTTATACTCCCTTATGGCACATTCATAAATCTGAAAAAAGAAAAAAAATTGAATATTCAACAGCGAATTTAAAAATAAGAAACGAAATCACCCTCAAATCAAAGGCAAAATTATCACAACAATATTTATTTAGTGTTTGTTCATGGAGAGATATGCTAGGATCCTGGGAGAGGACAGGTAGATATATAACATGTACATCAAAGCAATCTAGGTTTGATGAATAGTTTTGTACCAACAATGAAACTGCTTAATTAAATGTTCAATTTAAATTTTTGCAAGATGACTCACGCCTACCAAGAATTAGGTCTCCTCCCAGATCTTCTGCCAGGTCTCAAATACTTTAAGACATTTGCACAAGAACAAACATGTCCCATGGAAGAACAAGCACAGTAGTCTTCAGGCTGTAATTGTTCAGTTCCAAACTTAGATGCTAGCAGATAGAAGCATTCTAGATTATAAATCACTCCTGATCTTCAACTATGAGATGTGGCGGCACAGATATATTTTCAAGCACCATGCTGGCTTGGAAAAACAGATGCATATTATCCTCGACGAGCAAAGAATAATTTCTATAGCTTCATGGGAGAAGCCTTTTCATCGTTACTAGTATTACTACCTCACCAGATTATCAGGGATTACCAGAAGTTGGCCAGTATTCTGCTTCTAAATAGGACAAACAGACCTATTTTAATTTGGTGGCAAACCACCTGACACCTCAAGTCAGGGTCACCATTCTGGCTGGGCAGGTAATGACCTGCACAGGGTGTCCTGCCCTGGCAAGAGGAGATTGAGATCCAGCCTGTTCCAGCCCAGGAGCTGCATCTGCCTGGAGGCTGCCATTTTCTATTTGCACAAAAGATCTCTAAGGTCTAGTAATACATTCCCCTCCTTCTCTGTGGATACCCTTGTTATAGAGGTCTAGGATCACCTTAGTGAAGGGCATGGTTTTAAACCTGTTTAGCTCAGGAAGTAAAATAGGCAGTGGGACCAGAGTTCAAGGAACAAAAGGGGAGAGGCTCAAAAAGCCTGGAGATGTTGACAGGGATCGTGTCATGCAGGGCCCAGATGAACCATTTTGAGAACTGAAAGATTATCTTACACACAGAGGGATGCCAGTGAAGGGTCTTAAGCACTGAGGTGACCTGATATGATTTGTGTTTCTTAAAAAAAATCTCTCTTGCTCCTATGTAGATGATGAATCAGAAGGAAGCCAGAGAAGGTGTGGGAGGGTCCAGGTGGGAGTGGTAGATGGACAAAATGGAGAGCATATACTAGAAGACAGAGTTGACTGGGCTTTGTGAAGGATCAGATGCAGGGAAGGAAGCATGAGACAGAAGGAATGAAGTCCAGGATGATGCCCAGCCTCTGCCACAATCAGTTAAGCAGAAAATGATGAATTTTACAAAGCACGCTGGAGGGGGAGCAAGTTCGAGGGTTTGAGGTCATGAGTCCGGTTTTAGAGTCGAGACGTCCATAAAGCACTAGGTTAATAATATGCCTTCTAGTAAATGCTGGTACTAAAAATGATATGCCATTCTTACATTTTTCTTTGTAAAGTCAGGGAAATACGCTTTTGACCAGATTTTAGAAGTACTGTGGGTATATGCTGAATACAAGATTTATAGTTCTCAAATCATTCTCTATAACCATATTCTTGTCCCCACTCCCAGACTGTTTTCGGTTGGACCAATTGCCCTGAGAGTAAAAAAAAATCTCAGAAGGGAGAAAAGATGGCCCATGTGATGGAGTTCTAGGTCACATAACACCTGCCCCCCATTATTATCCTGCTCTTCATTGTGCCCCACAATTTGTTCCAATCCTTATTTATAGATTTTTGATTAATCAAGACATCAAATTCATTAAGAACAGTGAGTCTCAGAGTACGGTCCCCAGATCAAGCAGCATCAGCAGAACCTGGGAACTTGTTGCAAATGAAATTTTCGGCCCTGTCCCCAGGTCTGCTGAATCAGAAATTCTAAGGGTGGGAATCAGCAATCTGTGCTTTAACAAGTTCTCCAGATGATGCTAAGACATACTCAAGTTTGAGAATCACTAACAATTGAATCTCCTTCGCATCGACTTCCTAATTTCCATATTTCTTTTGGCATGTTAAAATTTCCTCAGTGCTTCAAAATTGCAATCAATATCTAAGGAAAGCCCCTTCCCCAGATCATGCCATATTCCCTCATGGATCTCACAGTATCTTTCACAAGATGCCCAGATACCCAGTTTCGGCTCCACTAATCTGAATCCTACCCATATCTTTGAGTCACTTGTTGGTAGCATGGCCCTCGGGCTCTGAGCTCCTTCATTGCACACCAACTGTCCCACTAAGAAATCCTGCCTTGTGTTGTAAGTTCTGTTAGTATGTTCACAAGAAGGAGCCTGCCTTTTATTTGAATTTATTGCAGTGTCTAATATTTTGAGAAAACCTAGTAAAAGTCTAACTGGTTGTTCTAGATCAGTACTTCTCAAGGTGGAATCTACTGGCAAGTACATGTCCAGAGAGCAGATTCTAGGCTCCATTTCTAGTCTATTAAACTAGAAATGTCTCCTGACAGGGATTTGCATTTTTCCACACACACTGAAATTTGATCTCCCTTGAGGCAGATGAAATTCGCCTCAAAAACGACCAACTTGGATCAATTGCTTAAACACAGAATACTGAACTAAGCCCTGAACTAAGAAGAAACAAAATGAGAAGAGCTTACCTTCTTCCTAACCTGGAATCTACCTCTTTTTCCCCCCCAAGTATAGAATACATTAGTTAGACACTTAAACAGTTTATAAAACAATCCCTCTAATTGCTCTTTTTGTCCTCTGGCTCTCCACCTAGCCATCACATTAATGCTAACTGCATTCTTAAATGTATTCTGCAGCTTGACAAGTTTTAAAACAATGACATCACACTTTGTGCTCTACGAATGCTGTGGGATAATTTCCTATCAGTGTGTCTTCCCCACCCTGCATTTATGGAATTGTTTTCACAGCCTCAATAAATTTTATCTCATTTTCAGTCCAGGAATTTGGGCTTTAAGACTATTTAGAAGATATCCTTTTCACCTATTTCTCCTAAACATTCATCTGTAAATTGTCAATGCTTATACTAGCTTCAAAAAAATTCAAACATGGATTTTTTTAGGTGCAAAATGAAAACACCAAAATAGCTGCCAAATGGCAAATGACATTATTTATAACTAGTGACATGTTATTCCACAGCCAAAAATATTTCCTGGCTTTCGTTATGAAGTTAGACTTACTCCCCCACAACCTCCTATCAAGTGGGTGCATGAGTTCTACTCACCCACACACCCCAAACATGCCCACAGACAGAAGGATCCACTGTCAAAATAGTTACTACAAAGCACGTTATATAACAGAAGGAGAAAGAAGTCCAGAGACAAGTGATTTTTTAATATTATTGCAAGAGAAGTAGTTGTGAAACAGAAATGACAAGCTGTTCCCTAGAATTAGCACTGGGGCTTTCTCAAAATAAGTTGTGCTCATCTTTATCTTATCAAACACGTGCAAATCCTTTTTTTTTTTTAACTGCACTGTCTAGTTAAATTTTCACCAGTTCTTTTTAAACTAAGCTATGTAATGGGAAAACAGACACAAAAACACATAAAAGTCTACAAAAATTACTAGACTTGGATGATTCTAATGTATGCTCTTGTTTTTATTTTTTTAATTGCCAAATTCTATTTCTGAGATTCATTTGAAGAGGGCAATTCTAATAAGTGTTCACAGAAAGAATCATATCAACTTATTCTGGCTAGCAGAAAAATGTGTTATTGTTTTTTTTTTTAATTGAGGTGTACTTTACATATAGTAAAAATTACCCATTTTTAGGTGGATAATTCGATCAGTTTTGATAAATGTACAGTCATCTAACCACCACAAAATTGGAAAATAAAAAGTTACTGGCTGCATTTGTGTCTCAAATTACATTTTTATCGTATAGTGCTGACAGAGACTTTTTCTAGTCCCTCTTGCCTCTTTGCAGCAGAAACCACTTCCCCACCCCTAGCTCCTGGTACCCAGTAACCTGATTTCTACCCTTAAAGTTTTGTTTTTCGAAAGGCTTTTAAAAATATCTTCTCTTTTTGTCTTGGATCTTCTAATTTTCCATAATCATCTGGCATTGTTTTTGCAGTTTAAACAAAGTTATTTTTAACCTCAAAATATTTGAAAAAGGTTTGCCTGATCATTTCCTATAGTTTTCATTAACCAATGTCATTTTCATTAATTGATATAACTTTCATTAACCAGTCCATAAGTGAAATAGGCCACCACAAATGTATTTTGGGTAACAAACTATCTTCCAAAAGGAGGCATGCACAAGTGGTTCATAATTGAATAGAGACCATTGTGCAGACACACAAGAGCATCTATTCACAGATGTTGGGGGAGATCTGAGCCAGAGGTGGGGAACTTCCTGTAGCTTAATTTTGTATAGCCTCAGGCATGTGGAGAGAAAGCTTTATCTGTGCTAAGAAAAGGTTGGATAGGAATGTGAAGCACTGCATTGGCAAATCATTTAAAGCTGGGGATGTATGTTGAGCAGACAGGAGATTTGGGGTCACAGGCAGTGTCTACGGGTCGGAACTCTGTAATGGCTGATGATAATGGCTGATCCAGAGAGATGCAGAGAGATATCCAACCTGCATCTTGCCCAGCTTCCACACCGGGCTCACCTTTTCCCATTATGCTTTTCTTCTAGTTCCCTTCTAATTAAACTGAATTATTCTTTATAATGGGTATTTGCATTTCCTGCTCCTATTTACATTCATTCTTCAGATACCACATACCACCTTTCTGATTTCCCAGAATATAAGAAAAAATATTGTAGGCCACCTTCTAACTGTATTTTCTCTTCGTGGGTTAGTTTGGGAGCTGCATGCCAGTCTATCAGCCTCTGAACTCTTGGGGTAATCAACCTTGAGCACAATTCCTTAGATTTCTAGCCCTCACTCCCACCCCTGCCCCTCCCTTTCCAGTCTCCTAGAAAACTAAAACAAAGGTCTTTGCCTTTTGAGCACTTTACTACTAATCTCTTAAGGAAAGGTATTAAAATGCCAACTAGGCATTTTGGTCTGAGGTCTCTTGTTTCCTCCGAGATAACTAAAAGCAGCTGAAAAGTCTGTATCATCCCTATGCTTCCCCCCCCCCCCAAAAGATTTCTCATGGAAAACTTAGTCCACAGAGCGGATTATCTACCCAATTGAGAATAGTGACAAAGGGGGAACTGTTGGTCTCAAACAACATGCATTTAAAGGTGTCTGAATGTCCAAGTTCAAACGTCTGCTTAACCCCGAAAGGATCCCTTCTGGGCATTTCCACCCTAACTGGAGAATACACCAGGAAGGGAAAAGCCTCCGGTGTGGCTCCCATGTAAGTGGCACAGCGAGAAAGGATGCTAACTCTGGTGGTTCCCCATGGCTTCGAGAATCCCAGAGGGGTTTGCTGATCAGGCGCCCTGCTGGTGGGTGTACGCACTACACAGAACATGGTTCTGCCTTTCTCTGCCTTTCTCCACCAGTCCTGCTTCTAGAGGCTTTGGATGAAATGTCACCTGATCCAAACAAGAACGTTTGCTAAATCTTGACGTTAGAATATTATCCCATCTGCCTCTTTATAAGATTTCTTATGCTCAGAGTGCTACCCAAATGCACAGAACACAGGGACCTTCTAGAGCAACTCTAACAGAACTTTCCGCGATGATGGAAATGTTTTGTCTGCCTTATTCAACAAGGTGGCCACGAGTTACAGGTGGTCACTGAGAACTCGAAATGTGGCAAGTGTGCCTGAAGAACGGAATTTGTTATTTAATTATAACTGCCACCTGTGGCTAGGGCTCCCCCATTGGACAGCACGGTTCTGGGGCTTACAAAACAGGGCTGTTCATTGTTTTGGTGCCTGCTTGCCATTAAATGCTTGTATGGGTGGCAGAATTTGGTCTATGAATTGTTTTCATGGCAATACGGGGTGGGGAAGTTGTAGAAGAGGAGACCTAGAGTTCTCACCTACTGCCACTGCTAACAAACTGTACCAACCTGGGTGGCCGGTTCCCAGTAGCTGTGGCCTAGCTCCAGGAGGCCCTGGACTCCAGAGGCGGATCTGGGTACGCTGAACTGCACAAGTGAAGACTGGGATGCAAATACACATACAATTCAGATGGTTTTCACGGCAATTAAATGACCAAATATGTAAAAGCACCTAGCAGAGTGTGTGTTGCCTGGTAGAGGCTCGATAACATTTAACTTGCTTACACCATGAACTTTGATAAAGTTTTGTCTGTTTGGAAATGAACATATAAATACAGTGTAGGAGATGGTAGCTGTCCTCTCCCCACCCCTAAAATTAAATCCTGTAAATATTTCAGCTATGAATTTGGTTGGAAAGAAAGATATCCTTGTTATAGTAATTCTCATAAACAAAACAAGCTGTGAGAATAAGAGGCTTCCTTTTTGCTAAAGAGCATCACAAATAGTCCATTTACACTGGTTTTTTTTCCTTCAATTGTTTTTATTGTGGTAAAAAAACACAGCATAAATTTTACCATGTTATCCTTTTTTAGGTGTACCATTAAATGGTATTAAGCACATTCATATTTACATTGGTTATGGCTCCAAAGGTAAGATAAAATATTAATACGCAAAATGGTATTCAAGCATACATTAGATAAATTAACATCAAATTTAGGATAGCGATGGTGGCAGAAGTGGGGAATGAAAGGCATCAGGATGGAGTACAAGTGGGTCTAAGTTTTATCTAGAATGTTTTATTTCTTTTCAAAATATCATAGATCAACTATGGCATAATGTTAAGACTTAACTACACTGAGCTATAAGTATATAGGTCTTTGTTACATAATTTACTATACTTTTATGTATTCTTTTTAAAGTTTTTTATTCTGTCCTAATTGTAGAATTACAGAGAACTTGCAACAGTATGCTTACATTCCCTTACCCAACTCCCACCTAATGTTAGCATTTTAGCACAAAAATGAATAGACCAGGAAATTAACTTTAGTATAATACTATGAACTGAAATAAAGAGCATACCGAAATCTATGTAAGTTTTCCACTAATGCCATTGATCTATTCTACGATCCTATCTAGAATCCCGCAGTGCTTTTAGTTATTTATCCTTAGTCTTCTGCAGTCTCTGACAGTTTTCTCAGTCTTTCCTTGCCTTTTATGACCTTGACACTTGTCAGTTATTTGCTGAATGTCTTACAGTTGGGGTTTGTCTAATAATGTCTCACTATCAGGATGAGATTATGAATTATTGGCAAGACTACCAAAGAAATGATGTTGTATCCTCAGTGCATCATATCACATGGCCCATGATGTCACTTGTTGTATTGTTAAAATATTTCATAATTTCAAAAAGTGAAAAATAAGTGGCTATATTTAATCTAGGTCCTCCAGAGAAACAGAACCAATAGTACATATATGTATGTGGGTATAGATATGCATGTATATAATACACATACACACATACATATATGTGGATTAAAGAAAAAAAGAAGTTTATTATAAGGAATTGCCTCACATAGTTATAGAGGCTAAAAAGTCCCAAGATGTGCCATCTGCAAGTCAGAGACCCGGGAGAGCCAGTGGTACCATTCCAGTCAGAGTCAAATGACCTGAGGGCCAGGAGTTGACGAGGTCATATCCAGTCTGAGTCCAAAGACAGGGAAAGACCAATGTTCCAACTCAAAGACAGTCAAGGGAGAGCGAACTCTCCCTTCCTCAGTTTTTTTGTTCTATTCAGGTCTTCAAAGAATTGGATGAGGGCCATCCACTGGGGAGGACCAGTCTACCAATTCAAATGTTAATCTCATCCAGGAACACCCTCTCAGACACACCCGGAATAAAGTTTGAGCAAATATCTGTGGCCCAGTCAAGTTAACCCACAAAATTAACCATAACAGTTGCTTAACTGCTTAACTTAAAAAATATAAGCTTCTTAATCTAGATATTTAGGTTCCAAATCTCATCAAGTCATGGATTTTAGAAAGTGTTCCAATTTTTAGAGTTAGCATTATTACTGGTTCCAGGCCTAAAACATTGTAAATTCATGACACATTATCATTTACAAACCTCAAGAGGCTTTATTACGGATGATTGTGCTTCCAGAGAAAAGGTAAGGATGAGCCAGCTCATACTGTTTAGATAATAAGACTGTGAAGCTTCCCTGAGAAGCTTGACCAGCAAGTCAAATTAAGGCCTTAAAGAATTTAACACAAGTGTTTTCGTTAATCAAAACCAAAATCCCCTGAGCTGTGATTAGAGGTGAAAGCTAAGCTGTCTTTTAGAATTGACTAAACTAATCAGCATGGCATCCTAAGGATGATGTGTGTCATCCTAAGGATGATGATGTCTTGCCAAAAAAGATCTTAGTGCATTCACATATATCAAACTACTAACAGTGATTATCCCTTTTTCTGGGGCAGGGAAGAAGGGCAGTTTCAGAGGCTTTCACTGTTCTAGCTGTATACTTTTTTTTCGAGTTCTATTTTAAATGAAATACGTATGTGTGCAATTTTATACATTTACATGGATATAAATACAGAGGTGGGGAAGGGGAGGGAGGGAAAGAGATATGGATGGCATAATAATGAATGATATAAATAAACAATAGAGTTTTCTTGAGGCTGCTCTTCTATCTTAAAGTTTGAAGCGCTTCTATCTTAAAGATCACTCTAAACTTTAGTAATTTAGGCTGGAAAACAATTTTTTTCAAGGTGTTCGATTTCCAGGTAATAAATAGTACAATATGTAGCTTTTTCCTCACTCCAGCTGCATGGCAAGAAAGCTACTTATGAATTCTTTTCTAGGCTCTCATGTCTGAAAGGCAGTCACAGAGTTTTTATGGAAAGCCAGAGCAGAGGGATCCTCATCTCATTATGTCCAAGAAGAAGCTGAATACTTACTTTAAGTCTCATTTTAGTCGGCCCAAATATGGATGTTATTGTTTCAGGCCAGCCCTGTACCAGCTCTTACATGTATCTACTTATATCTTGTAAAACTGTTTACTCCAAGGATTTTCTTTCAAGGAACAGAATATGGGTTTGATTTTGGACTGGGTCAACTCTCCCCAGAATCTTCCAGAGAGGAAGTGGGAAGGCAGCCTCCTGAGAGACAAGACTGTGTTGAGGGTAAGAACAGGTGCTTTGGAGCCAGACTGCCTACCTTTGAATACAAGTTCTAGAGTTTATGATCTGGGACTGGGGGCAAGTTATACTAACTGCTCATGCCTTGGTTCCTTCAGCAGTAAAACAAAGCAAATAATGATACTCAACAGACTGGGTTGCTGTGAGAATTAAACAAATACATGTAAAGTGTTTTGAACAGGACCTGGCATGTAGTAAGTGCCCACGAATGCTAGGGAATATCTTGCTCCCAATTTATCCTCCCTGGGATAAATCTAGATCCCCAATCACTTATGAGAGATGTGAGCAGTCTGTGGCTATTTGCTAGGTGGCCTCGAGCTGGGTAGCAGAGATGGTTTCTCCCAACTCTACCTCTGCCTATTTCTTACATCATGCCATCATAATTCCTGAGTCACCTAAATAATCTTTTTAACATAACCTAGAAATTTAAACGGTACACAGTGAAAAACCTGAGAGTCATAGCAAACTTTAAATATAATCTTGTTTAATAAAAATAAAGACAGAGAAACATATTTGGAAAAGATCTTAAGCAACTAATAGATTACAATGAGTTGAGGTTCTTTTAAGTCAGAGCAGTGTTTCTTTGCTTTTCCTTTCTCTGTGTGTATGTGTTTGTGTGTGTTTAAGCCATGCCTTTCTTTTTGATAAATATAAAAACTTATGGTTTCTTTTAATGCTATTTAAAACCTGAAAAAATTTAAATGTGAGCAAAAGCAATCTAAGCAATGCTAATTTAAAAATACGCTTTTTCAAAGTACACATGCATTCCATCTGTAGGAAACTCTGAGTGGATGTTGTACCCCCTTCCTGAGAATAACTGAATTGACCTACAAACAGCCTCCCGTAGCTATAGCTACAGTGGCCACGAAAATTTTGCTCACAGAAAAGGTTTCTTTGGTTTGGTCTGTGCAACGAGAGAACCTTCAATCCCACATGAGGACCCACAACTGTCTTCCGAATTGCATGTCTGGAAACAGACAATGAAAGATTTATTACCTCTACCCATGAGTACTCACTGAGACTATTGTAGCAGTGAAGGCAAAGTGACCAGACTGGATCACTGGGGAACTATGATCTGACCGATCCCCAAATAATTTCATGATGTCATTGGAAAGGGAAATGACAGTGGCTAAAGGAAGAGCAGCTTGGGAGGTGGGAGGGTGTGGAAGCAGCAGGAATACCCAGAGGAAGAAGACAAGGTAAATCAAAGCTCCAGTCCTGGAAGGACCAAGCACTGCATGTTTTTGAAGAGGTTGTTAAGATAGATAATGTTGGGAACAAGGAGAACAAGGGCAGGGATCCAGTTAACGGAATTGGTGTTTAAAAAAAAAAAGAAAAAAAAGCAGATTTAATCTCAGGAATAAGGGAGAAGCCTAGTTGAAAAATTCAAAGAAAATGGTGGCAATTAACAATGCATTTCTCCAAATGTTACTATATCCATCTTCACTTTTTTCCTTCTAGTATTATGGAATAACATACTCCTCTTATTACAACCAACTCATCTGCCCAGGCCATGGATCCCACGCTTACTTTCTCCAAATAAAGCAGCCACCTTTGATATTTTGAAACTCTCCACTGGTTGACTCCTTACCTCTTTTATTTAAGGGTGGGTGTGGAAACTAAACTTGATTCTGTTTCATCCTCACTTTCTCAGGCACATACTCCTAAAGTATAGTCTACACTGTTCCTACTTCTCCTCCCATTCATCCCTCGACCCAGTGCAAACCTATTAATTCCATTTTCATTAAAAACCAGTAACATTCATGCTGCCAAGTCCACTGGAAGTTTTGCTTTGTTTTAACCATGTCAAGTATTACAGTATACTTTGAATTACCTGGAAGAGTACCTGATAAGTGGCCACCACCATCCAAGTACAGGCTGACAGGATAAAATCCAAGTTCTCTAACATGCGTGGAAGGCTTCCTTGATCTCACTGACCCCTGCTTAACCTCTCCACACAATCGGCTGTTTCTCACCTTGGTGTCCTTGCTCATGTTGTCCCTCTGCCTGAAAGGCCCTCTCCCACCAGCCCTACTCCAGTTTTCACCTCTCTAACTTCCATTCCCCCATAAATACTCAGATCAGAAGCAATCTCCTCCAGGAGGCTCTTCCTGAGACCTTCACCCCAATCTCAACCCTGGCTGCATGAGGTACCTCCTTTTGTTCTCTCATGACGTTAATTTTTAAGTTCTGTTGCCGCACTTACCACTTTGTCCTATATTAGGCTGTTTATGTCCATCTCACCAAAAAGGCTCTAAATTATCTTAAATTAGGAACCATTTTAGACATCCACATGACAAGAAGGAAGTAACTACCATTGCATTTGTCCATCAAGAGGAATCCTCTTCAGCCTGATATAGGTACAGAATACCTTGGAAGCAAGAAATCCTGTGACTTCCTATCCTTTTTTTTATTTTTCTTTCCATGTTTCTTACTATAACAGGTTGTTATGTTGCTATGGTAACCAACAGTCCCAGAACACAGGCTGCTGGCAGTTGGACTTTTAGCCACTGAAACTCAGGTTCTGAAGGATTTTGAATAGCCTCAGTTTATGGCTCGGGAGTTAGCAGCACTCTTTTACGCAGGAAGCCTGCAGAGAAGAGAATGGCAGTCTACAATGTATGCATCCGTGTGTGTGTTCTCCTCTCCCTGCCCCCAACTTACTTTCTTACTAGAGCATCACAGAAAAAGCTGGACAAAAAATGTCATCAAGTGGTGAGAGAAGGGGCATCTAAATGGCTATAATCTTTCTGGAATGCAATTTGGTATCGACTATCAGGAGACTTTAATATATTTGTGGTCTTTGATCAATTAAACCTACGTATAGAAATATAAAGGGAGACAAAGATTTATTCACAAGGGAGTTTATTGCAGATTTATTTATTAAAACAATTACCATCACCTAATGATCATTAATAAGTGGTTCAAATGATAGAATAGCCATGTATGTTTATTGCAGGTTATACCACAAAAAATAACGTGTTTCAACTGATATGAAATCCTATCCACATATGTATGTGAATGTGAGTATATGCATAAATTATACATGTATAAATATGTGTACATATAAAAAAGATTATAAGGAAATCCGCCAAAATGTTTTCATGATGGTTATCATTATCTCTGGACAAAATGGGATCGTTGGCACATTTATTTTCATCTTTATACTTTTTTTCTATATCTCAAATTTTATACAATGATTTTTTCTTTTATAATACAAGTTTGTTCATTGCAATAAGACCAATGATGTGAGGGTTATTATACAAAGAAACAGGTTTTTAAAGAGAGGGGCCTGGGACTGACTCTTTTGCCCATCATTGGAGATTGCAAAATAGGATGAACTCTATCAGAGTGGGATAGATCCAAATAGAGAAAGGAATGGATAATGTTATTGCTTAAGTACCATGACTCCCTTTTTCTCCCCAATCCCATTATTTCTTCCTTCTTTGAAGGTCCCTGAGATGAGAGAGACTTAAAATTTAAGCCTTTGACTCCATGGCAGACTCATTCTCCTGCAGCTACTGTGCTGACACTAAGGATTGCAGCTCCGAATCAAACCTGAGCCTCTCTGTGGGCTGTTATCCTTGTGAGGACACCTTCTCCTCTGAGAACACACTCTCCTGTGACAACACATCTTCCAAGTCCTTCAATCCATTTGTCCCTCCTGTCCAAGGCACGTGGCGGACTGAAAATATAGGGAGGTTCCTGAGAAGACGAGACCAAATTCAGGATGACCTGGAGCAGTTTTGCAAACTAAGAATCCCTCTGGCCTGGGATGTTGACTGGGCTCTAATGATTCCGATTCCACTGCTAACTGGGGTCTGCATGGAGACGACCAGTGGATAGACCGGCTCCCAGAGAGGAGACACACATGACCCTCAGCAAACTGGATACTCTTGTGCAAAAGCTTGAGAAATTTCTAGAAAATCAGAAAGATGACACAGATGATGAGTCTGTGTTCCCTGAATCTTTTCAAGAGAAAGATTTCCAGCTGTCCAGCAGCTCCCCTCCAGATATGGCTCAGGTCAGTCACCAAGAACATGAGATTTGTCAAGAGTTGCCCAACTTTGACGCAACAGAAAATGAAGATGTCATCCGGTTTCTACAGATTCCTCCACGGCTTCAGGAACATGAACATGCTGAGGTGAGCAAGCGATGCCTCACAGGCAAGCAGGGGACAAGCCTAGTGGAGCCAGGGTGACATGCCTGGAGCATTGCTACCTGCCATGAAGGAGGGTGGGCCCTCTGGGTATCTGACGTGGTCAGAGGTAGGACAAGAATAACAGCAAGAAAAGGGGTCAGGGAGTTGAAGGGAAAATACCAAGGGGCATTGAAGTAGAGAAAGGGAAGGGAAAGCCAAGGCTAGCAATGATGACCCCTCAAAAAACAAATGTATGTGTGTTTAAGTATCGAGTATTAAAACTTTGCATTTAGAGTTAGCTTATTTTTGGTAAAAGGATTTGCGTACCCAAAATGGATAAATATTGATCCCATGTTGTTCAGGTGACACATATCTAACTCATCACCTATTTTCTTGGCAGACGATAGGCCAGGCAACTGGCAGCCAAAGGACAAGCACTACAGAAATTGCAACCTCATCAGATCAGCCATTAGAGGACGACGCTCATTCCAGTACACAAGCCCTCTCCTGTCTGAACTTCCGGTGGGTCTTCCGCTGGCTAAGGCAGCAAGTCCTTTCCTCATTTGGGGGAAGAGAGCACCCCGAGAAGACTGCAGAGCACCCCCATCAGCTGACACAAAAGAAAAGACTCTCTCACAGAAGCAAGAGAATCCAACCTCAAGAATCCCTCGAATTAGGACAGCCTGTACCGCCAAGTTTTTGAACTTTTTGATAGTCCCTGTTCTACAATGCCCGTGAGTTACTTTTTTCCCCATAATAAAACACATGTTCTTGTTATCCACATCTTCCTCTTCCAGCTCACCGTCTTGACTCAGGCTGAAAGTATGTATGTTATCTAGAAGATTGAAATATATTCTCTGGGAATTTTAACACCTGACACAAAGGTGTTCTTTTTTCTCTCCTCTCTCCCTTTCTTATTGTATTTTACCCTATGTTGTCGTTAACCCAAACCCCCATTGTCAGAAGGCAGCAGTAGAACACACCAGATTTCCAGCTTGGCAGTGTGGCTTTGGTTGAACTTACGAGGCTAGAGCAAGCGGCAGCAGGTACTGAGTTACCCAGGAAGTATTTCAATGGCAGTGTTTCAAAGATCAGACAGTGGTTCTGATGTTTGTAGGGGACCTGACTGGTTCTAGTCTGTGTTGCCTTGGCTATAGAATAAGAGGCCCACTTACTTAGGAGGAATGAGAGGATTTGGGAATACTACTAACCACCCTAAGCTTACTTTTCCTTGTTTATGAGATGGGAAAGATAATACTACGTACCTCCTATGGTTGTTATGAGAATTAATGGGATAATACAAACGCTTCATACATATTGTTGTTGCTGTTGCGATTATTCTCCCCAGATGCCTTGACCCAAGAGATATATATCCAAGAGTGAGAGTTTAAGAGTCAATTATTTAAGGGATAAAGCCATGGAAACATATGACCATAAAGGGGTATTAGTGAGAACAGTCTTATGAAGTACACGCTGAATACTAAAGTATAATCAATTTAACATGGGAAGGTTGATTTTAAAAGGTTTTCTCGACTTAAAAATGTGTTAGTTTAAGGTGAAAGACCTTAATCCACTGGATAAATTGGTATGGAGTTAAAGTGTGTGATTTTGGCTGGGTATATGTGAGAGACAGTAGAGATGATATTGCCCAAGGAAAGATAGTACAATATGAGAAGAGATAAAAAAAACAGGGCTTCTCAGCTATATATGCTCATGGTCACACCCCAAGTCTCTTCACTTAGGCTATCTCTCTGAGAAAATCTTTCCATCGGACTGGCTCACTGGAACGCCCTCCCCTCCACCTTCGCTTGCTCTTCGACTTCGCCAAGACTGAGTCCCATTACTACCCCTGTTCCACGATGATCATTCACTTCCTTCCAATTCAACCTCCGCACCTCCTTCCCAAACAGCAGCACATCTGCATCTAACAACATTCACAGTGTCTTGCTCTCTTCTTCTCCCAGGTCGCCTTTTAATCTGTACTCACCAAATCCCCCCACACGACACTTTTCCTTCTCATGAGGGCCAACATATAAAATACAGTGATTACCCCTCCACTCTCTGGAGAATCCCCTGCCATTGCCTTCTCAAGTCCCCCACCGCCTAGGTAACTCATTTCTCAAAGACTCCACTCTAGGGTTACTGTGAGGTCAAGATCGATCCTTCCAGGAAAAGTTGACCATACTCTTCCTTAAACTGTCCCCAGCCCCATCCCACCACTGTCACACCATGACTTGTACTTTTTAGCTGTCTTTACATGACTATTTTACCTACATTAGACTCTGGCCCTAGGGCAAACACCAGGTCTTATTTCCTCTTTACTCTAAGATTCTAACACTGTCTCTCTACCTTTGCAGATGATTTTAATATATCCTTATTTCTCTGAAATTTTTCCTATATAATTTTTTTTCAAGTTTAAATACAACAGCTTAGAGTTGCTATTATTTAAGTCAGAATGCAGAGGGGAGACAGGAAGAAGAGAAAATGGCAATCTGTGAAAGGTCAAGCGAAGTGGTGACCTACAAACAGAAACCTAAGATCAGAGGAATTTAGCAACTAATTTGAAATTTTAGTTTAACAAGGTACATGGAGCCTTAGTGTTGCCTTAGACTAGACACTAAGATATGCCTAAAAGAAAGATGACATCTCTTACTATCGTGTTACTTGTAACCAGAGGTTTGTTATTTTAATTCTTCCTCTTGTAATTAAGTCCGGCACTAAGAAAAACTCAACACAAATGAACTATTTTTAAAGATTGCTCACACAAAATAAGACGTCCTGTTCATCAGTAAGATTTCTGACACAGTTATGTTTATTTTTCAGTGTTGTAGAAACCTGCTTGACAGGTATGAACCTACTGCTACGATTCGAGCAATGTACTTTACAAGCCCAAGAATTAGAATTATAAATATGCTTTGGAGCTATCATGCTGTATCTCAGAAAGCAAGTCAAAATGTTTAAAATTGGGAAATATTTCAGTCCTTCATCATTCATTATGGTGTTAAAATATGCCATGAAGCTGTTAGCAGCATGACAACATGACCAGGTTCTCTGCTTTGTGTCACACACATGGGCCTGGGGCTGCTAGAGGCCCACCACACATCAAAAGGATTGAGAACAAACTGCTGTAGGGGTCGGGGTCGCAGAAAGACATTAGCTCTGTTGTAACCTCAAGCCTCTTGTTGAATTATTGCACTTCCCAGGCAAATGTTAATCTAACCAATAAGTTTAGGGACCCACTGTCTCAAGACTCAAAATCATTCAAGTGAATTGCTCAACCTGAAACCCATAAAGCTTAGCTGCTTGAATTAGCAAGGTGTTGCGTTAAACATTCATATTCTGGAATCTATAACAACACCGTCCTATAAGCCAGAAATACAGTGAGAACTTACCAGTAAAGGAGGGAGTATCCAGCTCTCTCCGAACACAGGATAGGAATGTAAATTTTATAGGCCACCCCATGTGAAGCTAATTTCTTACTCAGAGGGATCCCGATCAGAGAAAAAAAGTGTGTTAACATAACATATTATACCAGCAAAACTGAAGCATCATTTTTCCAGACTTAAAGATACAATGTGAAAAGTTATGCCTCCAAAAAATGCACAGGTCCAGGTCTACCTATCATTAAAACACTGCCCCAAATCCTCTTACAAAACAATGGGGAAAAAAATTAAGCAAATTAGAAATGGATTCACAGAGAGTGCCTGATAAGATCCTTACCCCAATATTTAGGAACAGTTTTGTTTAGGTAGGACAGGTAGTTAAGTGCTTCAAAAATAAACATCTTTTCATTATGAATTGCAAGTGGGAGAACTTATATTGCATGAAGGGTACTCTAATTTCAAGATAGATGGGTGGGTTTTATATTACAATGTCTGAAGTTGACCTTTTCCTGCTACCCCCTAATACCCTAACAAAGAGAACAACACTGCTTTCAAAAGGGAAATAAGATCCTCATCAGATAACATGGAGTCACTGAGGGAGCCAGTCAAGAGCAAGGTAGATATAAAAGCCTTAAAATAAATTCCCAAAGGGACTATAAGCTGAGATCAAGAAATGCCCCAACTAAACAATTCTCTTTACTATCCCACCTTTCAAAAGCATTCCATGGTTTTGATGCCCATTCGATTTTGATCTAATATACCCTTATAAAGAACTTCTGAGGCATTAAATAATGAAAGGGCAAACATCAATATCTTTTCAGATTGTGGCTACTGAATGAAAATTCATCTCATTATTATTAATTCTTTTAGTGCAGAAGGAAATAAGCATGGCAATTGTTTTTCTTTATCTGCATCAACAAAGTTTTATTATAACTGTAAATCTCCAAATCTCTCTAGGAACTTTCCTATACACCCACTCACAAAGTTAAAAAACAAACAAACATATATTAAATATTCACATGTTTGGATAGTTTTTTCGAGTTTCACTTTCATCAGCTCCTCTGCCATCTGTTTTTGGGACCTAGATTTTTTTTCCTCCAAACAGGGATGAGAGTGAAAAGGAGAATTTTCTCTCAGTAAAGTGACTTCAAAAACTCGGTGAGCATGATATAGATACCACCAACATAATAACTGATTCATATAAAGATCAAAAATAAATGCTAAAACCATTGGGTGAATGACTGATTGTTGGAGAACAAGATATGCATATGGTCTCCAAGAATTACCCTACAGATTACTTATCAGTTACCAAGGAGATTAGGTACCTTTACATCGTAAAGGTCTACTGAACATCAACTTAATTGAGTGATTAAATTTAGCCTAACCAACAATATATCATGTACCTTCTGAAGAGAAGCAGTGTATACTTGCTATCAATGTCTAAACCTGAACCTAATCATTAGGAAAGCCAAGTCATATGAACCCCAACTGAAAGACGTACTTCCAGACAACTGTCTTAGACTTTTCAAACATGTTAATGTCATGAAATATCAAGTAAGAAAAAACAAAAAAGGCAGGAAGAAAGTTTCTAAATGAGACTAAAGAGAAAAGACAACAATGGCTATTTATGACACTTGACTGAATCCTTGATCAAATCTATGAAACTATAATAAAAGATTTTTCAACAGTTGAATATGGGCTGTACATGAGATACCTTTAAATGATCCAGGAAGAAAAATATGGAGAAAAATGAGAAAGCAAAGAGGAAAAAAATATTAATAAAAACTCCAGCAGGCAGGAAATCCAGATCTCTACTATTAAAGTATATTTGCTATACTTGTGTAACAGAAATATCTTAAAGATGTACATTTGTAAAGCATGAAAATTTTTACTCTAAACAAAACTCAGGTATTAACTTAATTTCTCAAGTGATATAAGCTGCTGTTAGTTCTTTAATTTGCAGTCATTCATTCATCCTGGCACTTGCCTTTGGATTCACCACCAGCTGCAAGGAATTTTCAGTCTGATGGGTTAATAAATATTAATCCCACAAGTCCCTCTAACTGTAAAAGGACAACTTGGTTCAGTTGATAGCAGACTAGCATCTAGGCATTTTCCAAAAACATTTTAATCTTTAAAAGTTAGCTCTTATTGAAATTTAAAAGAATAATTTTTTCCCAGAGCTAGAGGGCAGCTAGACTCTGCCCTCAAATTATCAACAAGTTTCAAAGCCCAGGTAGATTACGTTTACCTTCAAAACAACTTCTTGGTCAGTTTCGCTGTTTCTCACAAATCAGAAACAGCTTGCCACTTATAATACTAACTCCTGCAAGCTGTTTTGACATTTCCTTTATTTCGAGGACTATGCTAGATTGTTCTATGGCTATCAACCTAAGAAGCATCATAAACATAAAGTCTTGATGTACTCAACATACTGAAGGACTTTCGAGAGCAAAAGAGGGTGATACTAGTCTTTATTAACGTTTTTGGGTACATACCTCTTATATGATTAAAGCTAGAGATTTTTCTTGACAAATGCACACATTCATATACACTAAACACTTTGCAAACAATTCGGAAAGTTCAGAGTCTCCCCCAAATCCTCTCTTCAATGCCAGGTTCGAAACCCAAGTTCTTAAAGACAACTTCCTGGCTTCGAATCCAAGGTCCACCACTGATTTCCTGTGAATCCCGAGGAAGTTACTTAACCTCTCTGGGCTTTTCATTCACATTCGTAAAATTTATACTAATAGCACTAACCTCAAAGTGCTGTGGTGAGAATTAGTGAAAGTGCTTGGCATACAGCTTACAAATTTTAGCTGCTGCTTGTTGCTATCATGCACTTCCTTTGTTTTAAAAATCTGCCATGGCTCCTAATGATTACAGAATTAAGTCCGAGCAAACTGCCATTAAATCTCTATCATAGGATCCTGACGTACTTTTCCAGTCTTATTTTACAAGGCTCCCCCCTTGACCCTCACTCTCCTTGCGGTGCTTCTCCCCTGCCGGTGCTCCCTGTGTGTTCCTGCCTCAGTGCCTTCGTTTATACTGTTTCCTCTCCTTGAACGAACTGCGCTAACCATGGTACTCCTTCAGTTTGTCCCACTACCTACCTATCCCCGAATGACTCTTCAAGGTTCAGATCAAATTCAAGCCCTGATACAGAACCGAGCAGGCTGGAAATAATTTTGCTTTCCGTTATGCTACCATAATACTACCAATAGTAAGCGCACATTTTATCCTGTTTTATAGAAATGAGCTCCCATGTCTTTCTCTCCTACGAGACAAAAGCCCCTTGTGTTATGCTTATCTTTTATGCTCCAAAGCTCCTGGCCCAGTTTTTTTATACACAGAACTCTATGATAAATATTTGATCAAAGAAATGGTTAATCTGCAGGAAATAATTAAAATAGATAATATTGGAAAAGAAGCATCATTTCCTCCCATATAAAATTTAACTAGCTTCTATTTTAATTACGCCTAGTCCCTGGATGTTTATATTGGAGGCCAGGGGAAGTGGCACAGTATAGTGGAAAAGCTCGGTTTTGTACAACAGACAGAGGTAATTAACAAAAGAACGGCCACATCTTTCTACTTGTCTGTACTCAGAGACGGATATTCTATTCTTTTTTTTTATTATTTAAAAAGATTTTTTAAAGTCTTCACATTTCTAAATCATTCAGATCATGTTTAGATTCACTCACTGATGCAAAAACACTTACGGAACATTAACATGCTAGAGACTGTGGACAAAGATAAGAATAATAGACCCTTCCCCTTGACAAGCTCACACTTGTGGGGGAGGGCATCTCACCGGACATAGCACAGAGGCTATAATTTGGACTAGAGCTGAAAGGAAGCCCTGGGAGAACGAGAAGACAACACTGGCAGAGGGCACAACTCATGCAAAGGCAGAAGCCCTAAAAGGCTGTGACGAGCCATGCAGAGAAAAGGCATGTGTTAGGTAACCCTTGTTCAGGTATCGGGCATAGTGCTGTGATCATGAGTTCAACGTTAATGAATCAACAATATTAAATAAAGTACCTTTAAAAAGAAATTAGTTTATGTATTGATCAATTGAGAAAATGCTGTGACAGAGGTTCACAGGAACCTAAGCCCATACCTCTCTGAGGAGCAACGGTTCAATATTCACTAAATCAGTATTTAACGAGACTTTCCAGAATGTATTCGCTATAAACAACAAGAATCGACTATATTATATCAGGTAAAGAGTGCAATGAACTAGCCATAACACATTAATTTTTTTCACTCTACCTCTCAAAGATTCAGAAAAGCCACAAGGTGGGAAAACAGAAATCACTTTCTAGATCCTGCAACACTTCAGTGGGACTAGTCGGCATTTTCCTTCCATCTAGAATCACTCAGATACAGTTTCACAAAGAAGTGCTTGCTGCTCTGCTGGTTAACAAAGGGAGGAAAGAGGTCAACAAGCCATGGGGCATTGTGGGTCAATGTAAATGGGTGTCTTGGGTGTTGCTGCTGTCTCCTGGGAGAGGTCTTATGCTAGAAGTTCTGCTATTCCTTGAGTGCCACTTATTTCCTGCTTGATATTTGGTTTTAACTACTGCCTCATTAACAGAGGAAGCCTAATTTGGTTGCAAGGCCTCTGAAAGGTGCATTATGTGCCAGACCTTAAGCAAGACCAATTTAGATCCCGAAGTCAAAAAGCCAACTTCTCTGAGCAAATAATCCATGCTTTAATTTCTAATGAGACAATTTAAATCTCACCCAATCATCCAAAACTTTTGAGAATGCCTCAGGAAACATGCTTCCCTTTGTAAAAGCTAACCTCCTCAAGCAGGAAACACCTTTAGACATCAGTGTATTGGGAGCCGGCTTCCCTGCTCCAGGAATTCCACACATTGGAACCAAAAACATTAATAGAGAGTTCCATCCTGTGTCTTCTCGACTCTCTCAAGGCTGAGATTGTGTTTATTTGTTCAACAAAACAGTCATCCAATTACAGACACATTGAAGAGTTTCCAAGCAAGAGAGAGGCCAAGGCAAGGAGGAGGAACAGCTAATCGGAAATCAAGGGCAAGAAAAAGCTGGATGCAAAGTAAATATAGTACAAAATGTCCAGAATAGCCCAGAAAGACAGCTGATGACCTTTTCTTCTAAAATCTCTTAATATCACAGTATCAAATGGCCTATGTACCTAAAGCCAAACACCTAATTACTACCATGAAGGTAAAGAAATAAATTAAAAACAAACACAGGAACAAGAAAAGCTGATGATACGATGACAACTTGAGTTCTCAAATGCAAACTGAAAGGCAGAAGACATACAATTATCCTACTATACTTAAGAGTCAGTCATTGGCAAAGGATTACACCTCATTTCAAGGAAATAGTCACAGGAAACTGTCAAGGCTATTTCAAGCTCTGAAAGCTACCATAATTTCTAAAGAGATAGCATTTATTTATTATTATTATTATTTTTTTTGCCTTAAAGACTAAGTGACTCCTGTTACAAGGCTGTAAACTGCCACACCCCTCATGTAAGTCTCCTCTTGGCTGAATCAGCTCTAGGCTGTGATTTGACAAGGAGAGGACAGTATTCGGATAGGCAAGGAAGACAACAAACCCTGGGGACCCAACCTCATTTCTTTGATTATGATGCACAAAGCCCTGAGCTACTGCTAAATGATGGATTTAAAAACTATTGAAATCCCTTCGCCCATTTCTTCACTCCTGAAGCAATGGAGGACCTTAGTAACCGAAATTGTTTCCAGAACCCTGGTTTCCCAGAAATATCATAATATTAAACCACAGATCCACAAAGTGAGATTCCTTTGAACCCTCTTCCTTCTCCTCAAAAAAATGCTGAGACTACACAATTAAGTGCTGTCAGAGATGCTAAAGCCTCCTAATGAAATGTATAAATGTATGTCAGCATAAGAGAAAAGCACACCACCTGTCCAGTTATAGAGCTGCACACACACACACACACACAGAGATTTGGTTATTTATTTGCTCCATGTGTAAACATTTCCTTTCTCTGTCTACAGTCACACACTTGCATATCTGTATTAAGGAGGAAAAAAATCAAAGCCACTAACTGCCAATTTCCTAAGAGGTGAGGAGAAAATAAAGCAACTTAAGACTGCTATGGGGTTTGGCAAGGTGAACAAGTAGCTTCAGCAGCCCTCAAACTCCATGCAAGCCTTCGTACACGAAAGAGGCATCTTCTTGAAGAAATGGCTCTAAAAGCCTAATGACATCTTCATTCAATCGTAAAAGTGATCCTAAAGATTTGGTAGGAGAGGGAGGGATTACTAGCGAGAAACAAAATGGAAAAGAAAATCTTGTGTTATGTTTCATGATGAAAAGAAATTTGTTTATGTATTGTCTCAAGTTATAATGAACCAATGAAGCATAAGACAAACCACATGATTCCAAGTAAAATTTCCATCCCCAAACAGTAATTGCAGAATTTTTAGTATGAATTGCCTAAAATGTTTGGTCCACAAAAAGATAGTCAAGAATAGAAAATTTCAACCCATAGAATAATTAAACTGATAAAAGCTGCAAGAAGGGTTTTGAGAAAGGGGCACGAAGGGCCAGAGCTGTGGTGGACACTTTTGTGGGGGATGACAGTATCTCACCAGCTATGAACCGCCAGCTTGGAAACCACCACACGGCCACGTGGAGGGATACGCAGGCACGCGTGCGGAATGGCCTACACGATCGCATGGCCTTCCTTGGCCTGAAGAAGAGCAAAGAGCAATGAAGCCGCACCTCAACCTTGTGCCTGCGTCCACTCCGCCTCAGAAGCGGTATGGCCGGACAGCTTTTGCCGCCATTATGTGATTTCAAGAACCATGAGCACGTTGGAGAAATCGGGGTGTTGCTTGTACTCTGAGACAAATAACCGCGCTTTGATTTGCCAGCTGCCCTAACACCTAAACGACGAGAGGTACAAATCTTCCAAAGTCTTTAGTTTACTGTTTTCCCTATATGTCTTTCTGCATCAGCTTCATGTGGATACGTCTAGGTTTAAGAGGACAGAGGTCAGAACTTGAAAAAAAAGTCATTATTAAGTGATATCACTATTTAGTATTTACTCTTATTACTATGTAAACCAATGTTTAATTTCAACGCAGATTTTAAAATACTGGTTTGTAATAAATACTTTATCATTTCTGGAATGATAAAACAAACTCAAATTCTATTTGGGATACTCTTAACTATGTGGGAACTGAGAATTTAAGTAGAGACATGATATAAGGCCAAATACAGCTTTCATAATCCAGTTATGCCATGTATTTACATGCAATGTCTTACATATTTATTTATGTAGTTTATACAAAAATATACAAACCCTTTAATGAATAGAGCAAGTGCATTAGAGCTGGTTAAAGTAAATGTCGGTGTGAAAATGAATCTATATATACTCACATAGCCCTGTATCAGTCACACAGTCTGGTCATTTGGTCATTTGTTTTTGTTTTTGTTTTTTCCCTGCTGTAGACATTAACTATTTAACAAACTTAGGTCATATCTTGAAACTACTTCTTCCCTCATTATCATTAAGTACCAAAATCTGCTGTCACAAGAAATTTTGACTTGTGATGAAACCTGAGAAAGAATCTAGCATTTAGAAAAACACAAATACATGCAAAATTAAGTATTACATTCAAAGTCCAAATCTAAAGTAACTTCCTGATTTTGAATATGAAGAAATTGAGGTCCTGAATAAATAATGTATCTGAAGTTCCATAGCTATTTAGTAGAGAAGTCAGGACTAGAATTTCAAAATCGTATGTCAAATGTTCTGTTTGACTCAAGTCACTCTCAAAGTTTCCGTTTTAGAACGCAACGTTATTCATTTGCTAGATCAAAACCTCACCAAGGGCAAAATCAAGCTTAATTTACACCATACGCCCCAATAGCTAGACCAGAATTCACTAACAGGTGGAAAGATGTCACCAACCGCCATCAGCTGAAATGTACACCCTATAATAGCTGTGGTCTGCAATGAATCAGCCGCATAGCCTCTCACCAAAGCCCCATGAAAAATAAAGATAGGTCTTTGCAAAATGCCTGGCAAGAGTTGAGACTATAATATGAAATTACCATTTCCTTTGTGCACAATGACCCAACTTTCCCATGAATTTCGGTTCCACTGGCCTCTTCTTGAACTGAGTAAAACAGTTCCGACAACCAAGAGTGTCTTCAGTGACTCACTCTAGGGCGGGACATGCCAAGGACATATGGACAGTTGTTTCCTCATTTTTCCTCTGAGTTTCAGATTAAGGTGAGGCAAGTTGAAAAATATTTTTGTTACTGTTCACCACTTAAAAAGAAACTGAGTTTCTCTCATATCTTTAACAAATGATCTAAAAACTCATGTAAAGTATCACATACAGAGTCAAACTGGTGATATAATAATAACCAGAAGAATAATAAAAAGAATGGCTATTTTTATAGTGCCAGTCCAGTGTGCCCAAAAGCACACTGCTGACGCTATTGCACTAAATGGTCGCAGCAGACCTATAAGTTTGGAATATGAATAACCCCTGGGTTGTCACTTTTTCAGGCTCTTGCTCTGGCTGGTGAGAAATCCTACCTAATCTTTTCTAGGGGAGCCCAGACTCAGACACCTCTCTCTTCTGGATCTATTTTCTCTTCCTCTCTGCAGTCCTTTTCTATGCCCGACCAAAGCCCTTCTCCAGCAGGGGAGCCTTACCACACTACATACACATCGGCGAGGGCTTCCAGGGAGCCGCACACCCAAGAGGCTACCTCAAATCAACTTGTCTGCTTTCAAAGATGTTGACTTCGACATCACTCCACAGAGCTGCAAAATCTAAATTACTGAGTGGTCCATGAACAAACAAAATACAAGCTTCACCAAAACATATACACAAAAATATTCATTGGAGCGCTATTTGTAATACATCCAAACTGACAACTATCTAAATGCCCAGCAACTATAAAAGAGATGAATTAAATAATAGCAAGGAAAATGAAAAGATTAAACTATATGCAATATCATAGTTGAATTCCACAAACATAGTAAGTAAAATAGGCCAGACAAAAGAATAGATATTGTATGATTCTATTTCCATAAACTTTAAAGATAGGTAAAACTGATCAATAGCATCAGAAATCAGGAAACTGGTTATTCCTAGGAGCATTAGAAGAGGATGGTTTTTGGGTGCTGGTAATTTCTGTTAATCTGAGTGCTGTTACATAGGTGTGTCTACTTTGTGACAATTATTCCACCAAGCCATGAACTTATGACTTAGGCTCTTTCCTCTATGTATAAGGTATTCGATAAAAAGCTGACTGAAAGAGACCCTGGAGAACACCTGGTCTGCTCTTCTTAGATGGCATAAGAGTAATTGTTTCCCATGGAGGTTAAGTGTTTCAAGGACACACAGGAAATCCAAGGAAGGGTGGGGCTGGACATGCAATCTCATAACTTCCCATCCAGGTAACAAAGCTACCTTTCAAACATGGGGGGATGTTTCCCTAACTTCCTTCCTCATGGCTACAGCTAAAGTTTAGAAGGATTAGGATCACATTCTAGTGAAGAACACAACCCAGAAGACCCCAGTCTTCTGCCAACAGCTGCACTAAAGTGCTCTGTGGGATAAAGAATAAAGGACTGGAAGAGAGGGTAGTGCTTTTTAATGTGCCCCCAGGTCTGCATTTTCCTTCTTAGTGCCAAGAAAAGATATGCTCATGTCACAACATGCCTAAATTCTACAGCCAAATATATTAGTCATATTACTTTTAGAATTAAAAAAAATTTAAAGAGAGAGGTGGGTCATAAATTCTCATAGACATAATGAACAGACTGACATAGTCAAGTAACTTTACTACTGGGAAAAACTTTATACACTGAGTATACAGAAAGGTAATTGCAGGCTTTAAAGATGTCAGATATGAACAATGGTGAGGAGTTTACTTACATTAAAAAAAACGGGGTTAATACCAATTTTTTCCTTCAGCTCTTCAAATCTTGCACGTACTTATTATTAGCAAACTAATCCATAAAGTTCTTTAATTCTGAAAAGAAACAAATATAGGAAAGATAAATTAAAACTAATTTCGGATTATAGTACACCAGAAAAAAATACAATTTACAGATGGTAAATTATGTAAGCAAAGAACAGCAAACTAGATAACACATGTGTAATTAAAAACAAGAAAATGTATTAAGGACCAATAGATTTAACTAACTTCCATTTATCCTTCCGCTGTTTCTTCCTCCCACTTCCCCTTCCTTCCTTCTCCCCATCCATCATTCCCTCCTTCTCATTCTTCCTTACTTCCTCAGTTACTAGACAACCTCAAATAGTCCTTGAAGCCTGAGTTTCTGCTGAAACCATCATTAACTTTTATAGCACAAAGTACTTGACACAAGTTAGTTATTCTATGAATACGTGTTGAGTAAATGAATGAACCATAGCTTTACAATATTTAGGTGTTAAGGTTAAAAAAAATTGAGGAAATTAACTGTTTTCTTGTTCAACAAGAACACTATGTAGACAATATGTAGAAACATATATACTGTTTTTTAGACTTATATTTCTGATTGATTCTCTTATAGCTTTAAAATAATATATACTTAGAAAAAATAATCCCATTAGTATATATATGGGCATGTTTATCCCCACATTATAATAATAAAATATCTTTCAGTAGTGAAGGAATATTTAGGAATAGTAAAAGTTCCTTTCGAGGGGCTTACTCTTCAAATACCTAATAACAACCTCCACCTAAATGAGAAAGCAAAGTATCTCCAAGTTAAATGCTTCACATGTGTTTTTAAAATATAAATATATATATAGAGAGAAAGTCAGGGCCAGTCCCAGGCAAAATTATGAAGTGGGAGTGTAGCAGCTTCCTTCTCTCTGCCCCTCTGAGGAGTCAGTGATCCAAGATTTTTAATTAAGTAGGGAAACCACAGGGTCAGTGCCAAAGTTACAATAACTTGATGGATATCCTTCCTGAGGACATTTTCATAGAAAGAAAGAAAAAGAAAGAAAAGAAAAGAAAAAAAAAAAAAAAAAAAGAAAGAAAGAAAAGAAAAGAAAAGAAAGAAAGAAAAGAAAAAAAAGAAAAAAAAGAAAAGAAAAAAGAAAAGAAAAGAAGAAAGAAGGAAGGAAGGAAGGAAGGAAGGAAGGAAGGAAGGAAGGAAGGAAGGAAGGAAGGAAGGGAGAGAGAACTTGAGAAGAGGCAGTTGCTTATCACTGAAATAAAATACATAGCTTATGATAGAATAGGGGACAGAGATTGTCTTGAAGGAATTTTTGACTAAGGTATGCATCTGTCCATTCAGCCTCCGCTAAAGCTAGCTTCATATATGACCCATACGTATACACCAATCCAGATAAATTTTAAGCAATTAATGATGCATACTTAGGCAAGCCTGATTTTACGATTAGTGTGTGCTCCAAAAGTAGTTCTATTAATCAGCAGTTTTCAAAGCGAGTGCCCAGGAAACCTCACCCAGAGGTGTTTGAGAATGGATGCAGGAGTGAGTGGATGTGTGGTAGCGGGCAGAGCAATTTCACCTTTATCTGTTTTAAACTTTGATCCAAACTTTAGTTAGATAAGAGGTTCCTTGAGCTGCTTATAAAAAGTTTGAAATGAAATGATTACATTAAAAGCTAGTGCAGAAAATCCCAATGAGTTATACAACACAGCTACCTATAAGAGTAATCACATCAAAATCCAACCACCATCTCTAACAGTGCCTTTATGGAACAATGTGAGTTTCGACCTGGGTCCAAGTGGCTGGAATCAGGCCCTCTCTTCCTTCTAACCCAGTGCCTTCCTCTCCTGCCCTGAAACAAACAGCAGAAGACACCTATACTGCCATGAGAACCAACAATAAGGGGACCAGAATAGGGTAGAGAGAGCCTGTGGATATTCCAGATATGAGGATATAGGGGCTCAAGTAAGAAGCAATACACAGTGGTTTCTGTGAGTCAGTCACTTTCCCAGGCCCTGCCCCCACCCTCTTCAGTCTCCTTGCCAGAAATTACATGAGCAAGGTTTAGATAACTTCACATATGTCCAGACCTCTTGGACAGGAGTGAGGAAAGAGAAAGTCAGTGGAAGAGTTTAAAGAAAAAAATATATCTATGTTCTATAAGACCCAATTCAAAATGACATGTAAAAGTAGAAAACAATTTTTTTTACAGTATTATAACAAAGTATACTGCCTGAACTTGCTCCAGAGGAATTTCTTTAACTAGCAGGCATTGAGTATATTCATTCTTTAGCACAGAGGTCTGATTATTTGGCTCAACCAGGACTGAATACATAAAAACATTTATAAACATGAACCATTAGATTTTTTTTGAGTTTCCATCATAAGCCTTATTTAAGTAAGTCAAAGATGTCTTTTGTTACAATTTTGATCAAATGAAAGAGACTTTAGTCATTTCCTCAGAAAGACGTAAAATATATATACAGTCACTCACCAAAAGGCTCGTTGACAAGTTTCAAAACAAGAACACATTATTAAACTGAAAAATAAGATATAAAAAAATCCAAACCCATGCAAACAACATTCCTAGCAGAACCCATAGTGTAATGACAAAGATAATTACGTAGTTTTTTTTATCTGACTCACAAACTTTTCCTATACAGAAATTACAAAAACCAAAACAAAAAAGTCTGTATTTGTGTTCACTTAATAAAACAAACACTTAACATCCTGCCCAAACCTCAGATTTCAAATTCCAAGAAAATCCTCCAGACCATTAAATAAATGACTTCTGTATATCCTTTGAGATAGAAAACACATTTATTACTATTGCTTATTTTCTAAATCCCTTTGATATTCTAAACAATGACCATCATAATTGAGAGTAACATGTAAGATATAATCACTAAAAAGTTACTGTTTATTATAATAATGCCATATTTCGTAGTGTAAAACTAAATCAAATCCCAAGTCTCTATTTAGAGCTGACTTAAGTATCTAAATCAGGAAGGAGTCTGTACACAGGGCAAATACAGCCTGCCATTTGTTTTTGTAAATAAAGTTTTATTGGAACACACTCATGACCATTCATTTACATATTCTCTATGGCTACTTTTGCAAGATGCAATGACAAGTTGAGTTGTTGTAACAGAGACTATAAGACCTGCGAAGTATAAAATATTTATTATCTGATCTGACCTTTTAAGGAAAGGTTTGCTGACCTCTGGTCTAAGAAACAGTTACCTCAGTGAACTAAATCTTGAAATAAGAAACACTAATCTTGGTTTATTCATCTTACAAAAGGGATAACTACCTAAGTCATTTAACCTTTAGATACTTTAATTTTCTCATTTATAATACAGTAATAGATAATATTTACTGGGAACTCATGTACCAGGCACTATTCTAAGGGCTTTACTATTAGTAAATCAACAACAAATTCATTCATTTAATTTTGGCAAACACCCTGCGAGGAAAGTAAATGATTATTCCCATCTCTCAGATGAGGAAACTGAGGCAGAAGGATTAACTTACCCAAGGTCACACTGCTGTTAAGTCAAAAAATTAGGATCAGAACTCTGGCAACCAGGGTCCAGAGCTGGTATTATTAATCTCTGTATTAAACTGATAATATTTTTTTATAAAAGCTACAGATAATCAACAGAAATCTCAAAAGGTCTGTTACTTAGAAATGTTAGATAAAGAAAGTAAAGTACACCTCTGTATGATTTAGAATAACATACCCAAAATACAAATGGACTTACAGAGACTGTTTTTGTTGTTGTGATTATTTTTTTACTTTCATAAACTTTTAAGACCTTCTGATTCTAAGATTAGAACTAACCTTGGAGTATTGGGACTATAAAAACCCATAATACTTCTTATGATTTTTTTTTTCTTTTAACCATGAGTAATCAAAGAGTTAAACTAATCAATGTCTATCTTTCCTTTGATAAATAAGGCCTCTCTGAGCAGTTTGGGCCCTTCAGAAAGCCTTCAGTATACCAGAGAGACTCTAAATCTTCCAAATTTTATCCAATATCGTTTTATCCTCTGCCTAGTTTCCATCTGAGAAAAGGCTGAACAAACACCAGCAAAAGTTATGGAAAGACTGTTAATAGCTTGGCAAGAAGAGCTCTATCCAGATACCGACAGTCACATGGTTCAGGAAGATGGCCCTTGGCTGAATCATCCCCACCACTTCCTAAAGTTCTCCAGATGTTTGGAGGGAATCTGTCACCTAAAGGTGGCCCAGCGCTGTTTTGTACTGAATGATAGGTTTATATGGTCCAAATAAAATAAGAGAAAATATACAGCTAAATTACTCATCACCAATTTCACATTTGGAGAGAGACAGTCTCAACTAACTTTTAATAAGACTAGTAGTCTTTAACCAGCTTTCAATGTCTGCGGAGTGAAGTCCAAATCCTTGAGTTTGACAGTGAAGACGCTCCTCATCTTACCCCTTATCTACTTTTCCAATCTTACTTTTTTCTGTTTTTGGTCATTTACGCAACCAGAATGGCCTGTTTTTCCTTTCCCACATCATCTCTATACTTGCTCCTGAGGCCATACTCGTTCTGCACTCCCCTATTTTCTCTTCTACTACCAACATCACATCCAGTAGCAGCTTCATCTCTGCACTAAATAATGCGGGATATAATTTGTATTTCCTATGAGGACTGGATCTTCACAATCTAGTGTGAGAAACCGTACACGAAAGACAAAAGCTGATTATTAAAAGTTAAAAGTGCTTATTAGGGGATCTAAAATGACATTAGGGAAAGGCCATTACTGAGTTGAACCTTGAAGGAAGGAGGAACTGATAGAGTGCTTCCGTTTATAGAGTTGTGGGGTATCCAGATAGTTTACATTACAAACTTCAGAGCTAGATTAGACCTAGGTCCAAAATCCTGCTTCTCTTTGACTGGAAATAGGGATTGTAGGAGTCACAATCAAATAGCCATGCTCAAAATCATATTTGTGGCCAGTTCTCATGTCTTATTCAAATAATAAAGCCTTTCAGATTACATCTTTACATAGTCTTCCCCTTCTCTTATTGCCAACGGTATTTAGTTTTTTGACCCATTCATTCATTTGGGCGTTTAATCACATATTGGGTTTCACTTTCTAAATATGCCGGAAGTATGTTTTGTATTCCCCTCAATAAGTCTTTGTTATCAAAGAATAGATTCTTTCAAATAAACCCTTGGCATTTTCAAATTTTAGGTTCAAGGTCAATGATAAATAGTGCAAGTTTAGCTAAGAAGCAAATTTAAATGACAAGGTTGAGTTGTTTAGCTAGTTACATGATGCCCAGCCCACCATAAACATCTGTATTCCAATATGGCTTTGTTTTTCATCTATCCAGTAACTTACATGAACAGACTTAAAACTTATTTCTTTGTGGAATGGTCAGAAAAAAGCTAACGGCTAGGGCTAGTGATAGAAGGAATGATCAAGTTAAGCAGTACAAGAAAGTGATGGCTCTTAGCCATAAAGTAGATATTAAAGAGTTGAAGAAATTACATGTTACAGTATATCTGAGAATCTAAGGCTGGACAAAGGGCTTGGAATTTATCCCTTATGCTTTTAATAGGTGAGTGTACAGTTTTATCTGTGTTCCCATAATACCAAACACCATGCTATAAATACTAGCTTAATGAAAAACCTGATAATACCTGATGTTCTATTTTTCATGCCTAAATCAAATTCAGTCAAATTTCCCTCAAAGTTGCAAAATTTTAGTATTTGCCACGTCTACTGACACATTACATCAAATAAGGCCTGTTTTTAAGTTAACATGTTACTTCTCAATCCTATTTGTAGCACTTAGTAATAGCTTGCCTTTTTTTTTTTAAGTCTAAAGTTTTCATGCATAGCTTTCTTTGCCAATACTGGCAAATTACTTTTTAGTTCCCACAAAAAGATTTTAATTCAAAGATTCTAAGCAAGTTTGGAATTCAAAAGTTATTTTCTGAAAGTTTTGACTGAGTTGATTGAAATCATTAAAATCTGTCATAAAATTTTATATAAAAATAAATATATGCACAGTTGCACGTGATGTGGGGAGGTATGTTAGGGTGGGAGTTTGAGAAGGAACATTTCTCAGCTTCCAGCACACCAATTTTTCTTTCTGGCAAATACTTTATACTTTATTTTTCATGACAAATATCATGAACTACAGTGAAGATCTTACACAACAATGTATTAAAACTTTATGTAAAATATTATGGACTATAACGTAAAATTTAACCTAACGATATAGTTAAACAGTGGATTTCAATTAAATGTGGGGCAAGAACTTTAGAGTAAACATTCCCATTATTTGCACACTTCTTGAAGCATAGGGTTAGTTTGGCAGAAATCAGACATTGTGGACTATAGTCATGTCCTCAGAGGAAAAATTTCTATAAATATTCTGAAATAAGTTCTATGCCTATTAAAAAGAAGCAAGGACACTACCTTGAAAATTCTAGCCCTAAACCCAAGAAATCCTATAGAATCAAGTGTTTCCACTAATATCATTAACTGATGTGTTATTGCAAATATACCCCCAAAAAATATGAAGTCAAACCACTTCACTCTCACAAGTATTGCGAAAGAGCATTCTGAACTAATGTGAAATTTGTGGAGTAATTGTTTGAATCAAAACAATGACTTCAGCCTACTGGTTTAAAACACTTTATTGTCCCAGTAGAACTCTGAGAACAGAATACTCTTAAGGTCATCACAGCTGTGGAAAGTGTGTTGGCCCCTTACGAACTCTTATCACATTGCTGACCCAGAAAGTACCATAAGGACTCTTCCCCTTAAATTGCCCCACATAGAACAGACATATTTTCATTGTCAAACTAGGAACATGAACTCTGCATCATGTGTGTTTTAGAAAGAAGTGGATTGGTGAGCTCACAAACTTGTTTCCTGACTTAAGCTACTGAATTATAAAGAAGTGAATACTGTATATATATAGGCTTTTAACAACACAATACAAAGCCATCCTATAATACAGACATGCCCAAGAGTTATATCCAAAGCTGAGAGTTTTCTGCCTAAAATAGGTCTTACCCAGCTATCTCCTGATAGAAACCCTGTCAACCAACACAAGACCTTGGAGTTTTATAGACCTATTTGAACTAAAATAGGATATATTTCTTGAGGAAAACTAAAGCTAAAATACCTGATTATTTGATTTTCAGCTTCCATATTCAGAAAGACACACTGAACTATAAATTTTCTAAATCTCCAAAGATAATTCACTGCAATTCTAAAAAAAGTATTAGGATGAAATAGTTAATGCTTTGCTACATACGTACCCCTAACCAGTGATAAGGAAAAAAAAATACAGGGGCAAAATACAGCTCACTTCTTTCATGACAGGTTTTATCCTACTAAAAGGCAACCCCATTTTCTTTTAAACCATACCATCCAAGGCTAACATCCTAGCTTTTCTTATTCATTTTACACATTAAGAAATTGTTCACTCTCTTCCTCTCTCCTTCCCCCTCTTCCTCACCCAAATGATAGGTACTGTCAACTGGCAATGGTTATCAAAAACCCTAAAAATGAAACCACCTTTGACCCAGTATTCCGTATTTATTAAGCTAAAGTAAATAACTGGACAAATGAGCAAAACTTTTTGTATATGATTTCACAACAATGCTATTTATAAGGAACAATGGAAATAATCTAAGTGTGTTTAACAATAGCTATATCGAGGTATACTTGTTAGACAGAATATTAAGCAGACCAAGGTTGCAGGAGGTAGTTACCAGTGGTTAATGACACAGAAGGCTGTTCATGATATATTGACTGATTTTTGCAAATATGCATATAAGGTAAAAAGTCAAGAAGGATAACCATCTATGGTTTTTAATACCTTCTTCCTCATCACGGAGCCCATAGAAGTCCACTACCAGTCACATATTTAGAGAGGAATGGGGGTGGGGAAATGAAGGAAGAGATGCATGCATGTTCTTTGAAAACCTCTCAGGCTCCCAGAGTCTGAGGTCAGTCTTCTGCCCCGCTCTGACATATGCTGTCATGCTCCAGCATGCCAACAGTGGCTGTCTCTGCGTGGTGGAATGTCAGATGAACATGACTTTATGTTTCTTTTTGCTTATCTGTATTTCATAATTTTACAGTAAAGATTATATATTATTTCTGTCAAAAGAAGCAGAGCAGCATGATGACTAAGAATGTAGAATTTGGAATTGATCAGCCTGGTTTTAATATTGTAAGTCCATAACACTTCAGGTACATGATCTTTGTCACGTTAACCTCTGTAAGCCTCAAGTTTCCTCATTCAGCGAATGGGCCGAATAATGTTATAGGTATCTTTTTATTAGAGTAGGTAACAGAAACTCTATATTGGATAATAGAACTTATTACTTTACACCATATAAAATGCAACTTTTAGGGGAAAAAAAATCTAAACTTCAGTCTCAGAGGAAAACACACACACACACACACACACACACACACACACACACACACACACGGAAAATTTTCTTTGCAATGGTAACCAGAAATGTATATTAAGCAGACCTGAGTTACCATTTCATATACCAAAAGAAACAAAAAAAATCCTAACACGGTTTGCGTTGTAGTGAAATTGCTGGTCATTCACTGTTAGTGGCACTGCATTTAATACTTTCAGACTTTAGGAAAACATCGATGCTCTATTGCAGTAAGAGCGATTGCATTCCAATGAATTTATCTTAGCAAAATAATTTGCCTAAAACAAAAATTAATGCACACAAAGATGCTCATTACAGAATTCTAAATAACAATAAGTAACTGGAAATATATGAATATCCATTGTTAGAGTGATGGTGAATAGTTTAATTAATAGTGGCATTTCAAAACAATAAAATTAGGAAACCATCCAGGTTGTCATATTGAAGACATGGAGAAACAAAATAGTTTGATATACAGTATCTTATCTACAAGGGATGTGTTCCAAGACCCCTTATTGATGCCTGAAAATATAGATAGTACTAAACCCTATATATACTATGTTTTTTACTATACATACATACCTTTTCACTTTAAGGAAGCACTTCACAGCTTCTCTTTGGCATAACCAAATTGCCACATCACTACTCTTGAGCTTTGGGACCATTATTAAGTAAAATAAGGGTTATGAGAACACAAGCCCTGCAACACCATGACAGTGGATCTGATAACTAAGACGGCTTCTAAGTGACCAACAGGCAGAGAGCGTATACAGACTGCGGAGATGCTGGACAAGGGGATGATTCATGCAAGACACTACCCAGAAAGGTGCACAACTTACAACTTACAAATCGTTTATTTCTAGAATTTTTCATTGGTATTTTCAGACTACAGCTGACCACAAGTAAGTGAAACTGCAGAAAGTAAAACTGCAAGTGGAGGGGTGAGGGTAAGAATGACTGTACTTTTAAGTGAAAACAACAGAATCCAAAATATCTACACTCTGATTGCCACCATATAAAACATACAGACCTGTGCATGGGAATAACTGAGGTGCGGAGAAGCGTGCGGGAGGGGCGGTGCGGTGAGGGGGAGGGGGGAGGGGAATGGAGTGGGTGGCTTTTTCAACAGAGGGGCAATGAATATGAAAGGAGAGGGGTGGGTCAGCATGGTGCCCTCAGCAGCTATACCAGAAGCTGGCCCTGTCACATGGAAGACAATGCCAGGCTTCCACAAAGAGAGGGAGGAAGGGTAGGAAGGGTAGGAAGGAATGGGAAAGGGAGGGAGGCAAAAAAATTTTACTAACATTTCATGAATGAATTGCCATTGACACCTTCTCTCAGTCCAGATGCCAGCTGGTCACACAAGATAAAAGAGATCCCTGAAGGAAGACTGGGCGTTCCACAGTCATGAGTTGCTCTCATTCCTGTGTTCTTCTGCGGACTGCAAGGTGTTAGAGTTTACGTGTACCCAGGTAACTGAATGGGGTAGTTATAAATCATCATAATTTAACCAAACTGCCCCCCCATGAAATTAATAAGTGGCTTAAAGTAACCATGGATGGATGACAACATCATTAATGTAAGCACAAGTAAATCTGACACCTCTACTTGTTCAAATTGCTCAACCCATACCAGGGTCCTAGTTCCTCTAAAAATGACACTATCACAGTGAGGTTTCTGAAAGAAACATGTGCATTTTGAAAATAGAAATCTGAAAATATTTCCATCAAGTCATTTTTTTGCCCAAATAATGTCACATCCATAAAATCTCTCCCATCTCTACTCTCTAAAACTGTGAACACGGAATTTTTTAACCTGTCTTAAAATGTACAAAATTAAGAGTTTAAGTTTTTAAAGCCCTATTAAAAATAGGCAAAAGCCACATGTTCCCATTTTTTAAAGAATTAACATTAAAGAAAAAAAAGTTGTCATTAATTATAAAATAATTATACAAATAAATTGAACTTAGAAACATCTTTAAATTACTGTATCACAAAGTGGATTGATTTTTAAATTACTGTATCACAGTGGATTTTTTTTAAAATAAAGAAGCATATGAAATCACATTTCATTACTCCTACTAAAATTATTATTGATTGGGAGAGGAAGCCAAAAACTTTAAAAACGAAGACTTTATTTTTTTTTTTTGCACCATTAATAAATATGGAATTATTTCAACTAAATAAAACACTTACTATGTCCTTTTAATTCCTACTTCGGTGTGTTTACAATATCTAACATATTAGTGCTAATGTGTGTATTATTTATAATAAATAAACATAGCCAAAAGAGATGCTCACAAATTTAATGACAGCACCACCCTGATAGAAAGTTTTAGACACCATTGCAGGAGAAAACCATAACCAAATCTGCATTTCAAAAAGATCATTCTGGGACAACGTCAGAAGAAGATGATTTGGAAGCAGGGGATGCAATTATGGTTTCTGAAGACCTGAACTAGCAGTGAGAATGGAGAGAAGACTAAGAAAGCTTTAGGAGATTTACCAAGGCATAAAGCAGCAGAAGTCAATGATGCAGGAGAGAGAGGGTGATAGATTTAATTTATCCCAAAATTTATGATCACATTGAGATTGCAAGGACTGTGGAACCACAGGGTAAATGCATACCATGTCGTTGGAAAAACAGGTCTGGGGAGCTCAGGGCTCATTCGTAGTTGAGTTTCATCAGTTTCTAAGTAGTCGTTGACAAGATGGATTTTGACAAGTGCACTGGGGGAGAATACATAAAGACAGAAGGGCACCAGCGCAAAGAATGGGTTAAGGTGACAAAGCCATTAAAGAATTTTAGGAAGGAAGGATGGGCCTGGGGGATGGGAGAGACCCCGGAGAGTGTGGAATGAGAAGGCTGAGGAACTGTGACATGGTGAACACTGGCAAGGAAAAGGCTGCAAGGCTAAGTGACCAACCACATCTCTGATGCCATCAGTGATGGGAGAACGTCCGGGCATCACATCTACTGTTAAAGCAAAGGAGGGGCCTCCACGTCCACACTTCCTCTCATCCTTACACATTAGGAAGTTGAGAGAGATAAACATGGTAAAGAAAGGCATAGTACTGGCAGCCTTATAGTCTAAAGAAATGAGTGAACAGGCATGGTTAAGTTAGGATTAAGCCGTCCATAAACAACTTAGTGTATCAAATTGCTACTAGAAAAAGAACACTTTCCCTATAAATCTTGATTTTTAAATAGTCAACTACTTAAAATATATAATATATATATATATATATATATATATATATATATATATATATATAGTGCTGAGATTAAGAGCAAAACTTATGACTCACAAAACATGAAAAAAATAACTTCTGATACTACTCTTGCTACATTTGCTTGACTGCCTGACAAAGAGTAACTGATGATTCCTCTTTCCCATCAGACCCTAACGACTCTCCTCCTTCATGATGTAAAGGTGAGTTTTGGTTTTCTGAAGCAACTACCTTTCAGTACCGCTCTTAAGGAAATAAAAGCTAGATTAAAGGCAAATTTTACTATTTTTTCAATGTCTTAAAAAAATTTTTTTTTAATCTGAATTTCTCCACCATAATAAAGAGATATAAACTTTATCTTGGGTTTGAATCAGTGTCCTGGCCACATCTACTCAGTCTAAATATTAGGCCAGGACAAAACTTCATGGAAGCTAAAGAACCCTCTCAGATTTAAAAATGGTACCATAAATTGAATTTACCAACCTTTTCCCCCAAAATTTTTCATTATGGAAAATTGCAAAGATATACAAACATAAATGGATTAATCCAATGAGTGACATGCATCCATCGCCAATTTCAACATTCACTACTCATGGCCAAAGTTGTTCCACCTACACTCTTTCCCACCCACTTACCCCTATATTACCTTGAAGCAAGACCCAAAAATTATATATATCATGTTTCCATGAGTATTTCAGTAAATCTCTCTAAAAGGTAACTGTAGGACTATTACCATACTCTCCCAAATTAGTAATAATTCCTATTGCTAGGAAGAGTAATTTCTATTTCAATACTATCACATTTCCAGCCAATGACCACATCTCCCATTTTGTTTGTTTGTTTGCATAAGGACCTCATAGTACTGTGGTCAGTTGACAGGTCTGTTAAGAATTTTTAAGCTATAGGATCCACCCTTTATCTCCTTTCTTTCTTCTAACAAATTATGTATTGAAAAAACTGGGTTGCTGGTCCCATAGAGTATCCCCCAGTCTGACTGCATTCCCAGGTACACTTTAACAGGTATCGGCTCACCTTCAAAACTCAGGTTGGTTGATTCTTTTCCTGCCCTTTGTAGACATGTAGGTAGGTAGGTAGGTAGACAGATAAATAGATGATAGATAGATAGACAGACAGACAGATATCCCATGGTACACTGAACAAAGCGGCACACTTTTCTATTCTGCTGACATTAAGTAATGTGGAAAAGAAACAGAGACGATTTTCAAGAATGTCATAAAATTATCTTTGGGGCAAGAACAGCAGCTTTTAAAGCAGTATTTGGATTTAAGGAACGGGGATAGAAAACATATCTTCCAGATTATCCTTTCCTTCCCTTCCCACTCCCTCTGACATTATAGAGAGGGCAGGGTATGCTCGAGCAAGCGGTGTGGGTTGAATCCAGGCTCTACCACTCTCCAGCTACGTGGCCTCCAATAAGCTTACTCAACCTCTCTGTGCTTCAGAGTCCTTATTCATAAAATGGAATTAATACATTTCACACACCTACTGTGTGAAAATTCAGGGAGGTAATGCAGAAAAAAAGCTTTGTTCTCAAAAAAAAGAAAAAAAAGGATGTCATTATTACCCTTTTTTAACCATTATTATCCTTAATTAAAGTAGAAATCTCCTCAAAATTAAAGCTCAATTTTGGGGTGCCACCTCTTTTCATTTCCCACTAAGTGACTACTGTAAATTGAGTTTTACTCTAAAGGCTTTTGCCTTATTTGCATTGCCAATTCTTGTCTATAATGGTACTTCTGAACAAAAACTACCCCTGCTGTTTGATAATATACCTTCGAAATTTTGCAAACAGCAGGCAGAATCAGCTGTCCTTCAACAGTTCACAGAACTAATCTTCTTGGATGTTTAGTATGCATTCAAGTGAGAGACAGATATTTTATTCCCTTTGACTAAAAGCCTGGCATGTGCCAAGCATGGTATTTAGTATTAGAAATTTCATAAATTATAATTTGCTAGGGTTTGGAGGGAGTGGGGGGAGGGTTCAATGGTCTTTGTTTTAATTATTAATAACCTGAAACGTTATCATTTAAAATATGTATTCATTACCTACCACTAGGCTATATGCTGTAGGGGGTGAAAATTAATAATAAGGCACAATCTCTGGAGGAAAAAAAGGTCTATAGTCCTTTAGAAAGAAGGTATAGTAATGATCCATAATATAATGTAATATAACATGAGGCAGGCAAATAAAGTGCTAGAAAAAAAAATCAGGTGGGAAAAATAACTTAAAGTTAAGGGTAATTATAGAGGCTATTTAAAAAAGATGATGGGCACAATGACAGCAAGAACAATGTACACTATTTCAATAGATCAAAGGAAGAGTTGGAAGAAGAAAGGAGAAAGAATTTCAGACAGAGAAAACAGGAAGATGAGGGCTGACGTATAGAGGGTTTCAGGGAACGGCAACAGTTCTGGCTGGATGGAGCGCAGGATGTGTAAAGGGACAATGAGAGGTAGTTATATCCTAAAAGCCCTTCACGAGTAGTGGTAAGGCTGGACTAGATTTAGTAAGTACTTGAGAGGTTTTGAGGTTTTCTGAGCAGTAAGCAGTATGGTCAGAGTTGTGTTTTACATAAATTAATATGGATGCATGGAGGTGGGAGGAGACCACCTGTATCCTAATTCAGAAGGCAAAGTCAAGAAGATAAGGAGATATAAATAACAGCTATATTTTGGATAGAGAAAATATGACTTGGTGACTGGAATGAGAGAAGAGGTTAAGAAGAACTCAAATATGGCTCCAAAGTTTTGAAACTAAATGTCTGGGAAAAAAATACCGGTACCATTAACAAAAAATGTCAGTTAAAAGATCTAGGGTTGGGAGAGAAAGTAATATAATGGATCCCACTTGAATATATTGAATTTGATACACAGCAGAACACAGACAATGGGTCATCACAATGAACAGGAAAAGTGGAGAGGGCCAGTGAGAAAACCTTAAAGAAATGTTTAAGATGTAGCAAGGTGAGCAGGTGAAAACAGATTGAGATGTAGTAGTGTTCAGAGAACATTCAGCTTAGTACAAATCATAGGATCCAAAGAATAAAAGAGCTTCAGAGGAGAGTCATGAAGACAAAAGACATATTTCAGACATTAAGGGAATAAATGAAGATGCAAGAGCAATGAAAGAAGTTGCCTTGTTTAATAAATTCAATATAAAAGAATAACAAAAACATGGACTATTAGGGACATAGGCAAGAGCACTGAAGAAAAGGAAGAAAAGAAAGAGGATACTCTGAATTCTTTTATGCAGATAAAAGGTGGTCGAGAGGAAACAACTAAATACCTGAGACAGGAAAGAAAGCGAGAGGACAATCTCCACTGTCCCCACCTTAGACATGGCTGGCAGTTTACCACTGTCCCCACCCATCACCTCATTCATTTTGGTAATTTCAATAGCCCCTGTTGGCAGTTTAGTTTGTGACCCTGGCCTAGATCTTTTCAATAAAAGAAGGAGATATGTCATCTTTAGAGAGCGCGGGCTGTAGACCAAGACTTGAAAACTGGAAAAAAAAAAAATCATGAAAAGAAATAGGTTAGGAAGTCGGTAAGAGATGAATAATCAAAGGACTGCTGTCCGTTAGTCTGCTGCAGAGAGCAGTGATTCATTGCCGCCTGGCCGTGCTCTACAGCCTGGAAGCAGAGGTCACAGGGCAGTTAGGACATAAGACAGGATGACAAGGGGTTCCAGGGCGCTAGTGCAGACTTCAGTGAAGAGACTGGCCAGCACTTTCCTTGATAGGCAGTGTGAAGGGGGTAGACCCGGGAGAATGAAAAGCAGAGACATCATAAGAGCAAAGACTGGATCCGGGGCGGGGGAAGGTGGGATGAGGGGGAGCTTGGAAGGCAAGATTAAAAGGGTTTTCCTGGAATTTTTCTGGCAAGAACTTGAAAGTGTCATCTGCATAAAAATATTAGAGGACAGACATACATCAAAGGCTAACTGGAAGAACTGGGTGACATTGGGAGGAAAGTAAAGCAACTATAATTAGCATAAAAGGGAAAAGTTAGTTCTGCAAAACTTTACCATTAGTGTATCTTCACTCCCAGCTATTCAACTCCCAGAAAAAACTAGAACAGATTTTCTTTTACAAAAAAAAAAAAAGTGAAAACATGACTAGACTTGGTAAATCATAATGAAAAAAGTTCAGAGAATTATATTTTTGTGAAATGAGCCATGTGAACATTAAAGAAATCTATTTTCAAACTATGCACTTGACTTCTTTTCAAATATCCTTAAATATGATATTGAAGATAAAAATACACTCATTCTTTGTTCTTCTATGCAGAGGGCTGTATACATTAGCTCGTTTTGAAAAAAGGAGATCAAAAGTTCAAAGTTAAATACGTTCTCAATGCCTCACACAGCAAGTGCATGGAAAAAGAGAAGACACCCACACTGTTCTGACCAACTTGCCCAATGGCCGACCCCCTGAGGTCTGCACGTTTCCTGAGCCCCTTTATGTTTAAAAGAAACACACACACACAACATGTTAAATGCAAAGAACAACTCTACCAGGTTACACCCAGCCTGGCAGCCTGACAGCTCTGAGGAGAGAACAGCAATGGGTGGTAGTGACATGAGGGAGCAGAAATGAAGGAATTTAGGCTTTATCTTTGATGCCTGAGTTATTTGTTTTTACAACGAGAATGCATCTGTAAATTTAAAAAATTTTTAATTAAACTTTAATAAAATGAAGTTAAAATAATAATCTAATGATCAAAGAAATGTAAGTCAAAATGAGACCCATTGTTTCATATTCTACAAAGACTGGTAAGACAATATTTGTAAAGTTGTGGGAAAACAGGAAGTCTAATATACGGTCTTGTTGCTGTTGTTTCATGACACAAAATTTTAAAGGTACAGAAGGACTTGTTCTAAAAATTAAGATTCCTTCCCTCTTCTCCCAACACCCAGCTCTTCTCCTTGGAATCAACTACTCTTAAGATTTTTGGGGGTGTCCTTCAGAGAATCTACTAAATCATAAGAGGGAGTGTAAATCGATCACTTTATTGAATGACGGTTTAGCAGCATCTATCAGTATTTTAAACAGATGTACCATGTACCATATCATATTACCCAGCATTCCACTCTTAAGACTCTACCAAAAAAAAAAAAAAAAAAGATCCACGTACCTAGATGCTTCATGCAACATTTTAGAGATAATAATTGGAAACTATATAAACATAAATAAATATAGTATATCCATCCAATGAAATACTGTTTAGTCATTATGGAAAAAAGAAGCTATATATAATACCCAAAAGGGACACAAGGAAAAAAAAGGGGGAAAAAAGCAAGCTGCAGAACAACATAACAGTATGATAGCGTTTTGTAAACCAACAAAAACTTCTGGATATGCATTTATGTGTATATATCTGAGATGACATTCGAGTTTTAATTTGTTAATTATAGAGCAATGGAAATGGGAAAGGAGTAGGCAAGAAGAAGTGAAGAAGATCTCCATTTTTAATACTATGATATTATTAGAATGTTTGCAATAAGCACGTATTGCTTGGGTAACTTAAGAGTTTACGAATTAAGTTTAAAAAATAAAGCTAAGAGAATCAGTAGTACATAGATGAAAATAGCCATCTGTAAAGATATATCGCATGTATGTTATTAAAAAGATGAAGATATAGTAGACTTAACATTCAAGAGCTGCCCCAGAGGCCCAGGCATGAACCAATGCACGATTATACTGAAGAATGAATAGGAATCACACGTGCTGAGGACTGTTAGGCACAGAAGTCCCAGAGCTGATGAGGGAAAGGAGAATGGACCAGCCATCCACAACACACAAGTTTCTTTCTCTTCTTATAGATCCAAACTCAATAATTCTCATGACGTGACTGAAAATACTGGGGATGAACAAGAAGATAATGGACATGGAAAGAAGATCTAATAAAGATATTCCTGAATCTAGGAATTCCAGAAGCTCTCCAGGAATATTCCTAAGGACCGTCCACTTTCTAAATTTTAGCCAGAAGCCCAAACTTTTTTCCTGAAAAGATAGACATCAACTGTAAAAGACAGTATATAACCCCAAAATATATAATACATTTGCCATGAGGAAATGCTGCGATGGAAAACTTGCTGAAAAAGGAGATTATCAGATGGCATTAGAGTCCCTCTACCCCCAGCACCAACCAAGGGAAAGGATGCATTCACTGGCTCCATGGACGTTTCCCAGTCTTTCTCACAGACAAAAGCCTGGAAAGGAGAATGCTCCATGAGGCAACGTTCATTCAGAAACATGACGGCTGAAGATCAATACATGTCTTAGAGCAGCTAGGCCCAAACATCCTCCCGATATTGGTCTTATTTCTCAAACTCCACTCACTCTATTAGTTTTTCTTTTGCTGCCATAACAAATAACCACAAATTTAGCAGCCTAAAACAGTACTTATTTATTATCCCAGTTTCCATAGATCAGACGTCTGGGCAGAGTATGGTTTAGCTGGCCGTCTGCTCCAGTTTTCACAGGCAGAAATCACTGTGGCAGCAGAGCTGTGTTCCTTTCTGGAGTCTCTGGGGATGAGCTCATTCAGATTTGTTGGCAAAATGAGTAATTCCATGTGGCTGTAGGATTGTGGTTTCCATTTCCTTGCTGGCTGTGAATTGGGGTTGTTCTCAATTTATAGAGACCATTTGGCTGGTAGCCTCCTTCAAAGTCGGTGATAGCAGGTCAAGTTCCTCTTTGAGTCTCTCTGACTTTCTTTTCCGCCTTATCTCTTAGCTGCCTCCCTCTCTGTCCCATCTCTTAGATTGCATCTTGACTTTTAAAGACTTAGATAATACTCACAATGGGCCCCTCTGGATAACTGAGGTGGCCTCCCTATCTTAAGGTCAGCTGATTACTGACCTTAATCTCATCTGCAAAGTTCCTGCACAGCACTGCCTAGAGCGTGTTTGATTGAACAATGGAAGACAGGGATCCTGGGGGCATCTTTTGAATTATGACTCCCACATTCATTTATATATTGAGGTGGAAAAAAAAAAAAACTAACCTAAGGATTCTAATCTGCCTGAATTTTTAAAAGTATATTAAAGAGCTGGCATTGCTTTCACATGACTTTTTCTGATTAAATCCACAAATGACTCCAGGAAATAAATATTATCGCAACCATCTTTACAATCAACAAAACTACTTGCTCAGAAGTTAACGTGCCTGAGAATACAAGAGCTGAAAGTGAGAGAATCAGAATTAAACTCAGTCTGAGCAGTCTAAAAAGCCCATTTTTTTAATATTTCTGAAAACATGGCACAATTATGACTTTAAAAAAAAGATGAGTTAGTACTATGGGAATAAGGAAGGTTGATGTAAAGTGGAGAGGCCACCCAAAAGGAGTTAGTAGAGTTAGTAACTATTTGGTTCTATAAATAAAGGTAAAGGAAAAATGAAATTGAAGCTAATTGCCATTTGAAGGACAAACTGAGGTTAACAAATCATGTAGGTCCAATGAAACCTCATTAACTTCTACCAAGAGGGTGGGGAAGACAATTTATATTATCAAAAGGCTTAATAATTAAAAATTATAAAATAGCCATATAGTGGTTATTAACCAATGTCACCCCAATAAATTTAATAAAATATTTAAAAATAAAATCGACATACAATGGAATACTAAACCTAATGCTACGCAGGCTACAAAACACCATGTATAAGATTGTGCATGCATATGTGCACATGTGTGTACATTTTCACACACATTTTCATTTATTTATTTTATTAAACAAATATTTAGGGAGCATCTCTTATGTGCCAGACACTCATCTAGTTGCTGAGGATATAGCAATAAACAAAACAATGTCTCTGCCTAGAAACAGCAAATATATAAATAATAAACAAGTAAAAATATAAGCGCCAGTGATAATACCATGGAGAGAATACAGCAGCGTAAGGAAACAGGTGCTCAGAGAGGAGGGTTGTCATTTTATATAAGCCTGTCAGGGAGGGTTGCACGATGTGGTGAAATCAGAACACAGTCCCAAAGGAAATGAGTGTGTGCCATGCAGTTCTCTGGCAGAAAGTATTCCGAGCAGAGGGAATGACAAGTGCAAATGCCCTGGGCAGGATGTGCTGGAGAACTAGAGCAATAGAAAGGAGGCAATTGTGACTGGAGCAAAGCAAAGAAAGTGGGAAGGAGCAGGAGGAAAGATCCAAGAAGTCAGAGAAGCTGGAGGCAGGAATGATGCAGGACTTTTGTGTCATTTTAAAGACTCTGGATGTGATTTCCTTCTGAGGAAAATGAGAAGCCAGCAGAAGATTCTGCATAGAAAAAAAAAATAGCATGGAGGGGTGGAGAAATAAGACTAATGTTGTAAGAGTACAAACTGGCAACAAGTAGTAAATAAGCCATAGACATCTAATGCACAGTAATAATGAATATAGACAACAATATTGTACTACAATCATCAAATCTGCCGAGACTAAAAATTATCCCAACCACTAAAAAGAAAGGATAATTATGTAATGTGATAGAGATATCACTACAATGGCAATCATACTACGACACACAAATGTATCAAATTATCACCTTGTACAACTCAAATTTACACAATATTACATGTCAACTATATTCAATAAAAAAAGAAAAATGGCATAGTTTATCTATAAATAATTAAAGTTCAGAACACTGAATCTAGCAATTACTTCCTCATGATGAGATCATTTATGAACTTTTGTTTTCCAATTTTACTTATTTATTATTTAAAAGAAAAAGTTTGGTGCAGATACCACATTAGTTTGTAAGTGCACAGAAGTGAACCTAACAGTGGTTCCAGGGAGACAGAATGGTTAGATTCACAAGCTGTGGATCGGGAAGGCTGGATTTGGTTGCTGACTGTGTATCCATTCCAGTTGCTCAATGCCTGTCAACCTCAGCATTCTTACCTTAAAATGGAGGTAATGATTCCTATCTCATCTGGCTGTTTCGATGTAAGAAAAGCCTTTGCACAGCTCTGAGCTCATAGTAAGAGCCCAAAAAGTGGTATCTGCAGTATTACCTCCAAACACAGATCAGGCCAGGCCTGCTTTAAGGAACAGCTAAAATGCACTGGTAATTTGTAGCATGTATTAAATGCAGATCATGTGCTAACCTGGGCTTCTTCTTTTGTGTACCCTCTGCAAGGCTCTCTCAAATCTACTCAATTACCAATCCAATATAAGTAATTACCATAACCCAAAGTGATAGAATCCAGAAGATCTTGCAGCAAAGGAAACCAAACCCAAATCAACAAAACAAATAGACTTTTTTGCATTTAATTCATTCTGGAGGGTTTATGAATTCATCTGTCCTTAGGAAAATCCCTGATCCTCTATTCCTCTCAAGCTTTTCACTCAAGGTCTAAATGAGTTCATAATTCAAATTCAAAATATAGGATTATTGACTACTGTTCGAGAATAAAGGAAAAATTCTTGAATTTTCAAAAAATAATAATATATTTTACACAAGGACAAATTTCCTTGTGCAAATTTTGAAAACATTCAAATATGTAAAGTTTTCCATATGTAATATTTACCTGTTAACATAAATTCTCTCCAAAGATAAAGAAGAAGATTACATAGACTTTATTATTAAGGAAAGCCTTAGCCACTTGCATTGGACATTCTAACTTAAATGACAATTATAGTGTTTTGTTTTCTGAGGGGGAGGAATAAACAACTTTACCATCTCCTAGTCCATGGATGTATCCTCTCTAGGATGTCGCCTTGGCCCAATTACATTTATTTTTTCATGCAGGAAAATAGCAGGGTTTTTTCCGCACTGGTGCTGTGTATGCGAATAGAAATTTCACTATTTAATTTTTGTGTCTGGAAGGAGAGGAGCTTACAATTACTCCATGAAGTATAACTATAATTAGGTTTTCAAATACCATAGGTATCCCTATGATCCAATTGCAAAATAACAGAGTTCTGGTACTGTGTTATTGGGTTGACTTTTTTCCGCCTTAAACCATCACATTCTTCAAACCTTAGGAGGCATGAGAAAATCTTACAGTTAAAAAAAGTTTTGTTTTGTTTTGTTTTGTTTTTAAATAAAGAAACCATGCTAATGCAAACTCATCAGTATTTAGCATTGATGAGAATTTCACACATACCTGTTGATGCTTAAAAATTATTGTCATGGCTAGGAATTATGACCAACAAAATAGGTAATTAGCAAGTTTAGGTTAAGTTTTAACCTCATAACTTATGGTGATGCTATTAAGACTTGAAAATAACACAACTTCCTAATCAAGGCCATAAAGTGCACTTTATATGTGCTCCTTTCTGCTTCTATTTTGTAAAAGATTATACACATACACAATGGGTAGGTATTACTCAAGTCTAAGCAACATGTTTGTGTCTGTGAGAGTGTGGGAGGCGGGGAGGAGTGCACACATACTAAAACTCGTTTCCCCAACCGTCCTCAAAAAGCACATAAGATACTTCTTCACCTATGATATGTAATAATGTAATATCCTATATAATTACATATTCCCACTTTTTCTGTACTGTTCCCACTCCGGGAAGGAGGGAGATAAAATGAAAAGCATTCTCAATTCTTGGCTGTATGATCTCATTATTTGGAAGTAGCCCTGTTCATCTAAAATCAGGTTCTAAACATCAAATAATCTTGGAAAGACCCAGAAAGTCTCTAGGGAAAAGACAACGGTATGAGAAACAGAATATGTGAACACGCTAATAAAGTATCTGTAGAACAGACAATGTCTAATAATTTTATTCCATAGTATTTCAAGAGCTGACTTCCACTCAAACATACCCCCTGCATTACTAAAAAAAAAAAAAAAAAAAAAAAAAAATCCTGTGGAGTGCGGTAGGACTATGTTTAAAAAAGAACTGACTCCAGGAAATAAAGGAATAGAGCTTCAAATAAAATGGGATCCCTTAAACAACTGAGTGATTCTCAGCTCCTAGGATTATAAGAAAACAAACAAAATTAAAGAATCTGTTTAGAATACGTAAGGAAAAGAGGACTTTCTTAAGTACTTGGAAATTGAGAAAGAAGTTCACATTCCAGTTAATATTAAGTTTGTCCTCAGTAAAATCCTCATCATTCATCTCTCAAACAAACCTATAAGGAGGCACTTAGCTCTTAAACAAAATATGTCTACAGTGTTCGAGATTAGGATCCAACCTAACAGTAAAAACAATACAAGAAACTAATATTAAAAAGACAGAGCTCTTATAAGTAGTAAAGCTCCCTATGTAAACATCTATATCAAGTATCATTCTACAGACTTTTTAGGTACTTAGTGCTTTACATTTTTAATTTTTCAGATTATTCCCTTTTCTCACATAAAAGTATTGTTACCATGATGTTACTTCTAAACTTAGTTTGTTACAAAAAAATAAAAAATAAAGTTAGGAGCAGAGAAAATTTATCCCTTCATTGATGTAAAAATAAGTTATAAGAGATTTCTAAATCCGACTCTCATCTTTTTCCTAAAACATACATGAAACCAATCATGAGGATTATTAAATAAGAAAACTCAATGCAATTTCAGATTTTGAAATTAAACAAAAAATAAATCCCAGCCATTTGAACAAATTAGTAAACTCAGCCTCAAAGTTGTTTTTTTTGGGGGGGAGGAGATCCTAAAGGGGGTTTTTATTGAGATTTTAAGACACTTAGACCCTTTCTCCAAATATATATACCATAGCAAATATAAAATAATTACTCCTAGATATGCAGAATGCAGGTCTTAGCCTCCGACAATCCAACAGCTCCAAAAAGTAACTAGTTTGAAATCTGAAGCAGAGAGGTGAGATGATTTATTAGTAATTCTGTGAGTCATTCTTCCAACTTGTTCTTTCCTGGTCAATGCTGGATGTCCAGATTGTACTTGGCTATAAGAAAACTCTCCAAAACAAGACAAATCCAGACCACCAACAGCAAAGCATAATGGAAATTTCCTATTCCTTCAGTAAACGACAAAAATCCTAATGTAGATCGCATTCAATTCTTGGGAGAGAAAAACAATAAACATGAGACTCCATTTTGAGTTCCTACCTGTTGTACACCTAACCTCATACCAAATCTTTCGCAAAATCTGTATAACTAGTAATGCAAGCTAAGCCCACAACAGCTAGTCTTTCACCAATTTTCTGGACATTACCATGATAACTTCTCTTTGGTGATATCCCAAAACTGGTTTTTCACTTTGTGATGACAAATGTTAACACTGGCAAAGAATGGAAATATTGTTCAAGATTCAAGTCTCATTCAATTTTTTTTTTTCAGAATTTACATGTTTCATTAAAATACAGAAATGAATGTCGATGCACCTGTTACGCCCAGGTGGCCATGAGAATGGCCATATTAGCCATCTACATGTCACAAACCTTATTGCTAGACATGTAGGAAACTGGAAGCTCCGCTGGACCTGTGATTGCTCCCACAGGTCTCAGAACTAGCATATCGACCACAGCAAGATGACTCAGAACCAGCATGTTATTGTGCCATAAAATACTCCAAAAGCAGTAGATGTATTTAGCAAGCAGTTCTATTCAGTGGGCTAATTGCTCACTTCAAAATACTCTGTATTCATTACTCATAACTCAACTTAAATTTCACAATTTAAGTTCTAAACACTGAACATAAGTTTAACGTTGACAAGTAGTTTTTTTTTCTCAATGCACAACTTCTTTCAACCATAATGCTAATATTTAAGTAGGCTATTCACAATTTTATGTAAAATGGTGACCGACATGCTTAAAAGAATAAAGATACTTGCCAATAGGATCGGGATAATTAACATGAAAAAAGGGACATTTTTTCCCCCAACATAATATTTCTTAAAAGGATCTGAGTTAATGAAAATACAAGCTTGATAATAGATAAAAGGCTTAAAGCACTTTAATTCTGCTTTTGCAATGATAGTTACCATTCCAAGTGATTATTATTGCTTAGAGAAAGAGAAGGAAGAGTTGGGTTAAAATATCTTTTCCCTTCATCAATCCTGATTTATGATTTCCTCCAAAGAAAAGCACAATTTTTGCCAAGAAGAGGAAAACAAGGCTTAGCTTTCACATGAAGAAAAAAAAATAGTAGCAGTCTTTTTTGCATATAATAATCACTGTTATTTAGCCTACTCAAATAAAAAACAAAACCAAAGAAAAAAATAAGGAATCTATAGTCTTGACAGGCTCTGCAGAAAAGAAGAAACATGAAAAGCCCTCTACAGAGAAATTTCCAGAACTTTTTCAGCTCTCATCAGAAACAGTTACTGCATTTTCTATTTCCTGTCCCACAGGAAAGAAATGTCCTTCTCCCTCCATTCTATCTGTCTGAATAAAATAATTTTTAAAAATAACTGGGAGAAGCTGGCTATTTTACAAAACCGCGGGAACTTCTTGTTGAAGGACCTGAGCCAGCATGTAGATTGAGCACTCTCTCAAAGCCTGAATATTTTCCCATGCATCTAGATAAATTCTGCCACCTCCCCTAAATGGCTAGACCTATTAGGTTACTGGAAGGGCCTGCCTCCCCTGAGTCAGACTGCCCGTCCCACTCCAGTCTGATCATCAGTTGAGGACTGTCCTCAGGGATCAAACAATACAAGCTTATTCCGCCTTCTGCTTGGCAACCAGACAAAAGTTTTCTGATAGCGGTCCTGTCCCTTTTAATTTCCTAAGATATCAAGCTCCAGTTCTTCAACCCACTCCTAAAAGGACACAATTTCTAGACCTCTGGTCTCACTATTTTCACACTCGCACGTCAGAAACTTTCGATCTGGCAGCATTCCTCTTTAAATGGAGTGTATGGAGTCCAGCACAAGGCTCTCCAACAGAGCAAGAAAGTGGCCATTATTTCCAAGAAACAGGACACTAACGTGCATTAAATCCACAACCATGGTTAGATCAACTTTCCATGAGCAGAACATCATATTGTGCTCAACTACAACCCCCAGGAAGCTTCTGTCAAAACATGTCATCTCCATTTTTAGCTGACTTTTTAAAAATGTTAATTCACATGACAAACAGCCCCATTAATTAAAATGTTCCCAGCTTCACTTTACCATGTCAACTTGTAGGAATCATTTTCTGAATTTTGACTGTCATCACTTGTCTCTCCTAGCTTTGTTTCAACCACAACCCCTAATCCCTGATAAAAATGCTGAATAAGAACCCAGTGGTGAGTGCTTCTAAATTCCAAATCATTTCCTCCTGTACATCTTTTTTTGACCAACGAATATACAAATTTTCATTACGTAATCATTTAAAATAGAATGCACAGCTTCACGAGGCTGAGAAATCTGGTGCATAGCAACATAAAATAACTGGTTAAGAACAGTTCTGTTGGAATGCGTGTGATAGCTATCTACCGGCGCTGATATCTCTGCTACCATTGTCTTGATTACACACAGCTATGTGTGTTACATCCAGGACTTAACGGGAGTCTTAACAGGAATGTCAGCTAACGTCTACAGGTTGCAATTTTAAGTCATTTACCATAATATACACCAAGCACTCGATGTTAACCAGATGGGTATTGTTAAGCAGCCCTTGGTATCAAATTAAACTTTTTTGAAACTGCCATTCCCAAAAGATGCCTTTTTCTGCCCTGCTCAATTTTGTGAGACAGAAGGTTTATCCAAGACACTTAGCATGAGCTGCTTGTAAACTGCCTCTTTAATTAGTTATTTAAATAACACATAATTCAGAAAGTATTCTAGTTATTCAGTTTGAAAGACCTGGAGGAGGGAAGAAAAGTAGGAACCATTTGATCAGTGGCTGCAGCCAGCTCCATGTTCTAACAGAGGACACCAGAAAATGTTCTCAAAGGTACGGAGAATTACTAAGGGAATCAAATGCTAGCTAGCAATATAAAAGATGTGAATGGCACCCCCTGGAGTTGTCCCTGATTATGAGGCTCAGAGTGATGGGTGAACTTTCTTAGGGACCTCTTCCTTATCATCACCCATAAACTTTGAAGACAAGAATTCTTTTTTATTTAATTCATAGGTCACCAATCCATAAGGAAATCAACTTTCCCTCGAGAGTTAGCCACAGAACACGAAACCCACTGATTGAGAACTCATCAGGCACAGAGGCCTTCTCCAACAGCTGGCATACAGCTTATCGGTCCCACAATATGTTGGGTACTCTTAGCGTCTGCACTGTCGCAGAAAGCGATATTTGGCACTCTTGGTTTCTGCAAGGCACGTCAAGTAGGTTACCTAGCAGGGCAGCCAAAGGCCTGCAGCCTCTGGACAATTAAGAGGGCAAAGGGGACACCCTATCTGTGAGCCAGAAAGGGCTACAGAATACAGCACAGCAGGGCACAAAACAGCATTCACACACAGGCCTGGTGAGCACAATCCCCAACCCAGCTGGACTAAGTGATGACAGAGGCAGCATTGTTACAGGCCCACAGGAGAGATCAGACTTGTCAATCACCGATTTGAAGAAATAGCACTCTCTTCATATCACTGTAAACCCAAGTTCGCCTTTATTTTCGATTGCCCCCGACACCCCTCCACTTAGGGCAATGAGCAGAGTCATGCCACAGTATATCAAGTTCAGTGTTACCAAATAGCCTTGAACCACAGGATCTGAAAAGAAGCTTTTCCCCTCTGAGACATGGACTTGAAATCACCCCTCTAGAATCCCACTTGGAGTACAGCGGGCTTAATGTGAATGCATTTTTTCTCTCCTATCTTCAGCCGCATCTGTCCCTTAGTCCCGACCTCGATGTTCCATTGCACAGCTGGGCCTCTCTCTGCTCCAGGCATCCCTTCAATAAACCCACACACAGTGTCAGTGGTCCTGACTGCAGTTCAGGAAGGCTCAGCTAGACATTGGCTCTGGGATTATTGCAGCAAAAGGGCATCTTGACCCCCAAAACCTACCGCTGCTCAATTCTCTTCATCAACAATAAGTCTCTCTTTTCAAAAGATGTGGAAGAAAAATATCCACAATGCTTTCCCTTTGAAATGCAAACTGCAGGTGATTAGAATATAAAATACGGCATCCATATCAATTCACTGACAAGTGAAGTCAGAGACCAACAAATTCAACATTTGGTGATAGGTCCCCTAGTGAATTAGTCATTAAAAAAAAAAAAAAAAAAGGTGTGCTAGAATTCATTAGAAATGTTTGAATCAAAAGAGATTTAGAGCCTGAGATGTTTGCCAATATCTAACCCATGCCATCATTTTAAAGATAAGGAAACTGGGGGTAAGAGGTTCCCGGTGGGCCAAACACATGAGCACGTCTGCTCCTCAGCAATTAGAATCCTATATTCTGCAGCCTCTTTCAGACTCTTCTAATATCTCTATCTACTTATTGATGACAGGTTATCACAATTTTCAATGACAGAAATCCTATTCGTTAAAAATATTCTGCTTTATTTCTAGATGGCAGCTAGACGCACAATCTTCACACCATTTAGTAACACATTAACTTGAATTAAAAATCACTAATTCTGAAAAAAAACAGAAAAATGAAAAGCCAAGGAGTTGAGTTGCCACAGAAACTGGCCTGGCGGTGTGTGAGAGCAGCTGGGGCTCGCAGGGCCTAAGAAGGCAGGATGTAACATAAAAGTTGTAGAAAGAATACTTGATCGCTCATTTGACTTAAATTACTCAATGACATCAAATAGGTGTTTGGGTTTTTTATCCTATTTTTTGGATTTACAAGACCTTCCATACAGCCATCTTTCTAGTTCTCAAACAACTGTCTACCTTATAATGATTCTTTTGAATCATATCAATTGCTCTTTGGAAATGGAAAGGATGTACATTATAAATAAAACTGTTTCTTATAAATACTGCCAGGTTAAAAAGGTGTACCAGCAGAGGCCTGTAATCTAGGATTATTTTTAGCATCAGAGTGGCTGGGGATGGAAAGATGGACATTCTTCTCCTAGTTTGGGTGTCCCCCTTTGGGATTTCTTCCTGACCCCAGGGGTGGAACACAAGCTTTAAAATCAGACAGGAATGGGGTAGCATGTAGCCTTTACTATTTACTACAGTTGACTAAGTAAAAAGGTTTTTTCACTTTAATATCACAGAAATTAGAATATTTTACAATCAATGGCATCTTACATTCACTTATGTATTTATCTCTAATCTTGCACAAGTTATTTAATCTCTGTGAAACAGGTGATAGTACCCTCCTCTCCTAGAGTTGCATGCAGTAAGGCACGAATAAAATAATCAGGCAAACCTCTCACATACTACCATTACATTCTGCACCCTTATGTGTGCGTGTCCTGTGTATAGGAGATGCTTAGGAGGCAAATAATATGTGTATGTTTTTAATGGAGCAACCCATTTTCCATGGAAATTTAAAAACAGCATGTGGACCCATTTCTAAGCTGATGTGTATGGATGTCCTGCTGGAGCAGCCTACAGAAAAGATCAGGGGCTTCAAGTACAGAAACTGTCAGGAGGGGCAATGTGTGGCCACTCACGGCCCTTCGCAAGGACCTGCAGCTGCTTTAAGCAACCCACCCAGAGCCTTGGATCTTGGATTACCATCCAGTTCCCACACGGGGCCATTTACAGTGTCAACCTCCCTGCTGAGACTGAGCTCAGGTTCAAAGTTTGGATGGTGGAGCCAGAGAATATAGGAGGTTGCTTGTTACAAATTCAGTTATAGCTCTTGGCATATAATACAGTTGCCCAGTTTTGAGCACTCCATTATACTCCGCTAAACCCTTCACTATAACCCTATGAAATATGACCAACCTCATCAGCATTCCTGGTTTTATGAGGCCCAGCATTTAAGTCATGCCTTAGTCAGTGGCAGAATTCTGCCTGGTTCCAAAGCCTGTGTCCTTCACCACTGGTCCTCTCTCAGAGAGGTTATGAAACATCAGCTGGAGAAGGAAGTAGATTTCTCACACTTCAAGGTCTCACCTTCAAAACAGCCGAACAGCATCCTCCCGAGAAGTGTGTCAGATCCTCCTGTTCCAGTAAATGGAGGCAAAAGGGGGTAGGCAGATATGGCAGTTCTGTGTGGAGTGAGTGTTTCAGTGAGTTCCAAGCCCAGCTAGTGCTGCCTGTGTCCCTAGACCCTGGCCAGCCCTAACAGGCAATGTTTTTGCTTTAACCTTTTTCCCTTTCTCTTGTTCATGATTTCTTTCCCACAGCTCCAGGCAATACCCTGCAGATTACTTCTGGTTTTTCCTTTTCTTGATAGGTATTCTCCATCTTTTTCTTTTCTTTCTTCTTTCTTTTTTTTTTTTTTTTTTTTATTAAATTCTAGTTCAACAGCTTCTCTCCTTTTAAAAATTTCTCTTTACATAGTTCTGCACTTCCTGGCCAAGAAACTCTCTATTCATCCTTCACAGATGTGAGTCACAATGAGAAGTCATAGTTGAAGGTTCTTCATCTGAACTTTCCAGAACACCAATGACTAATGCACATGTGCAGGCACGTCAGAAAGATAGAAAAGCCAGAGGAAGACATGCACAATGTTATGACTTTCCTTGTCCCCAATTAGGATTGGCTCCTGGCACAATCAGATCACCTGAGACTCTAAGGTCACATGGAGAAAGATCACCCAAGTGGAGAGTTCAAGATAGCAAAGCACACATGTTCTACGGTCTCACTTCCAGCCTTTCCTCTACATCAGGGTCTATGCTACCTGAATTTCCTTCTCATCTGCCGTCTCCCATTTCCAGACAATACAATAAACCAGCTGATGGATTATCTACTTTACACGCAATCACCAAATCATCACATCTCTCCACAAGGTTCAGATAGGTGTTTTTTAATATAAAACTTATCACCATGGCAGCTGGAGTTGTTCGGTTTCTGCATAAGGAACAAGTGACCTATTAATCTCTCCCTCAGTGGAAACAGGTTAGTAACATCTTCCATGACTTGGCATTAAAGAGCGCCTGGGTAGCAAAGCAGATCAAGGCAAAGACTATAAGGGTTGTGTAGGACTTTGTGGGAAATGAAATCCATTGGTCAGAACACACACTCCATCTCCTTTGCTGTACTCCACGCCTACATCATCAGACTTCCCTACCTCCAGTCCCCACAACACACTTAAACTGTTGAGAAGATGATGGGTCAGCAGAACACACTCTCTTTCAATTACTAGAAGATAAAAAAAAAAAATGAAGAACCAAGAATATGAGTTAATCTGCAGTTGGGAAAGACATTATGTATGACTTTGGCCATGTTTACTCATGCCACAAACCATGCCAGACAGTTTCAGACATTTGCTGAATACAACTGTCTTTGATAAGTGCCAAAAAACTGATTCATTTATTCAAAGCATATTAACTTGTCCTTTGGCAGTATAACTCCTAAATCGTTATGCTCAACCAGGACTAAAATACTGTATCAGGTGATTGAAACTTCCTTAGATGCTATACTCTCCCATATTTGCCCTCCACCCTTAGGATCCCCTGGAAAATTCTGGGTTTCGATGGTTTGTGCCCCTTACCTGCTTGCCTACTTTCTGTGGTGGTGACCCACCAAGTCTATAAATTCAACATGAGTTAAATATCCCAGAAACAGCTGCATTTATATACATGTGATTAACATTCTAAAATATAACAATTCATGCTTGGGAAAAATTATTTGATTATGGTCATCCATTTCACAGGGATAGAAGCAGACCTCCGCTACATCATAATGAGGTACAAATATTATCCAAATATCTCATAAACTTTTGAGAAGCTAAAGACCTGTTTGATTTCTCATTAACAAAGGTATGACCTCTTCCTTCAGTGTTGCTAAAGGATCCAAACTTTCTAACTTTGCAGATAAAGGGACTTACCATACACTGGGATTTGGGTGCTACCTTATTGTTTGTTGCTTTTTTAAGGGGTTAAGTTCTTTGGGACAGGGTGGTTGACAGAGGTGTGTTCCACCAAGACCTAATTTTCGAGGGTCAATGCGCACATACCTGGCTGCTGATGGCTCACAGGGAAGGTTCTCAGCTAACTGCAGGACACTGCTTCACCGAAGTTATACCCCCAGAAAGGTTGCTATCTGCCAACAACTAGGGATGCAAAGTCTAGTCACTTGCCTCAATTGCGGACAACTCAGAAGGGCCATCCCAGCCCCAGAGCTCCCCATAAGGAAAGCTGAGACCTCAGATGCAAAGCCCATCGCTGGTCAGCTTCTCCTCTGCCCAACCCCGCCACCCTCTTTTCCTCACCCCTAGAATCCTTCACTACCCAACTCCCAGTCTCAGTGTGCCTCCAGCAAACCCAGTCAAAACAGGCAGAAAGCTATTTTTTAAATTGTTCTGAAGAAGTTACAGGCCCCAGAAGGGCCTTGTTCTATCAGAGGTCCTCTGAAGGCTGAAAATAGTCTTTGAAAAACACCGTGATTCAGTTGAAAAATTACAAACTTTTCATAATCTATCCAGATCACTTTCTGAACACCAACCCAATACAGTCAACAGGAACAGGAGTTAAAGGATGTCCCAGAATATCTCAGGTTCACAAATAAGAGAGGTGAGACATTGTCAGGCTAGTGATTTACACATCACAACATCATGTGGCATTGAAAACTGACATCAGAGCACGGGATACCAGACCTGGGGTTCTCAACCTTAACCATTAGAGTATGCCCCTCTCTGCCTGAGATATACATGCTTTATAACCTCAACCCCTAGCAAATCTTTATTCTAAAGCTATTGGAAAATAACAGTCCTATATATAAATATGAAAATGAGTCCTGAACACTTTTTTCCCAACGTTTCACACTTTTATAACAGGGAATAGTTCCTGGAGCTGAGAGATTATTGATGACTTTGTAGTATTTACTCTACCCTCAAGAAAGTGGCTGGCAGACAGGCCTGAGCAGGAATCAAGAGCTACTACCACCACATGCCCAGGACACAGCCTCATCTTCTAAAACATTTCAAGGAACTACCTAGTGGTCATCCAAGCTCTCATCAATTTTAGGGCCTGGGGATGGGTTGAGGATTTCATAGGACTACAAGTCAGAGGAAAAGCAGGTACTTGCATAGTGTCTATATCTTATTACCAGAGGTTTGGGTACAGAAGGTTAAAAATGTAGATAATGTACTTTATGTAAAAAGCTCAACTTAAAATCATACTACTGCTTAATGTCTTATAGCTTTTTACACTTTGTCTCATTTGACCTGCACAGCCCTCCCTGTGAGGGCTAGGCTGGTATTATTATCTCAGTTGTGTGACTGATGAAGTGACTTGCATAGGATTGCACAACTGATGAATGTTAGGGTCAGATTGTCAGATTCTTGGTTCAGGGTTCTTTCCTATAAAATTCTGCCAATTTGCAATTTTTCTATATATTTCTCCAGGTTTGTGTGCAAAGCCCCAAAACTTTGTCTCCTTCCTTCTCCTTTTCTGGCTCCCGCCTTCATACTCCAGATCTATATTTGATAGGAACATGACTATCGGTAGTCCTAAAACGGCCACAAACCACAATCAAAGATGCCCATCTCTCTTCCTTCCTTCCTCTTTCTCTCTGTGACTATCCAGACTCTGTTAATACAGACCACGACTTATGAAGTTGTGGCTGACAAGAGGCTGGGCATCAAGTTTTCTGGCTACCAGGATTCAATATCTGTGACAAACCTAGCTCATGTCAGTCACATACACACAAGGAGGGTGGGGAGCTTTAAACAGCTCACTGATTTCTTAGACCCAGTCATTGTTCTTGGAAAACGCCTTTACCCCTGGTCAGTAGTTTTTGCTACTGTTATCTGAAGCACTCGGTGGGTTTCACTCTTGCCAAACTGGCATTCCATTTCTGCAATGAGAAAATGCATGGACAGAAGAGATCAGATGGGGATTTTCATGGTGTCAGTAACAGAAGCAAGCATCTCTCTGCCTCAAGTGGATGCATTACAGCTTGTAGGAGTGTTAATCAGAGCTAATTACTACTCCATTTACTCCATAAGCCAACCAGCCAGCAACAAGAAATGCCTGGTAAAACTTGCTGGGTTCTCAGGCTTTGTTTCGAAAGGCTGTTGCCAAAATGATTTGGCTGAAGTGATGGGTACAGGGCTGCCTGACTGGATTTTTATCTCAGGATCACAAAACAGACTTTAGTCCTTTGTATCCTGTAAATCAATAGTCAAGTCAGCACCAATTTTATTCTTCCAGACTTATCTACTCTCTTTACCATTATCACTACTACCTCTGCCCTCAAATGTCCAGGTTGGCTGTAAATTTAAAAATCAAACAGGCCTGGAATTTTAGGAAACAATTGCCTACTGACCATTAAAACTGGGTGTGGCCTTTTACAATGCCCTACACTCAGTTTGCAATAGTCACAAGATCGGCCAACAGTTTACTCACTTTGATCCTTGGCCTCTAGACATAAGAAGGAATTTAGAAACCATGTAAATTTCACTTATTGATTTTTAACTGTATCCATGTTTTATGCAAAGCACATATGCATATGGCATGAAGTATATAAAAATGCAACTAATTTGTGAATGTATATAAATTATATTTTAAAAGGCTTTCCCATCCTTGTCTCTCCATTCCTACCAAAGGTTTGGAGGAGGTGAAAAACCACAGGCAACAGACCTAAATTTCCCACAATAGGATTGAGGTTAGTTATTAACCCAATAAAGCCCCATCCACGTTAACCTTTCCCATATTCCAATTTACTAAGATAGTATCTTGTTGAAAATACAACCCTGGCTTCGGGGACAAAAAAGAAGGTCCAAGACATATCTTAAAGAAGATTCCTAAAAGGTGTTACCTTTAACTCCATTGAAACAAGACTCCATTGGATTATGATATAATTCAAAGATAACAGCATTTATAATTACTTGTCTCAATTTAATAAAATAGAAAAGCCTGAGTAAACATACAGTAGAAGTTAAATTGCAAGGCAACTTTCATGTTGAAATTCTGTAGACAGAAATAATATCAATGGAGGTCTTTGTATGTGGCTAACAAGGTCTAGCATAAGACCCATCAAATCTAACCCACCTTGTATGTGGTATAAAGAAAACAAAAATTTACTCCAACAACTTTTTTCCTGAGTTATTTGACAACTTTATCTTTTCTCATGATCTTCTACAATCTTTTTGTTGTTGTTGTTAAAGACTGTTCTGTTACCTGAATGTTTATGATGCATTGACAAGTAACTACTCCATAAATGATGCCAAAAATCCCAACTACCTCTAAAAAAATGATGGGTTAGTGCTCTTACAAAGAGCTGTCTGTGCTTTTTACACAAACACACAGACAAAATATGTTTTATTTTAGCTGTGAGAACAGTCCTAAACTCAGGATCTTCACAAAATTCTCCAAGCGGAAGGATTTTAGAGAAGCAGGTGACATCCACAACAGGAAAGAAAAACTACTGAACAGGAAAATAAGAAGGTCAGATAAAAAAATATTTCCTGCACTTAAATATACATGATATTTACTAAAATTTCACAAGTCTAAGCAGAGTTACCAGTTATTCTACAATTTTTAAACAAAAAAGAACTAGTATTTTTAGCTTTGGAACTAGGAAACAATATTACTGAGCTCCTACAATGAACAAGTACTGTGCTAAGCATCTTGAATATATTATCTCAATTTAATCTTTTCAGTATTCTTACAGGGTAGACACTGTTGTTCCCATCTTACAGATGAGAAAACTGGGCTCAGGTTGGAAACTAACAGTCATGATGTTAAAACATGACTACGTTGGATTCCATCCAAGATATGTCTGCCTGCAAAACCTAAAACGTTTGCTGCTACCCTCTGCCCAGTAGCTCCACCAAGAAATTACAACCAAAAACTACAATGATAGAATTATTTCATAAGTAGAGAGGATCAGCTCTGGAGTCGGATGCTCTAGATTTTAATTATACATCTATTGAGTGATGGTTTCCTCCAAATAATGGAGATGCAAATAATATTTAACCTCATAAGGTTGAGGTGAGAAGCATATAAAAAGGCTTCAGGGAAAGGGCTTTGCAAAACAGATAAGCACTAGTTGTTATTGTTACCGCCCTATTCAACCTACTTGGCTAAGGCAGCAGAACCTCAACAAGGCTGTGAGCTTGTGAGCCCACCACGGGGCAGGGAGCTAGTTACCTTGACCAGGCTGAGCAAGACAGAGGCTGGAGCCCAAAAGAAAAAACAGAAGGGGTGAGGACTGGAGGGGACTTGGCCACAGTCTCTGCTCAACCTACCTTCTCATGCACTAAACAAATTTTTAAAAAGGTAGAACAGCTGCTTGTCCCAGATACTGGGGCTCCTTGGGACTCTATGGAAGGCCCCTGCCCTTAATAAGTTCATTTCCACCCCGAGGGAAAATAAATACAAAACCAAACCAAAGGAGCCTTGGCCAAACAAGCCTCATCTTTTTTCCTTTTTCAATAAGTACTCGAGGCCCATTTATCCTCATTAGGAAACTCTACAGTGGTCACTTTCAGATAGAATTTTAAGCACTAATGACACAGTATATTGACTTCCAGAGCAGAAAGCATTTCCGTATAGACAAAAGAAGGTTGAATACCCAGGTGGAAAAGACAATCAATAGCTTTAAGTACATAAAAAATGTAAACTTCCACATGACATGACTAAAAACAAAATTAAAAGACAAACAAAAAAATTAGAAAAAAAAAACTAGGTGAAAATATTTGCAGTAATTATGAGAGAGGATTAATAAAGGCAAATAAGTGAAATACATAAACTAGAATTTATGAAAAATAAGAAAAACTAATACCCGAGATAAAACAGGCAAAGTACATAGTTTGTTAAATAGGAAATATAGCCAATATTCATATAAATGTGTTTGATCTCATTAATATACAAGAAAAAGAAAAACAAAATGGTCCTAAAAAATCATCAAATATTATTAAAATGAGATTAGAACTCTGTTATTGGCAGCAAAAATTAGTAGAAACTTTAAGCAATTGACAGCAATAATGATCGAGATGTTCATGTGTATCCACACCCTTGGATCTACTTCTGATCGTCCATTGTAAAGATAAGAATAATATACAGAAAATGTTGACTGCATAAAGATACTCATCAGATATTGAAAACAGGCTGTATGTTCTGCAGTAATGTTAAATAAATCATGAAATACTGATAGAATATTTTACAGTCCTTAGAAAAAATATTTACAGATATTACAGTAGTGGGGAAGGCATATCAAATAAGTTAAGGGAAAAAAAAGGACAAAATCATATACTCCAAATATTTCAAATATGGAAAATAATGTATGAATGAAAAAAGAGAAAAGAAACAGAATCGTGTGGTAGAATTACTGATGACTTTTTTTTAACTGTGTCTTTCTGGTTTTTTCTCTACTACTCAAATCTTCATATATTACTTTCATAATAATAAAAATTTAAATAATCTCAACTGCAAATCTACAATAAACAATAGATGGAAATCCAACAGCTCTCTAAGCCACTCTCACAAATACCAAACACTGTGCAACAGGCAGTGAAGTAGTAAACAAGGGGAAAGGTGGCTTTGTTTTAAATCTAGGGCTAGAAAAACATTAGTTTCTTGATATAAAAACAAAAAACTTCATGTCCCCTTATCAAAACATTTTTTTTTTTTGAAACTCACTAACCAAAACATTCTCTACCAGATTTAAACCCACACACCAAAATTATCTCCACAGGACAAACTAGCTAATAAGCAAGCAGGAAGTTTACCAGGAACACCCTAAAAATTAATAATTGTTTTTACAGCTCTGATAAATCCATGCCAGCTCATGTTAGTACACAGTGTAACACACAATCTCAGTGAGTCTGTCGTCACTTCTAAATAGGAGAGCATGAAATCCTTGGCATAAGTATCACAGATGCTGCTGAAATTAAGCCTTTTGGGGTTCACCCTCTCGAAAGCAGTGCAATCTTCAAGCTAGTTTTCTTAGAGTAACAGTTAAATAGGCCAAACTGATTGCATTCATTATCGTGTTTTATCGTCACAACCCTATAAGGCAGGGCTTCTCAACTATGGCATTATTGGCTGTTTGCCCTGGGTAATCCTTTGTTATACGGAGCTGTCCTGTGTATTGTAGGGTGTCCAGCATCACTGTATTCTACTCACTAAATGTCAGTTTTCCCTCTGAGTTGCGACACCAAAAACTATTCCCTGGCATTGGCAAATGACCCTTCCAGGGCTAAATCACCCCGGTCGAAAATCATGCTACAAAGTATGTACTATTATTGGTCTCACTTTACAATTAAGGAAACTGAGACATAGCTATAGGCGCATCTAACTCTAAAGCTCAAGATCCAAAACCCTTGATTGGAGTTGTGCATAGGTAGGAGGCAAATCTTATAGTATCAATGATACACACCCATCTTTTCTACTTGAGTCTCCTTTGCATCCCCAGAGCCTCATCTGGGCCTCAATACATATTAAGTGAACCATTACTCTCATCACATACACATCATTGAGTCCCTGTTGGGTAACAGGACTTGGCAACAAATGGACAGCCGTGGCTTTCCACAGTTTATAATTTATTTGAAGAAATAAGACATGAGCGAAGATAATCCATTTAGAGTGTCAATTTTGGAAAAACCTCTGTTTCCTCGTCTGTAAAATGGAGGTACCGCTAGAGCTGCCCTCATAATTCACCGAGATAGTGCAACCAAAGTTCCCTTCATAAAGTACAATTTCAAAGACCAACGACATACCAAATGCATGACAATAAATAGGCACGGGCGTTGGAAGAATCATAGCATCCTGGAATCACTGGGCTGGAAGGAATCTTCGAAAATAACCTGAACTCAGTGCCGACTTGGTACTGAGCATTTAGAAATCCACGAATTCCATTACCCACTTCCAGCGGAGTTCGTGGGCTGAGCTCTGATTGAGGCTCTCATCCCAGCAAAGGTTTCCTGAACTGCTTTAAGAGGGCCTGGAGGAAAAAGGAGGGTTTAAGCAAAGAGCAGAACCAAAAGGAAAGTAAAAAGGTTGAATAAATGGACTTAAAGCACTCCGGGAGTGCAGAGCCTTGTCTGAGCACAGGGGACGAGGAAAGACAAACCTGGAGAAAGAGGTCAAGCTCAGAAGTGGTCACCAAGTGACCTCAGGGTGACCAATGGTGACACTGGCCGAGTGAGACTTAAGAAATATTTCTCCTAAAACAGCAACCGAGGGCTGCTGCAAAGCATACAATCGATTTACATTAGGAAAGTAGAGAACTCCTCTGACTAAAAGATCAGCGTTGGAATTGCTTCACAGCATTCCCTAAAAGCAACAGGCAGATACTGGCTTTAAATTTACATAAGTGAAAGTGAGTTTGCCAGAAAAGAGCCAATCTGCCTTAAAAGCAAACCCAAATTATTTGTCCTCCAAGTCCACAAGCACCCCTTCCTGTTCTCTAGGATACCAGCCCAGCACAAGGAAACAGGAGCCCAGAGAAGCCAGATCTTCTCTTTGTAAGATCTGAATTTTAATAGGTGAAATCTCCCAATCTTTAAGTATCGGCTTAAATTTCTTAAAATACATGCTCTGCAAGTCAAACTTTCCTCCATTCAGTCTACACAGTAGGACTCTGCTGTAAGCTAGAGTTCACGGGAAGTCAAAAAAAGCTTTGCAGCAGGCAAGGCGGCCTCACACCAAAGTTTTATTTGAAAGATTTGTCTGGCCATGAGGTGTAGAATACAGGGATAAAACTAACTGCAGGAGTCCAGGAAGAAGGCAATTACAGGGTCTATATCAGAGATGACAGGGATGTGACCCAAGGCTACGGTAGAGGCAATGGAGTTATTAAAAAATATTTGAAAGACAAAAATGACAGTGCTGATGGCTAAAAGGTCGCCTAGGATACTGGACACAAACCTGCTTGACTGCAAACTTTGATAACGAAGGTGAGTCTTTAAGAGTAGAGGAAAACTCAGTCTTAAAAGTTAGCTCTTCAGAGAACAGGGCCACCTTCATGGATTAGTGACTTTGTAATCACACAGAACCCCATGCTCAGAAAGGCTCCACCGTTGGTTTAATGCTCTGCTGTCATCATCTTGAGATTCTCAAGAATTTTAACTTTGAGCTCGTATTTGTGAATGAGGTCTGATGGGAAAGTGAGCTCACGTTTGAGCAGAGGAGATCCCATTTAACATATGTAGCCACACCATTCCTTACAGCCCGATTCATCTTATAGCATTTGCAATGCCTCATGAGCAGAGAACGTCTATGAATTCATGGTGCGTGGGAGTTCAAAAGACTAATTCCAATAAATGTGTTACAAATACAACTGAGTGAGCAGGTGAATGGGTGCTGACAGCTCCAAGAAGCCACACTTTCCATTTGAACCAGAAATTGCTGTGCATGCAGAAACAAGGCAATGTCTTTCTAAGAAACACAAACAACCAAGGAATCCTACCATATCCTCTTCCTCCTGTCATCTCCCTGTATGAGCCACAAACTTGTGCTGAAAATGATGGCACAGAATGAAAAGGTAGAGAAACCCACAGTCCTTTTTCCAGTCTCTCTTAACACCGGTCCTTCCTTCTATAAACCAAAGCCAGAGAATGTGCACAAATCAAGAAATAAAATAAAAGTAATGAGTCAGTTCTGCGCAATGGTTCTACTGTTTTGGTAATAACAGTATACCCATCTATAGCAAATTACAAAATACGAGGTGTGTGATTTCAGTCAGTCTGCGTACAAGCGAAAAGCTCTTATATTGCATTCAAAACTGGCACTGGACAATATAAACAGTAAAATTCATGCTAATAATTTTTCTTCACCTAGTATGACATTTATTAGTAAATCAACACCATGATGAGTCAAGCAGACAAAAAGAGAAAGGTTTTAATGTCAGTATCTTTACTTTTTTTTTTTTAACCCCTACGGCACCTGGTATTTCTAGGTGGCCTCCCATTCAAGTACTAACCAGGCCCGACCCTGCTTAGCTTCTAAGATCAAATGAGATTGGGCGCATTCAGGGTGGCATGGCCGTTGACTGTTAGTATCTTTAATGGCATGTTTTTCCTGCTTTCTGAACAAGGGGCTGGACACACATTTTCATTTTACACTGGGCTCCACAATTATGTAGCTGGCCCCATGGAGAACCATTAAACTCAAGAATATGATGCCTATCTAAATATGCTACACACACTTGAATAAGTTTTTATAGACGTCTTTCAAAGAAACCCTGAAGAGACCCAGCTATGGATTGATGGGAGTGGTGCTGATTTTAGTACCAGGCTGTTAACTACTGAATTGCTTCGGTCCTTTTCTTCCATGCCCCTAATGTTATCACAACAACAAATCTGCCAAAACATCTCAACCCAACGTCTTTCCAACTAAAGAGCTCTCTAGAAATAATTAGCTGAACTGAAGACTAAAGAAAAACTTACCAGCAGTAGCATTTAACACAGAGGTCTCTGCTGGGCCACTCTCTTCCTTAAAGTATTCCTGGGGCTTTGGTGGTTCAGTTAGAACCAAACCCAGGCCGTGTTCCAGAACAGGCTGTTTCTCACCATTGAGAGTGCTCAGGTTTTCCCTGGGAACTGCTTCTGCAAACCATTAAGTCTGGTTGTCTAAAGATTCCTCCTTTTTATGTACAGTCAGGTATTCCTTTGTCTCGTTTCATTCTCCTCTTCCTTTTTGTACTGCTACTTTCCACCTCAATAAATTAATTTCCTGCCTGGAGACACATCCTGGCCAATGTGTCAGTTTGTGTTGTTTAGATGAGACACTTTCTGCCATTCTTTCAAATTTTGCCTCTGTACCAACAACCCCAAGAGCCAGCCTCGCAGGAGCCTGAGTTACTTGTCTATAAATTCCGTTTCACTGCCTCCCATTAAACTGAAAAAAAAATGCAGACTGCCTAAGGTAAACTTGTTCAATTTATCTCTTCCAATCACATTTTTTTTCCATTTTCCCCAATCCTTTCTTCCACCCCATCTGAAGAAGGCTTCTTATGCTTTCAAGGTTAACCTGCCACTCTCCACTTGATTTTGAATCTATCCCTGTCCTTCTCCCTCAGACCTTGTACCCATCCATTTCCACCTTTCTTTCTGATCACCCTCTCTATGTGTACCTGACTCAAACCGAAGCTATGATAGCATGGCTCTCCTGGTTCAATTCCTTGAAAGACTGAGCTAACGAGACCACCAGTAATTCATCATCTGCCATGTATTTCTCAAATTTTTGGCACTCTGGATTTCACCTCTATTGTGCTGCTAAAACCGATCTCCAAGTTCACAAATGAGCTTGCAGCTGGACTTGGGCAGTTTCTCAGACCCATTCTTGTAATAGGTCTGCAGCACTGGATGGCACGGAATATCCATTTCTGTTGGGTATGCTTCTTTTTGTCACAATCATCTTCCACTTCTCTGGTCATTCCTGCTCTATCTCCTATAACAACTTTGCTTTGGCCTGACCATATCTGAATGTCAAAGAGTTCCCCGAAGGCTATATGCAGCAGTAAGTCCTCACTTAACATTGTCAGCAAGTTCTTAGAAACTGCAACTTTACGCAATATGACATATAAGGAAACCAATTTTACCACAGGCTAATTGATATAAACAAGAGTTAAGTTCCTATGGCTTATTTCTGGTCACGAAACATCACTTAACTAAATGAAGACCTAAACACTTCTAATATTAAACAGTGATGTGAGCTATACATACATTTAGGAAAGAGCAATAAAAACAAGTAAGATCATTATTTTCCAACCCACTTACTCCAGTTCAGGGTCCAGGTGGCTAGAGCCTCTTTCATGAGCAGCTCAGGGCAGCGGCAACCCTGGACAGGACGCCCTTCTATTGCAGGGCACACTACACACACCCACACTCAGACTGGGACAATGTGGACACACCAGTTCACTTCATGTGCACACCTTTGCGACACGGGAGGAAACCAGAGTAGCACAGAAAATGCACACAGACATGGGGAGAACATGTGAACTCCACACAGACAGTGACCCTGGCTGGGAAGCAACTTTTTTCCCCTCAAAGTTGTAACAAAACAACGTTATTTAGGACCACTGTACTTACTTTGTATTCTACATCCTCTTCTTTGGCAAGTTGCCTACTCTCATTCTTTATGGACATGATCCATCAATCTAGGGTTTTGCCTAAACTCCAAACCTAAATTTCTAATTCTTAACATTGTCGTGTGGATAAGATCAACCAGCTATTTAATAGCTTTTAACATGCCAAGTGCAGAACAGCCAGAGGCAGAAATATGAAGAGGCAGAGGATGGTGACCCTGGAGACTGTACCTACCTGCATTTAAATCCTGAATCCAACACCTACAATCCTTGCGACCGGGGAAACTCAATTAGCCTCTCTGTGCCTCAGATTCCGCATCTGTAATACAGAAATAATAATAACAGTACTTTTTCTTAGGGCTGATATAGGGATTAAATCGAAGTTAAAATATGTAAGGTGTTTAGAACTGTGCGTGGTACAGACCAAGTGCTATGTAAGCATTAGCTATTATTATTGGTTATTTCCTAAAACCCTGAGACAAGTACTATTATTTTATCCTTTTGCACATGAGAAAACACAGGTAGGTTATCATGGGTCATGATGGAATCTCAAACCCTAGATGTTCAAATCGTAATTCATCATGTTTCCCATTAAAATTCAACTTTTGCTTGTGTGCCTTTCTTGATTAAGGATGTTCTATCCCTCCCCACTCCCTCTGCCACACACACCCCAGCTAACTCCAACATACTAGTTCCAGAGTCATCTTTATAAAATAATAGTTCTCCTATCTCGCTTTACCTTATACCAAAAAAAAAAAAATCTCATTTTAAAGCATAATCTTATCACTCTCTTTAAAATCCTCTAAGATCTGGCTCCAGTACATCTTACTTTTTAATAATACTGATCTTTCCATCTTATCTTTCTCTAAAACTAATCTCACTATATTCTACATTCTGCTCCAAACCCAAGTTTGTTCATCGCCCCGCACTACCTTCTCAAAATCTCCTACTCAGCCGTCAAAGGCCATTCAAATCTTACCTCCTCTAGTGGGGCCCCACTAAACTCAATCCTTTGCTCAAGTGACTTATCTAGTTCATAGCAAGATCTTCCCCCACCTATCTCCAAAGGCCCAACAAACTGATTTTTTTAAAACTTTAATACTTTTTTATATTTCAAGAGTAATGCATGACTGATGTAAAACAGACATTAATTAATATGCTGTTAAAAAAAAAAAGTAAAGGCCCCTTCGTCTTCCCTGCCATCCTAATCCCATCCCTCACAAATCACCCCATTTAGTAATTTTTAATGCACTGACAAATATAAACTATGTATGTGTGCCTGGTTGCTTTTTTCTTCAAATATTTATCACAGACATCTATATAAGTCAGTATATTTTTGCAACTTTTTAACAGTTAAATAGTATTCTAAATCTGTCTTTTATTGCAATTATGTAAAAGGATCATCCCCTTTCTGCCCCATCTCCTGCATATGAATATTCTCAAGGGTAAATATCATCTTTGTTTGTCCTTACATCTCCAAGAGGACCTCCTACCACAGCCAAGAATTGCTTAACAAATGTTCAATGAAATACTAACAACATCTGTCATCAACAGTGCTCATTGTGTGTCAAGAAAACAGCTGTTAGTGCTCCACATATATTAGCATATTATTCTCATAACCACCCAAATATTCCCATTTCAGAGAAGGCAAAATCACACAGCTAACAAGGACTAAAGATTCTAATCTACGTCTGTCTGACTCTGGAGCCCACCCCTTCATCCCTATGCCATATCTAAAAATTTTCATAGGGACATCCTTTGCTTTTTCAGCCAAAGTTGGAAAACAGAAGAGCTCCGAGTATTCTGGTTTAGGCAGGTGAGACTGAGGATAAGAGATGGATGCAGCTTTAAAGCCAACCTATCACTGAGCCATTCGATCAATGTTTACTGAGAACCTACTAGAAGTGGAATTCCTAGCCTTCCCCTCTTCAGGCTCCCCACTACACTCTCCTTCAGTAACAGCTGCCACCATTTGCTGAAAATCTATCATTATTATTTCTATTAGTAATTCTAATTTTCTAATACTGACGAAAATGCTATGAGATAAAAATCAGTACCGCCATTTTACAGATGAGAAAACTGATACCCAGAGAAGTTGATCACTTGCCAATATTAGACTTAATAAACAGCAAAGCCGAATGCAGGTTGAGGGTCTGTAGGGCTCCAAAGTCCAACCACCCCCCCACTTTTTTTTTTTTGTCATACAGAATGCTGCCTTTTAATTCTTAGAGAAAAGATGAACTATGACTTTTTAAAAATTTAAAACTCAGTTAAGATCACATTTGACCTCACTCTGTGGTTTAACCAAATTTTCTTTACTCACAAAAAGTCAAGAGACGCACAGAAGAGGTCTGGTACAGCAGTTCCAGAATGATATAAGCTTCTCAGCCTGCTTACCCCTCAAGTTTCTTGTCTTTGGGCACAAGATGGCTTTTCCACTTAGAAAACAGCATCCATGTTCCAGGGAGGAAGAAGTACAAAGAACAAAAGACCTAACAAGTGGATGCATCGAGGTCATCCCCTTATAAGAGCTTTTGGGGGGAGCCCCAACAAGCTACTTACATCTCACTGGCGAGGGCTATGTCCCTTAGACACCCTCAACTGCAAGAGATTCTGGACAATCAAGTTTTTTGTTTTTTAATGGGCCAGGTTGGCCAATCGAACGAAATGGCTTCAGCTGTTATGGAGAAGGAGGGGGATGAGTATGAGTTGGGCATCTAGCTGTGTCTCCCCATGGGGTGATATAAGAGTGCAAGTCATCCTAGAGAATCAAGGTCCCCTGAGGAGAGAAAAGCAATACAAGAACCTTAAGTCTGTGTTGAAAAGCCCTCTTGGTTGTGCAAAGTCACACACTGAGGGGGGTGGAGGCTAAAGAATGTGAAAATTTTAGAAAAGCATCCAAGCAGCTGATCCTGAGGAAAAACGAAGTCCCAGGTGACTTCGCACAAATCATCCCGGCAGGCTCACAGGTCAACCAGAGCGTTTCCTCTGAGTTGTCAGTTTTCCTTCCTCCCGCTCACTCACCTCCCATGGTTAATGTACATGAAAACCTACAAGCTCATTCGACTCTCCTATCGCTCACAAGAAAGAAGTAGAGCGTGTTCAAATTCCTGTTCAAACAAAACAAAATTCTCTACTATGTGTTGTTATGAGAAACAACATTTTTAGAAAAAAATACGCATTGCAGGGACATTATTTAGGAAACTGCAGGCATACAATCAAGTTATATTAAGAAAGTAGGGATGGAGTTTTAGCCTTGTTTTCACTTTCTGTCAGATAAATTCAATAAACTTTCCTAATGAAAACCTTATATAACTTTGTGGTGGCAAAATGACACTGTAAAGTATTATAAATGAAGAAGGGTGACAGAAAAGCCAACAAAAGGACTTCTGTGAGTTAGATCCTAAGCACAGAAATACAAGATAATGTAGGCATATTCAGTGATATGGTATATTACATTCATAGCATGGAAAAGTTAATATACTTCCCAATGGGCCCATCTGCTTCTTTCCAAGAACTGCCCTGCTTGCCTGAAGAATTTAGACACATCCTTAGTCTCTCTTAGACCAGGTAAAATTATGTTTTCTTTGTTAACAAAGACATACATGCTAGGAATAAGCACATCTGCTTCCTTGAACATGCAACTGCTTTTACGTCAAATGCTTGATTTCCCTAAACAAGAGGTGAAAATACCCAGCCTTACTCTGGAGTTCATAGGAAGTCCATGAACCTATGGCCAGGTCCAGACATTATAGTACTTCATCTTCTTCCCCCATGATCCATATTTGATCCATATATGAGCCTTTGCCAGAATGACTGCTATTCAATGCAATTAGAGTTTGTAAAATTCCTTCAAGTTATGGACATTTTTAGTGCACCAATGTACAGAAACCACTAAATGATCTTTCTATTCTGAACTCATTCCACTTGCCAACAGAAACAAGGATGTGTGTGTGGGCCAGTCAAAATGTGAATCACGCCAAGTTCCAGGAAGACATACAACCAAAGTTCAGTCACAAACTGTGACAACACACCCACCTGGACCACTCACTCCAAACCTGTATTTCACAAATAGAAGCTCTTCAAAGGGTACAGACTGGTACATGGTTCCCTCAGACTCTTTTCTCCCCTCAACACTGCTTAACAGGTCTACAAACTGAAAACTCCTGGAAGTGCACATTTTTTAAATCTAAAATCCAGTTGTTTGGTGTTCTAGATCCTTCAAAATGGGGGAAAAAAGATTGAAGTAAAAGAAATCCTCTCCACTTGGCTTTTAGAAACATTAACAACTAACACCAAACTGGCATCAATAATGACTATATTTAAAATGAAGAGTATATAAGAAATATTTGTATTTTGCAGGAGGATTAGTTCAGTTTAGTTTTTTTTAATCCATTAGCTCTACTTAAGAAAGCATCACTCTTTGTGGTGGTGATATATGTGACAAAAGCTGTAGGCTTTTTGCCTAGCGAGAAGGTTCTGACATGCACTGCAATGAATTTGAGAAACAAATGACATAATATACTACAGATGCAAGAAACTGCACGAGCTCTGAGCAATTTTTGATAGTGTCAACTTTGGGACAGTTTGATGACTTATTTAATTATGACTGATTTAATTATTATCAACCTTTAGTAGAAGAGAAATTCTGGCTGGAGGACAGACTCCTTGTTTCCTGCATCTCCAAGCAACACGCAGCTTCCCTAACCTTAACGCTTTGAATCTCACACTTAAACCCATCTGTTTGACCATGGCTAAAATAATAATCATAATCATGGGTCCCTGAAAGATTCACAATTGGCCCTCAACTATTTTTTCTCAACTTCAGAACGAATATGACTTTCTAGGGAAATCTCTGGAAATAAAAAAGTCATCATAATGCAATATCTCTTGCCTACGATTTTACCTGAAGCAATGTTTCTTTTTTCAGTATATGTGCTGCCAAAGCGAGCACGAAGCAATGTTTCTTTAATAAAGAATCAAGACACAGATCCAAATGCGAATGTATATTCATTCATTGATTCACTCATTCACTCATTGTTTTGAAAAGAAAATTCAGATCAGGCCAGAAACATGTACTATCTTCGAAAAGACAGAATGCTGAATGAGGTCTTTTAGTTAACAATTTGAAAAATGTGCTATTTGGGTTATAGGTACTTTTAAAAATGAGAGATGAAACTCAAGCGAATTTTAATGTAACGATTTACGAATATAATCAAATTAGCTACAAAAATGAAAATATTTCATGAATATGAAAGATAAGTTTTAAAAAGAAGTGAGCTAGTCATTAACTGAGGCAAAAAATGACCTTGTTCTGATTTGTCTCATGCTGGTACAGTGAGTGACAAAAGGACTACATAAACAGTAAACAAACTCTCACTCACTGAACTCGTTCCCAAAAAATGGCTATGATGCCCTTGCAATTATGTACTATTGATCTGGAACTACAGTGTGCCCTGGATTTCAAGTCAACATTTGTCCACAAGGGCCAGATTATCTTTTCTTTTTTAAGAAGCTATCTGAACTATGATAGTTGCCAGTCAAAGGTAATTTAACCAAAACCTTAGCCTACTTTTCTCAATAACAAACATCTTTATTAAAGTTTTGTCCTTTAAAAGTAATGTGTTTTACTATACCGCATCTGCTTCATAAACACAGACCAAGAATGCGAAATACTGGTTAAAACTAAGTATGTAAAATTACTGTATGTAACATGACTGTTATTACTCAAAGAACTGTTAATGAAATTTAAAGCTTTGGCATATTCAAGTCCCTAAGCCAGGACTTGTTTCTTGGAAAGAAAGCATAAATCTGAATTTGGCGCACCAGGATAACATCCTAAAGATATTCTTTACTTGACTGTTTTTTGCAACTCCATCTCCGAGTATTACAAACTGCAGTTTGAACACTCCATCGGCCAAGGCTCCAGTGATTTCACATCAGCGCACAGGAATTTCACATCACCTCCTTCTCTTTCCTACTGGAAAACACAGTGTTTTACATGCTTCCTATAGAGCATAAATAGAAAAAACTTGTCCACCATTATTTCTGAGCCATTAGATAATTTCTGTTCCAGAGTCCAAAACACAAACCAAAATTTAAATGTTCTGGTCTTTCTAGTAACACACACCTTCCCTTTGCAAAAATCCTGCTCTTTATCCACCCTGTGCTAATTAATTTTTTCAGGAATTAAGAACAAACAATACAGACCCAGGTAGTTTTAAAAACAACAGTAAACAAAATATTTCTTTCTAGCTCTAGTTCTTTCTAGCTTGTCATCTGGCCAGAAAGAAAGAGAACCCCATCTGTGAAGTCCTATATCTCAACACTTTCTGATGGGTTTATTAGATGTAAGGCTGTGGCTTCTTTCCTAATCTCTTGGAAAAGCCCTTTCTTTCAGGCACCAGGGATGCAGCTTTTGACTCACAGGAAGTCCACGAAGTCCATACGAATTTCCTCCAGACCTGGCAACAGAAGGATCCTCACTGTGAGGGACAGTGGTAAATAAAAAGAGAAACTTGACTCAGAAGTCTGAGCCCATACATGTTTTTCCTTCTCCAAAACAAAGAGCCTTAAGCAATGATAACTGAGGATTCTGAATCATTTTGTGGAGTTATTTTTCTCCCCTTGAAAAATCAATCACAACTAGTTTGCGACCTGGGCACACAAAATCTCCAACCAGAATAAAAAGAAGAGGACTGAAACAAGAAATAAACAAAATTCAGAATTCTATACTCCCAGTTCTCAAAATATCTTTTCCCCCCAACAGGCAATTGCTTTCCCTAATTACTAAACTTGGACACTAAATCAATATCTCATCATTGCTCTAACTTCTATATTGAAAAGGGATTTGTTTTGTCCCACATGTTGAGAAATGCCTTGTTCCTATATATTGTGAGTTGTATGCCATGCCTTCTGCCACATTTCCTCTTAAAACGCCCTTTTCTAAAAATGATCCCTGAAACACAACTACCAGCCCTCATCCTTTTCTCAAGCAGCCACAGAAAACAGATCTGAAGATTCTCACAAGCAGCCTTCCTAACCCCTCTAGATCAAAGTTGGCAACGAAAGGGATTCTCGCTCAAAATTTAAGAGTGAAAAAAAGTTGGAATTCTTAGAAGTGTGCCAAGAGACTAGCTTCCCCACAAGCTCAAATGAATTTCTCACATCCTGACTGGACTATATAAACGATTTTTTATGCTGATTGATATATAAGGATAGCAATTATATTCTTTCATTGAAATCAATATGTAATATGCCACACAGGAACTAAAGAGATACAGAACTTTAGTTCTCTCTCAAAGAGCATCATTTTTCAGTCGATATTTCATAAATTTTGTGACATTGTTGAATAACACCCCCCACCCATCGACCCCCCCCATACACATACACACACACACACACACACACACACACACACACTTAAGTATTACTGGGAGACCAGAGTGTGGGGGGTCTAATGACACAGACAAGACTTTACACGTCCACCCCTGGTGGTATTGGGAGCCCCAGGAGTTAAGCCCTACCCCCACCCCGAAGAGTCCGTTCCCACTGGGAAACAGGAGTGAGTTGGAAAAGGAAATGGACCCAGGAAAAAGGAGGAGCAGCTGCAACACACAGCTGCAACCATACAACGGTGCCACTTCCCTCCGGTCTCCGAGAGGAGTTAAACGCCCTTACCTGGGGGGTGGAAGCCGCCAGCACCAGTTCCAAAAGTTCTGGTTCACCGTCTGCCGGAGTTCAAAGCCCCGGCACTCTGGCCCCGCCGCAGGCTAGCAAACCTGAAGGCAGTCCCGTCCCGCTCCTGCCGTCCCCACCCTCTGGGCCCTACACCATGTCAGGAATCCAGGCAGGCACCGAGCTTGGAGCTGACATCACTCCCAGTTCCAGGTACCTCCCCCTCCCACTGCGGCCCTCTCTCCTCCCTCCCTGCAGGAATCAGCCAAAGAGAGTTCGCAAGGGGGAGGGGTCCGCAGCGCCCTGCCTCCCGCTGATTGGGCCCAGAGACCGTCACTCAAAGGAGTCAACTAATTTTATACATTCCTCGCTGAGCCAGACTGGAGCTGGAAGTGGGTGTTGATGGAAAAAAAAAAAGGAAAAAAAAAATGCTGCCTTTCCTGCTATCTCTCAGGAAAGGAGCTGTATGGTGAAGAACCTTGTGGGTTGTGTTTTAAACTTTTCTTGGCATATTTACAGTATCCCAGATCAGAAATGAAACTAACCCACCCAAACCCCCTTTCTAAGGAAAAACAATTGCCTCTGTGTCACGGGCAAGTACGAGTCCGGCGGCGTGTGGAGCAGAAAATGGCTAGCTTTAAGTCAGGCAAATAAAGGAAAACGCCAGCTCACTCTGCTACCCTTTTATCTTGGGACTGCTGGGTGTTCCCGTAGACGGGAAATTTAGAACTTGAAAAGCACTTCGGAGAAAATGTGGAAGAGAATGCTAGAAAAGGCGACCCAGCTCTGAATTGTTAACTTATCTTTGCGGCGATATCGACCATGTGGCTGCTTTTGCTGTTAGCGATGAAAATCAATCACACCATGCGAGCTTCCAGGCAAATACATTTGAACCTCTAAAGTAAGAAACATTACTATTTGTCTTTTTAAGAACCTTAACGCTGCTGTTTTCATGCACAACTGAAAAGGAGGTAGATCTCACAATTGAGTTCAACAAGCCACATGAGAATAATTACTGTTGAATGGAACCAATTGCAGAGGCTGAGCTATCAATTAAGAATAACTAACATTTACCATTGACGATATCATGCTGTATAATCCCCTTGGCTAAGAGAACAGAAAGATTCTCAGGAGATAGTTCTTTCAATTTGACTAATATCTGCTCCAAGGCAGAACTGAATGGAGGAAAGTGGCTCTATTCATGTGAGATATAGGTAGCACGATATCCATCATCTTCTGCAAGTACAGTGAATTAATTATTGACTTTCTATTAATGTTTATTGCTTATTTTTGAAGGATGTGAATGTCACCCATTTCACCAGCCTGCCCAAAATGGTATAGGGATGTAGACTCCAACATTGTGTCTAATTTAATCCTCACAACCATCCTGGCAAGCGAGTGTTACTGGTCCCTTAACATAAGAATAAAAGGCTCAGCAGGGTTGCACAACAAAAATTACTCCAGAAATGGAGTTGAAACCAAGGTCCATTTGACTCTAAAGGTATTTATTCTCTTACTCTAAAGCAGTGATTGCATACAATCTGCACTCATTCAAACACTGTAATGTTTTAAAAAAATCCACAGACCCCAGGCCATGCTCTCTATTTGTCAGACCTACAACTATTCCAAGCTCCTAACATAATTCTTATTCTATTTTTCTCCAATTCTTTCTAGGTACCACTGCCAGATGAGTTTTCTAAAACACTGTTTGCTTTTGCCATCAATATCTTCCCCTCTAAACCAACCCCTCCCCCATTTCTCTGCAATTCTTGGCTAGCCATTTAAAATTGTCTCTAATCTGGCCTCTATTTACCTCTCCCATTTTATCTCCCACTTCAGTCCTGGGAAATACTCTGCTATAGTCAAACTGGTCTGCTCACAAATCTGTGCTCCATTCTCACCTCTTGCCCAACTGGAAACCCCACCCTCCTCTGAGTGTGGGTTTGTTGTTTTTGTTTTTCAAGAACTTTTAAGATCTCTCTTACAACTTCTAGTATGTAATACAGTGTTAACTATAGTTGCCATGCTGTACATATCACCCCATGATTTCTTTACTTTATAAGTGGAAGTTTGTACCTCTTGACCCCTTCTTCTGCATGTTAAATCCTACCCTTCTCTTAAAACCCAATTAAGGTCCTTGTCCTCAATGTGTACTACAGTGGACAGAAAAAGGGCTTGGGTCCATTGCCCAGTTCTATCACTTACTTGCTGTATAACTTGGCCAAGTCACTGAAACATGCATCAGCTACCTCTTCTATGGAATGGGGCTAATAATACATCAAAGGTTATTGTAAGCTTTATTGAGATTGTATAGATGTGTAAACATGTGGTTATACATGTCTAGTTATATACATTTCCTATCTTCCTAAACTATAAGAGGTGATGCCTCTTTGTATTCCTTACACACAATTCAAGTAAAAGACTAAATAAAAAATACAGGACAGAAAATGGATCATTATATATACCTCTAATCCCCCTCTATTCCTTAAATACGCTCAAAACTCAAATAATCTCACACCCAGAAACCATAACTGTCTTTTCTTCCTATCGCCCCTGCCCTCAGTCTCTCTCTCTGCTTTGGCCAGAGTCCCTCCCTTTCCCCACTCTCCAACCATTCACGCAATGACCCTTTCCCCCAGATGTTTTCTGCACCAACCACTTGACCTGCCTCTTAGCCACTCATCTTTCCCTCTCCTGCCATCAGGGACATATTTGTCTGTCCTGCTTCTTGCCTGCTTTGCTCTTCCAAATACTTTTAAACAGTGGCTAGATGGCTACCCCTCATTCTTCCAGCTCCAGTCATAGGATGGCTGCACCCGGCAGCAGGAGATGGGGGGGGAATGTCCCACCCCCATAGGGATGGCAGGACAGAATAACAGGAAGTTGCCTCCTGCCTGCCTTGCTCTCTCAAATGCCTTCAAACAGTAGCTGGATGGCTACCCCTCATTCTCCCAGCTCCAGTCATAGGATAGCTGCACCCAGCAGCAGGAGATGGGGGAGGGACTGTCCCACCCCCATAGGGATGGCAGGATAGAATAACAGGAAGTTGCCTCCCATCCCCTTCACAGCTGGAGTGATAACAGCTGCCATCAGAATCCGGAAAACAAAAGACTCAAGAGGAAAGCTGAAAACAGGCCAGGGCTCAGCGCTAGTGTTCAAACTAGGGTTCCAGAATGGGTGAGAGGGGAATCCATGGGCCAGGTTTCAGCCTGCTTCTCAACACTTCTCCCCTCCGATTGGGTTACAGATCTCTGTTCTACATCTTTTGGCTTCATCATAATGCTTCATGTTTAAAAGAGGCTCTAATCCTTGAAGAAATATATCGAAATCACTGGCCTCTGGGTATCTTGTGGAAGCCCCAAAGAATCAGGACATGGCATCAGAAGTGAAATAGGGTGCCCAATGAGCTACTACCCTGGATCTTAGCCGACTTAAGGCAAAAGTCTGTTTACAACTCCTATGGTTTCAAGACTAATTGGCTCTGAAGGTCTAGACATCTATTTTCTGCCTAGTTATTCCTATGCTATGGTCAACCTTTCCTTTAGCACCTGTGAATTTTGCCAGGTTCTATCACTGTGGGGTGGGAGTAGGGAGGAGGACACTCTAAAAACAAGAGAAAACCTGCTGAAAATAACAAAAGTCGAACTTGGAATGGACTCTGAAGGGCATCTGATACAACCACCTATGGCGGCAAGAATCCCTTCTAGAGCATTCTTGGCAAGTAGCCGCCTAGCTCCTGCTCGAATTCGTCTGGCAACAAAGAGCACATGAGCTAGGAGAGCAGCCCACCACTAAAGGTCTTTCTCCTAGAAGCCAGATCCTGCCCTTCTGACTGTTCCTCCAAAGACCTCTGTCTTATCTCATTTAATTTTTACAACCATCCCATACAGTGTTATTAGCCCCATTTTAATACAAGAATCAAAGGCTCAGCAAGGTTATATAAGTAAATTGCTCCAGAACACCCAGAACTGGAATTGAAACCAAGGTCTCTTTGACTACAAGGATTTTTCTTTGTATCACTAAAGCATTGATCGTCCACAATCTACTTGCTTTCAGTTCTGCCCTCTGGAATAATAGATTGTAGGCTGACTCTTTTTCATTACTTCCATCCCCAAGCCTGTGCAGGCATGAGGACACATCCCTACTTAGTTTGTCTTGATGCAGACACCAGGAAAGGCTCGCCCAACTCATCAAGGCCAGGTTATTTGCCTATCTGGTCTTCACGGGCTTCCAGCAGCAGCTCTCTAAAGCACAGTCCTGATCACTCTTGATTCCTTTCAATACACTTGAACACTCACCAAGGAGCAAAGCCCACATTCTTAGCTGGCATCCAGAGGTCTATACATCCTGGCCCCCAACCTACCTTTCTGACCTTATCGTTTACTCTGCTTCATGTTTCCACATTGCTCAGACTAAAGGACTGCTTCCATGTTCCCTAACAATGCTTCCTCAGGAGGATAACTTTTGCACATTTCTACTAAAATCCATTTCATAGGGTTGTCGTGAGGATCTGATGAGATGTCATATGCAAGGTGACAGAGCATGTTGCCTGACACGTAATGTCATCAATAAACATATTTTCCTTATGACATAAAACAATGAAACTATTATTTTTATAGGTGGCTTATGTCCCTCACTGACTGTAAGTTTCTTACAGTTTTTGAGGGCAGGGTGCCGATTTGTCTTATCTTTATGTCCTTTATGGGATTTAGAACCATGCATTGTCCTATGGACAGTCAAAATTTACTGAATGAATGAATGCTGTCTTTTGCTTAAAATTTCTAACCTATTAGTGGCGAGGTCCTTAGAAATTCAGGAAGAACCTGACCAAAATGATCTTTAAAAATCTAGTGCTTCAGATTGTTCTCATCCCAGTTACATTGCCAGACACAGAGCAGGTTGAGCACATGGTATAAATCATGAACTGAATTTCAGATGAAACAAGCTTAGCTTTAGAATTTCTTCTAAAGGAAATTGCTGCATATTCTGTCTGATTTTAAGCATGGCAATGCTGATAATCCAAACACTACTTTAATATCCTTTAGCTAGATAATAAGCCACTACTCAGTTTTCACCACAGATATCATTTATGAACCCAACCCTCCTCCCCACTCCCTTCCTGCCCATGGAGACAAGTTAGAAATAGGCTCAATATCTCACATGAAGCACAATCTTATTTTAATCAGTCTTTCCTTACATCCCAGATTTTCTGGTTACCTGCCAAATAAATCAAAAAACCTAGTTACGTTCAACTTCCCATTTTGTTATTCTATTTATAAGCGGGAAAAAAATGTTTAATTAAAAATTGAAACTATCTTTTTTTCATGATCTGTGATTAATGTTCAGTTAATGGCTAAATTAAACAAATTAAATTTCCTTAAACAACCCCATTTACAAATGTAGTTAATTAAATTTCCTAAAAAGTATGTCTGAGGCCAAAAGGATGGAGAGTGAGACTTTTTAATACATTGCAGTAATTCCTCTTTTCCATTCCAAGCAGATGATACGCATAGCATCCTTTCCAAGTCAGCCAAACCCTTCCTCGGGTCGTCAGGGTTTTTCAGGGGTGACTAGTCACTACCATCCTTTCTACCAACATGCACTGTTACAGCCCTCTTTAGAGGTCCTGGGAACATGCTCAATCAACAAAAAAAGCATTGCTCATAACCAGTAATTCCCACCTTGATTTTCACCTGCCACAATATTAAGTAAAGCTTGTGTTTTCAATAATAAACCATGGCTCACTCTTAATAAAATTTACCCAGTTTGACATTGTGGGGCACCCCATTCTCTGGAACAGTGCCATGTATGAGTCCCAGGCCTCTGACTGATCCATTAATTACTACTCACCTTTTTACCTGGACAATCATTAATTTACTGTGGCTTTATTCAGTCTCTCCTAATCCTTAACTAGAATTCTTCTACTTAACTAGAATTTGCATTTTAAATGACATGTTAGACTTGAATCCACAAACTTCTAAGAGGACTGAGAGTGTTAGCTAAAAACAGATATAAGATAAAGATGGAACAACTGGTTGAAATAAGTGCTTCCATTAAAGGAACTTTCCTGGCAAGTCAAAACAAGTCACTGATTAACAAATCTTCAAGCTAGAGCATCTTATCTCCCAAATCCTATAAAAGCAAGGTTCTCTGCTGCTTTCCCTTGCTCCTCCAGATTCTATCTCCAGAAAAGCCTTTCCACTGAAGGATGCTGACTGTGTAGCATCTGAATTGCCAGATAATTAGTGTTGTAGTTTGTTAAACTGGCCAAGATTTTAAGGGAGCAAAGAGAAAGTTAGAAGCTTCACTTTAGTCCATCTGTCTTTTAAGTGCTTCAAACCTCTTTCCTCTTATTTCGCCTGAGATGATTTCCATTTAACTCTATATCACTTGAATTCCGAGGCAGCTATAGTATAATAGCCATAGAACTACCTTTTACAATGCAAGATGCCATCTGTGAAAAAGATCGTCACCCATTCCTAAATAAAAGGAAGTGTAAGAAATAGCACCTCGTTTGATAAAATTAAATAAAGCACTGTATGTACTTTGAGTTATAATACCTAGGATCACTTGAAATTTTTGAGCTTCAGTTTCTCCATCTATAAATAGGATGGTAATATTGTTAAAGAAAGAGTATACTGGAGAGGAATCATGAAATCCTAGATGCTGCTCCAAAATAGTTCTCTACACGCAGGACTCTCAGTTAACATCCTCAGACTCTGACCATTTGAACTGTACTAGTTAGACAATGGATTCCCACCTGAATCAAAGAGAGTCAAGTATAAACTTACCAACAGCCTGGACAAATAAGCTTAGGAACTCTCCAGCAGAGCTCCATATTAGATAGTCACTAAGTGGCCCTATCAAATCTTCTCTCAAGACAGTGAATGTAAGATACATAGAAAGCCAGACAAAGTAGAAAAGAAGCAAAGAAGCAAATAGAATGAACGCAATAAACAGAAGCATGAGTTGGCAGAGGTACAAAGTATGGAAAAAGAGATCAGAGGAAAGTCAGTAACTCAGGTAAAATATGAAGCAGAAAGGAATAGATGCTGAGAGTCACACATAGAAACAGGAGTAATTGGAACTATGAGGCACTAGGCACAATGAGGGTAGTGAAGAGTAGCTATGGAAGTAATGGAAAATATAATAACAGTAATAAAACTGATCATGATAATAGGGAACACCAATTTCTGTGTTTTTGGTACTATTTTAAATGTTTTAAGTATATTAACTTCAAACCTCTAAGTGTTTTCATGAGGAAACTAAGCCACAGAGAGCTTAAGTAACTTGCCCAAGGTCACATGCTGGGAAGTAGCAATAATTAAACCCAGTCTGGCGCTAAAGTCTGTGCTGAGAGAAAAGCTGAGTTATAAGAATGATGAACAAGTAGAGTTAATGTTGAATTTTAAACCATATTCCAGTTCTCAGGAGACTTAATGATTAAGTCATTTCCTACATTTCCTTCATTTCCCCAAGAAGTCTCCCGCTACATCTCCATCACCTGAAGTAACCTGAATGCTCTTTAATGCCTCATCACTTGAAAGGGCCTCACACTGTGACTTCAATGAAATAATGTGAAAGCATTTTACCTGCCCTGAAAGAAATGTGACAAAGTGGTGTTATTCTGAAATGAGGCAAAAGTTCTGAAGATACGGCCTAGTGATCAAGATTAAGTCTGTCTCTAAATCATGTCCCTTCGTGACATTACTTTGGGCCAGCCTCAGTCCGTTCTGGTCTATTTTGCCACACACTGTGGGAATTTTAGAATGTATTCGTTTTCAGCATGCAATTATCATTACATATTAATTATATGTAATTATATTAATTACATGACTTGTTCTACCTCATTTCCTCCCTAAGCAACAAGAATGAGGAGGCTGCGGTGACAGGGGCACTGAACAACGTTTGAACCTTGTTTTATCTTTCGCCCACCAATCACAGCGGCCGCCGGATCCCTAGGCTCTCGAAGGAGCTTAGAAGTACTCCAATTGCCATGAGAATAAAGTCAGGGCGTATCTTACGACTATCTTGTTTCACTAAAAAAGAAAAACCTAGCCTCAGTCAGCCTCATTGCTTTCATGGAGCACATTTGAGGGACTGACCACTGGCGTGAAGACCGGTGCTGTTTTCTTGTAGGACTCATTCTCAGGGCTCAGAGTTTTGCTATCCACAGGGCAATCGATGGGTATTGTGAAACAGTGACTCCATCTTCATGTGAAGAAGAAAGAAAGGTAGAGCCCAGCTTCAACCCTGCCTCAGGAGAGGTTGAATTGCAAAAATCGAAATCTGCTGCAAAACCACTTCAAGATTTAGAACTTTATGTCTTGCATTAAAAATTATTTCTATATGGTATTATTGTTTGAAAAATTATTAGTGTCGGGCATTTTATTATAATCCTTTTAAGCTGCTGACTCCTAAATTTTTTTTAGAAGATAATAAATATGTCAAAGAAAATGATCACCCTCTTCCAAAATGCCACTCAAAATTCTGACTTTCTTTACCTCCTAATGAGGATTAATCTCGGAAGGATCAGCTTTATTTGTCTGTCCTATTTTAGACATCAGGAGTGTTCGTTGCCTTCTGAAGCTTTATTTATTTATAGAATAAAAGAGTCATATGTGTGGAAATAATAACACTTTTGTCAGAAAGTCAGGCAGCAACACGGAAGCTCTGGGATCCAAATGCCACTTTCAGTGAAGCATACTTCCTTGGGCCTTGGGAACGGGCAAGGAGAGAGGGAGGAGGAGGCAGAAATTGCATGCCCTGCAGCAAAGACCCTAAGACTATAAATACAAGTTATCAAACAATCTGCTTTGTTCACCCCAACAGAGAGTCTCGGCTCTGCGATGTTTCTGTCCCCAGCCCCAGTTTAACCTCACCCCACCTCCCCATGACAGCCAGTAAGTGGAAGGTCCACTAAATTCATTTCATTTCTCTGTGCTCTATTTGTCTTCACAAATACACCAGTAAGTAAGATCAGTTCCCGTTATCACCAGTATGAGAACCAGAGGCACAGAAAGTTCAGTACTTGCTATAGTGAAACAAAATGGCAATACAGGAAACATATTAGTATGATAGCTCTGGGTCCAAACCTCGGCTTTCCTGGCACTGAATTTACTGCTGGGCTCATACTGCCTTTTACAACCTACACACACAGACACCGCTGCCAGAAAAGGCTGTCTCTCTACACAAGTATAGGTTCTTGGAATGTCTGTCTATAGTAGTTTTCAAAATAGCACAGTTGACTTTGTTTCTAGCCAGGAAAAAAAAAAAATCATCACTCTTCTACTCACAAGTTATACAAAGGCACTTTTGTGGAATGCATCCCACATCCCCATAGTGCAGACTCTTTATCTCACTCTTTTGCTGGCTCCAAGCTGTGAGAGGTGAGCGATGAGAAGTAAGTTTGCGGGAGATAACTGGGGAGTAAGGTAACTCATTTAAATGATAAAACAGAAAATCCGTTTCCAGTTTGGACATGGATAGTCTTTTAATGTGAACAGATCTGGAATCTGGACTGAAGACCTGGGAGTATTATAATACAAAGTGGCAAAGAGCAGGGCGGGGGGGGGGGGTGCAGATTTCTTCTGTCTAAGAGAAGAGCTCTTTGGTGACAGCTGGGCAAGGAAAGCATTGATTGTGCTGGGCTGAAAGGGACAGAGAGTAGGAAGGGAGGCAGATTAGAGGCAGTACTCCAGTCTTAGTTCTGCTCTGATACTAATGCAGGGCAGGTTTCTTTACTTCTCCAGACCTTAGTTTATTCTCTGCAACTTGATGCTTTAAAATCTCATTCTATCTCTCAAATTCAGTATCGTTGATAGGGTGGGATAAGTGTTCTTGGCACAAATGAGAGAGCATGACATACCATTTTTCACTAAATTCAGTTTCCAGTTATTGTAATATAATATTCTTTAATTCGTTATTTTGTAAAATACATTTTCCTTTATGAGTAAAAAAAAAAAAATCATACATCAGTGAGGGAACTAAACACTTTGACCAGGTGAGTCAAAGTAATATCACCAATGAGAGGCAAGTGAACTTTGTATGCCTCCGGCTATGATGCTCCAAGAAGAACAAAACACCACTTAGGTAATGTTCTGTCCCAAAGGCATAATCTGAATCTAATTATGAGGAAGTAACAAACCCAAATGAAGGACTTTCTGTAAAATGATTGGCCTAATCTTAAAAAATGTCAGTTTCATGAAAGACAAAGGTTAAGGAAGCTGTCCAGGTGAAATGAAGTTAAAAAGACAAATATGACAGTTAAGACATGATCCTGGACTAGGTTTTATAAGGAAAAATATTCCTATAAAGGATATTATTGGGCCAATTGACAAATTAGGATATGGGTTACAAATTAATGTACATTGTTAAGTAGTCTAAATTTTACAACCATTGTGAAAAGTTCTAAATTTTACAACCATACCAGTCTATAAGAGAATATTCTTGTTCTTAGGATATATACATTCAAATTTTATGGAGTAAGGGGAATGATCTCTGCAGACTTTCCAATCATTACAAAATATAGAGAAAAGGAAAATAAAACAAATGATGCCAAAATATTAAATATTGGTAAATCTGGGTAAAAGATATATGGGAATTCCTCATTCTATTGCAAATTTTCTGTTTGAAATTATTTTAAAATAAAATGTTTTTTTGAAAGTAACACACATGCCCATTAAATAAAATGTTCTGAGGAAGAAAAACCACTTGCAATCCCTCCAGCGAGAGCTAAATGTTAACCTTTTGCGTATACAGACATACCCCAGGGGCATTGCAGGTTGGGTTTCAGACCACTGTAATAAAGCGAGTGTCTCAATAAAGTGAGCTGCATTCTTTTTGCTGGTGGAGGATCTTGCCTTTAACTTGTAAAAAACTCATGCACGGTCTACCGCCCCGCCACCCTGAACAACCCCATCCCATCTGATCTCCGAAGCTTAGCAGGTTAGTACTTGGATGGGAGACCACCTAGCAAGACCAAGTGCTGTAGGCATAAAAAATAAAAAGTTAGGGATTATAAACTGACACATTCCTTGCAATCTGTGAGGTCAACCAAGGGTTGCCTCATCTTAAAAGCAAAACAAAACAAAACAAAACAAAAAAACCTCATGCAGGAAGTGCAATAAAGCGAAATGCAAGCAAAGGAGGTATGGTATGCTCGGTATCCAACCTCTTTTGAAGAAGAGAGTTCATTGGTGACAGCTGGGCAGGGTGAGTGTTTGTTGTGCTTTGGCTCACAAGTACAGGGGAGTGGGAAGGGTGGCAGGTCACAGACAGCAATTGGCTTGTGGTGGCCTATCTATAATCTAGTCTGGCCAATGGTTCCCGAAGGAAGTCTGCTGATAGTTTCTGGGAAAGATCCCTCCACCCCTTCTTTTCTCCTGTTGCATGTTATGTCACATGAAGACATTTGGAGCAACAGTTACCATCTTGGGACCATGAAGGTAGAGCCAAAAGAATGGCAGATAAGGTGATTCAAAGTACTGGCTGACGTCATTGAACTGTTTAATTAACCAACCCTGGAACCACCCTTGATGCACATATTTCTTTGCATGAGGTAATAAACATCCTTATGCTTTAAGCCAATATTATTTTGACATAGTGTTACAGACAAAAGCATCCCAACTGTGAAACCTCTACGTTTAAACAAGGTCATGCAACCATTTGCTTTGCTCACTTATCAATCACATGTAGCGAAAGCTCTTCCAAAGTGTGTGTGGGAATCACAGAACTAAATCTGGTTTTTGAGCATGTGGTTAGTTCACCAGCCAGAAGCTACAGGGAACACAAGTTTCCAGATTGGGACAGGCATTGTGGGCTTCATGCCCGGAAAGTAAGACGGGAGGGTCAACCAAACTCCCTGGTGCAGAGAGGCGTGAGCACTAGCAGAAGTAGCTGGACTTCAAAATGTCTTTGGCTTCTAGAGGGGATTCAGTTTGGGAAGTAGACAAAGTAAAGGAAACAGAAAGGGTTGTAGCCCCTGCAGTAGCTTGGCTCCGTGCCTCACATACAGTCTGGGTAAAAAGTGGGCCGTTCTAAGCCTATGTTAATGGCCTGTATAGAAGTATGTCTGTCTCCTGGAAATAGTGATCAATGGCAGAGGTGATGCCAGAGAAGGGCAATGTGGAGGTGGTGTCTCTGAAAGCTTAAGCACTGGTAGAAGCTGCGCTTGATACTTAATAAATGTTAGTTCATTGAGTTATTAATGAATATTTTTTGAGCACCTACTGTCTTCTATGTGATGTACTAGATGCTAAATATACAGGCCTTAATATGGCATTGTTCCTGCTCTCACAGAGCTTGCAATCCAGTTTTGGGAGGCTGTGTGGCACATGAAAAGGCCCCAGGAAGTACTAACCAAAAAGATCTAGATTCAAATCCTGACTCTACCTTTATAGCGAAAAATGAACAAGCTACTTATCCAATCTGTGCCTCAATTACTTCATGTATAAAAATGGGAATAACAACAATACCTGTCTTATAAAGTTATTATGAAGGTTAAACAAAAAAAGATATGTGAAGTGCTTAACATAGTGCATAGAACATAGGGAGAAGTCGTGACATACTTGCACTTAACCAATCCCATGGGGATCTCTGTTCTGGGATAGCCCTTCAGAACGGTTCCCTGGCCTGGATCAATCATGAATGCAGGTTACCCTAGGAAAGGAGAGGAATTTTAGGTTATACAGGTCTCTTTAATCAAAGGCAAGTCCAAAGAAGGGTCCACTCTGTGGACTCTCAGCAGCCAACACTCTGGGCAGCTGGAGAAGAGGGCTCAGATGCCCCGGGAGGGAGGGGAATCAAGTACCTCCTCCCCCCCAAAAAAAAAAGGTAGCTGCAGATTATCTTCACTCAACTTTTAATCCAAGTTTAAAGCTCTTTTCACTACATCAGAGCTGTCTTCACTCAAAAAAAAAAAAAGATATGACAAATGGAGATTTTGTGACTACTCGTTTTCTTTCTCCTAGTCCAAAATCAAGACCATATTTGAAAAGTGATTCTGACATTTTTAGTAAGTGATTTTGAGCATAGCCATTGACTTTGAATATGGCACTTAAAAGGTCTGAAATAAGACCCAACCAACCGAAGCAGTGAACTGAATTACCACATGTAGACATTTATATTACTTAATATTACAGTACTTTCTAAACGTTTCCCTATTTCAGTAGAGTAGAACATTGTGATATCCAGCCTTCCAGTTTGGGATAATAACAAACTGAAAAAAAAAAAAAACAGATGTGAAAATAGTATTATTTCTACTTTAAAGATATTTATCCCTCAGGGAAAATTATTCTGTTTTAGTTAAAATCCTAATAAAATATATCTTGAAATTAATAAAATATTAATTTATTCTTTAAAAAATCTAGTTCCCTACCTTATTTCATCACTAGGTTTATATGATTACTGTAAGACTTTAAGCTTTTTTGGAACTACTTAAATTCAATACGTCTTTTTTTGGGTTTTACAAATAAATCAGCTGATACTGTATCCAGCAATGAGAATTTACATAAAGATTATCAAAAACATACACCAAGTCTTGTCTACTTTGGTCTGAATAGTTTCTTTATCGGTAAATCAGTCTAGCTGTGACTTTTTAAAATCTGTCAGCATATCCTCTCACTATCACAAGACCTTTTGAGTATATTACTCATTGTTCCTAAAGGTTTTGGCTTTTTCCCCTTCTGTGTGTCCTGGAAATTCCCTCACCCATCCCAAGCCTCCCTCCCTTCTCCCAAAAGTTAGTCACTTCTTGATCGATGTTGCATGGGATCTCAGTCAAATTTTAATTCCAGGTAGCTCTTGCCCATAGCACAGCATGATAGCTCTTAAACTTTGAGTCCTAAGAATCAGGAAAAACTATTAGAATAAAAGATTAATTAAAGATTCATCCTAGATCTACAGATTCAGAATTTCTGGAGGACAAATAAATATATAATTATAATTAAATGTCTCTGTGAAATTCTGTTAAACATCACAGCTTGAGAAACACTCACAAACATATTTCACATTTCTGGCAACTGATATCATTTTCTGGCTATAGAATATCAGGATAAAAGTGGCATTTGGAGGTGATTCTTTTTTAAAGTTATATGTGTAAATAGCAGTCAATGAACAGTTAAAACATTAGGCTGGCTTTTTCCAGCAGTAATACAGTTATTTGTATGATAAAGCCTACCAGAATGGAGATATTATAAATACAAAAAATGGGAGTGATCTGGGGAAAATTGCTGTGGAAGAATTGGAAGAACCCAGTGTTTTCCAAACTGTTAAATCAAAAAGATAGTTAAGGAGTTGACAGTGACTTCAAGGAACTACGAAGATAGGGGCTCTTGAAAAATGACTATGATGGAAATTATTGAACAAATACTGAATGTAGCACTGGATGATGTGATGAGGAGGTCACAAAGATAAGAATCCATAATTTAATTTACTTCAACAAGTATTTATTGAGTACCTACTATGTGTACAGTGTTGTTCTAAAGTGTACCAAGATATGGTTTCCAAATTTGAATTTGCATTTGATTCAGCTGGGGAGATTTTTAAAAATAAATTTCCTGAACCTCACATTAGCTTTTCAATCTAAGTACCTGGAGTTGGGATTGGAAATAACTAATGTATAAAGCTCCCCAAGTGATTCTGATGCATACAATCAATGGACCAATATTTGAGAATCACTGTTCCAGAGACCACAAAAATAAATAATGTATAATGGTTGTTTTTAAGGAATGTACAAACTGGTATGTTGAATAATATTCTCTACCAACTTTCCTGACTGCCTTTTGTTTATGGCTCTTGTTTAATTCATGATGTGTCTTTTCTCTAAAATGCCTTTTCTTCATCTCTACCTTGAAAATATTATCTGTCCTTCAAGATCCATTCAAATGTGAGGAGAATTGAGACCATGTTTCATAATCTCCCTGTCACCGCCCTTCCAACCCCACATATCCATTATACACCCAAATATAAAATCCACGTTTACAATGTCTACTTTACCCATCATCTCCTTTTCATTCCCATTTCCACCTCTTTAGCTCACCTGAACCACTGATCTCTCATACTTCATCTGCCCTCCTACTCCAATTTATCCTTTATGGTTCTATTAATCTTACACAGTTCAATTATAACCGTTTTTCATACTGCAAATAAAATGTACTACTTCCTCATTATCTAAAAAGTTACAGATGAAAATGCTCTGATCTGGCATTCAAAACTGCTTTATCAACTAGACACATTATTATTATTATATTATTATTATTATTATTATTATTATTAACAGCAGCAGCAGCAGCAGAACCAACTCCGGCTAACTTAAGCAAAAAGAGATATAGACTAGTTTGCAGAATTGACATTCCAATCATTTCCCTTTGTATGATCCTCAAACTTCTCATTCTTGGGGAATGTTTGATTCAGCATATTCTCATCACTTGGTAAGAGGAAAACAAGGGACATTGACTGAAAGACCACCTACAATCATGCTCACTGGGGAAAGATAGTTCTTTCAAAGTAAAATTAGGGTGCTGTCACAAAAAAGATAAATAAATGTTAGGGAATAAAGCCAAGGAATGTCCACTACACCCAAAATATGGCCCTGATCCAATTTAAGTAAAATTGGAAATGACTGAGAGGAATTCTGTGATTTTTTTTTTCTGAGACATCAGAAGTAAAATGAGAGAAATAACCAAGTAATATATGATAGTCTCAATGTCCTCTGGATTAAGTGAGGAGAGAGGCTGGTGGTTTGAAGTAAATGTTTTAAACAATGTGTGAAATGATTCAAGAAGTCATTGTGGATTATAAGGATCAATATAAACTGTTTTCATGTTTTCTGTCTATAATCAACTAATTGCCACATAATTAAAACACCTTTTGCAAAACACCCTATAACATTTTTTTAAAAGTTAAGCACCATAATACAAGAACAGCCAGAATTTTATTGGAGAGAAAGTCAGTAGGGTAACAGCAACTTCTGGATCTTTAGGAGGGTAACAAGTCTTCCACTTCTAAATTCAAGAAAGGTGCAATAATTTCCCGTAGTTCCCACATTCTGCGGCGCCCAAGCATTGTAGGGAGCACTCTTTCAAAGACAAATGTAGCATCAAAAAACAGTATATAACATGAAAGTCCAGTAATGGTGAGGACATAAAACATGATGAAAATCCTCAGTGCACGTTTCCTACAAGAAAAGAAAACATCTGTGTTAAATGATTCTGAAGAAAACCATATTGATGTGGCTCCTGGTTTCTTTACCCAGGTAGCTCAATAACTTCAAGTAAGTGACAGAAATTCTCTTGACTTCAGTTAACATCTGCAAAAAAAAGGAGCTTAGAGCAGATGACCTATTAAGTCCATCCCAGGACTGGCATTGAAATTCTAAGATTCTATAGCCCTGAAACAATGACACCCTCATATTGTGAGTTTCCTTTGAAATGTTCTTCTCACAGTCTACCAGATTACTGCCATTTTTACCTCACTTGTGAGGTATATGATGCCTGTCTGGGGGGAAATGAAGGTACAGGCAGTTAGTTTTTCCTTGGGACACAAAATACAGTGTGACAAATGGAATCCAGTTCTCTCTACACCAGTTTTGTTCTGGCATCAGACTTGCCTTTATAAAGTAATATAGGCTTTTTCAAAGCTTTGAGGACTCCTTCTTCTAGGCTATACCTATGATAGACTTTGTTTATTTGCTTTTAAGTCCTGGCATTATTATTTTCTAACTATGAATGCAATACATGATTAGGGTAGAAGATCTGGAAAATCCAGAAAAACACCAAGAAGAAAAGAAATGTCACAGATAATCCAGTTACTTGAAGGTAATTACCATCTATAATACACTTCAGGAGAGAAAATCTAGAGCATAGTTAAAGCTAGCTATGAATCTATTTTGTGAGCCAACTCAGTGGATTCTATAAACACAAGCTAAGTTTCTCAGCATTATCACCACTAGCTATTAGTAGTTGTACAAATAATTGCTTCTACTGGACACATTTATTAAAGAGCCAGTGTTCTTAAAATACTCTGTTAGGAAGAGGCTTTGAGGGCTGCTAAAATGAAGTGCTCTCAAGAATTACTAAATCTAGATTTGTTCTCTCTTATGAAAAGAAAAATGACTTACTTTCAAACATATCTAGTAAATAAACACTATTCTTTCTAAATTCCAAAATGAGTCATCTTTGAAAATGCTAAACTGGAACATTTTTAAAGAGACACATTTTAAGATTCATTTTTTAAGAGAAAAACAAATTTTCTAAATTACAGATAATTTAGAAACAAAGAAATGAAAGAACTATAACCTCACTTTTATATAATAAAAATTATTATGTTATATATTATATAATACTTTTTTCTTTCCTTCCTTTCTTCCTTTCGAGCATTCTTTTTTTTAATTTTGTTTTAGTATTTTTTTTTCTTTTCGGTTTAGTGTGTGCCTTTCAGTTTTTTCTTTCCTACAGTGAAGATTTTAGGTGTGGTTGGATTCAGTCTTATTTTTGACACTACTGAATCATGTGATTTTTAGTTGCAAGTCAATATGATGTAACTTAAAAGATTTCTTTTTAAATTTTCTGTTATTAAGTAAATAAAAGAATACGTATAATATTTATCTTAAAAGGCTCAGACATTTTTCTTAGGAAAATATCATGGTTGCTAAATCAGAATAAATTGTTTTTATAATATTAGCTGTACAGAACCAAAATTTAGTTTTATTAATAATTTTATTCATTTTGAATTTATCTTCTATAAAGAATAAAAACATTCTTCTGACATTTGAATGCTATATTTATTTATTTATTTATTTAGCTATTTATTTTTCAAACTTTGACATGCATAAAGTCTTTAATCTTTTCTAAAACGTTCATATTATTTGTGGTGAATACATAAGGAAAAACTATAAGGAAATAGGGATATTATGGGGATAATACAAAGAGGCCACCCTCTGGAGCTAAAAATAACAAAATTGATACATAATAATTGACTAAGTCTGCGAGATAAACCTCTTGAAAAAAATAATGTATAAATATGCTTAATGGAACTAGTACATTTCCAGTTCTCTGACAAGAGATTGGTCAACATCTTCGGCAATTTTAACTAAGATGTAATGGTATGATGAAGGTGACCAAATCAGCTGGGCTGTAATCTGCCCATATAACACAATTAATAATAAAAAGGCCTTCATTTATGTATCTGTTTGTTTTTGAGATACAATTCACATGCCATACAATTTATCCTTTAAAGCGCATGATTTAGTGGCTTTTAGTCTATTCGTAAACTTGTACAACCATCACCACAATCTAATTCCAAGAAATTTTTATAACCCCAAAAAGAAAATCTATACCCATGCACAGTCAATTCCTGGTTCCCATTACTCCCAGGTCTGCCAGCCACTAGTTTACTTCCTATCTATATGAATTCTCCTTTTTTGAACATTTCATATGAATGAAATCATATAATATCTGAAATTTTGTGTCTGACTTCTTTCACCTAGCATAATGTTTTCAAGGGTCATCCATGTTATAGCATATATCAGTACTTTATTCATTTTTTTTGTGACTGAACAATACCCCATTGTATAGATACAGCATGTTTTGTTTACCTACTCACTAGTTGATTCATATTCACAGTTTCTACTTGTTAACTGTTATGAATAATGCTGTTATGAACATTCATATACAGGTTTTTTTTGTAGACATATATTTTCAATTCTTTTGGGTGCCTACCTAGGATTGAGTCATATGGTAGCTCTATGTTTAACCTTTTCAGGAACTGCCAAGCTGTTTTCCAAAGTGGCTACACCATTTTACAATTCCACTAGCAATATCTGCGGGTTCTGATTTTTCCACATGCTTGTTATTGTCTATCTTTTTAATTATGGTTACTTTAGTGGTATAAAGTGGTATCTCATGATTTTGACTTGCATTTCCCTAATGATCAATGATGTTGAACAGCCTTTCATGTGCGTATTGGCCATTTGTGTATCTCCTTTGAAGAAATGTCTGTTCAACTCCTTTGCTCATTTTTCAAATTAGGTTGGTTTTTTTTTTGTTGTTGTTGAGTTGTAAGAGTTCTTCATGTATTCTGAGTACTAGATCCTTAATTTACAGAGTTCTGAAAAAGCTACTTCTGACCATTTTTTCCAGCTCTCATTAATTCTATGGAGGAGGAAATTTTCTGGAGTTTTTGCTCTTCCATTTTCATTAACATCATTTATTGCTTATTAATTTAATATTTGTTGAGCATGATGAACATCTTTTGTACTTCATGTTACAAAATGATCAAGATTTATGTCGTCAGCTAGCCCATGGAGTATTAGGAGGAGAAAGATTTTAAATAATTTAGTTGCAATTGTATGCCGTGAGCTCTATGTCAGGATGACATGCAGTGCACACAAAAGAGGGAGCTGAAGATTCTACCTGGGTTGGTGGTTGGGGATAAAGAATTGGAAGTTTTCTTAGAGAAGGATACTACTCAGGGTATATACGATGGTGTGGCATCTCTAGAAAGGAATTAAAGAACTCAGAATTTGCTGGTATGTATGTCTTTAGTACTGTACGAGAGAGGTACCCTGTCCAGCAAACAAAGGTTTTTTCAAACCTGCTTAGCAGGTATGTTCTTTTGGCGGAGGTAGCTGCATCACAGCTTACAGACAACATCCTTTAAAATTTATGTATATATAGTTATCTAGAGCAATAACAAAAATATATGCATATCTATATCTGTATATCTAATGCAATAGCTCTATATCTAAAATAAGAAAAATGCTATAACTTAAAGAACGAGAATAGATCATTTATAATGGAAGATAAAACAAATTTTTAGTAAGTCCTCGAAGAGATTTAGTCTTACTATATTGAATACATTTTGGGGCCTCCTTTCTCTGACTTACCACGTTGTAATGCGGGGAGGAGAATTTGCACTAAGGGGGGTGGTGAAGCCTGAAGAAGCAGGGGCTCCACTTCTCCAGGACTCTGCGAGTCTGTGTTCCCTGCTTGCATCTGGTACAATTTTGAATCCAGCACAGACATGTCCTTGCAAAAGTTCTGGAAAAAAGGTCAACTATCATTTTAAAAAAATAATTCTAGGTGTCTGTCAGTCTTATTGTCAATGATGCAGAGTTATTTTCCTCCAGAGCACCTCAGGGGCCCACACTGCAAATCACGTGTGAGTCACATGAGGAGGTCACTGGCAGGCAGATCGCCTATTACAAAGAGACTTACACATTCACAGAGTAAGGCAGAGCCATGGTAGAAAATTAAATGACATTCACATGCCTATCTTTAACTACTGGATAATTCACGGAGGAAGATATTTATCCTTGTACTGAATTTGTTTATTCAATTTGTTCGTCTACATAAAACATGTTTATTGAGTGACTCCTACCATGTACTCCTCTAGGATACGATGCTTAACAAAATAAACAATGAATGTGCATTCTTTTGCATGCACTTTTAAAAGGCAAACTAGACAAGGAATTACATGTACATTTATTGGAGCTAAGGGACAATCGATCAACGACTAAACACATATATGGGGGGATGATAAAGCACCTCTGAGCGGGTAACAGGTCAATTTATTCATTTATTCTTTCATTCACTCATTCACATTTACCTCAATGTATAAGATCTTGTAAGAGAAGTTCAGAAATGGAATCATTTTTCTAGCTAGGGGAGGTTAGGGAAGGTCTGGAAGAGGAGATGACATCTGAGCTGAACCTTGAAGAATGGGTAATGTGTGTGCACACATGGAGGATAAGCTCCAATTGGAGGAGATGTGGAAGGGGTATGAGAGCTTGCAGGTACACCAGCCATGTGAGACCTGTGAGATGTGCTGTTGGCCCAAAGCAGAAAACCAGGAGATGGAGAAGACAGCGATAAGGCTAGAAAGACACCAGGGAAAGAATTACCTCTGTATGTAGATTTAAATCATATTATTTTATCAATATTTAAACTTGAGTAACTGTGAAATCTTACCTCTATCCTTACAACAAGTTTCTCCTTTAATTCATGAGCTTCATTACAAGCATCTGCCTGAAAAGACATCCACAATTTGGGGTAAAATAAAAATTATGTTTTTCTAGTTTGTACAAGAAAACCTCACTCATTTTGATACCACTTATTTGTAAAGTGGCTTTAATTAAACTTCCTTTTTCTGAGTAAAATCCTTCCTCTTAGAGCATGTTCATAGAGTAATCATAATAAATTGTAGGAGGAATAACCAAAAGATTAATAAAATTATTTTTAATGCTTTAAAAGTATAAATTTACATAAATGCTGCTTATTATATCATCTTTTTCTCTATTCATTACTCTTCTCTTACTCCTTAAAAAATATCCATCAGGATACTAGTTGGAAAAGCAGTCTGTTTCTGAGGAAAAAAATTATATACCTTTTAAACATTGTAAAATGTATAATATATAAATATAAGTCCACATTATGTTAGTTTGAATATTCGGGCCTTATGGTTTAGCAAGGGGGCTGTCCATAAAAAGGTTTGTTTTTTCTTTCCTTCCCATGTCTCCTATAGGTTGTCAGATAGAAATAACAGATGGTTTTTGGTTGGTTTCTATCAGTAAGATCAAGAGACAGGCTGAAAGCAAACCACCTCTTTCTGAGACTTGAATGCTAATTGCCATATGTCAGCAGTAGAACGTTTTAAAGGCTTTTAATTGATCATCCCATAATAGACTTGCATCTTGACTTGAAAAGTAGAGCTATAGCAGGAAGGAAAGTGTTCAGGGATTCAAGAAAAAGGGGTTCTAGAGGTGCCATGTCTAGAAATTGATTTTTAAATAAGTACTTGCCAAAGCAAGCAAAGATGTGGATTTCTGAGGCATAATTTATAATAGCTAACATTGATTAAAAAGCTCCAAATATCCAACAAAATAAATTTGATACATCTAAAAATCAGTTCCCCCATTATATGAACAGTGAAAAGGTAAAATGACATCTAGTTGCATAGAAAGTTGTTGAAGAAAAAATGCTAAGAGAAAAAAAGCAAGTTGCAGAACATGTGGTAACAAAATTCCATAAAAATAAAAGTAATATATAAATATATGTATAGAAAGATTTTTAAAATATACTAAAATGTTCACAGTGTTTATTATCAAGTTAGTGGGATAATTTTTTATTTTTTAATATGAAAACATTCTATAATGTTTTAATTATTAAAATAAGCATGTGTTCCTTTTGTTAGAAGAAAATATATACATGTACTTATATATTTAAAAATATGCACTAAATATTTTTATATATGTAAATGTATATTAAATATATAAATATATAACACCATATACACATATTTATTTATATTTTAAATGGGAGAGCAAGATCAAGACTGGCTCTTTTCATCTAGAAATATGGGCAAGTCACCTCTTGTTTCTGAGTTATGCTTTTCTCTTTTGAAAATGAAGGTACAGATTAAATGACAGTGAGTCATCGAGTTTTAAATTGCATTTACTAAAATTCTCTAAATTTAAGATTTCTTTGAAGAACTGTTCTTTTTTTAAATATAAAGCCATTTTATCATTACCTGGACAAATTTGTTATCCATTTCTCCTAATTGCTTTTTAATTTCCATGATCTTCTCCTTTAAAACAAAGGATATAAAGCAAAAGTTGTAAAGAATGATGTGTGAAATTGAAGCAAAACAAATAATGATATTTAATAGAAAGCTCATTCATGATCAAAAGTTTGAGATTTAATAGAAACTATCTTTTCCATACTGATGTGGCTGTTGATCTTCAAAGCCAATATCAAATCAAATCAATATGTTATTGGTCACATCCTATGTAAGTGGCCATTGAGCTAGGTATTGTGCTGATTGGATACGAGTATTAGAGTATTTACTTTCAAACAACTGTAGAGAATGCACAGTCTATACTCTTTTTAACAAGTTCATTCATCACTAAACCCTGAATTGTGTGACTTGATTACTCAGAAAAGAGCTCTAATATGAAAATCTATTTTATTCAGTGCCCTAGTTTATTTATACAGAAAATATCTTTACACAGTACTTATCAAAGATAACAGAGATGGGAGTCAGTCTATAATGAAAGCCTAGATGTGGATATGGAGATTTCAGAAAGCTTTCTGGACTTGTGGGGAGGGGATCTGTTATCAGGCAACACCCAAAGCCACCTCGAATTTCTTTCTTCAGCTTAAAGGTCTTTTAAATTTGTTTCTGGTGTGTATGTTTAAATATTTTTACCAACTCTCCCTCCTCCCCTTTCTTGGCTTTCTAAATCATGCCATTTCTTCATGAGATGTAAACGAGCTAATACATGTGACATTTTTAAACTTTGTTAAGTTATTTCTCCTTTAATTTTTCCACGCTATGTTTGCCATTCCTCTAACGGATTTTCGGCAGAGTGAATCTACAGTCATTCCTACTTGACTTTGTATCTGTAACAGTTATATTTAAAGTTTCTTATTCATTATATTACTACATTTGTTTTTACACAGGCCTTCCCATCAGCCTTAGACATTCCGAGGACAGAACTTGTGATAATTCTTTAAAGTTGTATTTATTGAGGTTATCATTTACATTCAGGAAAACTCACCTTTAAAAATGCATGGTTCTATGAATTTTGACAAGTGCATTGTGTCATGTAATCACAACCAAAACAAGGTATGGAATATATCTAACATACCCAAAATGTCCTTGTGCCATTTTGTCAATCCTCTCCTCCCTTTCCCCACTCCATTCTAGCAATCACTGATCTATTTTCTTTTCCTATAGTTTTGCCTTTTTCAGAATGTTACAGAAATGAAATTACGAAGTCGGTAATCTTGTGGGTTGGGCTTCTTTCATTAAGCATAAAGCATCAGAGATTCATTGATGTCGTTAGATGATTAAGAATTCCATTGCTTTTTACCACTGAGTAGTATTTCATCATATAGATGTACCACAGTTTATCCGCACAACAGATGGGCTGTTTTTAGTTTTTTAAATTCACTCCTGTTTTTTTAAGTGCATATACTACTGCATATCTCCATACATATTTGTGATATCTTCCCCTTTCATATTATCTTATGTCCTTGTTGGTTTGTTTTTTTTTAATCTTTTATTTATCTTTGTGCTCTTCTTTCTCTTCATTCTTTTGATATTTATCCCTCCCTATCCATACCTCTTGCTGAAATCCACATTCCTATAATATGGCTGTGTTTTGGAGGAAAATTTCTAAGGTAGAATATATCTTGAACTTTGTCCTCCTCCCTCTGTGCATAGTTTGTTCTTTCCAGAGTCTAAGGATAGTGAAAATAACTCTTGACTTCTCAACCACACAAAAATCAGGTTGCCACTTGAAAACATTGCACTAAATTGTGGTTAAAAGTTCATTTTTTCCTTGGTGATAAATCTGTACTGATCTGTAGATGACTTTTTTAATATGTAAGGGGTTTAAATAAACATTACCTTCCTACAATAAGAGACATTTCTCCTTTACTTCTCCCAAAACCACCTAAACTCTTTGGCTTAAGCTAAGGCAGAGGCTGCCAGTTTCAATAAAGAGGTAGATAGATACAGATTTTTCTTTTTTGAGAGACTTTTCTTCAAAGACCTGAAATTTTGTAGAGCAGAAAAACTCTCAAGTCTAATTCTTATTCAAATCTGATCACTATCTTTTCAAAATTCCAAAAAGGAAAAATTAAACTTTTCTCAGAAAAGAGTCTCTAAGAAGTGCAAGGAAACAAAACAACAGGAAAACTTTGGAGACAGTGAAAAACAACATAAGAACTCTTTATAAATAAATCAAAGACTAACACTAATATATCTCTTCCATTCTAAGGCTGCACGTCTTCACAAATATTTATTTCCCATCTATGTTCTCTGTAATGTTTGGTGCTGGGATACAAAGGTTAAAAAGAGAAGTTTTCCCTTAAGGTACTTATCATCACCTTAAGATGGCATCAAGAAATAAACTTATTAAATTTGTCTGCCTGAGCTTCTAGACAGAATAGAAAAATCTAAAGTTTTTGTGTCATCAGAGAATAGAAGTGATGGTACACGGTGAAAGGTGTTGAGAACTAACCACAAGAGAGCATTCCTCCTGTGACAGAAGATGAGTTTTCATTCTTGTTATGACCTGTTAAACAATACAAGGTGTGGGAAGAGGTGGCAGAGTCCCTACAACCTCCCAGATTGTCCTCTCCAAGCCTCCAGCTTACCTCGATGTTTGTTCCCTGAGCAGGGTCAAAGTCCTGGTGTGACTCCAGCTTTTCAATTTGGCTTCCAAGGATACCACCTCATTTAATAAGCTGCAAACAGACCAAGAGAGGGCTAAGTCCTTAGATTAAGAAAAATCACTCAGTGGACAATCTTTTTTGATATTTTTTAGAAAGATCATTTTTAATCTTTCAAAAATGAAATTCTATTCCTATGTAAGAGAACTCTTGGGCAGTGGTTGTGTTGGAATGAGAAGACATAAATGCAACTCAAAAAAGTAAAACAAACTCTAAATAAGGATATTCATCACTATTAGCCACTAGAGATTTGCAAATTAAAATTGCAGTGAGATAACACTGTACATTATTAGATGTCTAAAATAGTGATATACCAAATGCTAGTGAGGATGAGGATGCGGAGAAATTGGATCAGTCATACATTGGTGATGAGAAGGTAAAAAGGTACAGCCACTCTGGAAAATAGTCTGGCAGTTTCTGTCAAAACTAAAAACAGTCTTACCACATGACCCGGTGATTTCACTCTTGGGCAATTGAGAAATGAAGACTTATTTTCACACAAGAAGTTGTACATGATTATTCAAAGTAGCTTTTTTTTTTCACAGTAGCCCCAAACTGGAAATTATATAATTGTCCTTTGATGGGTAAATGGTTGACCAAACTGTATACAAATATATATGTATACCATGAACTACTACTCAGCGATGAAAAAGGATATTGATACGTGCAACAACTTGAATGAAGCTCAAGGAAATTATGCCGAGTGAAAAAGCCAATCTCAAAAGAATATATACCGAATGCTTGATTCATGTCATATTCATGAAATGACATAATTATTGACATGTGGAGCAGATTTGTTGTTGCCAAGGGTTAGGGATGGGTGGGAGAGAATGGGTATGGCTATAAAGGGGTAACAAAAAGGAGTTAAAAATCTCACCACAGTGAAATCTCCAGGCACTATGACTTCACTGGTGAATTCAACCAAACATTTAAGGAAGAAATTATGACAATTCTATACAAACTCATCCAGAAAATAAAACAAGTAGGAAAGCATCTCAAATTTTTCTATGAAGTAAGTATTATTATGATACTAACACTAGACATTACACATAAAAAACTGTGACCAATATCTTTCATTAACAAACATGTAAAAATTCCGTTGTAGTAAAGTGAATCCTATAACATATAAAAATGATAAGATAATATAAGCAAGTAGGGTTTATTCTGGGAACTTAAGGCTGGTTCAGCATTAAAAAATCAGTCATTATAATTTGCCATATTGAGACTGTAATAAACAGTGAAAGCTATTTTTAAAAATTTGGTATCATTCTGATTTTAAAAATATCTCAGTAAAGTAGGAATATAAGAAAATTTCTCAATCCAAAGAATGGCATAAAAAAAAAAAACAACCCAGCTAGCATCACATTTAATGCTTTCCCTGTCAGATTGAGAACATGGTAAGCATGTCCTCTGTCTGCTGTCACCCTATGTATTCAACATTGTATTAGATATTCTGGCCAATACAATTAGGCAACAAAAAGAAGTAAAAGGCATACAGATTGGAAAGGAAGATATAACCAGTCTCTACCTGCAGATGACATGGTTATCCATGTGAAAAATACCAAATAACCTGTAAAAACTACTGGAGCTAATAAATGAGTTTAATAAGGTCACAAAACACAAGTCGATATATAAAAATCAATTGTATTTCTATATAGAAATTGAAAAATTGTAAGTATAACTTATAGTAGTATTGAAAACATGAAATACATAGGCACAAATCTAACAAAATGTAATATACATATACTAAACACTATACAAAACTGATGGCAGGAATCAAAGAAGACTTAAATAAATAGGTATACTGTATTCATTAACTGTGCTCAATGTTGCTAAAATGCTCATTCTTCCCAAATTTATAATCATAGAATTGACAACCTGATTCTAAAATATAGCAAAAATCAAAAAGAATAGCCAAAACTTATATATGAATGTTTATAGTGTCTTTATTCATAATTGCCAAAAAACCTAAATATGCTTCAATTAGTGAATGGATAAACTGTAGTATATTTATATAATAGAATACTATTCAGCAATAAAAAGAAACAAACTACTGATCATGGAACAACATGGGTGAATCTCAGATGCATTAGGCTAAGTGAAAGAAGATAGATTCAAAAGGTTATCTACTGCATGATTTTATTAATGTGACCACTGGAAAAGGCAAAAGTATAGTGCTAGAATCAATGGTTACCGGCAGCTTAGCCAGGGAGAGTGGTTAACTATAAAAGGGTATACGAGATTTGGGGAGTGATAAAAATGTTCTATATCTTCACTGTGGTGGCTATACAACTGTGTGCAGAAACCTTACAATAAAAATACATTACTATATGTAACAAATGTAGGTGAGGGCACGGAGAAAAAGGAAGCCTCGTACACTGTCAGCAGGATTGCAAATTGGTATAGCCGCTATGGAAAACAGTATGGAGGTTCCTCAAAATACTAAGGATTGATCTACCATATGATACAGCAATCCCTCTTCTGGGTATTTACCCCAAACACTTGAAAACACATATCTGAAAGATATTCGCACACAAGATGTTCATAACAACATTATTCACATTGGCCAGGACATGGAAGCAACTGGAGTGTCCTATGATAGATGATTGGCTAAAGTGTCCTATGATAGATGATAGCTGTGGTACATATATACAATGAAATATTACTCAGCCATAAGAAGAGATGAAATATTGCATTTGCAACAACACGGATGGACCTTGAGATAATCATGCTAAGTGAAATAAGCCAGACAGAAAAAGTTGAAAATCACATGATGTCACTTATATGTGGGATACAAACCTAAAAGCAACAAATGAACAGGACAAACAAACAGAGACTCATGGACATGGACTATAGACTAGTGGTTACCAGAGGGTAGGGGTGGGGGATTAGGGGAAGGTAGATGGTTAAAGGAGGTCAAATATAGGGGATGGGGAAGGGCGAAGTGAGTAAAGGGGTTCAAATATAAAGTAGTTGAAGGAAACTGGACTTTGGGCGGTAAACACACAAAAAATATACAGATGTCAAATTATAATGTACCCCTGAAAATTATATAATTGTATTAACCAATGTTACCCCAATAAGCTTAATTTAAAACTAAATAAAGAAATAATTAAAAAGTTTAAAAAAACATTACTATATGTAAATTATGTCTTAATTTTAAAAATGGCAAATAAATTTAATATATGGGATTTGAATGAAAACAGACTCTTTTTAAAAAACAAATATTAGTGCTTTGGATGAAAAAAGGAGCCATTTTGAATAGGATGGCCAGAAGAAGGCTGTCGTTTAACCGAAAGGTATGAAATTGTTTAACTGAATGTGAAGGAGATGTTTAACTAAAAGGTGAGAAAATGTCTAGAAGAAGGGTAGCCCTGAGTTTGGGAGGGTCGGATGGTTCAGAAGGCCAGGGGAAATTGTTTCTGAGAATAGCTTGCATTTATTATTTATTGTATACTGGACACTGTATTCATATTTTTACCTACAGTATTTTATTTTAACCCCACAAGAAAGCAATGAGGTGGCTGACGTTGTGCCTTTTTTTATAGAAAATGAAAGTCAAGGCTTAAAAAAGTTCATAAACTTATCCAAGAAATGTCAATGTCAGGATTCAAATTTGGGTCCCTCTGACTCGAAAGCCCATTCTTGTAATACCAGTGACTAGATAAATAGCAATTAATTTGATCTTTTCTGTTTTATAACTTTCCACTTAAATTCAGATATGCATTAAACAAACATACTTTAATATTTTTTTCATGTTGTGCCAGTTGGATCCCTTTAAACAACACTGAGTAAAACTCAAAGATCATTGGGGAGCTTAACCCAGAGTTTCCTAAATTTATGAAGCTATGAAAATTTTCATTATTTTCTGAGCAACCTCAACATCCTACAATTACCTCTTCACTGTGGTTTCTGTTAGGTTTATTTTTTGTATAATATTGTTAATTTTCTCCATCCAGCCCACGTGATCAGCTCCGAGTTCTTTCACTTGTAGACCCATCTGTGTATTCCAGTGGTTTAGCTGGAAGAACATGTTCTCCTGACTCCTGCAGAAATATATTATGATCAGTTTTTACGTATAAAATTGGGAATGCCACACATGGCCCTAAACCCTCTTTCTTTGAATGGCAAGCTGGTCTTTTTATTCATGTTCTTTCATCAAAATAGGCCAGATAGGTAGTTAGGCCTCAGAAAGAAGTTTGGGATTTATTTGATATCCATTTTAACAGATCTTTATAAGGCTGGAGGAAAAAAGCATATTTTACATTTAGTAAATACATATGTATTTTTTTAGATTTCTCTATATAGGGTGAATGATAAGTATCGATTTCAGGACAGTGGTTGCATCTTAGAGGGGAAGGAGAAGTGTGAAAAGGAAAAGGTCTACAGGCACTTAACAATATCTTTTTAATGATAACTATAATACTTTATCTATCTAGAAAATTATCTGAGAGTGACAAGATATGTATTAATTCCAGGCTTCAAAGCAAAGTTTTCAAAGAGCACCCCATGGCTCTGTCCTTATTCTGCATTCTTGCTGTAACGTAGTTACTTGTGCAATGAGTACTTCATGGTTCCATTCATGTATGGATTTTAAATCTTTCAGGCTTACTCTCAGTCCTCTGTAAAGTTTTATTTCCCCCTCCACATGTATCAAGGCTTACAGTTCAGGGATGTTCTTCTCTGAAAACTGCAAAGAGGTGGACACTTGAGGATCCTCATGTTGAACTGTTTCTTCCTCACCCTGTTCACTCTGCAGGTCCTGGTTATGCTCAGCCTCCAGCTCCAACATATTCTGATAAAGATGAAAGAAGCGAAACAGAACAAAAGGGTTATCACAAGTGGTGGGGGTCCTTCTGGCCTACCCTTGCCCTCTTCTATGGAGGCAAGCACATAGTCCTCTCTGAAGCCTTCGAATGCATTTGTAAGATAAGCGGACATGGCTTCCTGCTCCATTGACAGAAGAAGGCTGGGGCAGGGATATGTAGAACATTCATGTCCACAGACAGAGCTCTTTGAAGTGTTGATGAGTATTAAAACTCCATTCGTCCATGACTCCAGCACTCCACCCAAATAAGATGACCAGTCTCTTCAAAAAAGTCAGTGTCAAAGAAAAGAAAGAGGGAGTGAGAGTATTCTGTATTAAGAGAGTCTAGAGAAATAAAATAACCAAATGCATTTCATACATCTTGTTTGGATGCTGGTTTTTAAAAAATATAGCTACAAAAGACATTTGTGGGACAATCAAGAGAATTACAATATTTTGAGAATTGAGAATATTAGGTTATATTATTAAACTATTGCTAATTTCCCTAACGCAATAATGGTATTTTGGTTATTTAGAAGAATGTCTTTATTTTTAGAGACTGTCTGAAATAAACAGGGATGAAGTATTTGTTGTCTTTGACCTACTTTTAAGAGGTTCAGAAAATTCCATTTACATATATAAAGATAAAACAAATGTGACAAATGACAACGATTTTAAAATATAAGTGTGAGAATGTGAATAATCATCATATAATTCTTTTAAGTTTTCTTTTTATTTAAATTTTTTCTTAATAAAGAGTTCTGGGGGAAATCCTACTCTCGGTTTGACCCACACAATTTCTTTCTTTCTTTATCCTTTGCCTTGTCATAGAGAAACATTCAAGGCATTTTCTGGCATTTCAAGTCTGTGCATGCACACAATTGACAAGGATTTATCTTCAAACGTTTCTCTTCTTTAATAACTACACTGTGAAATATTTACTCTGTCCTTTGAAAAAGTTCAGTCTGAAATTCTTATGTTTCAACAAAACTATTTTTAAACTGGAAGGAGAAAAAGTTGGATGGGGGAGAACAAATCAATCTTTTATTAAAATGTCTGTATAAATTCTGGCCCAGTCAATACGAATGACTAACGTTCACGTAACACCTTATAAAGTTCTTTCATATGCATTCCTTCTGTTACTTCTCATGATAGTCTTGAGGACAAAGGTGATTATTGAAATCCCCTTGGCCATTCGCATTTCGTGATCTTCCCAGGGTTGTATGGCATAGTGGTCACCTCAAAAAGATATGTCCATATCTTAATATTAAGACCCTGCAGATGTGATCTTATTTGGAAAAAGAGTCTTTGCGGATATAATTAATTTAAGGATGTTAAGATGAGATTATCTTGGAAATTCTGAGTGGGCCATAAATTTAATGACAAGTGTCCCAATGGCAGACAGAAAAGAAAATGCAAACACAGAGGTCATGTGAAAACATAGGCAGCCACAAGCCAAGGAATGCCTGGAGCCACCGAAAGCTAGAAGAGGCAAGAAAGGATTTTCCCTGAGAGCCTTCAGAGGGAGCGTAACTGCTGAGCACTCCGTTTCAGAATTCTGGCCTCCAGAACAATGGCAGAATATGTTTCTGTTGTTTTAAGTCACCAACTTGTGTTAATTTGTTACAGCAACTACAAGGAACCAATCAATACACATGGCTGGTAAGAGTATGGACTAGAACTTGAACTAGTTTTTCTGATTCTGAGGCCATGACTTTTTTCACTATATCCAGGATTCAGATTAAGAAATATCTAGTCCATACCACTATCACTTTCACAACTCATCGGCACCTCATCAGTGGTGTAGGGATAATTATCACATATATAGATGAGAAGCTAAAGTTAGATGTTCCAAGTATTATATGATTCCTCTGTATCATAACTACCTCTTTGTGAAAAAAAAAGCATTCACAGTTTCAACTTCTTCCCACAAATTTTTTGCTAAAAATTCAAAAGCGACAGAAACACTGTGGTGTAGAGAAAGAATGCTACATTGGGAATCGGAGAACCTGAATTCTAAGCCTTGTTCTACTGCTATGGATGTTGAACCAACTAACTACTCTAACATTCAGTTTCCTGTTCTGGAATAAGAAAATTGGACCAGATCGCCTCTGAGGTTCTATGTCCAGTTTTCTATGATGACATTTCTTATCTTCATCAACCAATTCACTATCATGGTTAACATACCACAAAAGAGTCAAAAAGCACAATAGAAATAAGTGATTTTTTTTAAATCTGTAGGATTGAGCACATAGTTATGTGTGTATGTTTTTAATAACAAACTGAACATGTGCTTGCATGAAATACACAGCCTGAGGACATTACTTTCCATTTATGTGCAGCTCTTTGAAGAGCTTATATTTCTTTTTTGGATGTTTCATAGGCACCTCAGATTCACCAAGCAAAAAACTGAATTCATCATATTTCCCCTCTACTTTGTCCAGGTCACCATCTTGCATAATCGTCTCCTTATCTATCAGATGCCTCTGCCAGAACCTGGAATTGGTTCTTGAGTTTTCACGGGAGAACACTTTTCTCTCTTCATTACCCACGTCATATCCACTTGGTATCCAAGCCCAAGAATACCTATCTTTTAAATCTATGTCTTTTCCCTCTGATCTTCGTGGCATCCCTGCTGCCAGTCCCATCAATTCTTGAATCCTATCAGCATCCGGCTTCCAGTCTGCATCCGGCTCTATCTCCACTTCCTTAGTCCTGCCTACCTGCTTGCCCTCCATGCCTTTCTTTGACCCTTCCTCCCTCAGAACAGTTTCTCTCTGGCCCCTTTGTCTTTGCCTGTGCTGTCCCATCTTTCTAAAAAGTTTTGCTCCCATTCGGTTTATCCTTCAAAACTCAGTTGTCATATTCCAGTCATCTATCTCCCTGTGTAGCCCGCCGTGACTGTGTAGCACATCTGCTACTTCAAGCATGAATTTACCGTACATAGCCATTTCCATGTCTGAGTCCGTCCAAGTGTGAGAGCTCACTGAAGTGAAAGGATTTGATATAGATGTATCCCCAGCACTTGACAGTGCCTAGCACATAGTTGATGCAAAATAATGGTATTAGAATAAATAGACTCAGCAGTAAGCAAATACATTCTGCTTGTGAGAGATGCAAACAAAAGCAGAAAATAGAAAAGCTGTTCACTCACTGACACCTGAATCAACACTGTATTGAGCAGTGCCAAGGGTCGAAAATGTGGAACCAGAGCAAAATATTCATTTCTAAATATTTGGGGGGAGGCTTGGGTATTAGATATGGCATTTTGGCAGTTTGTCAAAGTTATTTTGTTAATTAAACCAAGATTAAAATTTTTAACTTCTATTAACTTTCTCCTTTTCTGAATTTGTCCTTTAATCTATATATCTTCCCTTATAAAAAGACAAATATAAGATTCTGAAAAGTAGAGACCTTCTGATTGCTTCCAGAGAATAGAAAAAATGTTTCTTCCTTAAGAAGTCACATATTTGTCATTTATCAGCAGAGAGCCTAATTTATTAATACTCATGTTTAGTTATATAACTGCATGTCTATTATTTTATGTAATTACAGAATTTTCCATGTAAATAAATTAATATAAAGAAATACAATCATAAAGATTTTAAACTTTTGTAAACCCTTGTGCCCTGACTTGAAGTTTGTAAGAAATAATCTAAATGCCTGTGCCTGAGAGTACAGGCTTGAAACTCTTATGAATGAATATTTTATTCTCTAATTAGACTTATTCTGTCCGAAGCAACAAGTGATGGTCACAGTTTTGCTGACTGACAGGATTCATCAGCAGGGACACTGATGGTGAATGCAAGGAAGGTTCGCCGTGGCGGGGTGGGTCCCACTGATAGCAGCATTTTCCTGGAGTCCAGGGAACAGAGCCATTCACAAAGAATCAGATGATACTATGTGTAAACTAATACCTTTGATTCACGTGTTCCCTGAAACATAGCCCCCCCCCACACACACACATGTCAATTCTCTATTTTTCTTTTCCCATTCTCAGAATTCTGTAAACTTAATCCTAGGACTCCCCTTCTAATTCAGTTTCTGTTCTCTTCTTCTTTTTTGTTTCCATGAAAGTACTGCCTGGCTTCTACTCTCTTCACTTTTGCTGTCTATTATTCTATCTCCAGACCTCTGTCTCTTTCTTCATGTCTCTATTTCTTTGAGGTTTGTTGTTGTTGTTTACCTACTGTAAGATTCTTGAAGGTAAAGCCAGCTTAGAATATTCTTTGGGAACTTTCCTTTTGTGGGTTTTCTGAGTAGCCATACCCAATTTCAAAAATAATTCAAAAGAAAGTAGACAGATGGATCAAGCTTCCTTGGCCTGCATATGCCTGAGAGTGAGAAAGTCCCACTCCATCCTTTCTTTATGTTTTTCTGACTGGTTGAAACCACCTTCCTCTGTAGCCAAAAGCCTAGGGAATCTATGGAGAGATTGGCTCATCAATAATAAAAGGGGTCTCAGTCATGCCTTTGCTTTGATCTAAATGGTAGTGAAAGCATAAACTCTTTCCAGGACAAGCTCAGGCTTTGTCTTAATTTCCTTCATTCCACATCAGCTGGGTGACTGAACTTCAAAGACTGAGAGAGGTTCGGACTGAATAAGGAGTAAATAGATCTTTCTGATTCATTCTATCGGAAGACAATCTGTGAGCAGGGGGCAATTTTACATACGGCAATTTGCTCTAAGGTGGAAAATGTCACAAATCTCAAGGACAAAAGTAACATGTGCTGCACAGATTTTTGCATGGAAGGTTACTAAGTCTCTCGTTTTATGACAGCAGTGCTCGGCAGAGGCAATGCCTCTTCTGGTTTCAAGCTGTGAACATCCTGCACCTATTTGTTATAAGGAAACCTTCAGAGATTTCCTTCCTGCTTCGAGATGTGAGAAATGAAGGTCCTTTCTTCCCCCACTGTGACATTTAAGTTTCTCCCTTACCCATTTTTTAGTCTCCATCTCTTGAAGGTAGTCAGTTTGAGGGTTTTCAGAGAAGATGCCTTCCTCATCATCTGATCTGTCCGAGAAGTGGTCCATTTTGTTAAATTCCCTTAGCAAACTGTAAGGCACACAATCAGAACAGATACTGTGATTATGTCTTCGGCCTACCCTAAACGTTTAGGTCTGCCCTAAACATTTCTAGAGGTAGAACACTGGGATCCTTCTGGGACCCAAAAAGCACCCACTATCCTTGCACTAATTTCTTTCTGTGTAAGCGATGTCTAGCACAGTTTATTGCACAAGATAGGAATAGAGAGGCTGGATAAATATCTGTTGACTGAATCAATACATGATTTACCTGTGAGATTCCAAATTCCAAAGCCATTGCAGCTGTGCAGCTCTGTGTGTGTACACATGCACAAATGTGTAAAATAATAAATTTTTTAAAAAGTAGAGTCAAAAAGTGTCATATGGTTCGAAAGACTGTGCAGAAAGGAGTAAGTCTATTATATCATCTTGATCTCAAGCCCCCAGCTGTCCTCCCCCAATGTTTACTAGTTTCTTTATTCTTCCACAGAGATTTTATGTATAAATAAGCATATATGTTTATATAAATACATATGCCTTTTTAAATACAAACAAAAGGATATTATACATACTATTCTGTACCACATATTTCTTTTTTAACAACCTATCTTGGAGTCCATTTCATATTAGTACATACAAAGTTGCCTCATTTTAAAAATGGTTATATGGTTCTATCATGTGTCTCTCTAACAATTTGCTAATCAGTATTTATTAATGGATATGTAGATTGTTTCCAATCAATTGCTACTATAACCAATGCTGCAATGACTCTCCCTACACACCTACATGTCAGTGTGTACATGCACAAGTATATATATTGAATAACCCTAAAAATAGAATTGCTGGGTCAACATATGTGTATTTTAAATTTTGATAGATTTTACGAAATTATGCTCTCAAGAGGTTAAATCCACTTATATTTCCAGAAAAAAATGATAAGAATTCCTCTTTTCCACTCTTTTTCTACAACCATGTATTATTAAAGGTTGTTATCTTTTCCAATCCTGTATGCTTAAATTGATATCTCATTTTAATTTTATTCCTTTTTATGAGTGAGTTTGAGTGTCTTTGCCTATATGTATAAAACTCATTTGTATTTTTTTCCATGATAATTGTGTTGATATCCTTTGCCAATTCCCTATTGGACTATTATTATTTTGCCGGAGTGAATATATGCGTATATAAGTATATACACACAGACACACACACTCACATATACTTCTGAATAATCACAGTATATTTGTAATGGAGGTTTATGACAGTGCTCCCAGTCTGTGGGCACTCTATACCTACTCTGCATAGAAAGAGGTCCTGGAATCTACATACATTTCTATAGAGTGAACAAGTATTGTTTACATTAATAAACACTGTTTGAAGTTTCTAAATGTATATGCTACTGTTATTAGTAAATTATAAATGCATTTTCAAACATCTTTGATATCACAATAGCTTTTTCGATGTATGAGGGGGCCTGGAAAATCTTTTACTTTAAAAGAGTTTTTCCTATTTAAAAAGATTGTTAACCATTGGTTTATATTAGTACCCATTTTTTATCCTGTATTTAAAAATGCATATGTGTACTTACGTGAATTTTTGTACTTCCTCTACTCAAGAAAATATTTCAAATGGTTTATGCCTTTAGCAAGTGGAGGTATTGAAAACACAAAACAATGAAAGTACTTTTGTAAATTTAGACTAGAGTCTTGACCGTTTCTTTTCAACTGATATCAACCTAGTTTGTGACTGTAGCGTCTCACAGGTCCTACCACAATAAACACTCATGAGGTCAAATTAGAAGAATTGTAGAGAATAATGCCATCCTTAATCCTGAACTCGGAAATCTCATTATTTGAGTCCTATTGGCCCAATGAAGTCTCCAGACAGGCCTCCAGAAACTGCTCCTGAGAGCTCAGCCCTGGCTTACTTCTTCATTGCACCTTCGTCCGCATCGATATTTTGAAGAAAGCCGTTGTTTTTCTCAGTGAACTGCTGTTTCTTCCCAACTGCCTTTATCTGCAGAGACATCTTGTCACTTAGCTTCATAGAAGCCATTTCTTCAGCACTGCAGGGACAATGATGACAACAAGGGAGGTTTTGTAGCAGGTTTGGCAACTATATTTCCTATGCTGGTATGCCTATTGTGGGTTAATTTCAGGAAATTTGGCCTTAATCTCTCTTCTTCTAAATAGGCCATTAATTGATCAAATAAGCTCTTTGGCTTTTCTGCTCAAATATGTATGGGAAGGTCTTGTGTGTGGCTGTTCCTACAGACTTCTCTGGTTAACGTGACAGTTGTCTGAGCCTCTAAGTGTGTATTTTGAATCCTTGAATGGAAATACTATAGAGCAATACAAAATAGCCAGGCTAGGGAGATGAGAAACTTCATTTTTATAACTTTTTTCACATCATATATATGCACATTGTAAGAAATAGGAAAGAACAAAGAAGAAAATAAGAATCACTGCTACTGCAGGGATAACCAGAGAAACCTCAGAAATATCCAAACAAAACCACTGTTAATATTTTGCTGTATTTCTTTCCATTTTAAAATTTGATATCTTTTAAATTATTTTCCTATTTTTGGCAATTAGGTGATTTCTAATTTTTCACTATTATAAATTATGTAGTAATGAATATCCTTGTCTAGCAATTTTCAGTGCATCTCTATAATTTACTTAGGATATTTCTCTAGAAGTAGAATTACTGAGAATATAATATACAGATTTTTAAGGACTTAGAAAAATATTTCCAAGAAAAAGTATCCTAAATTACTTTTCTAAAGGTTCAACCAATATGCACCATCACCAGCTGGTGGTGTGAGAATAGGAAACTTTATTCTAGCCTTATAAGCAAGTGTTAGCTGGGAGCAGAGACTTGTTAGAGTACTTAAGTAGTTAGTGGGGAAAAAAGTAAAGATGAAAGGAAATAGGAAAATAAAGGTGAAAGGAAGAGGTGTGTGAGACAGGTTCTAGGAAGCACATATGAAAAGCTATAAGAAAGAATATAAAACATAACTCCTGCTTATTGACAGAAATCAGAAGACTTGTACCCATGCCCAAACGGGAAGAAATCTTCTCCTCTGTTTACTCAAATGAGTGACCAGTAAAATGGCCCAGAACTGGAGAGTAGCTTGGTTCCCAGAACCCTGGGAGTCAGGACCCCAGAGGGACAGAGAAACTGTAGACTGATGGGAAGGGAAGTGAGAGTGGGGATTTTCCTGGAAGGCTGATTTATAGCTTGATATTAGGAACAGGAGAGGAAGGAAAGAGGTAATGGGAACCACAGAAATCTTGGAATCATCTGGGTAACCCAGGGCCTGGTCTATCACTATAGTAGCAAAATTGAGTTTTGTCCTTGACCTGTGCAAGGATCCACAATGGCTGTGATGCAAAGGGGACCCCGGTGAAGGAGAAGCAACAGGAAAAAGCTAAAAACTTTTAATGTGAGATAGCTCCATCCTTCCTAACTTTGAGTGCAACAAAGAAGAATAAACCTTTGATCTCTTTTCAGGAATGAAACTGAGACCTGCCCAGCTGCTATCTGGACAGTTTCATCTGTTTCCTGAAAGTATTACTAAGAAAATTCCAAGCTCTGAAAGACGAATGGCCTGTGAGATCTGCCTGGCTTTGTGTGTCTTTCCTGTCCAAAAATCAGAATATTGTATAAATAATAAGAATTCTTTATTTTAGTAACTCTCTGACATCTCAGTAGCTTCCATTGGGTAATTTGAAAGAACATGTATTTCTCTAAATCCAGGTACCTACACGAAATCTGCCTTCATATATTTTCTCACATTTCAAATAACAATTAGTATCCTGATGATGGCTTATGTTTGTGTGGCTCCAAATATAATAGATTCCAAAGTGCTTTTCATGTATTTCCTTATTCAGTTCCCACAAAAACACAGTGAGGACAATATTGTCCCCGTTAACCAAAGCTCTGGGAGATGGTATGATTTGCTTAGAGTCATATAGCTGGCAAAGTGACAAAGTCCAGGACTCAGAACTTCCATGTCCTCATGGCTACTTGCAAGGGATTTATTTCTCTCCTGCTCCCAAAGATGATCTCGATCAGGACTCTCCAATACAACTTTCTGTGCTGATGGAAATTCTCTGCGCTGCTCAGTGCAGCAAGCACTAACCACATGCGTCTATTCAGCACTTGAGATGCGGTCAATTTTTAATTTAAATAAGTTTAAATTGAAATAGCCACATGTGGCTACTAGCCACCATATTGGACAAGTCAGACTTTTCTAGACCAGGGATCAGTAAACTGGAACCTACAGGCGAAATCCATCCTGCTACCTGTTTCTGTAAATAACATTTTATTTACAGAACATGGCCCCAACCCTTCCTTTACGTATTGTATGTGACTACTTATGCGCTGCAGTGACAGGGTTGAGTAGCTGCAAGAAAGACCAAAATTTGGCATACGAAGCCTAAGATATTTAATACCTTGCCCTTTACAGAAAAATTTGGCCAACTCTTATTCCACATCATCGCCTTCTATGATGCTGGGTGTTTGCTACAATGAGTCAACTGACTATAGTGAATAAGAGCTTGAGTTTTGAAGTCAGGCCAGGGTCATATCACAGCCTCAACACTTAGCACCGGGTGTAACCACAATGTTCTAGGCCTTACTTTCCTCATCTGTAGGATGGGGCTAACATTAGTACTACTAATGTGATTAGAGTTGTGGAGAGTAAACCAAATAATCCTACTTAACAGCGGCAGATAGATGTAAACGCTTGGCAATGTTATCTGTCTATTAAAGTAAAAGTAGTGGAAATGGGAGTTAGCGTGGTTTTTTTTTTTTTGCTTCAAATGTAATGATGATAATAATAAGTTACACATGTACAGCACTTTCCATTTATAAAGCATATTTACTGAGTCATTTCATTTGCCCTTTACATCCACCCTGTGGTCAGGTGACACAGACATATCTTTACCTCATTTTTTAAATGAGAAAACTGAGACTCAAAGATGATCCATAATTTGCCCAAAGTTTTATTTGCAGGATTTAAACCTGCAAATTCTAGCTCCAAGTTTTATAATCATCTTACTATTATACATAAATTTAATGCCCAATCTATTTTAATGAATTGGTTAATAGCCTTCTTGCCTCCAAAATAAGCCATTTTTTGAAGCTAACTTTGAACTAGTTATAAAATGTAGGTCCATACTGTAGACAGCAACATCAGCATCACTTAAGAACTAGCTAAACATGCAGGATCTCAGGTCCTATCCTTGACTCACTGAATCAGCATCTGCATTTTCATCAGATCCCGGGAGGTTCATATCCATATTAAAGGTAAGATGTACTCACACCCTAGAACTTATAAACTAGAATCCCTCTTCTCCCTACACCCTACCCCTTATTTCTATATTCTTGGCCTCTCAGACTATTTGGTACAACTGAAATGAATCCCTCCTCCCCTCCCCTCCCCTCCCCTCCCCCATCAAAACCTTTAAAATTACAAATTTGGAGAAGCATTAATCAAAAGGAACAGATCAACTATTTTTAAAGACAACCAATGAAATCTCTAACTTAAATTTTGTGAGACTTTTTCCAGCCTAGACCACCCAGCCCACCCTCTTCAGTACCTGGTAGCTGAACAATTTGGGAACTTTGAAATCTTAAAAGATGGTTCCACTAATCAGGTTTTGATGTCACCACAGGCTCCTGGCAAGGTTACAACGAGATGATATAGGTGTGAAATAATATATACCTGGTGATATCTTTGCTCATCCCAATTTGGTGATCACAAATACCTCTGACAGTTGAGTTTCTCTGGAAAGTTCTAATGATGCCAGATCTTTCTTTTCCCAGCACCAAAAGCAGAGAGGAGGCGATTTATGAGTGGTATACAACTAGGCAGGTAAGTTTGCAGTTGGACTTGCCCTCTCTGACATTCCACTTGGAATGTGGTGCATACAAACCTTCAACCCCCTCCCACAGGGTTCCAGAGATGCAGTGCTCTCCTGCTTTTCTTTTAACTTACACCTCCAGCCTACCTTCCAGCTTCCTTGATTCTCTTGCCTGCTCTTTGGAAGCGAAATCCTTCTCCCTCCCCAGCCTTCTGTCTATTAGTCTACTAGCCTCTGACATGATGTTCTGGATGCTCTTCCAACCTCAGCTGCTTCCAGTATGCCTGCCCTTTTCATTTCCTTGCCTGAGCAACGCATCTGAAACCTTATACAGTGGAATACATGACTTCTCCCACTCCTTCCCCACTCATCAGGAACAGGAAAAAGCAGTTGATCTTCTTGTACACCAGGGCTGGTCCCACCTTATGGCTCTGTCACTAATTTGCCTGTGAAGTCCACACTTCCTCTTACTACCCTCCACAACTCACTCTCACTTCTTCCAGGATTCAATACCAAGGTCACATTTCCCTCCGTACCTCAACTTCTCCCATCATTCTTGGGGAACTCAACACCAGTGGGAGGGGCCTAACATTCTGACCTTACAGGTTCTAAGCCCCTTAACCCTTAGGCTTCCCTCTTCACCTACCCAAATTATTCAGCAACATGGAGATGAAATACAGAGCAATTTTTATAAGCATGGACTTTAAAATTAGATCAGTGTTTGAAACCCGGTTTTGCCATTTCTTAGCTATTTGATTTGGGGCAAATTTTAATTTCTTTGTCTGAAAAATGGGTTTGATAATAAGTGTCTAACTGGTTTGTGGAGAAGATTAAGGCAATAATGTGAGGAAGGAGTTTAGGTCGAGCTGGATGATTGCTAGTGCTCCTGCTAGAGAGTACGCTCCAGGACAGGGATGTCTGTGTGTTTCATTGACTGCTGTATCCCTAGCACTGGAAGAATGGCTGACACATAGTAGGTGCTGAAAGAATGTTTGTCAAAGAAATGGAATGAATGCATATATAGTAGCCAGGATTTTTAAAGTGACATTTTAGGTTTTGTTGTTACCCTAAGCATTTCCTGAGCTAAAAGCTCAAGCTCAGATGTCTCACCTCTGTCCGCCTGGGTTTTACTATACTCCCTACCTAGTTTGCAACCCAGACTCCGTCACCTTGTAACTTCTTACAGTGCCTGCTGGGCCGACCCTCAGCCTTGGGTTCCTGCCTCATGTCAAGACTATAATCCTACTTTCGGTTGTCTCACATGACCTCATGTTTCTTTAAGAAAAATCACAAGATTCATATGAATGGTTCCACCACAATTTAATAACAACAACAATACTAATAACAGGTAATCCTCATTGAGTGCTTACTGATGTGCCAGGTGCTCTTTTAAGCATTTTACATATATTACCTAGTTTAATTCTTACCACCTTTTGCAAAGGGAGGATCTGGGATCCAAACCCAAACCTGGTTAATCTGGATTGGGGCTGTGCCTTTAAGTCACGCTGGATGGACTCTTCTTCGCAGTATTGGGTTCTCACTGTTTCTCAGCAAAGCTGCATGCATCTCTTGTTGACTCCCAAATGTAAGGGACCCAACAGCTGTTTTCTGTCTTGCTCAGTGCCTTTCGCACTCTATCCCACTCTTGAATGCTGCCAACTCCCTCTAAGAGCAGTGACCTGGCCTCCCACATTGCTGTACTGGTCAAGGCCATCTGATGGAGTCTTTCCCTCATAAAACAGCTCTTCTGCGTAGCCTCTCCTACATTAAGAATATCCCTGTGTTTTCCTCATCCTCTCCCTCTCCTCTTCTAGCTCAGAGAGAGCACTTTTCCACCTCCTGCCTCAGACTTTCATGATTCAGACCTTTGTTCACTCTTTGGGATCATATTCCGTGAGTTATCATTCCTCCTGTGATTTCAAAACTTTTTCTGAGCGACTTTTTTGGCATTCTACTAAGAGCTCACAATTTATTTGAGGAAACAGACATATAAATATATATTTTATCTTCAAGCTCTACCCTTTTGTGGTTGCTTTGCCTCTTCGTGCTCCTATTTACCCTCATGCAGAAAAAAACTCCTTCACGTCGTGTATGTAAGCTACCCTCTTATCTCTCTTCTTCCTTTCAACAAAAATTTCTCAGACCTTCAGAGACCGCAGTTGCCATGCTCAGCATATGGTCTTATCTTAAAGGCTTTAAGCCAGACTTCTTGATTGCAAGGATTTTTTGCTTATTCTTGTATTTTTAGAGCCCTTCATAATAATGTAATTTCTTTGGCGGGGTGAGAAAGAGTACACTTTGTTTCTCACACCTGTTTGACCCCAGAGCTATTTCTGTTCGTGCGGCACTGTGTTTTTCCAAACGGACTACATTTGGGGAACCCCTGTTTTAAGATTATGGAAAATGGAAGTGAAGTTCCAGGCACAGGCAGCTCTCATGAACAGCAGCAACTGTAGTCACGGGGGATCCCCGTTGTTGCATGCTAGATTTTGCAAACTTGATAGCTTTTCTGAAGCACTTCTTTTTGTCTAGTGTCATACTCTCTAGGTGCTCAGAAATAAACTTCTACCCAGGCCTGCTGCAGCTGGGTCTAAACCCCAGCATCTGTCCCACACCAGTGGGAGGATCCGATTGTGGTTCCAGCTTGTCCTGCCTGCCTGTCACCAACTTACCCCCAACCCAGTGAGTCCTGGAAATGTAGCACTTAGGATCAAGAAGGATGTTGGATCCCTGTGGAAACCCTCAGCCCTGACTATGTTAGCAAAGGCCTCACTGAGGGCCCAGACATTTCAGAAATTAAAGCTAGAAAGGAGTAAATAGGTGTTCATTTATATTCTCAAAGGAATTGGAAACTTTAATGAGCATCTTTCCTTGAAGAGATTTGGAATATTTTAATTTACTCTCTAACACTATTGTGAAGCTAGTTGTTGTATAAGCTAAACTGCTTCAACTGTGTCTCTTTAAATTTTGCCAGGAAAGAAGGAAAACTGCAAGTTACTTACTGTCTCTGACCTTCCTTTTTCTTATTAACAAAATTAGGAGACATCTACCTTGCAGGCTTGTTGTGAGTAGGAAGTGGAATAATTGTGTATAAAGCACCTGGTGAAGTCCCTGAAACACAGTAGGCACTTAAAAAGAGAAGTGACTCCCTAGAGGAATAGAGTATGTAAAACCTCAGGTGGTAAAGGCCTAGATCACGAGGATAAGGAGAACATTCTTCATTATGTCTGGGAAGCCCCTGGTTTCTAGCCTTTAAAAAAATGATCAAGTCACTATTTTTTAAGTATATTGAGTTGAAGGAAAGAAAAAGAAAGAGAGAAAGGGAACAAGAGGGAAAGGGAGAAAAACCATGTTGGATTATATTAAGGAAAGACCTTGGAAGCCAAAACTCTCCCTTTAGACCCTAAACAAGAGTGATATCAGATTTGGAACTATAGAAATTGATAGAAAGCACATACAGTGAAATTGAATAAGGACAGTCATGACTACGGCTCCACAGACATTTAGGAATAAAACAACAATGTGAAGTCCCCTTATGTGATGGTAACAGCATCTTCGTTTCTATTATCAAATATTCATCAGCTGCTTATTGAATCTAGGGCACTGTCCTAAGTAAGGCAGAGGATTAAAGAATGTCGAAGACAGTTTTACCTTCAGTTTAGAAAAAGAGAAATAACACAACAGCTAGTATATGTTGAATGGCAATTACTGAGCAGCATATACAGTAAGTGCAATAGGATTACAGAGCAAAGGATTGTTGAAAGGACGACTACATGGGGGAAAGATACTCTTAAAGAGTAGCACACAGTAAGTGTGACTCTAATCAAAGTTGTTCAGATAAATGAAGAAAAGGGAAGAACTTTTTCTAGAGAGTGGGAACTGCCTTAAATGCCACCGTAAGAAATTCGACTTAAATTTGATGAGAAGATAGTTTTTCTAACGAATTTTATTGTATTTTATTCTATTGTAATTTAATTGATGTTTTAAGATTAAACAGGAGAGAATGCAACAGTGAAAGATGCATGTATGCCAATAGTTATTTGTAGCCATATCTATCTATCTATCTATCTATCTATCTATCTATTATATATTTTGCATAGAGATATAATTTGCAGGATGTTCACTCAAAGGTTAAAAGTGGTTATTTTGGAGTGATGGAAGTTTTCTATACAATACAGTTTTCAGAAAGGAAGAAAGGCAGGGAAGCAGACAAGCCTGCTGGCAGTGGGGAGTTAGTGAGGATTCCTGTGTAAGGACATGACACGAACCAAGTCAGGCTATAAGAACACAACAATTTAGGCAAGGTTTTAGGAAAGAATACATGGTTTCTAAGCAGACTGTTAGAAATGGAAGCAGTGGTTTCTGGGCATCAGTGTGGGTTTTCCAAGATGAGCCCTATGAAATGAGACACATTTCATTTCTGTTTGCATGACAGAGATACAATTTTTCTTTTCTGCACACAAAATCTTCTCTCATTTAACAGTTCAATTGACAAAGGATGAGAAAAAATGAAGTCATTGGAAGTAAGTAAGCCCTAAGGAAAAAAATTGTTTTAAGAGTTAGAATACAGGTTTTCTCATCGTCTTCCTCTACTTGAAACATCAGCCATCCAACCTTCTCTGAGATGAGATAACAAGAGGACATTACATGTATTTATAACCAAATGTTCTGGTTTAAATTTTCATTTTTTAGGTTACATGCAGATTTGACTTACGTGTTCTCTCAGGCACTTTCTACAGAAACCAGGAAAGACATTTGGAAAGATACACTGTGCAATAAAAATGCTATGGTGTACCTGGCATTGACTGCAAAGACTTGAGCCATGTATTTCCTGAAATCTTCAGTCACTTAAAGCTGTGATTTCAGGTACTGGATGCTGAGGGCTGCTCAGAAAGCTTCTCAGGATTCTGTCTTCCCGGGATCTACTCCCTCCTTGGCTAGCGAGTTCTTCTGATACTTTGAAATCGCAAAAGACTCTTGGAACTCAAAGAGTGTATCGTTGACGGGCTACATAAGTTGCAGGGCCCAGTGCAGAGTGGAAATGTGGAACTCCTATTCAAAAATTGTTAAGAATTTCAAGACATAGACAGTAGAGCCTTAAATCAAGGTGTGGCTCATGTGACTGCACAGATCTCAGGCCCTTGAAGCTGATTTGTAATTAGAGCAACACTAATTTCAGGTCTTATAAATGTTAGAATTTCCCTTAAAAGTGAAGACAACTAACTTCAATCCTCTTTTAAAAGAATGGTATTAAAAATCATACAATAAGAACAGTTTATCATTATAAGAATTCAAGGACTATAAACTATACAGACCAAAAAGTGAGAAACATTTTACTTGTCTTATAATCTCATTATTCTCTCCAGAAGTATCAATATTTTGATGTATGTTCTTCTCAGACACATATGCTTTTATAAATACATTATTTTACATATTCAAATACTTTTTTCATATAACATTACTATTCTACACTGTATATACTGTCCCACAGCTTGCTTTTCTTTCTCAATATGTCTTAGACCTTCCCATGTTATTTATATATCTTCACTCTTTCTAATCATTATATAGTATTTTGTAATATAGATTATCATAAGTACCCCTATTCCTGAATATTTTGTTTGTTTTCAGTTTGGGGGGAGTATTATTCTTATTTTAAACAACACTACAATAAAAGTCCATGTACGTGCCTCTTTTTGCACATTGAAGAGTATTTTTCTTGGATATGTATCTATACATGGATGTACTGGGTTGAGAGGATCTGAGAAGCAAAAAATCTACCCTACAGATTTTAATGGCAAAGTTGATTTTTTAAAATGATAAGATTGGTAAAAATAAAAATTGTGTTAACTTTTGAAAAACAATTTGGAACTACATAATAAAAGCTCTATGAATGTATTGTATTTTTTGACTCAGGAAAGGTATATCTGGGAATAATCAGAGATCTGTGCAAACTTATCGACGAAGATGTTCATAAATGTTCTATTTGTAATATTGATATATATATATTTCAATGTTCAGAAAATTTTCATCAATAGGACTGTATGTGTTAAAATATTTTGAAAATCCTTTGTTATTGATAAATAGATGCTACTTGAAGCACTCCTCCTGAGTATCCTTACACTGCCTATCTCTTGGGTCTTCCCCTGGAGTTCCTGCTATTCAAACACTAAACTAAGGTTCTTGCCAGGTAGGCTAGGTTCTCCAGAACTGTTTTGGTCTGACTGGCTGGTTGTTCTGCTTTTCAGCCCATGCTTGCTGGCTGTTAAATGCTTTCTATGTATTTTGAGTATAACCCCTGGAAATAATGTGAAAGTTCAACAATAGGAATTGGTTAAAAGAATTTTGATATTAGAAGACCACGCAGCTATTAAAAATGGTGGTCTGGAAGGGGACGTTGATAATGGCAGAGGCTATGCATATAGGGGGTTATGGGGTGTAAGGCAAATCTCGACATCTTCTGTTCAATTTTGTCTGAATGTCAAAACTGCTGTAAAATAGTCTATTCTAAAAGGAAGATGTTCTAAGATATGTGCTATCATGGCAGTATACTTCGAATATATTGCCAAGTGGAGGGGAAAAGGCGATATACAGAACAATATACCCAATATAATCCCATTGAAAATACTATCTATTTGTATTGATTCATAAAGTCTTAAAAAAAACAATAAAAATGTCAACAATGATTATATCTGGATGACAAGATTACACTTAATTTTTGTCATTGGCTCTCTTGCTTATCTACATTTTCCAACTTTTTTTTACAATGAGCCTGATAACTTCCATAATTAGAAAAATATATATAATTTAAAAATAAGCAAAAACTAAAGTTACTTAGCTGGGAAAAGACAATCATTTTTCTTGATTCATGCAACATTTGCCATACTTGCTTGAATACAGTTCCCTGGGGAGTGAGCCAAAGAGTAAGCCAAGAAGGCTGACAGAAGCTCAGCGAAAACATCTGTACAGAGGAAGGCTGGGGGTGGAAGGGAGGAGAGGCCAGGAAATCAGCCAACATCCAGTCTCCTCTCACTTTTTTTTTACCTCCTTTTGTTCAGACAATTCATTTTGATGAGGCCAGGCATTTTTGAAATTCTGCAATGTGGGGAGCGGCCATGGGCAACCTTGCTTTTCTTTCATGTCTAAGCATATGTGACTGTTTTTCAGGGAATACATACAAGAGAATGTTCCATCCTCCAGCTGGGCTTTAATCCAAAGTATAGATTTACAGAGCTGTGTACACAGCCACTGAAATAACACTCATATGCCCCAGTATGGGATGGGGCAGCAGCTTTGATCGCAGCAGGCTCTGGTTAGAATCATCTTGTTAAAATGATAAACCTTTAAGCAATAGACAGCAGACTCAAACCACACTTGAAAGGTTGTCATAGAACATGCTTTTTCATTCGGCCAGCCCCAGGAGAAGGTACTCCCAACAACAGGGATCTCCTATGATGATGATGCTCAACCCAGGATTCCATCTGGTTGAAAACTTGGGGTCTGTTGACAGGTAGGTCCTTGAACATAGAGACGCACGCTTGAAATACTCATGGAAACCCCAGGGAGAGTGGGGTGCAGGCTCTCATACTCTGATGTTGCTGGCATCAAACAGAACTTCAGAAGTCACCTGTTTTCTGCAGGGAACAGATGTGAGCTACTAAAAATTGCTATGATGTAATAGCAGAAATGTGCCTTTTTTATTTCCCCAAGTATCCCCAACCCTACCACTCAATAGAGGTGTGAGTCCTCTATTGAAGTTTCATTCTACATGATTAAGAAATAGGCCTTACAAAATTATAAATATCTCTGAAACAGGTACCGTATTAGCTATGACCTATTAAATGTGGTTGAATTTACTACATCCAGTTCCTGCTAGCTCACATCTGGTTCCTGCAGAGACTGATAGATATCAGGTGACTTTAACAGTGGGGAGAGAAAGGATCCTACTAGCACTTTGCCTCAGGAAAGCAGGTCCAGCAGGATTCTAAAAGAGAAAGCCAAGAACTAGGGCATTTGAGGGAGAGGTGGACGGAGAACCAAGAATATATATAGTCATTCATTATTCACAGATTCCACGTTTGTGACTCGACCTACTCATTAAAATTTACCTGTAAACCCCTTGGCACTTCTGTTGTCATTTGTGGCCTTGCACAGAGCTGTGAAAAATTTGAGTCCCCTGACCACACGTTCCCAGCTGAGGCTAGACAAGGTGAGGCTGTACCTTCTCCTGTTAGCTCTTATACTGTAAACAAGTTTTCTTTGGGGGACTATGCAGTACCATGTTTTGCATTTTTGTGCTTTTTTTTTTTTTGGTGACTCCGCTGTTTGAAAGGGCCCCCAAACACGGTGCTACAGTGCTGTCTGGTGTCCTCTGCACGAGGAGGCTGTGATGTGCCTTACAGAAAAATACCATGTAGCTTCATTTAGACATGGGTTATGATGCTGTTAGCCGGGAGTCCTCTGTTAATGAATCAATAATATATGTTAAATACAGTGTTTTTAAACAGAAACACCCATAAAAGGAGGTTATGAATTGATCAGCTGATGGAAATGTTATGACCAGAGGTTTACAGGAACCTAATCCTGTATTTTCCCTAGGAGACGTGGTTCAGTATTTGCTATTTTAGTGTTCACGGCAACTTCATAAAGCAATGAGAATCAACTGTGAGCTGATTTTCGGAAGAACAAGAAACGGCAAATGGTAAATAACTTATTGTTAGTGATCAAACAAATGGTAATTGTATTTGAATCCTATTATTCACATGATAAAAGATGAATGAGAGCCTCAGCTTGGCAATTTGTAAAGTTTATCAAAACCAAGAATTTCTTAGAATAGATCAATATTTCATAAAGAGTCTAAAAGTTCTCTTTCACTTTCCTGAAGGGATCATGCAGGGGACCAATTCTTTCCCTGTGAGGATAATCTTGTTCCCTGACATGCCCTGTGGTACTCATTGTATGAAGCCAATGATACAAAAAGGTGGTGAAACTTCCTCTTAGAAAAAGTTAGCCCATTTTGCCTTAATATTTGCCTATAATTTTCATAATTTTATTGTTGACAGGCTCAGTTGCCCACAATGTCATTTCTAAATAACTACAGGAACAATCGTTCACCGACAAACATTACTTCTAACATTCCCTTGGTAATTAAGTTTTTCGTTCCAGATCTAGGTGAACGTTTGAAGTGCTGCCCTCTCCGTGAGGACTGCAGGTTACAGTGCTGAGTACGCTAGTTTACAGGTCCTAAAGTGTGGATTCCCGAGAACTCCTGGAGGGGGGAAGCGTGTAAATTAACGTGAATCAACACATGTCCATCACACAATTAATATTGAAGTCAACAGTCCTAGGAGTCCTAGTAGCGTTAGAGTCTAATAAACTTCTCTAGGTAAGAAGCTTCAACTAACTGGTAACACCCACTTAGGATGAGTACACAAGTGGTTTGGTGAAAACCGAGCATCAGAAAAAAAGAGGTCAGGTCAAGTGGTACTTGTCAAACAACCCAGCCCTGTCTGCAGGGGTTGGGGTGGAGAGTGGAGTAGGTGGGTCGATACTGAAGAAATAAGGTGCTTGTCTCATACTCACGGAAGCGACAAGAAGGCCCAAATCAGGAGTAGAGAGAAGATAAACGGCCTTCAAGAGACTATGATTAGGTGACCAGGTGTGACCCTTAGGACAGGACAGGCTGAGGCTGCCAGGGACAATGACCTCCGCAGGCCTCTCTTTTGACTGGCACAGAGGTGAGCGCTGGATGAACACTGTGTCCCCGTGCTAGGTCCACAGAATCATTCCACACTGCATTTGATAAGATTGCCTTAAGAGGCTGTTCTGGTTGGAGTAAGGGCCAAAAGCTAAAACTGCATAAATGGAGAGACTGAGGTGAGAGGGGAAAGGGAGGCAGCAAAGCAGGGAGCCAGCTGCTCTGGTCTGAAAAATCCTGTAGGAGTGGCTTAACTAGAGATCCGAGACCCAGATAACCAGGCATTTAAGCTAAATGGATTTATTCCCTTCTGGCTCTCCAAGGGCAGAGGACTGGGTTTTGAAGAGCCTGTGGTTGTACTGCAGGACAAATAGAAATACTTTGCCAGAGAAATGGAATTATTACGTGCAAGGACAGGAGTGAGACATGTTGGTGTTACTAGTGGATTATGCAATGGATTTGTAACTTTTCCCCACTTCAGGCAACCAGATGAGAACTAATACTGTTCAGTCCTCTGGTGTTATATTTAACTGAATCAAAAGCACAATAGATTTTAAACCAAGTTTCCTCTATGCAGAACACGTTTCCAGAAAGGCAAAGGAGAGAGAGAGACCTTGTTATTCCCGCTGTCAATCTTTTAATCCAAACTCTCAATAAGCAGTTTCCTGTGTATTACCCAGGGTTCTTCAGAAAAACAGATATATATGTATATATCTTGGGTCTTCTCATCCTCCACAATTGCATGAGCGAATTCCTCATAATAAGTCTTGGGATAAGAAGACCCAAGATATCCAGTTTGCAAACTGAAGACCCAGGAAAGCCGGTGGTATGATTCAGTCTAAGCCTAAAGGCCTGAGCCCAGGCAGCCAGTGGTATAAATCCAAGTCCAAGGGTAAGAGAAGTGAGATGAGATGCCCAGCTCAAACAGTGAGGCAGAAAACAGAGGCAAATTTCTCCTTTCTTCACTTTTTATTCTATTCAGGTCCCCCAGATTCGATGATGCCCACTTGTGTTGGGCAGGGCGATCTACTTTATCAAGTCCACCAATTTAAATACTAATCTCACCAGAAACACCTTCATAGACACACCCAAAAATGTTTAATCTGGTCACCTCATGGCCAGTCAGGATGACACATTAAAATTAACCTGTATTTTTTCAGGATGACACATTAAAATTAACCTGTATTTTTTTCACAATTTCAATAACTTACTTGTTGCAGAGAAGTTCTTTGTAATTGAGAAATCTTGTCAACTTGTTTTATTCATGATTTTTTCAGAAGATGCAGCATTTGATGGATTACTTTGAACCTTACACAAATAAAGATAACTAAAGCATAAAATGCTTTTTAAACCAAATGTTGTTTATGCAAAGACCAGAGCAAAGCATTTGGTTTGGCTAGAGGAGTTCAAAGAAACATCTTTAAGACATTTGTGGTTTATTTAGTAACTCAAGCATCATTCTCTGCTCCCTGATCATAGGAGTAGGAGGCAGCATGATCTATAAGTAAACAGTCTTCAGGTTAGCAGTCTAGCACAGCACTTCAGGAGAACATGGCTTCAAGTGAAGTAATAGTTTTCCGACCCATAGAATGGCTGAGATCTGGGGTGGTCTTATAGTCAACATACAGTCAAATCTGCAGTAGACAGAAAGTTCACCCCCAGCCCCCACCTACCCTTTCTCTTCTTTCAAATCCCTTCGGTCTTTTAGAGCCTTTGATTCTGATCTTATAATTTCACCTTCTTTCCTTGTTAGCTCAACAGTTATACGAAGTGTGGGAGCATTAGAATCATGTGTTTGGAGAATGAAGGTGAGGATGTTAGAGCGACCTCAGGGTGAATTATCAAAAAGACTATAAGACATTTCTCAAGGCAAATTAACTTCCCACTAGTATATCTTAAGCAGATTATTCTGCTTAAACATCATTTATTTGCTGGCCTACCTCGAATCACAGTACAAAAAGTTCCCTTATTCATATTTTTTTAGGATATTGGGGGATAGAAACAGGGAAAGAGGATTTTAAAAATCGAATCCCAGTGGTTCTAGAGCCTGGCTGGGACCCCTTGCATAGTCTTTGAAGACCAGTGTCTGAGTTTAGTCATTCTGATACAAAGCAAAGAAAAACATCGATTCCAAGTTAATTCACATTTGTATTGATTTGGTTTTGTTTTTACAGAGCGGGGAGAAAATAGGGGGGAAGGCATTAAGTTCAAGTATGGCCTGGCTTTCTATACCAATAAGTAGTATTCTACTAAACTCAATAAAGTCTGGCTGCTTGAGAGAACCCAGGACGAGAACCACTCACATTTATTGTGCAATGCCCTCTGGGTTTATATCTATTATATCACTAATCCTGACAACAACTTTATAGGGTAGTTGATGTTATTCTCATTTTACCAGTGGGTAACAAGTTCTGAGAGGTAAATGACTTATCCAAGGTCCTATACCTAGTAAGTGGCAAAGCAAGAATTTAAGTCCAGATCTCTTTAAACTGGAAAACTGATGCTTTTTGCTTCCAAAAACATTTATTTAATCAACTGTGTATTGAATATCTGCTATGTGCCAGGTATTGAACTAGGGTGAAAAATGCAAGGATGAATATAGTCCTGCGAGAGATGGTGCACACAGATGCAGTGTGTTAGGTGCCTGTGAAGATTACCGCGGGAGCGCGGAGAAGAGACATCTGGCTGAGTCTTTGAGGCTCAGAAGCCTCAACCCAGAGAAAATATGTCCACAGGAGCTTGAAAACGTGTTCCTCAAATTTTAGTGTAAATATGAATCATTCTGAGATCTTGCTAAAACGTAGATTCTGATTTAAAAGGTCTGGGGTGAGGCCTGAGATTCTGCACTTCTAACAAGCTGACCCATGTAATTCTTTAAGGCTCTAAAGGGAAAGTAAGGAGTAGCCAGGCGGAGAGGTGAGAACTTCCTGAGAACTTTCCCCGTAAAGACGTAAAGACGCAAAATGTGCAAAGACCCAAGGAGAAGAAGAAGAAGATCAACTTCGGGAAACTGCTGCATCCAGTAAGCCTGGATTGTAGAACATAAAGTGGTGAAGTAGCTGGAAACAGGGCTGTAGGTGGCCGAAAGAACGAAGCCGGAAGCACATTACACGGCCCTGAAAATTTTAAGAAGCCGTGATAATCCTGAGAGCAGTGAGGTGCCATTAAATATTTTCAGCTGATATAAGTTCCTTTTCAGATTTGTGCTTTTCAAAAAGCAAACTGGCTACAGAGTAGAAAATACATTACAACTGTGTTCTCCACCCCATTGCATATTAGAATTACCTGGGGAGCTTTAAAAACTACCAATGCTCGGCCCTCACCCCAGACATTTGAAGGGGATCTCTAAATCAGAGCTTCTCAAAGTGTGGTCATTACAGCAGCAGCAGCAGCAGCAGCTGAGACCTTGTTAGAAATGCAAATTTCCAGGCCGAATCCCAGATCTTGCCCCCAGGTGATTTCGATGCAGCTCATATTTAAGAACCAAACATCGAGGGGAAAAACGGAGGGAGAGAAGAGAAGCACTTTACAATTAAAAAACAGAAAGCGGATGTTGCTATTGCAGCCCCACATCAAATTTTATTAACCTTCTTGAGCAAGAAAGAACCTCATTTTGATAAAGTCCCAGTAGTTTCTCAAAGCGGAGAGATTAAGCGGATAGTCAGTCATGGAGTGGTTCTGGGTGTGAGTTAGTAAGTGACATTTGGTCTGGGACTGGTCCAATTTATACTCTAGGTAAGCTCTATGTTGTGGACTGAATTGTGTCCCACAAAATTCACATGGCAAATCCCTCCCCCAAATGTGATGGTATTTGGATATGGGGCCTTTGGAAGCCATCTACAAGCCACCTGCATGCTAGAGGCGTGCTCTCACCAGGAATGAACCATGCTGGTACCTCTGTCTTGGACTTCCCAGCTTCCAAAATGGTAAGAAAATAAATTTCTGTTATTTAAGCCAACAGCTGTTGTTGTGGCAGTACGTACTAAGATACTACTGGGACAGTAAGCAGTCATGTTGGGACAGATGGGTCCCTGTGGAGTTACTGTTAAAATACTTTGTGGTCCTATCTTGGAACATGTAGGTCTGAAGGAGTTTCAGCTATAACAAATTGAACTTAGATAGCTTGTGTTACAAGTTATCAGTTTTGCAATTGTGGCTTCTGTTTAATTTTTTAGTATCCTAAACTAAGGCGGTGGTACAAGTAATTAAAATTGAAAACCTATAATATGGTTGCCAGATAAAATATAGGGTGACAGCTAAATTTGAATTTGAATTTCAGATCAACAGATTGCCTAAAATTAAAACTTAACTGGGTGTCCTGTGTTATTTGCTAAACTAACAACTCTAACTTATAAAGAATTGATAAAGATAGATGAATATTTACTAACTGAATGATGTGATTGATAAAATGTATCATGTGAGGGGTGTGCCAAATCAATGATGCCATACAGGTTTCTGGCTTGTATACTGGATAAATCCTGGTCTCCTACAACAAAAAAGGGGCACAGGGGAAGATGATTGGAGAGGAACACAAAGTGCTGATTATATTTTGAACATGCTGGAACATATAGGCGAAAATATATAACCAGTGGCCTGTTGCATGTATAGTTCTAGAGTTACAAAGAGAGATCAGGATGAAATCATAGATTTGAGAATCTTAAGCAGTTGGATGGTAGGGAAGCTCTAGGAGTGGCTGAGATCACAGAAAATAGGCCGGTAGAAAGAAAGAAGCCTAGGACTAAGCTTGAAGGAATTCTAATGTTTGAATAGTCAGAGAGCTGAGAAACCAGGAGTGAGCTGTCACAGAAGCTAAGGAAGGCAGATTCAAGAAAGGAGGAAGTGGTCTTCAGTGACGAATGTTACAAAGAAAGAAATGCTAGAGACAAGAAGGAGGAGGTCATTGATGATCTGGATGAGCATTTCACTGGAGGTGTATGAGACAAGCGGCAAATTGGACATGAGGAAGTGAAAGTAGGAAGTGTGGGCAAGTTACAAGGGGGAAAAAAAACCCAGCTGGAATGGGGAAGATGGTAGTTGGAAGAAGACATGGGCCTATGGATAACTGTTTTTGTTAAAAGAATAAGTAGAGTAAGTAGGTTTAAATGCCAACAGGAAAGAAAAGAGGAAGATGTTGGTAATACAAGAGAAGGAGATAGACTGAAGTACTGGAGGTGTTGGGAGATTGGACTCAGAGCCCAGGTGAAGGGCTCTTTGGACAAGAAGAGCGGGTCCCCTTCCTTTCTGACAGGAAGGAATGGCTGTGCATTCCTGATGGCTTGGTGGAAGGAAATCAAATTGTGGCAGGAGTGCAGTGAATAGACTCTGTAGCCAAATGACCTCTTTCCCTTTTGAGGCCTGTTCATGCCTTTTGTACTTATTGTATTGAATAATGTAAAGTGATGAAATGAGAGTTTAAAATCAAATGATTGTTTTTATGAAAGCCGATCTTTGGAAAAACCTTAAAACCGTAAGTTGCTACTTTTTCTTTCTGTCCAAGTGGGTGTGGGCAATACAATTGTAAAAGTTTGGATTAAGAAAACAAACCAAAAATCTAGTATGATTTCGCACTCATTTCCTTCATCAAAAGAAATGTTAATTGAATGCCACAAATGATAGATTATTGGCAGAATTTTGCAGAACTCCAATTAATGGACGCCCTGAAAAATGCTTTGGTCATAACTCAGAAGATTAACAAATGGAGGTACACAATTTAGGTTAAAACAAAATGTTTAAATGGTACATGTATTGTTTATTTAATGATTCTGTTTTTTATAATTCTTTATTTTTCAATTTCAGTTGACCTACAATTTAGTTTCAGGTGTACAACATAGTGATTAGACATTTATCTCATTACAAAGTGATCACCCCGATAAGTCTCATACCCATCTGACAGCATACATGGTTATCACAATATCATTAACTATGTTCCATATGCTGAACTTTACATCCCTGTGACCATTGTTATAACTGACAATTTCTATTTCTTAATTCCTTCCCCTTTTCCCCCCTCCAACACCCTTCCATCTAGCAACTATCAATTTGTTCTCTGAATCTACGAGTGTGTTTTGTTTGTTCCTTCATTGGGTTTTTTTAGATGTCACATGTTAGTGAAATCATATGGTATTTATCTTTCTCTGTCTGACTTATTTCACTTAGCATAGTACCCTCTAGGTCCATCCACGTCGTAGCAACTGTTTTTTACGGTTGAGTAATATTCCATTGTATATATGTACCACTTCTTTCTCCATGTGTTATTAAAGTATATTTACAATAATTCTTTCTAATTTTATTGATATATGACTGACAAGTAGTACTTGCATATATTTAAGGTGTACAATGTGATGTTTTGGTATACATATACATTGTGAAATGATTACCAAAATCAACTTAACATCCATTACCACATAGTTACCATTTATTTGTGTGTGATGAGAATACTTGAGCGTACTGTATATTTGTAACTTGCTAAGGGAGCACATTATTATTAACTAAAGTTACCATGTCGTATATTAGGTCTCCAAAAGTTATTCATCTTATAACTGAAAATTTGTACACTTTAACCCACATCTCTCCTTTTACCCCACTCCTCAGCCTCTGGTAATGACCATTCCACTCTCTAACTGTGAGCTCCATTTCATAGATTTGTATGCAAGTGAAACCATGTAGTATTTGTCTTTTCATGTTTGGCTTATTTCATTTAGCATAATGTTCTCCAAGTTCATTCGTGTTGTTACAAATCGCTGGATTTCCTTTTTCATAGCTGAATAATAATATAATAATAATAATATATAATATACATATATATCACATCTTCTCTATCCATTCATCTATGGACATTGAGGTTTTTTCCATATCTTGGCTACTGTGAATAATGTCGTAATAAATGTGGGGGTGCAGATGTTTCTTTGAGCTACTAATTTCATTTCCTTTGATATTTACTTGGAACTGAGATCACTGGATCACATGCTGCTCTATTTTTAATATTTTTAAGGAAACTCCATACCGTTTTCCATTTGGCTGCACTAATTTATGTTATTACTAATAGCATACATGGGTTCCCTTTTCTCCACATCTTTATCAACACTTTTTATCCTTGTCTTTTTGATGTTAGTGTCCTAACACATACGAACCAATAACTTATCGTGATTTTGGTTTGCATTCCCCTGATATTTAGTGATATTGAGCACCCTTTAATGGACCTGTTGGCCACTCATATGTCTCCTTTGGAAAAATGTCCATTGAGGTGCTTTGCCCATTTTTAAAATTGAGAGGTTGTGTGATGTAAAACAGGGGTTCAGTTTCATTCTTTTGCACATAGCTGTCTAGTTTTCCCAACTCCATTAACTATTCTTTCTCCATTGTAAATTCTTGGCTCCTTAGTCCTAAATTAATTGCTCATATATTCATGAATTTATTTCCTGGCTCTCTATTCGGTTCCACTGATTTTCTATGCATCCATTTTTATGCCAGTGCCATACTATTTTGATATCTGTAACTTTGTAATATCATTTGAAGTCAAGAAGTGTGATGTCTCCAGCTTTGTTCTTCTCAAGATCGCTGTGGCAATTCAGGGTCTTCTGTGGTTCAATACAAATTTTAGGATTGTCTTCTATTTCCATGAAAAATGCCATTGGGATTTTGACAGGAATTGCATTGAATCTGTAGATCACTTTGGGCAGTATGGACATTTTAACAATATCAATTCTGCTAATCCATGAACACAGGATGTCTTTCTATTTATTTGTGTCTTCAGTTTCTTTCATCAAATTCTTAAAATTTTCAGTATTTGAGTCTTTCATCTCCCAAATTTATTCCTGTATATTTTATTCTTTTTTATTTTTTTAGTAAATGTTATTACTTTCTTAATTTCTTTTTCAAATAGGTAATTGTTAGTGTATAGAAATGCCACTGATTTTTGTATCTTTATTTTCTATCCTGTAAGTTACTGAATTCATTTTTTAGTATTTTTATAGAAATTCAGCATCACATATATAAAGATATATAGATATATACACACACTCATACACACACACACACACACGTGCACGTGAAAATGTCATCAGCAAACAATTTTACTTCTGCTTTCATAAATCTTTTTCTTGCCTAATTGCCCTGGGAACTTCCAATACTGTGTTGAATAGGAGTGGTGAGAGTGGGCATGATGTCTTGTTCTTGATCTTAAAAGAAAAGTTTGCAGCTTTTCACTGAGTAGGATGTTAGCTGTGGGGTTGTCATATATGACATTCACTATGTTGAAGTACATTCCCTCCATACATAGTTTGTGAGATTTTTCATGAAAAGATGTTGCAGAAAAGGCATTTGACAAAGTTCATCTATTGAGCTGATTATGGTGTTTTCTTTGTTAATGTGATATATCATGTTGATTTTTCTTTATAAATGTTTTGCAGATGTTTGCATGTTTTTTTTTTTTTTGCACGTGTCCCTGGAATAAATCTGACTTGATCATTTTGTATGGTCTTTTAATGTGCTGTCGAATTCAGGTTGCTAACCTGTTGAGGATTTTTCCATCCTTGTTCATCAGAGATAATTGCCTTCTAATTTTCTTGTGTTCTCAACTGGCTTCATTATCAGGGTAATGCTGGCCTCTTAAATGAATTTGGAAGTGTTCCTTCTTCTTGAGTTTTTTGGAGGAATTCGAGAAGGACAGGTATTAAATCTTTTTTAAATATTTGGTAGAATTCACCAGTGAAGCCATCTGGTCCTGAGCTTTTTCTTTTTGGGGGAGATTTTTGATTGCTGATTCAATCTTCTTACTAGTTATAGGTCTATTCAGATTTTATATTTCTTCATATTAAGTCTTGGTATATTTATGTTTCTAGGAATTTATCCATTTCTTCTATGCTATCCAATTTGTTCGCATACAATTATTCATAGTAGTCTCTTATGATCTTTTGTGCTGTGTGTCTCTTTTTAAAATAATTAATTAATTAATTTTGTATTGTGGTGACATTGGTTAATGAAATCCAGTAAGCTTCAGGTGTACAATTTAACAGTAAGACATATATATATATATATATATATATATATATATATATATATATATTATATACATAGCGTGTTCACTCCCCACAGTTAGATTTCTTTCTGTTACTGCATATTTGACCCCTTTTACCCTATTCCTTTTTTATTTCTGACTTTGAGTCCTCTTTTTCTCTTGGGTAATCTAGCTAAAGATTTGTCTCTTTTATCTTTTGAGAAGCAGCTCTTGGTTTCATTGCTCTTTTCTATTACCTTTTTAGTCTCTTTTATTTCCACTCTCATTTTTATTTTCTTCTGCTAGCTATGGATTTAAGGACATGTTAGATGAAGTGAATCTAACAGATATATTTACAGAACATTCTACCCAACAGCATTGAAATATACATTTCTCTCCAGCAAGAAATTATTTTCCTAGTTCCTTGAGGTGTGAAGTTTGACTATTAAGATTTTTCTTTTTCATGTAGGTATTTACAAATTAAAACTGCTGTACCCCATAAGCTTTGGTATATTGTTTCCATTTTCATTCTTCTAAAGATATTTTTTGGTTTCTCTTTTGATTTCTTCTTTGACCCATTGATTGTTCATGAGCATGTTGACTAATCTGCACAAATTTGTAAATTTTTTAGTTTTCTTCTCATAATTGATTTCTAGTTTCAGGCCTTGATGGTCACAGAAGTTGCTAGAAATCATCTGAATATTCTAGAATTTGTTAAGATTTTGTTATGATCCATTTGGGAGAATGTTCTATGTGCACTTAGAAGTAATGTTTACTCTGCTTCTGTTCAGTGAAATGTTCTGGAAATATCAGGCTCATCAGATCTAACGTGTAGCTTATATCAAATCTTTCCTTATTGATTTTCTGTCTGGATGATGTATCCATTGTTGAAAATGATGCATTGAAGTCCCTTACTATTGTTGTATTGATGTCTATTTCCCCCTTCAAATCTATAAATATTTACTTAATATATCTAGGTACTCCTATATTGCAGGCAGAAATATTTACTAACATATCTTCTTGATGAACTGACCCCTTATCATTATTTAATGACCTTCTTTTTCTCTTGTTACAGATTTTGGTTCACAGTCTATTTTGTCTGATATAAGTTTAGTTACCCTGCTTTCTTTTGTCTTAAAAGTGAAGTGAGTCTTTTGTAAGTAGTATAGAGTTGAGTCTTGTTTTTTTTCATCCATTCAGCCACCATCTTTTGATTGGAGGCTTTAGTCTATTATCATTTAAACTAATTATTGATAGGTATGGACTTACTATTGGCATTTCATTAAATGTCTTCTGGTTGTTTCATACTGCTGTTTTTTTCTTTTCCTTTGTGATTTGATTTTCTGTACTGTAGACCACATCAAATAAGAGTCTGCTTTATTTTCATGCTGAATATGGCGAAGTGATGTACATCTTTTGAGAATGTGGAAAAAGCAGTGACATAAAAAGTTTAAAGAAAGTGGGAAAGGTCTGAATTACTTGTTAGTGTAAATAGTCAAGACAACTGGCTTTAGAAATACGGGTAGCCTTGTTGTCATGTCCTGAGATGCCTAAGAGGGCACAATCTTACAACCTCACCAGGAACATATTTCTGAGTCAATGGATGGAGCAAAACTTTATTTCACCTATCTGGTCACTTTTAATTTCATACGGAGTCAGCCTTAGGCATCCAGAAGCTCATTTTCTCTCTAGTGTCCCCACCCCAGGCTTATTCTGGCAGGGTAAAGGTGGATCCACTTGGTTGGTCATTCTTTACAGTTAAAATACCTTCCTCCCTACCCCTACACTCAAATTTTCTATTCTTCAAATTACAGTATTATTAATAAGACCAAAATAAAACATATAAAGCAATCCATTGTTAATATTGAAGCTCTCTGCTTAAGGTGGTGATGGAAAATAATGGAGTAAGGAGAAACAAGAACCTTGTGTTGCCTCACTGAGGCTCGCTAATGTGAGACCATGAGTTCACACAAATCTGTGATTTTTCTTAAGTGATATTTGGTAGCCCTAGTGTAGGGGGGGGTTGTCAGAGAGCTCAACTGATCCAGAGCTGGGATATTCTGGAGTTATGTGAGGCCAAACAACAATGGGGTCAGGGACTTGACAACACTGACAAAGAACAAGTGAAATAACAGACTTAGAGGACCAGTCTGGGTATGGAAAGAAGTAAAGACTGTGGCAGCGGGGTGAGGGATGGGGGGGCAGAGGTGATGGTAGATAAAAAAAGGAAAATGAGAGGTATCAGGCATAGCAGTCTTGATGAAGATAAAGAACAGGAGGATTTTTTTTTTCTATGCTCTTTAATGAAAAGTATATCTGTAGAGTAATGGATCTCACCTTGGGAAGGGGAAGGGATTTTCGTACCCCACCCCCTCAGATGATATTTGACAATGTCTGGAGACACTTTTGGTCGTCACAATTGGGGTTGCTACTGGAATCCAGTGGGTCTCGGCCAAAGACGGTGCTAAGCATCCTATTGTGCACAAGATAGCCTCCCCAAACCAAGAATTATCCAGCCTTAAAATTCAATAGTAACAAGATAGAAAACCTCTGCTCCAGAGTGTCATTGTAATATGAAAAATTAAGTGTCTTCACAAGAGGAAACATAACCCAGGATTTTTTTTTTTTTTTTTGAAATGCCTGGCTAGAAAACCCAGTTTTCCACACAGTTCACACTGCTTCGAAGTGTATGTGAAGGTCTGTGAAAAGGGAGGTAGGTTTCAGAACCCCTCTGAAGGTGGTGGTTGTGACTGGAGCCTTCAAGCAACCCTCCGGAGCCCAGTACCAGATGTCACCTCTCTATACAGACAGCCTCCAAGAGGCTACCTCAGACACTGGATCTGCCTCATGGTGTGGGATGTCTCTTCAATCCCTAGAGCAAAGAAACTCTCTTATTGTCTTGGAGGCAGCCTCTGCTACTTTAAAATGTCCTCTTTCTATTTATATATGTTTGGATTGTTTTCATAGCCAGGGAATGCCTACATTATTTTCTCCTTAAACTACCACAAATATTAGTCAACTTCATAGCTATACTCTTATCCTGTTATTTTTTTTCTTTTATTTGTTATTTATAGACCAGTTATCTAAAGCTAGTGACAAGAGACTGGATCTTTTTTAGTTGTTTTCCTAAAAATGCTAGCAAATTTTCTTTGTGTTCTAAAAATACATAGACAACTTCTGTACTCTATCTTGCTACAGAGGGAGGGTCACTTCTGATTGCTCATTAAATGTTATATTTGGAAAGTAGTCTGTGTATTCTGCTCCTCCAATGTGGGGAAATTCCATTATTACCAAGATCACAGATTGAGAAGTCTCAACAAGTTTGGGTAAGACAACCATACGAATAGCGTACAAGAACTAGAGCAATCATTCTCCAACCTTATCAGAACCACCTGGAGAACTTAGTAAAATACAGATTTCTAGGCCCTGTTCCCAGAGTTTCTGAATCAGTAGGCCTAGGGTAAGGCCAAGAATTTGCATTTCTGACAAGCTCCTAAGTGATGCGGATGTTACTTTTCCTGAGATCACAATGTGGATTTTGACATTTATTTTGATAAATTCTGTTTCTATATTAGGCTATAGTTAAGAAAATGGCCCTTCATGTTCCAGCACCATATAGTACATTACTCTGTTAGAGAAAGGCTAGGTTTAGTTCTTGTAACCGGTATTTCTCAGAACACACGTCTTGGAAAAACATTAAGCCTTAAAATGTTTTCCAACCTTGCATGTTCCCAACAACTGTCACTATTATTTTTAATGATTTATTTTCTATGATCTCTCAAAAATGACCAATTTAATAAATTTTCACCAAAACTGTACATAAAAAATTACAAATCTACAATTGAGTCAGGCTCTAAGTGGGTCGAGTGATCATGTTCCTCATTTGTATAAGATACCAGTTAAATATCATAATAAAACGACACCATCTCTTTTATCTATTCATTCTTTTTAATCATTTTGGTTTACAATAATCACAAAAAAATAGGATAGTGTTTTAGAATTTCCTTTTGCCTCATGCTCTTGAAATTTTCATTCCTAGTGTGACGATGCGGTGATATTATTTTAAATATTCTTGTTTTTTTAACCATTAAAAATTTAAACAATTTGTAGAGACCAAATGTCACAAGATAAATTGTAAAAGTTGAATAACATTTTTCAGAGAACAGACAGCAATGTAATAAATGATACTATATTTTTATGGAAAATATCCGAGGCCTGTTTCAATATTTTAAATACCTATTTTGTAAAAATCTGATTTCATAGTATTTTAATAGAAACAATATGACTAGGCTTATATGGTCAAATTAATTTAGGAAATGATGGATTAATCAGTTAAACAATTTCTGGAAGGACTTCTCAGTGAGTTTAATATGCTTGTAATCATTACGAATCTGTAAACATGACTTTTTCAATGTGACATGTTTGAAAAATTCTGTTTTTTAAAAGTATAGTTGGTATACAATATTATAGTAGTTTTATTAGTTTCAGGTGTACAGTACAATGATCACCCCTTACACTGTGATGACCCCACTAATTCTAGTAATCATCTATCACCATGCACATATATTACAGTATTATTGACCATAATCTTCTTACCTTTTTTACCCATCCCCCATTCCTCTCCAGCAACATCCCTCTGGTCTCTGTTTGAGTCTGGTTCTGTTTTGTTCATTTGTTTTTTTTTAGATTCCACATACATATGAAACTATATACTATTTGTCTTTCAGTTATTTCACTTAGCATAATACCCTCTAGGTCCATCTTCGTTGTCTCAAATGGCAAGAGTGCATTTGTTTTATTGCTGCATAATATTCCATTGCGCATGCACGCACGTATGCACACACACACACACACGCACACATCTTCTATATCCATTAATTTATCAGTGAACACCTAGGTTACTTCCATGTCTTGGCTATTGTAAATTATGCTGCAATAAACATAAGGGAGCATATATCTTTTCAAATTAGTGTTTTCCTTTTCTTCAGATAAATACCCAAGAGTGGAATCACTGGATCGTATGCTAGGTCTATTTTTAATATTTTGAGGACTCTTTATCCTCTTTCCATAGTGGCTGCACTAATTTACAGTTCCACCAATAATGTGTGAGGGTTTCCTTTTCTCCACATCCTTGCCAAGACATGTTATTTGTTGGCATTTTGATAATAGCCATTCTGACTAGCATGAGGTGGTATCTCATTGTGGTTTTGATTTGCATTTCCATTTCCCTGATTATTAGTGATGTTGAACATTTTTTCCTTTGTCTGTCAGCCATCTGTATGTCTTTGGAAAATGTCTTTTCATAGGCTCTGCCCATTATTTTTGGATTATTTTTTTCTTTGTCATTGAGTCATATGAATCCCTTATATATTTTAAATATCAACCCCTTATCTGATATATCATTCACAGATATATCCTCCCCATCAGTAGGTTGTCTTTTTCTGTTTGATGGTTTCTTTCACTGTGTAGCTTTTTAATTTGATAACGTCCCATTTGTTTATTTTTGCTTTTGTTTCCCTTGCTTGAAGGAATATATCCAAAAAGACATTACTCAGACTGATGTCAAACAGTTTACAACCTATGATTTCTAGAAATTTCATGGCTTCAGCCTACATTCAAGTTTTAATCCATTTTGAGTTCATTTCTGTAGATGGTTTAAGAGAGTGGTTTCATTTTTTTGCATGTATCTCTCCAATTTTCCCAACACCCTTGTTGAAGATTTGTTTCTCCATCGTATATTCTTTCTTCCTTTGTCATAAATTAGTTGACCATAAAAGCAAAGGTTTATTTCTGGGCTCTCTATTCTGTTCCATTGATCTGTGCGTCTGTTTTTGTGCCAGTACCATGATGTTTTATTAGAGCTTCGTAGTATAGTTTGAAATTAGGGAATGTTATACATCCAACTTTATTCTTTCTCAAGATTGCTCTATTTTGTGGTCCTTTGCGATTCCATATAAATTTTAGCATTATTTGTTCTAGTTCAATGGGCATAGTTTCAGTCTTGCAAGATGAAAAAATTCTAGAGCTCTATTACACAACAATGTTAATATAGTTAACCCTACTGAACTATACACTTAAAAATGGTTAAATAGTAAATTTTGTTATGTATGTTTTACAATTTAAAAAATAACATTTTTGCATTATATTGAGGGGGGTTAAGGAAAGGTAGAAAGACCTTGAGAATAAATCAAAGGGTTTACCAAAATGCAAGGTTAAGAGCACCAGTCCAGGCTGCTCTGGTCTTGATTCTAACTCCATACATTACGGGCCAGGTAACACTGTCAATTTATTTAACTCTCTGAGCCTCAGTTTTCTCATGTGGAAATGGATTAAGACTAGCATTTATCTTTAGGGTTAGGAGGCTTAAATTAATACATGCTCAGAAACTGTGCCTGCCATAGTAAGAATTTAATGAAATTTAGATTTTATTCATACCCCCTCATAACTGCAACAACTCAAGAGAATGTATATTGCAGGATTAGACAGATTGCTCCAAGAATAAACGTATTCTATATATAAAAAAGCGTAGAACACTAAACACATGAGTACCATTCACGACTTAGCTGCAACATAAGTATAATTAATTGATGTAAGTGATCTATTTGTAGTGTGATTTCATTTTAAAAATTAAAAAGTAAAAGAAGTGTTAAATCAGAAAAAAAGCTAGTATTCATAAATTTTTAAATATGTAGAAATATATTTTATATTTTTTAAATGTTTCAGAGAATTAGAAAAAAGTGTGTGTGCGGGAGGGAATTTCCTCCTACCTTCTTAGGTCTTGTAACTGGCCTAAGAAGAATTAAGCTGACATAAGACAAATTTACAGTTGAAAAGTATACAAACTCATTTTTGTGTTTGTGTACATGGGAGTCTTCAGAAGGAAAATGAAACCTGAAGAAGCCATTAGGACCCAACATGTATATATCATTTTGCTCAAAGAAAGACAAATTGTGGTTATGTGACAAGACAAAGAAGCTTGGGCTAGGGTCAGTATAAATTGTAGGACAGCGACTAGGAAATACATGGAAGATTGGGATTATTTCAGTAGGTCTGTTTGTACAGGTCCATTTCAGCATCCCAGTCTCTGGTGATAAGGATGTTCTTCTTTTCCTGGTGCAGGGAGGGCATCTTTCTTAGGGAAAATTTCATGTCCTGCTTTTACATAGAAAAGGGCACAGAGACTATCCTGCATCTTCTGTTTCTCAAGCACCTTAAGCTCAAAATAACATGCCAAAGTAGCTTATTTTGGGGCGGCATACTCTGAAACTTTCTGAAAAATAGGTGATACACTATACATAATAGAAAGGTCAGTATCAAACTCTACTACATTTAATTAAACAGCTGGTGCTTGTAAAAGGATAATAAGATGAATTCAATAGATTAGACGTCCCTCCCTACCCACCACCATTACCACCTCCTTTCCAAACAGATCCCAGAATAACATAAGAACTTAATAATTGGTAAATTAACATTTCAAATCAGTGAAAAAGGAGGAGGAGTCACTGAATGGCTATAGAGCAAGTGGTTTATATTTTGGAAAGAAATATCATTATAGACTAAAATAAACTGGCTAAATCAAAACCTTTAGTGTAAAACTATGAAACCACGTGACACCTAGAAAAATACATTAAGTGTATATTTATTTGATTTTGGAGGGGGGCTTCTTTCTGTGCATAAAATAAAATTAAGAAAAAAAGACATATTTAACCCCAGAAAAATTAACTCTGGAAAGAGCACTGTATATAAACTTTCTGTATGACAATTGAGCAATTTTGATCTGTAACTATACTTCAAGAAATTCATCCTAAACAAAATAGCCAAATATTTGTGTAGACAGATGTTAACTGACATATTACCCATAATAATTAAACTTTCCAAACACCCTAAATGTTCCATAAAAGGGGAATATTTAAATAAATCATTGGCTTCCTGTTCCATACCCATTCTGGGTAAATCAGAAAGTGGCGATGGAAGCATATTTAGAACTATAACTATAAAATAATTGGCTACAAAAAAGATTTTAAAATATTTTGTTGGGGGTGACTTCATAATGTAGTGGTTAACACTTTTGCTTTACACGAAGAAGGTCGTGGGTTCATGCCCCAGGTGAAGCCATGAACCATATCCCTGGGTGTGCCAGGCCTCCTAGGTCCCCCAGACCCCGGGGTGAACTCCTCAAGCAGCGAGCGAGTGTGTGGGAGGAGATGCCCCGCCTTCAGAGATCCAGTTCTTAAGGGGAAATTGCAACATCCAAAGGTCAGGGGTGGAAGTGGGGAGGGGGGAACCAAAGAGGAGAAAAAAAAATTTTTTTGTCTATAGCCATGCCACCCTGAACAAGCCGAATCCCGTCTGATCTCGGAAGCTAAGCAGGGTAAGGCCTGGTTAGTACTTGGATGAGAGACCACCTAGGAAGACCAGGTGCTGTAGGCATAAAAAATAAAAAGGGATGGTAAGCTGACAAGGTCCTTGCAATCTGTGAAGTCAACTAAGGGTTGCCTTGCCTAAAAAAAATACACATGTATATATACATATATGTGTGTGTGTATGTGTGTGTGTATATACACACACACATATATATGTATATATACATACATATGTATATATACATATACATATATATATATACACACACACACATATATACACATACACATACAAACATAAAGGCCTAGAAAAAGATAAAGAAATACCCATGTTAATTATGATTTTTCACTAAGTGGTAAAATTACAGGTGATTTTTTTTTTCTTCTTAGTGCTTTTCTGTATTCCTGAATTTTCAACAATGAATATATGGTTGTTGTTATAATTAGAAAACTAAAAATATGCTACTAATGTTAGTGTAAAGAAATAGAATAGCCTTTTACAGTGAATATTATTAATTTTATTTTACATATAATCTAATGCATATCCATTCCCCCCACCCCACCACCACCTGGAATGAATATTTCAGGCATGATAACTGCTTTTCCTGATCTCTGTTAAATCAAATAGGACACTATGGGCTCCTAAATAATTAAAAAGTCAGCTACTTTGTGCTATTGGTCTAGATGTCAATTCTGGTGGATGGGAAGCTTTTTGGGTTATTGCTCACTCAAGTAAGTATTAAATGAGATTTCTAAGAGTTCTACTAAGTCATAAGCTTACATAATCTAGGCTTCTCATTTTAGTGTCACCTTTTAAAAAGTATAGTTTATCACAAAAATTGTTTTAATATGTTTATCCCCAAGTTAAAATGCAACAGATTTCTCCCTGCACATGGTAAATGTGGGAAATACACCTAACAGTCAGCACAAGACTAGGACTGCCTATGGAACTATAAATCAAATGCCAGAAAAACATAGCTAGACAAAGATTTCAGACAATTCTTTATTGACTCTCTCAGAACACACTTACCTTAAGCAATGGACAGTCCTCCAAAGTGACCAGTGGCTGGATATTACACAGAAAATTGGCCAAGGTTAAAAATGTGTGATTATAACTTGCTGCTCCACTCTACCACTCTCCCCCCAAAAATAACCAAAACAAAAAGACTAGAGACTCACGTACCTAAACCCACAGTCCTAGGAAATCATCAGCTATGATCGATGATAGGTTTTCCATTGTCCCTTCTGCATACATCCCCAATCCTCTTCCCTGGGCCTAGCGTATCAGACAGTTGGCTATTGTTGACGTGACTTACCTCTCGAGAATGCCTTTAAATCGAGGTTTGGGCATGTGACCAAAGACTGGCAAATTGTAGATTCTAGCCTGTTGACCATGTGAACCAAATTAATCTAAAGGCCGAATCAATGGACATTTTTGTGTGAATTAAAGAAGCTGTGTTTTTACTTAGATTGCCACATATAAGAATAATAATGTGCTGGGAGCTCTAAGTGTCATTATGGTCCACCAGAGGATAAAACTAGCATAGGGGAAAGCAAAACTGAGAGATGGAAAAATGAAGAAGCAGGGGGGAAGGAAACAATAGAGAGAGAGCATCGATTACACCGGACTGTGACATGAGCAGAAAGGAACCTTTACTGGGTTAAGCCACTGAGATTTCAGTTAGAACCGCAGTTAGCATACAGTGATGAACACACCCAAAAATGTATATAGTGACGTAGTTCAATATACCTCTTTGCCCAGGGATTTGAGAACACTCATCTTCTACCTAGTCTATGTTTCAACTTCAGAAAGCAGTGAAAGGAAATCTTCTTGAAGGAATTTTAATACATGAAATAAAAAACTCCAAACTGGTCATTATTATAAAATATAGTTTAATTTCACTCTTTTCATTACTTATCACAAAATTTAAAAATACCAAAATACAGACAAGCGCAAGTGGATTGGAAAAAGCTAAAAACTGTATAAAATACAAGGCTAAACTCAAGACTGTATGAGCAATGACACGTACACCATACACTCTCAACTGAGTCAGAGAGCATATTCATTTGGACGGGTTTTCTTTCTAAGGTCAGCTTTTTACTGGAGCCACATCTGGAAAGCTCCCTAAACCAAAGCTTTTATATTATGTGGGAAGAACTTTCTCTCAAAAAACATTTCTCATATAATAATCTATACCAGAGAGGCAGACATAATAAAAAAATAATAATAAATGCCTCTTCTAGGTTCCGTGGAACTTGAAAAAATTAACCTGAGAACAAAGAACTATAGAAATGAAAAAGTGACACCTAGTGGCCACTTAGCAGGGTTTGGTTTTGTTTTTGTTTTTGTTTTTTTATGGCTTCTGATTATTCTAGGTGTCAGCCCTGCTCTGCTCTTAACACTACACTTGGCAAATCTGAATCCCCAATTCCAGAGCCCACAATGACCCACCTGAGTGGTAGATAATTTAGAGTGGGATCTGACATTGAATATGGTCTGACAACTAGATAGTGGCTATTTCATTTACCTGTGGCCCAGACTCTACAGAGATTCCTCAAAGAATCTGACTCAAAAACAGCCTTTCCCCAATGGTGACACTGTAATTAAGTACTTTGATCCCATTTATTTACCAATAATCTCTATTCTGTATTTTCCTGTTTGTCTTTGTTTTTCAATGGATTTCAAGTTTAGTGACTACCATAGGTTGTCAACATATACCTCAAGTTTTATTTGATTTTAGGCTATAATCCTGTAATAAAACATCTGATCACATTTTCAAGTTTACTAGTTTCAAAAGTTTAAAATTTTTACAGAGGTTCAGTTATTTGGTTGTACTAAATCAAGGATCAATGCACAATTGTTTTTTTAAAACACAGCATTTAGAGGTAAATAGCATACTCATAGCATAACCTTTGGTCTACTTCAATAATATTCACTTAATATTCTAGAACAGAGCTGTCTAACTGAAATATAAGTGCCCCATATGTAATTTTAAATTTTCTAGTAGCCACATTAGTAAAGTAAAAATTAAAAAAAATAATACTTTAATTCTGTATATCTTAAATATTATCTGAACATGTAATCAATATAAAATTAGCATATTTTATATTCTTTTTTATACTAAGTGTTTGAAATCTGATATGCAATTTATATTTACAGCCCATCTCTATTTGTATTAGCTACATTTCAAGTGCTCAACAGCCCCACGTGGCTACTGGCTATCATAACGAACAATACAGCTCAAGTCTGACCCTAACACTCAAGTTCTGTGGATCAGAATCACAGCCTATCAGAACTGGAAGTAAACTCAGAGACCAAACCTCTTGTTACAAATGAGAAAACTGAGGTACAAAGAGTTTAAATGGCTTGCTTGCCATCACGCAGCTAAATTTAGGCTGAGTGGGCTCTTCTGATTCTAGGCACCCCTCCCACACCACTACATCACTGTAAGTAATTCTTAGTTTAAAAAAAGAACAAAAAACAAAAAACAAAAACTAGAGTACCTTTTTTTGACACTTTCATTCAGTGTACAGAGATTATTCACCAAATTGCAAGAAATTAATTGGTAGGAGGGAAAATATCCAGTAAAAACCATTAAAATATCTGCCACTCCTAATGGCAATCAAATGCAAATAGAATGCATTTTGAAGAAAACCCTAAACTTGGGAGAGCCACAGTATCATATAATGTGTGGATTGGATTTGGGTCCAGGGCAAGATCTACAGAAAAATATTGGAGTGATTTTTTTAAAGGATCAGAGCATTCAGTTGGTTATCTGCCAACTGGTCTACGGAACAACTAACTCCTCTTGCAAAGAGAAAAAGTTGCTACTGTGTAAGGCAGCAGTGGCTTCTACTAGAAGCTCTGCTTCTCAGATCTTTGCATCATGAAGGTTTGTCCCGTCTGCTTTTGAGGCCATCTAGCTACAATGACCTATCCTGCTACCTCTGGCTTAGGTCAATTCTGAGGGCCAAGTTTAACCTGCAACGGTTCAGTCCCCGACAGTGTTCTGTTTGTAGGCAGGCCCCTCTGCCTGACTTAGAAAACAGATATGATCGTTCATGCTTCCTCAAACCTAACTATCATGCGTCGGCTACTGTAAACCAGTCTCCCCCATCTTGTAGAGTTTCTTTGGCTTATTCTATACCTGGGTGTCTGAAGTCCTAAACTATCAGAACCAGGAGTGGTGCTGACCCTCTGACATTGCTGGAACATTGTATTGGCTTAAGAGGATAATGTGCTAATATATTCTTGTCCACAGAGGCACTGCCAATATCACACTTGAATGGAACATCTGCTTTTGGTTATTGCCTCTGGTATGTTTGTCATTTAATGCATCTGACAAAAGTTCAATCTATTACTTACAGCCTAAAGAAACAGGCGAGATCAAAACAATGCTTTGCTTTGGTGAGTGCCTCTGAGGGAAATCTGCTGGTAAGGTATAGAACCTTCTAGAGAAAGAGAACTAGATCTGAACCCCACATCTGAGCCTCAGGGTTTCCCTACTAGTTTCCTAACCTATCACTAATTTTCCAAATGTGTAGAATTGGATTATACACACCAAACATTTAAAAAATATATATGAATTTAATTGTGACTTTACACAAGACAATCTGCCTGGGCCAGTTTCTTCCTTTAAGACTAATCAGTTACTACATACATTTTCAGCATCAAAAACCTGTTCGTTCTGTAATGAAAACCTTGAGTGGTTAGATTAATAGTAAATCTGATATCTGCAAAGGTTAATTACCAAGATCTAGAGCCCAAAATCTTTCCTTTTCTGTAAGCAAAGTAAAACTCTCAACTTATTCTGAGTTTTAAATTTTAAAATATCATATCATTTAAACCCATCTCAAAGTGCTCAACTGAGCATAAATATCCTAGCTTTGTGCTTGCCCAAGTCTAAAATAACCGAATACAGTATTCATTGTGATCATTACTATAAATTGCATTGTCCCTTTAAATATTCAAGTAATCACCATTTTCTTAAAAAGTATGTAAGCCCTGTCCTCATTTAAGGAAATATACAAGGAATGGAAATGTTCCAAATTATAAAAATCTACTGTTATAAGTCAATTATAAATAAATCCTAGATACAAGGAAAATGCCAATATATTAAACTTCCCAAACTCAAAAAAAACTGAATCAAAAAATAAGAACCAAACCAAATAAGATGTGATATTCTTGACTGGAAATATTTTAGCAAAAGATAGCAACTAGTAGATTTAAAGCCAGTTCACTGAGCAAAGAGGTCTACGGGGAACTCTGAGCAGCTCTATTTGAAGGAAAACATTACATTTCCCCATACCTCTATGAAAGTAAGGTACCAATCTATAAAAATTGGTAGACCATTAATAGGAATGAAAGATAAAAACAGTATCAATACAGGACTGTAGAATATACAGTTCTTTGTAAATGAAATGCTCTAAAAACGTTTCTCATTTTTGGAGTTAAAAATCAAATGCTAGAGTGTCCAATGGATGTCACTGAAGTCCCCAGGGTCTCCCAAGCCCCCTCTGCTTCTAAGTAATTCATGAAGGCAGCTATGGCTGTGTCATTATTGTCACACAGGGCATCGAAATCCAACTGGGCACCATCACCTACAGAGTTAAAATACAGGCCTGTGTAAGTACACTTGGAAGTTAAAAAAATGATTATCATCAAAAAGGCAAAGCAAGACTAGAATACTATACAACGTATTTGAGGACAAACTGTCCTAAGTTGCAGAACCCTAATAAATTTTTAAGTGGGTAACCTATTTTTGTAACAATCTGCTGTCAGATAAATTGTACTTAACACACTCAATACACATAAGTGAGCTAATCTATGAGTTTTCTAATAGAAAATAAGAGCTTGAAAAGGTACAGACTCCCAGAAGGTTGGAAGCTAAAGGCACGTGTGTGTGTGTGTGTGTGTGTGTGTGTGTGTGTGTGTGTGTGTCTTGGAAAGAGAAATTTAACTTTCATCTGCCTTGCGAAAATAAGTATTCGTTTAACCCCAAAATGAGAAGGCTGAGACAAAAGCACCACCTTCTAAAACAAGGGAAGTAACCAGATTTTTAATTGAAAAAGGATCTAAGGAGGGACTAAGGAAATGAGGTTTAAGTTAGGGATAAGGAAGAGGTTCTAGATATTAAGGGTTAAACATAGCTATGGATTAGCCCAGGTTTTCTAGATATCTTTCAAAGTACAATAGAATTTGAGAGGATCTGGATTCCTTCAAGTCCTTTGATTTTAACATAAATTTTCAGTAGGTCAATGTCAATTATCAGGGGTATAAAACTGTCATTTCAATTTACTTGATCTGGACTTTGCATAAATATAGTTAAAATGAATACTTATATCTTAAGCTTCTTATGATTGATATCCTTTAAAAATTCTTGAATCCCTAATGGACACTTCTTACCAGTCAGAAATACCTTAGTTTTATTTAAATTGTATGTATGAACAATACTCATAACTGATTCAGTTGATATAAGTAACATACATTTTAAAATCAAAAGTATGATGATTATATTTAGGCTTTCGAATGGGAAAAATCTTAGTTTTCAACTTGTTTGCTTCTCTAAAATCTCTTATTCCTGAAAACAGAGTGATTAAGGAGTTTCTGGAAACCAAAATGGCAAGCAGTTGCCAAAGAAAACTTACCTAGGAGTGGTTCGTGACTGGGGGGATCAGCTGTGCTATGGTTTTGCATGGTAGCTTCCAGCTCCCCTATTTCAGAAGGGCTTAGTGGAATCAACTCCTTATTTGACATCTGAAAGGACAGAATAATAAGTAGTAAGGTTTCTACTTGAATAAACACTTCTTGGCAGTCATCCGACACGGGCCGCCATCATCCACATAGCAGCTTGAATTTACTGAGTGTTACGTAATTAAGCACTCCACATGCATCATCTCATTTCACTTTAAAAACATTGTGAGGTATTTGTATTATAGGTCAGGAATCTGAGGCCTAAAGAGGCTAATATCTCACCCAAAGTGTTAGAGCCATAATTCTATACCAAGTCTACTTGACTCTAAAGCCCACATGTTTCATGTCATAACTGAGTGTATGTACTATAAGAAAAAGTTTTAGATAAAGAAGGAAAAGTTCATGACCATAATGCTCTGGGTCAGAGTTAGTTCAGTTTTTAAAAAATGATGGCAAAACTATATCCCACAAACTACAATGGGAAATACTGCTTTGGAGTGGGGAATAGATTAAATCAGGCTTTTGCCAAAAGTTATACTCTTACACAGTTGCAGGCCAAACAATCTAATATTCAATGTAAAGCATCAAAATAAGAAATCCTTTGCCTGTATTGTCCTAAGTTGATGGACTCTATAAAGTGCCTATATACACACACGACTTGGAAACTTTTGTTAAAATGATTTAACCCCTGTTTGTAGCATATGGCCTGCACAAAATGGGTAACCAGTAAACATTTGCTAAATGTATGAGTAAAGTCTTAAAATACGAGACCGAAAGACTTAGGATAGTCATGTAAAACTATATTTGCAAGTTTCCTTTTGTCCCTGTTCAAATTTAATTACTCTTTTCTACCCTATTCTTATACCACTTAATTTGTAGACCTACTTTGAGCTTTTTGTTGTTGGGGCTACATTAGAATTATATTGTATGTGAATCAGATATTAGCACTATGTTTAGTCACTTTTGTACATGCATTTCAAACAGCTAGTGTTTGTTCAACTGAATTAAATACTTGTAGCTTATATCAAACCTTTGTTTCAGACCATGAGGAGTATATTTAATCCACTGAACTGGAATCTATTAAAATAACAATAGCTACCATTCACTGAGCACATGCTGTCCAGGCGCTATTTTTGTTTTCCTATTAAGTCACTTAACTCATACGACACTCCAGGAGATTGGTGCGATTATTTATTCCTGTTTTACAGATGAGGGAATCAAGCACAGAGCGCTTTAAATAACAAGACTGGGGTTAGGCAGCAGTAAGTGTATGAGTCACAATTTGGACCCAGATAGTACAGTTCCAGCAACTTCATTCTTAACCACTACTCTACATGGCCTATTAAAAACCACAGGCTACCTGGAAAAGAGTTCATGTATTTTTTATAGGATGGCTTCTTTTCCAGGGAGAAATAACAAAGAGCAAATTTTATTATTCATTTATTTCATGAATATTATTTATGATTGTACTTACATTCCTGAAGTTTATTGTGTGAGTATCTTTCATTAAATCAGTTGGACTTGAATCACCAAGGGATGAAGAAAACTGTAACCTTTAAAAATAATAATTAAAACATTTTATCTACTCACATATTTTTAGAAAGAGAGTTTTTCTGAATATATAATAATCTGATAAAAATACAGTGAAGGAACATGACACTGAATATCACGACAGTTTTCACAACAGACTGACTTATTCGGTGCCAGACTTATTTTTGACCATGGAGTGCTGAAAAACACTCTGTAAAACAGAAACATAAAACTCTGAGGTAAAAAGCTTGTATCATGATACCTATCTTAATACAGCATGTGGCAAAGTTATAGAATAATAGAACACACTTAGTTTAGAACAGGCATTCTCATCAAGAGTCAGTGCCCTATCAAGATACCAAACAGAACTGAGAGTAAAGAAAGATTTCCTAACATTCTACAACCTTTAAGTAGAAAATGTGTCATATTTTTACTGTAATAGGTCATCCCCAGGGACAAATTCAATGAGATACATAAGGACATAAATATAATCATATACTTTGATCATAAATCTCTTCACTAGACAAATATATAAAACTGACAAGTACCATATATTATTAAATGCTCAATTATGTGAAACACACATTGGCATAAACATAACTTTATGTCTTTATGTATTCCTAAGACAGCAATTGACAATAAATTATAGAGGGAGATATTAAAACAGAAATGGAATGAATAAGGTGGGAAAACAAAAGAACAGTGGCCTGTCCTGGGAATTTTTCACAGGACACTCAATCTTAATAGCTTGCCTGGCTTCTCATTCTGTGGTTCATGGCTTTAAATCACCACCAGATCAACTTGGCCTTGGCTTGAAGAAAATCACCCCTCCCCCATGTACTTCACTACCAGATTAATCTTTCGAAACATGGCTTTCTTCAGGTTAGTCCACTAGGCAGAAACCTGTTTTAAGTCCCCCACTACTTGATGTCACCTTAAACTCCTCACTGCTCTCAGCAGCCCAGCTCCTCTCTCAGTCAAATCTCCTTATTCTCTGAAACCACCATGCTTTCTCCCACCCTCCTCCATACACTGGCTGAGGCACCTCCATATATAAATGACTTCCCCACTGCATCCTGAACACTCTAATAGTACCCAGCTGTCCATGATTGGCTCAATTTCTGCTCCTCTTAAAATGCCCTCCCAGCTTATATGGTCAGATGGTTTTCAAAAAAGCTGCCCAGACCATTTAATGCAGGAAAAGACAGTCTTTTCAACAAATGGTGCTGGAAATTAACACAAAGTGGATTAATGGATCAGAGACCTAAGTGTAACACCTAAAACTATAAAATTCTCAGCAGAAAACAGAGAAAAGGTATCATGACATTGGATATGGCAATGATTTCTTAGATATGATAAGAAAAAAAAGCACATATAAAAAAAGAAGTACAGTCAAATTTATCAAAATTGAAAAGTTCTATGTATCAAAGGACAGTATCAACAGAGTGAAAAGACAACCCATAGATTGGAAAAATACATTTACAAATCATATCTGATAAGAGGTTAATATCCAGAATATTTAAAGAACCCCTACAACTCAACAATAACAAACCAACAGACAAAACAACCCGATTGAGCAATGGGCAAAGAACCTGAACAGACACTTCTTCAAAAAAAACACACAAAGGCCAATAAGCACATGAAAAGATTCTCAACATCACTAGTCATTAAGGAAATGCAAACCAAAATCACAATGAGATTCCACTTCACACCCATTAGGATGACTGTTATCAAAAAACAGAAAAGAATAAGCATTGGCAAGAAGTTGGAACCTTTGTGCACTACTGATGGAGAATGTAAAATGGTGCAACTGCTATGGAAACAGAATGACAATTCCTCAAAAAAATCAAAAATAGAATTACCATATGACTTAGCAATTCTACTTCTGGTATATACCCCAAAGAATGAGAAGCAAGGACTAGACCATATATCTGTATACCCATGTTCATGGCATCATTATTCACAATAGCCACAGGTGGAAACAACCCAGGTGTCCATCAGGGCATGACAACTGTCTTACTAGAGATTTTTTTTTTCAATTTAAACTATTTTTAATTGAAAAACTTAAATTCAAACTGTACAAAAAGAAAACACAAAGCAAAAATTTCCTTTTTCTATATCTCCCATTCCCCTATATCTACTCCCAAATATGAAAGGTAACAAATTCTGAAGGTGGAACAAATATCTTGATATATATTATATCATGGAGTTATAGCGTCTTTTTCTACAATTCCCAAATCGAAAACACCTTGATAACAGAAAGATTTTCCATAATTCAGTTGGCAGCAAAATCCAAATTGATCTGAACTCCCCAAAACCTGACCTCACTGATATGAGGCTAATTATTTTTATCCCACTTTGTCCTACTTACTATAAATATTTACATTACTTCACTCCAAAAAAATATTTTTAAGGAAACTTTAGATATAAAAGTAGATTAATAAAATCTCATACACATACCAAACAGCATCAATAATTATTCTTTCCCAATCTTACTTAATGCATATACCCCAAACTCTTACGTCCCCTCTTTCCAGACATTGTGCCATTTAATCTGTAAATATGTTGTTGCAGAAATACTATCTGATTATGAGGTGCTGCCCACTATGTAACTGTCCTCTGGGAGTACTAGCCATACTCCTTAAAAAAACTGAATTCCAAAACACTATCTTTCTGAAATCCAAAGAAATTCTGAGTTCAAAACCGAATTGGCCTAAAGAGTTTGAGATGGGCAATTATGGGTCTATATACACACACACTCACATATCTACACATCTTTTTTTTTTTTAATACAAGTGAGTTATTATGCATACTATTTTGTTCTATTCCTTTGCTTTTTAAATTAACTATATATTTTAAGGATCTTTCCATATAAACATAGAGCCACAAAATTTTTAACAGTTGCACAGTACTCTACTGTATGGATATGCCATAACAAGTTATGGTTATAATAAATAATTAGTATTGTTAAAAATACATCAACGAACAGTCTTGTTCATTGCTCTTTGTATTATTATATAAGACTGTTTGCTCCAGGGGTAGAATTGCTGGGTCTAGGGTTATACATACTCACATTTTTGATAAGTATTATCAAATTGTCCCCAAAGCAGTTTCGACTAATTTATATTCCCACAGTTTAAGAGTGATTGTTTTTTTACACTCTCAGCAATACTGAGTATTATCAAACTTTCAAATCTTTGACAATCTTCTAAATGAAAAAAGGTATCTCATTTAGTTTTGTATATATATTAACTGTGAGTGGGATTGAGCCAATTTTTAAAGTTTCTTGGCCATTTGTATCTTCTATTTATGTCCACTCTCCAATTATTTTTTACTATTGAATTTAAAAAATTGTAATAACTTTTTTATAATATATGAAGTTTAATATAGATCAAGGTTAATATAAAGTTATATAAAGTTTATTATACATAAAGTTTAATAAATTTATACTAAAAACTTCATATATTCAAATAATTAGTCCACTCTATCATTATGAAATACACACATTTTCTGCAGTTTATAATTTATTTTAACTTTGTTATAATGGTTATAGTTATGCTAAATTTTGAGTTTTCATATAATTTATACTTTTTCTTAAATTTTGGATTTTACGTGATGATTTTTATGCCTTTCTAAACTAAGACTATAAAAATCCATACCTGCGTTTTTTAAATACTTCTAGAGTTTTACTTTGAACTCTTTGATTTACCTGGAATTTAAATGAGTATAAAGAATAAAGTTGTGATCTAGCTTTCTTTACTTTTCAGATGGTTATATAGTTATTATAATGCTCTTAACTGTTTCATTCATTTCCTCTTACTAATTTAAAATGCCATTTTTACCATATAACACATTTCCATAAGTGTTTAGTCTTTTCGATAGTGTTAGTCTCAATCTATTACTTTCGGTTTTTAGAATTTTCCTGGATATTCTAATATAGTTAGTATCATTTGTTGGATACCAAAAAAATGAATGCATGATGGTTTCAACAGGATTCACATTGAATTTATAGGTTAGTTTAAGGAACACTGACATCCTTATAATACTGGGTCTTCCTATTGAAAAAAAAATATCTAGAAAGTTATTCATGTTATCTTTTGACTAATTTTGTAGTATTTTAGTTTTTCTTCATATAGTTCTGGATACTTCTTGTAAAATTTATATCTAAATACCATTTTTCATATTTTTTGGTTGCTACAGTAAAGATGATCTTTTCTTCCATCACATTGTTGACCTTATTGTTTACATATAGGAAACTTACTGATTTTTGAATATTGATTTTGTTAAGTATAATAATTTTACTTGTGATATGTGCAGCAATCAAACATTACCTTTGTAAGTCCAGAACTTCATTTGCAATATCTGTTCCGATACTACCAGCACCAAGTACTGTCCCAGTAGACATTCCGGGCACACTAACACAAGACTGTCTGGAGGATTCTAAATAACAACAAAAGGAAAAATTCAATTGAAGACTTTAAAAAAAGCTTAACTTTAGTTAATATCTTTCTTTCAATTTAAATATTTATCTCTTTAAAAGAAAAATACTACCTGCATCCTAAAATGTTAGAACATTCATGCTTGCTTTACAAACAAAATTAATGATGGTTTAATGGTTATCAAAGAGTGATAGGAATCAAATGTGTAGAAAATCACTCAGGTTACAATCATGACCCAACCCTTGGGTACAGACAGTTTATTTTCACTTTAATGTTCATGTTAACGTTAAAGCAATGCTGCTTTATTTTTAATATTTCCTAATATTTTTATTTTTATTTATACTATTGATACATTAAAATATTCCTGGGTGGAAAACTAACACAGATAGGCAAAAACTCCCTCTTAAAGCTTTTTATTAATTTGTCCAACACACATTTTATTGAGTGTCACAAAGTAGAAGGAACTATATACATGTATATGCTAGCGGCTTAGGGATAGATAAAGGATATAAAACACTTTTCCTACTCTTAAAGAACTCACAGTCCAGTAGTGAGCCAGTTGAGCAAACAACTAATTGCAATACAATGTAAGATCATAATTGAAGTATGACAAAAGTACTGTGAGAATTCTGAAGAAGGCAACCCATAGAAATATTTTCAATTTCACCTTGGAATTTTCCCTCCCAAGACAGAAAAAGAAGGCAACTTAAGAATAACAGTCTAAGTAGTAAGTTTCCATCACCTAAAACTAAGCTTACCTTCTAATGATTGAGAGCTGCAAGGAAGTAATGATGCTTCTCCATTCTCATTATGTCCCCTAGAATAAAGAAACACTAAGTGATTTTTTAAGGTGAAAGAAATTGTTAAAGTAACTACATTAAGCTGAGTGTATTTGATTTGTCAATTCTTGACCCATTCGTTTTATATACACATTTTGTTAATGTCACCACCAGAGATCAAGGTATTAATGTGCTAAGTACCTAATTAATGCCCTATTACCTCATAAAATGCATGTTCTCACAGTTACAAACTCTCAAGTACTATGCTAATGATAAGAAGGCAAAGGTTATTGAAATGGGTAATAGAATACTGCTGGAGGTACTAAGTTTGGGGGCCTTTTTTAAAGCTAAATATTGAAGATAAGGAAATAGAACTGGTTTAATAAAACCTTATAACAATTAACACGAAACTTATAGAAAAATACTTAGAACAAGGCTATGCTAGCATATTGAGCAAATTGGGAAAAGTTGGCTTTTCATTCAGACAGGAGTTGGCAAGCAGTGCTTGGGATGAATTTCTGCTCATAACTCAGCCAAGTACTCCTGTACAGTCCCATGTAGTACCCAGCTTAAAAGATGTACATGTGAAATGATGTAAAGAACAAAACAATTTCTTAAAATGATATAGAGTTTAAAGCCACACCCACATCATTCGTGGAAGGGACAAGGCAAAGCCATGGAGGGTAGGAAGGAAATGCTTGAATAAAATACCTTAACTAATATACTTTAGATTAAGCAAAAAGGAATATATTTTAAAAGGGCAAACTTCTAGCTTAATTCTGAGAACTAATGCCAACAGACAGTAAATGAATTAGTAACACACACACACACACACACACACACACACCAAGTTGTATAAAGCCAGAGAATCATAAAGCTTTAATGGCTTAGCAGGATGATAAGAGAGAAGCAAAAAACTCATTTGAAATTAATAAAAGGTCTTAACAACATAAAAAATTACTTACAAAACTAAAGTGTTGATAGACACAATATATTCCAGTTCTTTGGTCCAAGGATTTGTGAAACTAAACCACTGGCTTTTTAAAGTTACAAAAGAGCCATCTTTCGCTCTGAATTTGTATGAGTCTGTAAATACTTTCTCTTTACTCTGTAGAACTTAACAAGAAAAGATAACAATCAGCATAACGGTCTACCACTATATAAATCAAACTTTTAGGATAAATTCAAATTTTGGACTTCAAGGGAATGAGAAATTAAAAGTTGAAGTTGCAAAAAAAGTACCAAAACCTTACCACACTTGATGCATACCTGCTTTGTGCTTGTCAGTCAAATTACTATGGTCATCTTGATGAAAATATTCATAACAAGAAGTTCCCAAAAGTTCCTGAGGCAGATATCCTAAAATTGCTGTTGCCCTAGTTTTCAAATTAAAAAGAAATTTCAGAAATTGTGAAAAAATTTACTCCAGATTAGTGTCGGTCCATATGTGGTCAGGATAGCACGAAAGTGGACTGAGGGATGAGTGAGTCATGTGCATCACTGGCTCCCTTTGACTGCCCAAGACCCAAACCAGAGCTGCAAAAAAGAATCGACAACCAGGCATGAGGCTACCCCAGAGGACACCCACCCAATCTAGAGTATGCTTTTTCTACCACTCACTAATAAATCTGTGGCCACAGACCATGCCCAGCTTCTACACTCCAGTAAGAAATGCTCCATTTTGACATTTTGGCTTGAACAAATTTACCGATATATCGTTATTTCAACTTTATTTCCTGTTGTGAAGCCTTAAAAAAATATCCAGCAGTGCTGAGTCACATTTTAATAGTCTTAAATATCTCACTGAATTCTAATTACTATGACACATAACTGTTACCTTTGATCCACATAGACGAATTTTCCATTCATTGCAAAACGGGTTATAAATTCAGTTGGTTTCACTTTAATCATTTCTCCGCTGTTCTGTGGGACAATATACGGATGTAATCTTCCAATAGCAATAAGGCAGGTAAAATTACTGTCTTTCTGACTGTCTCTTTCTTCTTCCATTCCAACGATATTTGGAGGCCAGCTTCTCAAGTAACCCGTGCAGTGGATAGTACAGAATTTTCTGTGATCTAATTCAAAAGTTTTTTAAAAAGAGAATTTGTTAATTATATCTCAATAAAACTGGAAAAAGAGAATTTTTAAAAAGCATTTGAATCATGAATTCTTAAATTTCTTACATTGACATTTATAGTAGTTATAATTGTGCTATGACATGTTCTTTAAACATGAAAAGGAAAAAAGTATTTCATTAAAAAAATCATCAGTTGTGTTTATTTTACTCTTAATGAGTTACTTTTCTCAGGAACTAAACTATATGTACTACATCAACAAGTAAACAGATTGCTTTAATCTAGGTTTAAATCTATAACTACTGAATTATTATAAGTCAATTTTTAAAAATATAGTAATTTATATCTATTAGAAAAGTTAAATTTCATGCTCTCTTGTTCTTAGCCACAAAGAAAGTGTTTTCAGCTTATTAAAATCTTGGTATAATTTATATTCAAAAGTTTAAAGGACAATTATGCATACATTCTTAAATTTCTTATGTTAGTAAATAATGGTTTATAGATATATATGGTTATAATAAATTACAGAAACATTTTAGAGAACACTGGAGAAATTTATAATAAAAGGTATTATAGAAATAAAATGACTCAAAATTTCACTTTTCAGAAAAATCCCAAGCAATTAATTCAAAGGAAAGACCTTGTCAAACAGGTCCAACCAGAATAATAAAAAAATTGGAAATAATCCATACACTCAAATATCAGTAAATGCTTAAGAAAACAATAAAATGCAACACAGGCATAAACGAAGGTAGTTTACAGATTATGGCAATCTACCCAAAAAGCGATTTAAAGGTTAAAATGAAGGGAAAAAGGGCTGGTAAAAATCCCTTAAAACCGTTGTTTGTGAAGATTTAGAAAAGACCAGAACAGTCACTGTTTTAAATCGGCACTATTTGGTAAAACCATTACTACAAATATTCTTTTAAAAACATTTTTTAATAGATGATGATAGAAGCTATCTTATAAATTAGCAATAGTAATAGCAGAGATTTACAGAACACTTTATGTGCTATGCTCTAAATGCTTTATTTTTTAAATCTATTTTTATGGTGACATTGGTTAACGAAATCCAGTAAGTTTTAGCTGTACATTTTAACAGTAAGGCATTTATATATTTACACTGTGTTCTTTAAGTATATAATTCATTTCATCTGCTTAATAGTTGTGTGAGATGTTCTAGTGTTATCTCCGTGTTAGGAAACTGAGAGCCAAGGTCACAGCAGGCAAGGGTGGAACCAACATTTAGATCCAGACAGGCTGGCTCCAGAGCCTGCCTTTCTGAACCACTAACACCCTGCTATTTGATGGTAGTGAGTGCTCTGTCACTGAAGGTGTTCAAACGGGAGTTGCCTGGGTGATGGAGGAAAATGAGTACAAAAAGATGTTCCAATCAGAGGGAACAGCCAGTGCACACCGAGAGTTAAAAGAGAGCAGCCAGATGTGGCTGATGCATTGTCTGAGATGGGAAATGGAGAATGAAGCAGGGAACAGCTCCTGCTAGCCATGCCTAGGACCTAGTATTCAACAACTAACACATCACCTCCTCCATGGTCCACGGATGCCTTAAATTACTAGTCATTATCTTTCCAACCTCAAACCCAGTCTTTATTACTTATTCCCTATCCTATTTAATGGCACCACAATCAACCCAGGTAATTAGATCTGTCTCCAAATACCAAAGAAAAAGGGATCAAGCAGAGAGTACAGGTGTCAGGCCCCTGAAGTCATAAGTGCTGAGAGAATAAGTCATGTGGTACTGACAGCATCCGCCACACTTCACAAGCCAGTGGATTCTCCATGTGTTCCTGTATTACTGATTATCTTTCCAAGATAAACTTAAATACCTAAGATATTTGGTAGCAGTCTTTCATCAGCCTTTGATTTCACAAGTTGAGATATGTGAGTAGTTTTATTCTTATCTTAGAAGCTTTTTCAAAGTTTAAATCCATGACATTATTGTTAGAACCAGGGTGGAAATGTTCTTAATGTCAATCTTACTTAAAAAAATCCTCTTATTATGAAAAATCTCAAATATACACAAAATCAAAGAGAACAGCACAGTTGACCCTTGAACAAAACAGGAGTTAGGGGCGCTGACCCTGCAGCAGTCAAAAATCCGAGTATGACTTTTGACTCCCCAAAACTTTACTAATAGCCTATTGACTGGACACCTTACCAATAAGGTACAAGTTGATGAATGCATATTTTCTACATTGTATGTATTATATACTGCATTACAATAAAGTAAGCTAGAGAAAATGTTAAAAAATCATGAGAAAATATATTTACAGTATTTATTGAAAAAAATATGCATGTGAGTGGATCTGCACAGTTCAAACTCATGTTATGAGTGACTTGTGGCTAATCTTGGAAATGGCCTTTCCATAAATCTTAAATTCAGTTTCGATAGCATTAAAAGGGCTGCTTTCTGCTCTCTATTCTTTTATTTTAAATGTCACTAAGGCAAAACTATGAAGACAAAAGATCAGAGGTTGCCAAGGGTGGTGGTGAGGAAAGATGGACAGGCAGAGCATAGATTTTTAGGACAGTGAAGATAATCTGTATGATATTATAATGATGGATGTATGTCATTATATTTTTCCAAACCCACAAAATGAACACCATCAAGAGTTAACACTAAGGTAAACTATGGACTTTTGGGAGATCATGAAGTGTTAATGTAGGTTTCATCCTTGGAAAATATATATACCATTCTGTGAAAGATGTTCATAATGGAGAAGGCTATGCATGTGTGAGGGCCAAGAATATATGGGAAATCTCTTTACTTTCCTCTCAATTTTGTTAAAACCTAAAACTGCTCTAAAAATAGTCTTAAAAAATAATCAGAAATTTTAATGTAATATGTCACAGTAAAAGGGAAAAACCACCTTTATTAATTTTCATCATTAATAAGGAATGGTCTCAAAACAATTATATTGGCTAATTACTTTTGGAAAGAACAATTTAATAGCAACTATATGCAAAATATAATTTTTTCACTTGACAAACACTGTCTTTGGTTAAAGCAGAATGCAAGATGACCTCATGCATGGGAAGTCATCCATGTGGCAAACGATGGTTCCATTTTGCAGTTACCTTATCCTGGTCCAGGCATCTGTCTACATGTCTGTCTGCATGCAGGTCTCCTCAAACCAGGCACTTTGAGGAAGGGCTATACTGATCCTTAACACATGCCCTTACCATTCCTTAGGCCAAACTGACCTCATGCCTTTGGCACAGAGCTCTGAAGTGTTAAGCGAGTACTTGGTTCAAGTGTTTAAACAGATTAAAAAATCCTTTTTTGAGGAGATATTTGACTCAGACTGCAGGCATCTGTGTGGCCCAACTTGATGTGGGAGTGGACATCCGTGTGTGGGTGGGGATACATTCCTACAACCAGAGCCAACCCGCCCCCCCTCCACCCTTGTTGCACATCTACTGCAGAAATCATCTAAAATGGATCTTTCATCTTTGGCATATTGGAAGCTACTCTAAGTGGCATGGCACAGTGGAGAAAAAATAGATTTTAAAGCCAGATTACTGGTTCTGCCACTTTCTATGTGAGTTTAGACAAATACTCTTTTTAGGCTTCAGTTTCCCCATTTTTGCAAGATGGCGGGTGGTCTGCACAGGATTGTTGTGCAGATTTACGTACTTTTGCAAAGTGCTTAGCATATAGATTTTAAATAATTACTAATTTTCTTCTTGTTCTTATTTTCCGTCTCTTCTTTCTGAGCCACAAATAATGGCTTCCATTTATTAAGTGCTTACTGGGAGACAAGCACTGCATTAGCCACGTGTCATCTTGACCATACTCCCATGAGGTGCTATATCATACCTATTGTATCAGTCTGCTAGGACAACCATAACAAAATACCAGCCTGGATAGCTTAAACAATAGAAATTCATTTTCTCATAGCTCTGGAGGCTAGAAGTCCAAGATCAAGGTGTGGTTTCTCCTGAGGCCTCTTTCTGGCTTGTAGACAGCTGACTTCTCATTGTGTCCTCATGTGGCCTCTTCTCTGTGAGTGTGCATTCCAGGTGTGTCCCTCTTATGAGACACCAGTCATACTGGATTAGGGCCCCACTCTTGTGGCCTCGTTTAACCTTAATTATCTCTTTTAAAGCCCTACCTCCAAGTGCAGTCACAATGAGAGCTAGGGCTTCAACATGGAATTTTGGGAAAAGACAATTCAGCCCGTAACACCCATTTTCCATGTATTGAGAGGAACTTGCCTAAGGTTGCATAGCTGTTAAGCGGCAGACAATTAAAAAGCTACTGAATTCAGAACCCAGGCCCTCTCTACTCTATCCTAAAGCTTGACCACCGGCATGGTTGTTGTGAGGCAGAACTTAGTATAAGAACCTGGAGGGACTTAAAAATAGTCGGCTCCTTCAGCTCATCACAGAATTCAACTATGAATCAGCTCTAATTGACCATTTGCCAGGTAGTCTTGAAATAGCTGTATTTTTCCAGTAAGATTATCGATATTTATTTCGAAGGAAAGAAATTCCCTGGCTCTTCTATAAATCTATGAAACTTATAATGGAAAAAAAAAATCCTTTTAGAAACCACATGGAAGAACAAAATTTGATTATTACATTTTTTAAGAATGACTACATACATGTATTTTTGCTTAAGACTCAAAACTTACAAAACTGCTTCAAAATACTGTATCAATACCATGTCGTTTCATGGAAAGCATGTCACTTTCCTTTTTGTATCTTTGCAAAGGGTCAAAAGACCAGACACAAAGTATACCTCCAAGGTTATCATCAGTGACTGACTTGGGCTTCCATACCTAAGAAAAATCCTCCAAGATACATATATGCAGTCATGTGCAGTTCTAGAATTTCACAAAAACCAAAATGAAAAATCTAAGGAGAAAGAAAGAAGAGTGAGCCCACACAAGGTAGTTCTACCACCAATTTGTGGCTTCCATATTTCAAGCCTACCACCAATTTGTAGCTCCATATTTCAAGCCAAATTGTAAAATGCCTATTTGATTAACCTACATTTATTTTCAGTAAGGCCCAGATTCCTTTGGTTCCCACTGCAGAGCCTTTTCAGATTTATTTCTCATGAGAATCATGGTACAGAAAATGATTCAAATTGTGTGCTGTCTTAGTCAGCTAGGGCTTCCATAGCAAAGTACCACAGAATGGGTGGCTTAATCAACAAATATTTATTTCCTCACAGTTCTGGAGGCTGGAATTCCAGGATCAGGATGGCAGCACAGTCGAGTTCTGGTGAGGGCTCTTGTCCTGCCTTGTAGATAGCTACCATTTTGCCATGTGCTCACAGACAGCCAACCCTCTTAGTGCCCCACATAAGAGGTGTCTCCTCTTATGTGGGGCACTAATCACATTATTAGGGCCCCACCTTCATTCCTTCACCTAAGCCTAATCATCTCCCATAGGTCTCATCTTCAATGCCATTACATTGGGGTTAGGGATTCAACATATGAATTTCAGGGGACACAATTCAGCCCATAGCATGTGATAAAAACTTCTTGGGATACAATTGTTTAAATTGCTCCTTGGATGAAACAAAAACACTATCATATAGATTAATTCACTGGATTCTCAACTATCCATGTGGATCTGAAAGCAATTATGTGGTCAGACAGGAACAAAGAACAAGAGGATGGTCACGTGTTCCTTCAATGAACATATGAGAGTCTACTATGTGTCAGGCACCTTGGAAAGAGAAATAAAGTGCTCATTCTAGTGTGAGAGGCAAACATAGAAAATATAACTTCAAAATAGTGTAGAAAAGACAGGAAATAAGAGACATGCTCAGGATTATTAATGGACTACCAAAAATGGGTGATGGGACACAGGTCCACCCAGAAAAAGGAGGGTGTCGAGGAGGATTTCCTACAAAGAGGTGTTGCCTGTGCCTTAATTGCCCAGAACCTGCTGATAGACTTACATTCTCCTTTCCTGCTGGTGTTTTGTCTTGGAGGTCTGAGTCTGGTAAACCTCTAGGGCCACAGGCTTGGCAGGCTCAATCTTCTCTTCCAAACTGGGCACTTCCCATTTCAGGATTAAACTTTCATTATGGTGGGAAAGGATGTCATCAAGCTGCCTTCCTAAATCTTTCATGTTTCCACTGATCACCCTATAGTCTGCCTTGCAGGGGAACAGATCCTTTGAAATGTTTCTTGAGGTTCTCCCAGTTGATCCACATGTTTTGGCCCCTCTCTGATGTTAATATGAAGTCCCTAAGGGGAGCATACCCAGGGTGCATGATTTGGTGCTTCATAATCTGCAGTGAAGCAATGGTCACGTAGCTCCCACTGGACCTAATACAGCACAATTCCTCTTTACTATCAGGCTAAGGGTCTACCAAAAGTGCAGAGATTCCTAGGGGACATCATCTCTAATCTCCAAACTGATGGCCTTCATATATCTCTTTTGCATGCTATAAAAAAATTTTAAGCACCCTTCATGTATATAAACTATATACATCTGCTTTTGTACTAATATGTGTATTATAAAAAACAAAACTAAAAAAAATATAAATGGATGAAAAACAATGTTTTAAGAACAAACTTTATTAATGATAAACGTTTTGTTCTTTAAAAATTATAATACATAATAAAGCAATATAATTAGTTATGCTTTAAATTTTTTATAGTTGTCATACAATATTATATTAGTTTCAGGTGTATAATATAGTGATTCAACATTTATATACCTTACGATGAGATCACCATAAGTATAGTAACTGTCACTGATATTACGACTATATTCCCTGTGCTATTCATTACATCCCATGGCTCATTTATTTTATAACTGGAAGTACTTACCTCTTATTCTTTCTTCCTTTTCGCCCATCCCCCAAGCCTCCCATCTGACAACCATCCGTTTGTTATCTATATCTGAGTCTGTTTTGTTTGTTCATTTTTTTAGTTTTTTAGATTCCACATATAAGTGAAATCATATGACATTTATCTTTCTCTGTCTGACTTATTTTACTTAGCAAAATACCCTCTAGGTCTATCCATGTGTTTCATTCTTTCTTATAGCTGACTAGTATTGCATTATTTATAGATAGATAGATAGGTAGATAGATATAATATATATATAGAGATAGAGATATAGAGATATAGAGATAGAGATATATCTCATATCTGCATCCGTCCATCTATCAATGGACACAGGTTGTTTCTCTATCTTGGCTACAGTAAATAGTGCTGCAATGAACATAGGGATGCATATATCTTTTCGAATGTTTTTGTTTTCTTCGGATAAATACTCAGAAGCAGAAATACTGGGTTGTATGTTCTATCTATAATTTTTTGAGGCACCTCAATACTGTTTCTGTAGTGGCTGCTTGAATTTATAATACCACGAACAGCGTACAAGAGTTCCCTTTTCTCCACATCCTTGCCAGCATTTGTTATTTGTTGATTTAATGATGACAGCCATTCTGACAGGTGTGAGGTGAGTGCTCAGTGTGGTTCTGATTTGCGTTTCTCTGATGATTAGTGACACAGAGCATCTTTTCATATGTCTGTTGGCCACCTATATATAGAATTTTTTTAGATAACTGTCTATTCAGGTCCTCTGCCCATTTTTAAATCAAATTCTTTGTTTTTTTTTGTGTATGTGTGCTATTGAGTTTCTTATATATTTCATATGTTAACCCCTTATCAGATATGTCATTTGCAAATATCTTCTCCCATTCAGTAGGCTGTCTTCTCACTTTGTTGATGGTATGCTTTATTTTTTAAAACCGTATTTTAATATAATGTGAAATAGTGATTTGAAGGCCTATTTCTAAATCTAACTTCTCATTCTCTTTTCTTCATAGCACTTATCAGCAAGGATTTTGTTCACTGCTCTGGGCCTAGCATATAGAACAGTGTTTGGCCCACACTGTGTACTTAATATTTATTTTTAAAAATTCTTTTTGAACATGATTCCATATAATGGTGTGTTGCACATCCCTTCACTACTCCATGTTCAATGGCCTCATGTAGGCAGCTTGAAATTAGCTACCGTGTGACTATTTACACCACAGAAATTGGCAAAGCCATATAAATCAGAGCTTGATTTGTTTTTCCTGATTGTTTAGACCTATGAAAGTGATGGACAAAACACTATGGATTAAACTTAAATTGTGTGTTGTATCTGTAGTTATATAGTGAATAGCACCAAAAAATTAAGTAAATAATCTTATAATTAAAAAACCATTATCACTTTTAGCACAGTCACTCATATTGAAAAATGAGTTAAGTTTCAAGAACATGTCTTCCTGGTTTAACTTTCATTTTACTAATTAATGTAAGGGAAAATATCAACCAACATTCTTATCAGAACTACGCTCAGAAAGCTGGCTGTTACATACTGACCAGCACACCACTGCCCCTGACCCACGGAGTGGGCCTACACATCTAGGCCCAGCTGCCTTTCTTTCTAACACTCTCTTCATCGTTTAGGATCTAGTCACACTGATCTTTGTTGGGTCCCCAGAATACCAAGTTTTTCTATCTTAAGTTTTTATACTTGTCTTTCTGTCAGGAATTTCTTCCCATAGCTTTGTGCATAGCTGATTCCTTCTGATCATTCAGGTCTCGGATCAAATGTCACTGAATAGATATTCTCTGAGTAGTCTAAAGTAACTACTTCTTCCTAGTCCCTGTCCTCATTATCCTCTTTTATTGACTCCATTGTACTTTCTACGACCTAAAATATTTACTTGTCAAATGGCTGTCTCCTGTCCCTGTAAGGGTCACTAAAATAACGACTTGTCTCCCTGTTTCCAGTGTATTCTTTGCATTTGGTATGGTGCCTAGCACATAGTAGGGACTAAATAATTGTTGACTGACAAAAATCTATTTAATTAGAGACTACTATGTCAGATAACCATCTCCAGCTTATTTCTACCACTTTTACTTAAGTATAACCAATATGTGCAGACCTTTTTAGAAATAAGATAACAATAGAAGCTGTGAAAAACTGTAAGTGGGAAGAAATCACCAAAAGAACTTCAGCCTGTCTTGGGCAGTGCTGCTCAGGCACCCCTTCTTCCTCTCCTTTCTTGCTCTTTACTTCTCTTGTGCTCCCAGAGAACCTCATACTTGAGAGAAGAGTCTAAAGCAGTGGTTCTCAAAAAGAATAGAGAAGTTGAAAATCAAACCTATAAGGTTACAAGTCTTAGCAGGAAAGAGTAAGATAAAAGAGCAAGGGGTAGAAGATGAAATCAAGTTTTTCAGGAGTAAAATGGTCACACTGGGCACTAGCCAAGTACCAAGACAAAGATGACTAAAATCCTAGTACTAAAAAGTCCATGAGTCCATGTGGAAACTCTTCCCTTCCCAGAAGGAAAGATAGATTAGTCTGATAATCTTTAAAGCACTTACAAAACTTGATAAGCCTCTACTCAATTTATAACTTGCATCAAACACCACAAAGATTTCAGCCATGTTAAGGGAACTGCATTGGCTACTGTGTTTTTCTCTTATATGGATTGCTGTGTAGATTAGGTGACTCACTTATGGTTGTATCTACTTGACATGGCATTAGACCATCTCTAGATAAATTATAAGGGTAAAATGTCCATCGGTTCAGGTCTACATGGAGTATGACTCCTTGGACCAACCACATAAATATTCCTGCCCTTGGAAACTAGCTCCACGTTATATGACCATGACCCAATATAAGATTAATATACACTTATTATGACTTACTTTAGAAGGAAGGCAGAGAGAGCAGGTGCCCTGAAGTAATGACAGGAATGGCACTTACCATCTGCTCTGCACTGTCCTAAGTTTAGGTGCATTATTTCTAATAGTATTCATAACAGCTCACAGCATTTATCAGGTGTTACTATGCTAGGAACCATGCTAAGCACATAACACATATTAACTCATTTAACCCTGATAACAATCCTGTGAGGAAGGTTCTATTATTCTGATCTTACAGTTGAAGAGAGTGAGACTCAGAAGAATTTAGTAATTTATCTTCAGTAACATAGTTAATCACAAGTTAGGATTCAAACCTGAGCAGTTTGCCTCCAGAATCTATGCACTTAGCCAATAAACAAAATCATATGACCCTGTGAATATCCTTGTTTTACAGATAAGGAAACAGGCTCAGAGGGGTTAAGAAAATTGTTCACAGTCACACAGCCAGCAAGTCGTAGAGCCAAATTTTGGTCCCAATCAGCTGGATTCCACAGCCTCTGTACCACCAGTCCAGCTGGTGATTTTAACCCTCAGGTTGCCACACATGTGACTTTAGACAGCTCCCCACCACTCAGAGCCAAGGACAAGAGGGAAGCAACTGACAGTTTACAAACAGACCCACCCATAGGACTGCTGATTCATTCTGCTTTTGTTTCTTTATCATACAACCTAAGAGTAGGGGGTTTAGGTTTGAGTGAGTTTTGCCTACTTCACTTTCTGCAAGTTTCTGCAAGTTGTTTTTGTGGGGATTAAAACACTTAGCACAGCATCTGGCACACAGTAAGTGCTTTAAAAGTGTGTATTAGTGATTATTACCTTAAGCAGTTGCTAAAAAAGATTCTAACCAAAACTCATAAATAAACTGAATCTTGCTCTACATAAAGATCCTTTGAAAAGATGTGAAAGCAAATTTGGCCTTAAAATTTGCATAAGGAATTCTATATCTGATAGGTTAATATGTTCTTAGGCAAAAACATCATGCTATTTTGCCGTCCCTAAAAGGCCTCAATTAAGTAAAATAGGTATTAAATCAATTCAAAATGTAAATACCTGCAAGGCTATATAGAATCACGAGAAAACAGAACTACAAATATTTACCAAAGAACCACAGTATCATGAAATTAAAATGACACCTAGAACATCTTAAGAAACATTCACCAACCCCAATAAACTTAAATATAAACTTAAAAAAAAAATGTTCACCAAAATTAGTCAAATCAGGCTCTTGCACTATTGCAGTTTTTTCAAGAGACCTATCTTATATATTTTAAAATTAGTAATGGAATTTCATAACAAAATTTTATTTCCATCTCTTCCCATTTTTTCCCATTTGATAGTCCCTAAACTGCAATTTCAACAGCACCATTAAAGTCTTGGGCAACAAAGAAAATATGTAATTACTTGATAAATTTGAAAGGTATGATCAGCCAATTTAAATAATTCTGGTTAAAAACAACTTATTTCCTGATGTGCTTTTGGCCCTGATTATTTGCCTTGACCATATATTTTATTTGTTCTGTATATAACATATTTAGGGCATTAATTTTATATCCATGCCTTACATTAGTTGACATTTCAAAATATTGATACCTTTCTTTTTTGAGTTGGGTAAGCATTCATCCTCTTCTTTGACAGAGATTTTACAACTCTTTATCCGACAGAAAAAGGATCGTCTTGAGCCAGAACACACACGAGTCCTTCCAGTTTGGAAAGCTGTTTACTTGCAAGCCAGCTTTCACAGCAGAACGAGGCAAGAGAAAAGGGAGAAAAGAATATTTTCAAATAATTTTGAAATTATCTCCTAACATTTTCTGATCATGACATTTGTTTATAAATTAAAAAGAAATGGTTAGTTAAAGCAATGACATCATTGTACAGTAAGCCAGGAAGTGAAACATACCAAAAAAATGTATTTGTTAAGCAATCATATTTTGATAACTTATAAACACTTGCAATTTATCTTTATTTTTCCCCTGGGGGTAGATGATAAAGATAATTCAAATAAAATAAAATAAAAATGAAATTAAAAAATGAAAAAACTCAATTATAATAACCAATGGCATAAAGCATCATTATTTTTATATTACAATTACTTGGCACTAAGCATTTTGAGAAAATAAGAATTTTGGAGAAAATAAAGAAAATTTATACCTCCCAAGCACAATTATAGAAGGTATTTCATATTGAATAGACCTGACTCATATAAGAAAATAATTATCTCTCAGCATATAATTGAATAATGAAAACTCCAACAATTTTTTTTTACCCCAAATGATACTTTCTTATAAAGATATTATTAGCATGTGAAAAATAGCAACTATGAAGCAATCACAGTTTCCTCAAATGAAACATCTTCATATGAATATAGCCTTTGTTTTTATATGTGAGTATGAATACAGGAATTCTCTATATAGTTATATTGGATTTTTTTTTTTCAACTCAGGTTGATTGTGAAGCTTATTACATAATTCTCTTCTTGATAAAACCATAATTAGATAACTTTTCAAAAACATTATATAGCTGTACTTTTAACTAATAAGTCTAATTACATTAAGCGGTAAGCATGTTGAAATGAGCACTTACTTTTGGCATCTATGAGCTTCTCTCTTGGTGAAATATCAGAAGAAGACAGTTGTTCCTTTACTTTGGCAACATCTTTTGGATGTAGGAAGTCAAAGAAGCTTTGTCCAGTCAAATTAGCCTATCAATAATTTAAAATCAGTACCATAATTTTTCTACGTTTCCTTATAAAGACGTATGATAAATACTTTGTTTTGTAAAAGCTGCTTTTTCTTAAGCTCAAAGATATATCTACTACACTGTGTGACATTAATGTTAAAAGCAGGGTCATACTTGTAGATAGAAAAAAATACACAGAACCATAATTGGATACACACAAATCACACAAAAATACTAACCACTAATATGCTATTTACTCTTGTTAATATCTCCCAATTTGTATACATTACTTCTAAATTATATTATGATTCTCTTTAAACTTTATCCTGAGTAAAACAATTATAGTATCATATGGAAGTCACTGAATATCTGTGATTTTATGGCATGACTCAGAGATTTACCATACTGTTAAAAAAAGATTACCATGCTATTGAAAAACAAAATCCAGCCTGGGACATCTTCCACTTGCCATTCCACTTCTAACATACAGAGGATTCCTAGGTCTGGCCCTTTGCTCCATGGTATTGTCACCTGGAATTCATTACGCCTTCTCTTCTCTACAAACTCAATTCCCTAGCCAATCCAGCCAACTGCATTTTACTCCCTAGAGTTTCTAGATTCCCTCTCTCAATGCAAAATGTCTTCCTCTCCTTCTCTGCACATCTTAAAGCCTAGCGGACATTCTACTTTGCATGTGAAGTCCTCCCTGACCCATAGTGATCACACATCTTCTGAAATCCTTTATTACCAAGTGATATCCCTATAGAAGATAGAACAAATGGACTAGATGGTACAGTAGCCTGGATTACCTGACAGTTAGATATCTCATACTAAACAAATAAATGAAAACCTAGCAATCTGATTTATACAGCAGTGTGTGATTGGTTAATATAAATCTGACCAAAACTCTGTTTTAGAGCAAATCAGATTTCTGAATCTGAAAAGCGGGGGCCAGACCCTACACCATGGTCATCCCAAAGCTCTGAGTGTCTGTGAGCCTCTTGAATGGCCTCTGAAATGCAAAGTCAGTGCCCAGTGAGACTGGATTCCACCCATGTCCCTAATTTGGAAGTCAGTGTTACTCTGAATTGTCGATTACTTTAGTGCATGTATATGTGTGCGATGTTCTCCATTTCCAATTAGAAGAAAGAATAATCAAGTCTTACCCGGCTTTTGTGCACCCAGCTATGACCAGCTGCATGATTCATTTGGCTCATAATATCTTTCTTTAATATTTAGTTCATTATCTATGAATGCCTTCTCTCTCTTCAAATTTTTAAATTTGGGGGGAATACAGGCTGAAAGTAATGAGCATTGTTTAAGATTAAATCTTTGGGCTATTTGATTTCTAAAAGGAAACCATGGATACTAGTTTATTCACTCTGTTGGATGACTTTCAGTGCTATAGTTTTTAAGCAACTAGTTCAAATTAAAAGGAGTTCGGTAATGAGGGGATAAAGCAATCACGCAGCTAGTCAAATAAAACATGTATTTCAGATTTGTTGCCAGAGTTTAGATGAAAAGCTGTTACAAAATGCATATAACTTAATAATAAATACTAACGCTGTCTCTTTGCTGAAACAGAGAAGGGTGACTAATATTTTTCAGACACTCAAATATGACATTTTATTCAGTCTTTACATCCTGAGTAACAGGCTTAATCATCATTTCCATTTTTACATAGGAGGAAGCTGAGGTTCAGGAAAATGATATAAGTTGCTGAAGGTCAGGAAGTGAACACTCTTGTCAGTAATAAAAACCTATACCATTTCCACATATCTTTCCATCTCCCCAGAGTTCTAACTCAGCAGAACCTAATCCCACAGCCTAATGGGAAGAAAGGGTTCAGAAAGAGAGCTTTAAAATATATTTGTTCAAAAAAACTAAACACAGTGTGAAAATTTCCTCAGTTTTGGATACCTGATCATAATTAAGTATTTTGGAGACTGACTTAGAAACGAAGAGAATCTTTCCTCTTTCACATCCAACCACAAATAGGAAGCCTTCTGCAGTCTAGGATTTAAAAATATGAAAGTAAATATTTTTAAATATCTGTCTCACACACATTCAGATTCTGTGGAGATTACTTTAGCAATAAAATTAACAGTGGTCAGAGATCTAGAAAAATTAATCTTAAGAAATTTTCTTAAGGTATGTGTAAAAAGATTAACAAAGCACATCAATTGGACCCCAATTTAAACTAATGTTTTTGACATGAGAAGTTCAGCCACAAAATGTTTTCTTGAAATATTTCCTAATATAAAAATTATCTATACCAAATCTACTCTACTGCATACAGAAACTGTGTAAAGACATCAAAACATATCAATAACATGATTGTCCATGGATGTGTTGAGATGAAGGGATATGCAGACTGGGGATGAGGAAGGGATAAAAATATTTTTCTGTATACCCTTTATACTTTGAATGATGGTAAACTATCACTAGATAATGATACGGTATCATTCTAAACTAAATTTTAAAAATTCTAATGTATCAGCTACTCTCATAAGATCTACCAAGTAAATCCTCTGTATCACACTAACCAGAAATGGATATATCTGGACACACAGGATGAGTCTGCACCCCTTCTCTTGACATTTCTTGAACTAATTTTTACCAACTGGATATAAACATGAGGTGAAATCAGCAGACATGTTCTACAGGGGCATTACTGGGACTACACTAAGTTATGGCTGAAAAAACACTTAAAGATGGTGAGAAAGCTTTCAAAGCATACTGTACACATTTCACTATCTCTAATAATCTTTTGTTGTCTACAAAAAAAAATCTCTTATATTCCTGTCAGGAATATTATATTTATATTTAGATGTTCAAATAAAAGAGGAGCTTTTATAAAAAGTTTTTAAAATTGGCAACATAAATGAAAAATCTTTCTGTTTAATCATACTATGGCTTAAAGCCCAGTAGTCATAGCACAAGATCAAGACACTTATTACTCTGGGGCAGGGGGAGGATGAGCCAGTGACATGGTCATATTTTCCATGTTAAATAATCCTCTAGAACAGTGAGTCTGAAAACCCATACGTATGAAGTGATGAGGACAGAAATGTCAGAGCATCACCTAATAACTCATTAAGTAAGCAGTGACTGGCTAATGTGCAGAGAACATGATCCTGAAGGAAGAGGATACAAGGTAGATGGCTTTGAAGGAGGTGGTAATAGTGGGAATAGATCTAAACATGGAAGGTGAGGGCATTAAGCAATATAAAGAGCTTAGCATTAAAAACAAGCCTTGCTCCATTTTTTAGAAAATGCCCATCCTCTGTCTCTACTTCCATTAGCACAAATTAATATAACATGGTTACTTGTATAACTTAAATTTTTATGTTAAAGGAAACTGGAGCAACATAGAGTCCTACATGTTTATAACAGGAAGCAAACTGAAGAAAATCTGCCTCTCAGATTTCAAATAAAAAACAAAGGGAACAAACAACCTAGACAACTATATCTCCTTACTTACCTTCAGGATTAAGTGTCTGAGTTCGTTATCCTGAATAAATGAAGGACGATAATGATCTCCTGCGTAAAAATCTGTCATACCTAAAAATAAACACGTCAAAAAGTTACTAAAAATATAGTAGGGTTGGGAACGTAGTGAGTCTTCAGTGAACATCAGTGATGCTGCTGCTGCTGGTGAGGATGTTCGTGACGGCATTCTCTCTGTTAACAAGTTCTTAGACCTCCTCTGCAATCGTTCTCTTTCTTGATATTACTAGATTAAAACTTCCTATTTTAGATTGAAAATTCTTGAAACTACTTATTCATTTATACTCAAAAGTGCAGACAGTAAGAGCTCTCTGTAAAAAAAAAAAAAAGCATCAATATTCTAGAATCTATTTTATAATTTCTTAGCTTATTAAAACTAGTCCTATGAATTACCCTAAATGGAGGTGATTCTTGAATACTAAACAAGTTTTAAAGAGTCATAGGATCTTCTATATGATCCTTTAAACATCATACGGAGACTTCTGATAATACACAAAAATGTATAAAGTCTAAGTAAAATGATTTGTTTTAAGCCCTTAGCACATAGTTTATTGTATTAAGATGAAAGTCTCTAAAGCTACTGAAGAGCTGGCAAAAAGGATAAGGAATTATCAGGTCAAAACTAGGATCCACCAACCTTAACTTGGAAAGCCCTTCAAAGTCACAAGTACAGGGGACAGGGGACAGTTAAGCCAAGCTGCGCTGACCCCAGATAGCTCTGGGCAAGAAAGATTCAGAAGTAAATCAATTCCCTCCTTTATACTTCTCAAGCCCCGGAACCACAATCCCCTCCTCCTGGAGACTGCTAGGAAAGTTGCTTTTGCAAGATCAAAGTAGGGTAACACCCTAAGACATTTCAACCACAAATTGGCCGTTGAATGGATTTGCAGCCTAATCTCACCAATTACCTAAGTGGTGAGGAAAACACAAAACCAGAAAATCAAAAACACCTCATGGTATAATTTGGTAAAGTTTCCTCAAACTGGTAACACCCCTAAGAGCCGGGCATAAGCAAAAGAAAATCCTCTCTTTTGGAATCTACCTTCTGGGTAGGCCTCACAGAATTCTCGGAAATGATTTGTTGTTGTTGTTACTACTACTACACAGCAGCCTTGGGGGACGAAGTTGAGAAGGGTGGGCTGACAGACGTAGTCTCTGAGGGCCAGACCAGGGTATAGCAATAAATCTACTTGAGGAAGGCAGGCACATTTACAGGTCTGGCCTGAAGCAAAGTAGGCAGAAATACGCCGACACAACCCTGTTAGCATGAACCGGGCAAAATGGGTGAGCCCTGACTGGTGAGAGTGAGCGAGGACATGCAACCGAGAAAAAGAAGACAGTGAGAGCAGAGCGGAAGCTAGGGTGAGGCGAGTTAGTAAAATGCATGCTGGAGATGCTGTGCCCCTGCCAAAGAGTGTGACAAATTCCACTCTGATTTCTGATGGCAAAAACAAATGAGAAACACAGTCACTTACTTGCGTTACAGTGTGTTCAAAGGGCCAAAAAAATGACAATTCGACAATAATAATGATAATGACAATAACGGTATCCCTCCTCCTCTTGCCACCACCTCTGCCATTTGTGAACACTGTCCTCACCCTTCGTAGCATTATTCTTTACTCTTAACGACAACCCTATGCGGCATATCCATTATCCCTGTTTTACAGATACGGAAGTCGAGGATTAGAATGTTAAGTAACTCGAGTAAGTCACATAGATATTAAGTCGGGGAGCCAGGGGGTTTGCCTCCAGCACCCACACGCATGCACCACGGTGATCTGCCACCAGTATTAAGACCATGCACAGAATGCCCACGGGTCTCCAGAAGCGCCTGATGCAGAGCAGGGCCACCCAGCCATGGCCTGCAGACCCCTGCTCACAGCCAACTGTGGTGAAATGAGTACAGAAATTAAGAATCAGCACTCAGACACGTTATTATAGAAATGTAAGGTTGTTGTGGCTTCCCAGCTCATGATCATTTTTCCAGTAATCAACTGGATGAGGGTGGGGAACACTTGCCCTTCACCTGGGGAGTTCAGAACCACTGCTGTCGAGTATATTTAAAGAATCATTTCACCGTCCTTCTGTCTTTAACCATGTATAGACTAAAATAACATGATCCACACACAGCCCTCTGATGACCTGGTGTCTCTGACGTCAAGCACGTTGGAGGTACGCAAGGGGAGCACAAGGGGGTACAGGGGACAGTGAAGCCAAGCTGCGCTGTCCCCAGATAGAATGCAGGCCCAATTGCTTTAAGTCATCTCACTTAGGGTAGCACTAACTAAAGGGTCTGATGAGTACCTGACCACCTCACTTCGGCTTAGGAGGCCAATGGCGAAACCTATGCTCTGTTCCAAGAAATCGCCTCTGGATTTCGTGTCTCCTTCCTACTCCTCTCACTTGTGCCTCTGCTGCAACATCCCTCCCACTAGGCTTTACTGCTCTCTTCATAGATACGTCTCCCTTGTCCAGCCATGAATCCCTAGAGCACAGAGATCTTGCCTCATTCACTTTTTTATATTCCCAGCACAGAACAGGAGTCTAGCTGATGCTCAGTTCGTGTTCGTTGAATTAGTTGATTGATTTATGGCTTCTCCCTCAGGCCCTTCTTCTTCAGAACATTGCAAATGTGAAAACTCTTGGGTAATTTTAGGCTTGCAATCAAATGACCTCAGTTGAGCCTGCAAAGGTTGACTGCTGAAAGATTTAAGAGAAATATTGCATGCAACTTATGCAAGAGCCAGCTGTAGGTAAAAGAGAATCTTATTTATCTCATTTCACAACAGACTTATGAAAATAAGACCACCAATCATGCTCCCACTGCCAGGCAGCGTGCGAACACTTGCATTGCTCTGTGTGGCACTGAAGGACTCAAAGCCTGTACTTTCTTTTCCCAACCTGCACGCAGTTAGCTGGTTGGAGCGCCTCTGCCATTTTTTTCTACAATATGTAGAGATCTAAGGTAGATGGTTTAAAGTATCTCTTGTTACAATTGCACAAGTTACTATTAAATAGGCCTTTAACAGCTGTCTGTAGGTTTACTTCCTGATTGGTATATGCCCCCCCTCTTTTACTTCTTTCAATCTAGACGAATTTTCCAGGATTTTTAAAAATGTGTTCTTATATTTCTAAATGAAATAAGATCTTTGTCTGGGCTCCAATTTGTACCTGGAGTCTAGGCAACACTACTGTCCACTAAGCCACTAACTCGACTTGGCCGAGCCCTTGTATTCTGACCATAAAACTTCCTTTTCTCTGAAATAGATTTTCCTTCTCCTAGCATGATGTGCAGGACACAGATCTAAATAAGACCTTGGTCATCCTTTGCGTACTCTTTTTTTATACTTTTTTGAGCCAAACTTCACCATAATCCTTTAGAGATCTTTACAAATCTGAATTTTCAGTCTCCTCTATGGTTTGCAGCTCATTCCTCTGCCAGGTCTTCTGTCTTCTCAATATAAATTTATGTTATTAACATTTGTGTATCTAAAAGTCAATTCTATTTCCATGATACTGTCCGTCATGTTGGACTGAGGTTATTCCAAAAACGTATGATTTTGACTATAATATACACACATATACACTTTGATTTAAAATTCAGGATTAGGTTGGGGAACTGCTAAGGTCAGAAATGACCATGCACGCCCCAAGAAGCAATGACTAAGGACCTCCTTCACCAATGAGTAATACATTGAGAATATCTTAGAATAGTAAGGTGTGATGCATTTTAAAGTACTACTTATAAATCTGAAAGAAGTTTTAAAAGAAACTGGCTGAACTTAAGATTTTCTTTTCTAAGAATGGAAATCTGCCAAGAATTTAAAATTATAATACTACATTTCAGGACTTCTAAAATACTGAGAGGTATATATAGCAGGCATTGTTAACTCCATATTATGCATGGGAAAACAAGTAGAAATGTAAAGACTTTTGAAGTTCACATAGTAAGCTTTTAGTAGACCGAAGTTTTCTGACAACCAAATTAGTATTCTCTCCACACACAGAATATGGACAGCATCGACTTAATGCCTCTAAAGCTGAAAGACACCTTTGCATAGCATCTCAACAGTCAGTAACAACAAACCAACCAGAGAGAGCTTAATCGCAGGAAAGACTTCACAAATCTAAGCATGGAGGTCATTTGCAAACTCACCTTTTAAAGATTTCAAGTATTGAACGGCCATTCTTAAAACTGTCAGTTTGTCCAGTTTTCGTGCCATAGGCTTGCACTGAGGGAGCATTGCTGACAGTTCTTCAATCAGGTTATTCATTTTATCTCTCCTCCGTTTTTCAGTTTGGCTATGAGCTTCTCTAATAGGAAAAAAAAAAAACACCTCTTTTATACTTCAGTCAGCAGACCCACAGTGACCTGGGAATAGGAATGGCACTTAAAAAATTCACAGTGCTTTCACCCCCACCCACTACCTTTCCTCCTTTCTTCCCTACCTTATTTCCTGAAACATTTTAAGAACAGAGACATTTGTCTGAGAGCGTGTTGAGTGGTTTTTTTTACTTTCCTCCAGTCTTAGAGGAAGAGATGAGTAGCCTTCTTTTCAAAGCTAACTCCTCTCTGGTATTTGCTCAAACAATTATCAACATCTTAATCTCTTTCATAGCTCCTCTCATGGGTCTATAAATGTGTGCAAGTCTCTTCCCTCTGATAAAACCACTTTCCCTAATTCTAGGGGTCCCCCCTGCCCCCGCCTTGCTACTGTCCTGAAAGAAGGCAGTCTCCAGTCTTTCTCAGGCCCTTCTCCATCTATTAAAGTCAACCTTTCACAATCCCCACTCCACTAAAACTATTCTAGCAAGGGTCATCCTTATCTTACGCAATCTCTTGCTGATCCCTGCCTTGAATTTGACACAACTGACATTCCTCATTCTTTGCCTGGCTTTTGTGACCTCTCCTGTTTCTCTATTCTCCCTCCTCAGCCCAGTCCCCTTGTCTCTTTACTTGGCCCTTCCTCTATCCTTAAATACCTGTGACCCCAAGATTCCTTACTTGGTACCACTCTTTCCTCACACAATAGCTTCGCCCTAAGAGATATCATTCCCTCATAAGGTTTTATAATTATTCATAAGCTAGTAGCCATTAAACCACTATACTTTATCCAGTTCCTGACTTTTGGAACTAGAATTAGTGTGTAACTGATTCCCAAACCCTAAAACTCAAGAAATCCCAAGCTGAATGCTTTTCTGCAATTTACCCATTTTAATTCTCTTTCCTCCATTAGTCCTTTTTTTCTCTTCTATAGGGTTATCTTAGTTGGTTACACCACTAAACTTATTCTATACCCTTCCTCTTCTTCACACTGAAGTGCCAAATAAACATAAACTCCAGTTCTTAAAATATTTCTTAAACATGCCTCCTCCTCTCCACCCACTCTGTAACTGCCTTAATTCAGGCCCTTGTGATATAGCTCATTGCGCTTACCCCCAAAAGCCTTTTAAAGTGATGTTCTTTTTTCCAATGTCTTCCTCTTCTAGTCTATCCTACCCAATACTTTCAGAATTATCATTTAAACAAACCGAATCATCGAATCCATTGCATTAAACTGCCAAAATGTGTTTCCACTGCCTGCAAGGAATGGCCAAACTCCCTAACGACCTTCCAGGTTTCACCATGACCTGGTTTATCCTTTCCTCTCTCCACGTCTTCCCCTAGAGCTCCAAACGTTATACAGCAGCAATGCCAGATGACTTGCTAGCCTCAAACATGCCACGTCATGTTTCATATCTCTTCTATGTCTTGCTCTTTCTTAGGCTTCCATATTCGTGGGAAGACCCTTCTCCTTCAAAGCCAAGCTCAGTTTTTCTTCAGAGACGCTCTCTTTGACTACTCCAAATTAGTCACTTCCCTCTCTCAGCTACCTCAGCACCTTTTGTGCCACTACCACAGTTTACTGGATCTAAGCCACCATTGATTGTAAGATACATTATTTAATGCATCACAAATCACAAGGAAAGAAAAATGCTGCCAAATAACAGGAAGATGCCATTGATAAGACATTTTTCTCAGACGATAAAATGTGAGGGAGCAAATGTATATCTTAGATGTCAAGAATTAGGCTATTCTACTCTTCACACTTAACTGTAAACATGTTTTCTCCTATAACACTCAGATCCTAGTAACTCCTTAATTTTTATATAAGAAGAGTTTAGGGGGATGATTTGATGGGAAAGAGGATAAGTAGGAGACTTTCCTTTAGCAATTTTAAATCAGATGAAAGAAACTGTAAGCTTTCCACACTGAAGTGGGGGAGAAGCACTGACGGAGACTGATGCAGCTCATACTCCTCCTCCCCCCAAAACACTCCCCCTCGGGCCATGCCACTCCTGGAACAAAATACGGACTTTTGGGTAAACTGTATGGAATTCAAATCACATGTGTATTTACACAAAATTGAGCTATCTACTCATACATTGGCCTATCCATGACCACCTTTCAGATTAAAATTTTATGATTAAGAAGTGTTATAGTTATCTTCTTGCTAAAACGATCGCCTCTTTTTTCTACCAGTATTACCCATTAAAATAGACAGTAGCAATGGACAGAGATGCCTGATTTGGGGAATGTACAGCAGAAGGCGGCGGTGTGCTCTCTCTCGGAGCTGAAGTTTGGGGGGAGATGAAAGCAAGGCCACTGGAGAGAGCAATGAATGATGACAGTGGGAGCGAGGTATCTCAGACGAAGGTGAAAGAGCCACTTTTTGAATGAGGCGCTGTACTTGAAGGAAGTATACTTGAAAAGATTTCTGGAGGATTAAGAAGGGGCATATTTATCCAGAGACTAGTTAGTTCTCTGCTTAATAATTTATTAGGACCCTGGCTCTTAACTCTATATACTGTTACCTCTATTTTGAACCATATCAATCTTTTGTAGAATCATATCCATAAAACAGAATAAAAGAAAAAGCAGAGCTGATATCTGGCCATGTTGACAGATGCAGAAAAATTTTGTATTAATATTGAAACAATTGACAAAGAATTGAAGATGATGGATTCCTAATAATCAGATGCTTCTCATAAGTAATTCTGATTTGTTTATAGCATAAATTGGCTTTTTCTCTAGTGCTAAAAGTTAAGTTTTTAATAAACAGCTATGTAAAGAAAAATTTAAAGATATATAAGCCAAATGTTATTCAAGTATATAGGAAAGAAAGGTAATGGTTACTTAATAATCACTACTTCTCACAGCATAACATATGAGAAAAACCTAATATTCACGAATCCATCATATCTTGACATCATCCTTTGTTTTGGCTAAAGGTGTACATGTGTGACCTTTTCCACCCACCAGGTACCATCTCAACAGTTCAAAGTACCTGAAGGACTTCATTTTTACTTGTTGTTCACCATCTTCCATTCTACAAAAAAGCAGGGCACAACATCAAACTACATGAAACAGCTTTTCTATAAGCCTTGAGAGAAAAATAAATGTGAGCTCCTAATGACTTGAAATGATTTTTACTGTCTACATGAGCTATTCGCCTACTCAAGCTGACAGGCACATCAGCCCCATCAAGATAACAAAAATGATATTAACCAACAGTGAACAATCATTGGTGTTCTATTTAAAAATTAACCCATGCCAATATTGAGAAAAAAAACATAACTTTCATGGAAACAACTTTATTTTTAAAACAATGGATGTCTTAACCAAAAATTTTATAGAAGCTGTATTAAAACAGGCTGAAAATGCATTAAGAATCTCAGATCTTTAATCGAAGAAATTTATTTTGCCTAAAAACATCTGGATGATAAGAAATATCAAAAACTGGAAACTCTGATCACTTGCCAATATTATCACATTAGTATATTCGCTAACAGAATATACTAAATGTATATTCATGTATAAATATTTATATACAAATATAGATACATATGTGTGTATGTTTATTCAGAAATGCAGTCACCAGACCACTACCACTGATGGATATAGACTACTTTCCACATTAAAAAATTATGCAGGCTGAGTAGTTTTTGAAAAATATGTAGTTTAAAATTATATTTCCAAATGTATCATTTTTTAAATGGACATGTGAAAAATTCAGGGAAAAGCAGCCATGATCTCACCTGGAATAATCACAGTTAATATTTTAATAGGTCTCCTATAATCTTTCCTAAACATGTATTTAGATACATACAAAAAAACAGCTTTGACTATTTAATTTAGCCATAGTGTGTGTGCGTGTATACATGCACACGCAACAAAATTAAGATCATAGTGTATTATTAACACTATCACATGACTATTCGCCCATAAGTTCAATCACTGGAGAACATAATTTGAAATGATTGTATAGCGGCCCACTGGCTAACTATAGTAGAATTTAATCATTTTCTAGGCTTTGAAAAAACTCTGACTTATCTTTGATCTATTTTATTTATTAGAACTATTTTGAGTTTTTAATAATATTTTCCCGCTTAAAAAATATATGCTGTTTACAGAATATTTAATAAAATTTATAAAGAGATGATTATAAATATTCAAATAAAAAGCTTAATCATGGGATGCTTTTCCTTCTCACAGTCTAAATAAAAGATAGCTTTCATATTTATGGTACTTTGTCAAAAACATTTTCACATGTTATTTGATTCTTACAATACTGGAGAATCATGTAGTTATAACTATTCCCATTTTACAGAAGAAGAAATAGAGGCCAGTAAGGCTGATGACTGCTCAGGGTCACATACCTAACAGGAGACCAGGTGAAGCTAATTCTATGCAGGATGGTGTGCCTTCCCCTATGTCTTGCTATTTCTCTCCTCACTGTCAGTCTGCTCGGTACATATGAAATTGAATAACTTCTCTGAAGCAAAAGAGAGTGTCAGATTAAGTCAGCTTCTTTTCTCTTTTTAGCCTGCCTTCATATCTGGAAACTAAAACAGAAAATAATTCCACGGGCGAGTGATTTTCTTCCTAATGGTCTGGAATTATATACATACATTTCAATTTTACAAGGTAAGCTTTGGCTGTTTTAAATCATGCTTTTGCTTTGATTATATATGTGTTTTAGAAAATTAACTCACTGACTGAAATTGCCTCCTTGGCGAAATCCAAACCTATTGTACTTATGAAATCCAAATTCAATACTTTTATTTAATGGTCTCTGGTAAAATAGAATAAAGGCATGACCATATCGTGTTAGTTAAATAATTCATTTCTTTGTTTGCAGTACAAACCTAGATAATTAATAAATTTGCTATTTTTCTCCATGCTGGCATTTGGTCTATAGTCATAATATTTTTACATATGAATTTAAATAAGCTTTCTGATATTAATAATATTCACATCACTTATGTGCAATTTCTTAGTGTAGCATCTTACACTACAGTAGCATAATTTTTTCAAAAAACAGTGCAAGCTTTTCCTGAACACTACTTTCACTATATTTTGAATGAAATGTAGGACCTCTCCCTAAATCGACCAACCAGAAATTAAATTGGAAGCCCATACAATCAAAACACTTTCCAGCTTTGCCACTTATCATACATTCCTCTTTTTGAAACTTTCTTCCTTTTGCTTCTGAGATTCCACTCCCACTTTAGAGCCACATCTTCTCCCATTTCAAATAGGATTCCCCTCTTCCCTTTACTGTGTTGAGTGAGGTCCACGTACCCCAGGAGTTTATCTCAACTCCCCAGTGACTGCATCAATGCCAGGCCCCACATCTACTTTCTGTACATTCGTGCTGTCTGAATCTCTATCCAGGTCAGGCCACAGCCCTTAGCCCAGACCCTCATAACCAAATGCCTACCTGAAGATCCCATACATACCATATTCTGCTTGTGTCCAAAACTGAATTTTTCTTTTCCTCAATCTCAGTGAATGATAATACCATCTTCCATTTAGGTGACCAAGTCAGAAAACTTGGACACGTCTTATTTTCCTGCTCTCCCCATCATGAAATCTTGAGATTCTATCTTTTAAATGTGTCACAATATGTCCCTTCTTTTCCAGGCCCTTCCTGTCAGGGCCACACTCTCAGACAAATGCTCAAAAAATCTCATCAGTAAAATCTCTCAGCTGTTTTCTCTGCCTGGTGGGTTTTCCACCCTCAGTCTGTCCTCTATGCTGTTTTCAGAGTGGTTCTTTGAAAATGTAAATCTGTACCACTTCACACCTACAAGGGTAGCTTTTAATTTTTTAAATGGAAAGTAACAAGTGTCAGCAAGGATGTGGAGAAAATGGACCCCATGCACAGGGCTAGAGAGAATGTAAAATGGTGCAGCCATTGAGGAAAAAAAGTTTAGTAGTTCATTAAAAATTAAACATAAAATTACTGTATGACCTAGCAATTCTACTCCTAGGTATATACCCAAAAGAATCGAAAGCAAGGACTCAGATACTTGTATATCAATGTTCCTACAGCATTAGTCACAATAGCCAAAAAATGAGACGAACCCAAATGCCCACTGATAGGTGAAGAGATAAACAAAATGTGGTATCTAAGTATAATGGAATATTACACAGCCACAAAAAATGAAATTCTGATACATATTACAACATGGGTGAAATCTGAAAACATTATGCTAAGTGAAATAAGCCAGACACAAAAGGACAAGCATTATATTATTCCACTTATAGGACATATCTAAAAAGTAGAATAGAGCTAACTGAGGGCTGGGGGAAAGGGGATATGAAAAATTTTTGTTTAATGGGTACAGAGTTGCTGATTAGGGTGATGACAAAGTTTTAGGAATAGTGGTGATGGTTGCACAACATTGAGGATAACTAGTGCCTCTGAATTATATACTTAAAAATAGTTTAAATGGCAAACTTTATGTTATGTATTTTACTACAATAAAAGGTGTTTTAAAAAGTACAAAGGCAAGCAATTTTTTAAAATGTAAATCTGATTAAGTTCTTCTCATACTTAACATCCTTCCATTTTCCTTATCATATTCAAGATAATTTCAGATTCCTTCGTTCAGTAGGAATGTTTATCCCTCAAGTCTCATGGCTCACCCACCTCTATGTGCACCTCTGCTCCGCTGTGACCACCACTTGCTTCCAGATCAGCAGTGTGCTAATGATACTTGTGCTGCTGCACAGCTATTCTTCTGCATAAAATATCTTCTCTACTCCTGCTCTGAATGGCTTATTTCCATTATTCATTTAAAACTTAAATTAAGTCAGGATCTCCAGGAAGCTGTCCTTCATTCCTGATCCCATATTGTGGCAATTACCACGACATATAGCAATTATTTGTATATCTCCCATTTCTACAAGGTTCTGTGTCTCATCTGTATCTCTGAGTCAACTGGGTGTCACACACTCAATAAATGTTTAATGACTACATTCCAGGGACTCTTCACCAATAATAAGAATCAGCTCTCCATTCAAAACCAACAGTGCTAAAGAAAGAGTGAACATTCTCATACATTATTCTTTGTTTATAAATATCAAACACGCTCAGGCTCCATCAATGAAATCAACTTCATATCTATTGACTGGTTTTCATGCCCTGAGTCTCTTGGAAGGATGCTTTCTAATCAGTACTTTGTAAAATCCATAAAGCACTTTGACAACCATATTTTGGAAAATGATGAGATGAAGGACTGGGGCAGAATGGAAAAGTTCTGGGATAGAAAATGAGCAAATCAGTGGGGTGTATGTTCTTTCTTCTGCCACAATATACCCTCTTCAAGTATGAATAATACTTGAATGATAGTGCAGGACTTACTTGCTGCCACTGGATGCTGATATTTCTATCCTTGTTGAAAGGAGATAGGTAAAGGGATTCTGAGAATGCTTTTCCACCACTTTTTCTGTCATAATTCCTGAACTGGAGGGAAGGAGGCCTTGGGCAGTCCCTACCCAGACATGCTGGGAAATAGACAGCCTATCCTCAAGAGCTATAAGTACTCCATGCTGTCCAGTTAGAGTTAAGAAGCAGGTGTAATAAACTACCTCAGTAACAATTGGGCAGTCTAACTAGTTGTGTAACGTTGGGCAAGCTGCTTGATATTTCTGAGTCCTATCTTCGTTTTCTAAAATTTCTAAAATCTTTAATGTTGCCTTATGCCAAAAAATCATTCATTATCAGTCAGTACTTCGCATAGTTATATTTGTCCTACCAATGACCTTATTTATTCCACAAACCACTAAGTTCTCAACCATGCCCCCTACATGGCATAAAATTATGTTACCTCTAGTATTCACTGCTCTCACTTCGACGGCCATAATCTTATTTAGATGCTAAAAATGGACAGTGGTGCTTATAATTCTAAAGGAAAAGGAAAACAAAAAGGGCTAACAGTCACTTCAAGCTCAAGGTAAGTGGGTACTACCAACTGATAATTTAGGATGTATAACATCAAACAGTCTAGACAGACTGTCACTTGGCCATCTGTAGTTATTTATAATCATTTGCATTAATAGAGGAGACTGAGAATACAGACAACCAAAAGCAGTAATCTTCAAGTGGCTTACATGTGGCTTGGAAAGTGCATTGGTACTTAAATTTGAATAACACTGATTCTGCTGTCTTGCAAATTGAAGCTAAATGATAAAGCATTTTGGGAAGAACTGAATTAAATAGAGCTAGGATGTTTCATTATGTCCTCTTCTTGTCCCTACTCAGAATTTTCCCTTCAATAGTGATGGACAACTATCATCAACTTTCACATTTATGTAAAGTACCACCCTAAAATGAATTGCTTTAGATTTATATTTTGCCATATTACTTTCTCCACATAAACCCTAGCTTTGGGAAAGTCATAAAAGAATATCTGGAGCTGCAAGCAATTTCAAGCAACAAAAATCAACAAGGATGGTAAGTATTCTCAACACTGACTTATCTACTTGGTTTAATAAATATGGAAAGCAAGAGTTTCTTATGATTCAACTGGCCATAGATAACCAAGGGTTGGTTATTATATATATGAATGATGAGTGAGAAGCAAATGAAAGTGAGAAGCAAAGGGATAATTGTTATTTTAAGCCAAACCTGTAGGAAGATGTTCTCCACACGATTAAGCATCTCAATTAGGAAGACAAATCTCAGACTGTGATCATAAACATTAAGCAAATTAACCTTATGCTCCTATGTCTTCGAGACTCCGGTTGACCCTCCTGGATATCTAATAACCTTCAGACTTGGAGTGAAAAGTTCCAGGTCAGTCAATGTCATAGGAGACAGTTAGGTGGGTAAATAATTGTTCCTATCTAAATGTTACCATGTCATTTAAATAATTTATTTAAAAAGTAATCTTTTTCTTTTTTCCCTAGAGTTAAAGATTCCATGGGGTTAGAGGATAAATTCACTTACTGGGATGGATCTGAATCACTTCCCTTTCGTTTTCTTGGAAACTCCGTCACATGTGGGCTGAAGGTTCCGACAGCTGTTGGTTTTGTCCACGGGCTCATTTGATTGGAAACCATGGGAGAGATGTACTGGTTGTCATCTAGCAACACCTCAGCTGTGAGAGATAAAGCACCAAAAATCTATTTTAAACATTAAGTTTTACTTTATACATATCCATATCACACATTTTAAATGGTTTTCCTATCTTGAAGCTTTAAAAATGTCAACTAAATAACAACATAAAGCATGTACACTCAAATTAGAAATGTATTTGTTAGTCCATATTTTTTAAGTTTATTTTTCCCATCTAATTGCAAAAAAATGAATACTGTAAAAAATATGGAAAACATAAAAAAGCTGAAAGAGGGAAAGACCAGATTTCACCAACCAATGTTACTGTTTAAAGATATCTCCTTTTACAATTTTTTCTATAGTTGTTATTAAGTATTTGAAACCATAGTGTATATTCTGCTTCGTCTACTTTCACTGTGATAATAACTTTACAGTGTTATTACAAATTCTTTATAAATTATTCTAATGGCTGCATAATGTAACATCATGTAGATGTGTCACAGCTACTTAACCACTCTTCTATTAGATGTGTTTGTTTTTATTTTTCACCATCACAATATGTATTGTGGTCCATAAAGCCTTTTATCTACTGGTTATTTCTTTTGGATGCACTCCAGAAATGACTTAACAAGGTCAAGGAACATGGATATTTTATACCCTGAATTGATAAATATGATAGTAAAATTCTTTTTGTCTAAAGTGTGGTGTATTATGTCATAAAATAAAATCAGAATCAATAAATTAAAAATTATCTATAGTTCAAATGTGCGCTGCCGCCTCATTAATTTACATACAATTAATTTAAACTCATTTGTATATTAGAGCACAGATTGAAAACATATAAGCAATAAGAGAATGCAATAAATTTACAATAACGGGAGATTTTTTAACACATCTCTATCAATAACTGACAGATCGAGCATTCAGAAATGATATAGATTTGATCCACACAATGAACAAGCTTGGATATAATAAACATATAGAGATCAATATACCTAGCAACTTCAAAATTTAGTATTGTTTGGAGGTACCCATGAACATTTATAAAAATTGACAATATACTCAACCAAAAAGCAAGTAAATCTCAACAATTTCAAAAGAAACTGTAGCATACATAAAACATTTTCTGATTACAGTGAAATTATGTTAGACATCTGTAATAAAAAGATAACCAGAAAAAACCCTAGATCTTTATAAATTAAGAAATACACAAATAACTCATGGATAAGGAAGAATTCAAATGTGAAATTATAAAATATTTGGAACTAAATAAAAATATTATACACAAAAATGTGTGGAGACACTGAAAGCATTACTTAGAGGGAAATTTTAACCCTATATATTTTTTAAAAGACTGAAATTTAATGGGCTAATAACTCTATGGCAAGATTTTTTCAAGAAAACAAGAGGGTATAAATGAATAAAGATAGAAATGGATGTGGAGTAATAATTTTGATGCACTAGAGATCTAAAAGATAATAAAATCTCTCAACATTATTATAAATATTTGAAAACAGTTAAATTTTTTTTAGAAATTTTTTCATTAACAAAAACTGAAGCAAAAAGAAAACCTGAATATTCCTATGCTCTTTCTTATACAAACTATTCCCATATGTAGAAAAAGTAGAGAATACCTTGGCTCCCAACTTTTTTTAGGAGGCTTATATAATTTTGATATTCAAACCTGGCAATGGCAGTACAATAATGGTAAACTATAGACCTATCTCATTCATGAACAAAGATACAGAAGTCTTAACAAAATATTACCAAACAAAATTCACAAATATATAAAAAGAATAACCCATCATGACAAAGAGAGTTTTATGCCAGGAATCCAAGTGTGGTTTAATGTTAATAAATCAATGTAATTTACCACAAGATTTCAGATTAATGAAAAAATATGATTATGCCAATGATAATGCTAATATCTCAAATGTTAATCAAGAAATATTGAAAACACTCTCTTTGTAATCAGGAACAAGAATACCTTTAATCACTACCCTCTTTTTAACACTATATTAGGAGACCTGTAAGTGGAATAAGGCAAGAAAAGGAAATATAAGATATAAAATTTGGAAAGGAAGAAAATCATTTTTTTGCTATTATTAGGAAATATAATTGAATACAAAGAAACTCCCCCCAAATCAACAGATACATTATCAAAATTAGTGGCTGTATGTGAAATTAATATATGAAAAATCAACTGCCTATCTATCCACTAATAACAAACAGAAAATGGCATTTAAATTGATATAATTTATAATAGCCCCCCAAAATAGAGTACCTAAAGAATAAATCTAATAAAGATATATAAGATCTATAAGATCTCTATGGAGAAAGTTATAAAAATTTAAAACATTTAAAAAGATCTAAATAAATGGAAAGATATGCCAAGCTTATGGACTAGAGCCCTAAATATCGCAAAGATGTCAATTCTCCTAAAATAGACGTGTAATTCCTCTCAAAATGAGTACTCTTTTTTTTTTCTTTTTTTCTTTTTTTTTTTTGGTAGAACTTCGCAAGCTGAATATAAAATGCATATGCAAGTACAATGGGTCATGAATAGCCAAGGAAAATGTGGGAGGACTTGCCTTTTTAGATATCAAGACATTATAAAGCTATAATAATTAAGATATTATGGTATTAGTGGATACTCAGTGGGGGAATAGATGAAAGGAAAAGAAATATAGAGCCCATACATGCATTTGTGGATGTCTGCTGAATGTGAGGTAAAATTTCAGATTGGTGTGTAGAAACCAGCTTTTTAATAAAGTGTCCTAGGACAATTGGTTTTCTCTATGGGAAAGAATAAAACCAGACTCCTCACTTTATACCATATATGAAAACCAATTCCAGTTGGATTGAAGACCTAAATATAAAAAGCAAAAATATTTGATGTAGAAAGAATTTCCCAAATCCTAAAAAGTGAAAGCAATAAGCAATAAAGAATAAGACTGATCAATTCAACCTCCTTAAAATTAAGTTGATATTGATCAAAAAACACCATAAAGAATGAAACCACAAACTGGGAGAAGGTATTTGTTACACATCCAAACAACAAAGTGCTACATCTAGACTGTATAAAGAATGCCTTTGCACCAATAAGAAAAAGACCAACAACCCAACAGAAAACTAGATAAAAGACTTTAATGGGCACTTCAAAAAAGAAATTCCAACTGTCAACACAAATGAAAAGATACCCAATCTCATTACTAAATCAAGAAAATCCAAAGTAAACTATAGTGATACATACCCATCTAGTGGCTACAACTTAAAAGTATAAGTGAGGATGTGGAGAAATGAGGATGCGCATGCTCTGTTGGTGAGAATATAAATCGCTACAACTACTTGTAAAGCGGTTTTGCATTACCTAAGAAAGTCAAACACACACAAATAATATGTTTCAGCATTCCATTCCTAGGTATATGAAAAACTCAATATATCTTAGGAGACATGTATAAGAAATGCATTAACTGCATTATAATTAAACAACAAAAATTAAAACATGAGAAAACTGGAAATTATTTAATTTTCATCAACAGATGTTTATTCACAGAATAGAATACTAACAGCAGTAAAAATGAGTGAAGTAGCAATATATTTATCAACATGGATGAACCTCAAAATAATGCTGGGCAAAAAAAGTTGCAGCCAAAAACATATAGCATGTTTTTTAAAAATTTAAAGTTCAAAAATACGTAAAACTAATCAGTATGTTTTTTAGCTATATCTACAAAGTTTGCCACACTACCCAGAAAAGCAAGGCAACCTTACACTAAACACAGAATTCTGTGAGGGACACAGAATTCTAAGGAATTCATGTTGAATTTCTCAGCGTGGCTGTGAGTTCACAGATAACTGTTTTGTTTTTGTTTTTAAAACTACACACATAACTTTTATAATTCTCTGTAGGTATCATAGGTCTCACAATAAAGAAGTAGGGAGAATAATTTTACCAGTGATTGTCAGCCACTTAGGAAGTAAGTTTCTTTTATGGTATCCCAAGACTTCTAGACCTGGACTCTCTAAATGGGACCGATTTGCAATCACCAAATACCATGTAAGGTTAATTATGGTTTCAGCTCCTAGACGCCATTCTAATGGATTCTGAATGGCAGAACACCATGTGTCTCCACTAAAGAAAAACAAGGGGAATTTCTTATTGATAGCAAATCAACAAGAAAAAATTCACTAACCACGCTGTGGTAATACTAAACCCCTCTCACCCCCCTCTCACCTCTCCAACACACACTCAAGCAAGGATGTTCTTTCCTCCACAGAAGTTCTAAACAAATAAAGACTTTTTGACTTTTACTTTAGGGAGCATGATCTCCATGTTTCAATCATACTCCCTTATTAGTCTTTAAAATAAGAAGTGGACTATATTTAGGAAGGCAGAATAATATTCTTTTCACAAAATCAAAGTCTGAAGCTCCAAAAGTCTTTGTGTTCCCTAACGAGTGAAGGAGACTGTCCCATAACTAGCTCTGTTCCATCAAATCTGGCTATGTCGGTAGAAGTATATTCAAAACAATGGGCTTTCTATAAACAAAGAGAAAATATAATTTAGTGGACCTAGTTAGTTCTGGATAAAAGGATCTGTTCTTTGGAAATAATCCAGCGTTCAGGTAGTGAATTTTTATTCATTAGAAAGTGACCCATAATTTAGAATAAAGATTTCATTTTTTCCATTGAAGTAAAATTGGTTATACAACATTTTATTGGTTTTGGATGTGTAGATTTCATTTTTTTACCCTTCCAGTTTACTTTACTTTTGGCCTCTACATATACTTATTTAGAAGATGAGACCATATGTTAAAAATTGAAATTTAGCTCTGCTTTTATGTAACTCATTTTGGAGGTGAAAAGTTCATATTTTCATATTGTCTTTCCTCACCAAACTGGTCATTTCTCAATGACGAATGTAATCCATGTTATTTCACACTCAGTAAAATGATTCAGAATCTAGATTAACAGAGATATTGTGATTGCCTTTTACAAAGGAAGTTTGTGGTTTTATTTAAAATGAGGTTAGCATTAAATCTCACTCTACTCCGGGCATCTCCCTGGTGATGGTAATCAATCTAACAATATGTTAAAGGTCTACCATTCAGTATCAACTCCTCAAGGACATTAGTAAGTTGTAGGAAATGAGCAGCTACTTGGGAGTCTCAAGCAAAGGAAACCAAGAAGTTACTGGTTTAGGCTAATAACTACAAAAGGGTGCAAAATTTAGAACTTGACATTATATTTTAAAGAGAAAATACATACACACATGTGTGCACAAATTCACAGAGGCACAATTGTAGAATGGAAAAAATACATACTTCATACAACTTAAAAACTTTTGTCCCCTTACCTACTTTCATTGTCAGTAGTGAACTATATGTTAAAATTTATACAAAATTTAAATTATCCTCTGAATAATTTTTTATCTGAATTACTTCTTGTTATGAACAATTTGTTCAACAAAAATTTAAGTTACTTCCTTAAAATATGAAAGTGACCTTTGTTCTCAACTTCTGTGAGGCCACGCCCAGAAAATCTTTTTAGTCTTTTTAATTGAAAAAGTTAAACGTCTAACTTTGAAATAATTTCAGACTTGCAAAAATAATGCAAAGAATTTTCCTATACCCTTCAATCAGATTCCCCAAATGGTAATGTCTTACCTAACCACAGTATATTTATCAAGACCAGGAAATTAACACTACTCTAAGTATTATTATCTAATTTATAGATCTTATTCAGCTTTTGCCAACTGTCCTCTAATGACCTTTTGCTGGCCCAGGATACAATGTAGGATCATATGGTACATTTAGTGTCTGTTATGTGCCCTCAGTCTCCATTAAACTGTAACGGTTACTCAGCCTTCCTTTTTCTTCTCTTCTTTCTTTTTCTTTTTTCTTTTTTCTTTTCTTTTCTTTTTTTTTTTTTTTTTTTGAGATTTTTTTTAAGAGTGCTGGGCAGATTTGTATAGAATGTTCTCCAGTTTGTTGGATATTCCCTCATGACTAAATTCAGGTTAAGCATATTAGTCAAGAATACCCCAGAAGTGATGATGTGTCCTCAGTGCTAAATGCTTTTCTTTTCTATTTAACGCTGCTGATACTTTTTATTGCTTCCTTAATTAAGATCCTGTTCTTCAGGATTCCAAATAGCGTTCAGCTCATGGAATCAACAGAAGAGGCAGAGGACAGATTTATGAGATACTCTATCTTTTTATCCCCAAATCGTAGCATAGTGCCTGATACATAGTGCTTAGGGTTTGTTGAAAGAATTAATTACATTTCATTTTATTGCCCAGAACATTCGAAAGAGGTGTAAATTCAAAACTTTCAGATTCACTTTACTGGCCTGCTGGAAATTCCCACAATAACGAACATGCAGTTCCCCATTGTACCTACCTCACAAACAAGTAGGCCAACTTCCTACCATTACTTCATTTTTACCATTTTTAATTCCACAGAAGAAAAAAATACACTTGATTATCTGCTGGAAAAAAAGCCACCATGTGATATGGGACTTGGAGGTCTGAATTAGTTTCTCAGCAAGACAATCAGTAATTGTTTCATAGGTTTGTGCTAACGCATTACAATAGAAACCAAATACTCTTTCTTACCACTGACGCATCATTGTAAGATGCTGAGTCACATAACAAAAATAAATGAAGTACTACTTGGCACTATTTAAGAAAAACACCATCTAGAGATAGTACTATATATAAATAAAGGAAAAGCTTTTGCTCAGCAGAAATTTAAAATATTCTATTATTTCACAGTATCTATTAAGAGCCTAATATAGGTAGAGGATATATTTTACAAGGTTACAATTTAGTACCTGCTCTCAAGGTTATAATCCTATATATGGTTATGCATATATAGCTACATAGACATAGAAACCAAATACGGAACAAAATTTGATCTAGATGGGGGTAGAAGTTCATGCTGCAAGCAAACAGAGGGAAGTGCACTTAATTCTATTTTATAGGAGGAAATGACATTTAAAAGCATTTATTGGGCTGAGAATTTCAGCCTAAGAGAAAATCAGGAACAGGAGACAAAACAACTGCACTCAGTAAAATCTTATACCATTGTTAAAAATGACATTTAGTTTTTGAATCAATGGATATGTATCTGTCAGGTGTTAGAAAATGCATCTCCTGACAAAGAATCTGATTGGTAAAATTGGACTTTTCAAAACAAGTTTTACCTTCTCATATGTACAGTACGGAACTCAAACTTTGGTTGACAACCATAAAACACCCACATTTTTGTCCTCAATTCTTCTTCTCCGAAACCAAACCATGTGATTCTTTCAAACCTTACCAGTATGATGGTGCCTTGTCACTACTGGTTGCTCTCAGATGGACAAACTTTGGCTAAAAGTCCGGCACTGTGTGATGTGATTGGGATACAACAGCCAGGAGTTGTCTAGTCCACAGAGAGGACAGTAGAACTTTTATTTATATATTTTTTAGGTATAATCAGTACATAATTTATAAGCCTTTATTTTATTCATTGGGCCTTTACACTGTTAATTCATTAATTTATATAATTTTAGAACTTTGACATTACAGATGGTCTACTATAACTCTCTCTTTATCTGAGACAGAAATAGACTTCCACAATGAATTAAGTTCTTTGCCCTTTATCAGATAACCAGACATTGATGAAGGAAGGACCACTGTGGAAGTCTCCTAAGTCCCAAATAGGGCTTTCCTTGGTAAACCCAACTCTGTCTTTTCTACAGGCTGTTTTAAGCCACATCTTTACCATTTCATACATCTGCTTCTCTTTTTATACTTAGGTGCTAGCCCTTTTTTGTTGTTGCTAAATTTAATCTTCTGTATCACCCTATCAGCATCTTTTTGCATTCAGATCGTATCTAACGCCATCTGCAAAAGTGACCAGCATGACATTTACATTTTCAAACAAAATGTCTGGGTGGCATGTTGAACAAAAAAGCCAAAGAGAGAGCAGCAGAGAATTTACTCACTGTGACCAAATACAGTATAGGCAAAGTGAGAGTCCAAGTTAGAGTGACAGAGGAAAGCAAAAGATTGATACTAGGGAAGAGACAGGAATGGTTAGAATGGACTCAGTCACTCAGCAGACAGGACAACTGAACTGGCTGGCTGGAGGAAGCAGTAAGACTGAACAATGCGAGGGTATCAGAGAGTCTCAGGGATTAAGTTGCTGACTATTAGGCCTCGAGGCTTAAAACAAAACTGAGGGGATCCGGCTACCTACATGACATCCTTCCTGTGAGTAAGGAGGGGGCATATGTTTCCCAGGCTCGTTTAATGCAAAAGAATATATATCCCAAAGTATGTGTGAGGTAAGATGAGGACTGCTTAGACTGCTCCCAGGAAGACTATGTACTAACGACGGCCTTAAAATGAGAGGGTGCCCTGGATCTCTTGCACAGTATATACTAAGGCTCTTCATATCTGGTCATGAGGGTATAGCATTCAGGGTGGAACACAACCCAATTGTATAGGTGTCAATGGGAGAGGCTGGATACAGAGAGATGTGAAGTTTATGAATTCTAAATCATTGGATAAACTCAAAAACCAGTTTTCCAGTTTGCAGCACAACCAAGTAGAAAAGAGATGGCAGGAAAAGAGCCAGCCTATCCCCCGACTGGGCTAGGCAGCTGGTGAATGGAACTTGTCAGCTGTGGTCCTATAATATCCTGCGTATCATTCCATCAGTACATATTCTTCAAGCTACGGTAAAGCAGACACTGTTATAGGGGCTGGGAATATGAGGATGACCAAAGACTTCTCCCTCACGGAACTTAAAATCTAACATTAAGATCCTCCTGTGTATCTGGAGTTCTACCAGGTATTAACTAAAGGCTTGAGTGAAGCTGATGGTACAGTAAACTGGAAGGGAAGGACAAAATTATTGGGAAATGATATCATTTACACACATCAATGAATAAAATCTAGTACATAATCTTGAAGTGTTGAGGAACATGGCCCACTCACTTGCCTGTGTGACAGTCAATGTCCAAGATGGTATTTCTATAGATGTTAACAGTTCCTAAATTCGTTCATTTGTTCACACACTATTTCTCATCTGATGGAGTGGGGAAGGGGAAGATTTTCTTGAATAATTTTTATTTACTATTTGATTCAACTATAATTAAGTATTGCCTTTTTAAGTATCTAGTTTGATCTGGAAAAAAAAAACTACTTTTGCTCTTAAAGATAAAAAACATCCTATAAAATATTTGGAGAAAATCCTAAACCAATATCTGGTTTTATTAATTTGTAATAAAACATTAAGAGGAAAGAAAAAAACAAAAGAAATCATCTTGTCAATTAGCTCACCTTACAGCTGAGGAAACTGAGGCTCAGAGTTTGAAATAATATGCCCAGCTGTGTGTTGCACTACAGTTTAAATAGAGGAAAAAGAGAACTTAAATATAACGGCTTCTTCAGAGCGACAGTTCTCATTCATGTCCCACTCTCAACCACTACAGAAATTCACAAGGAACGAAACAAACTTAGAATGAATTTCGACGTACTGAGAAGGCACTATTCCCTTCCACCAGCTTTGAGCAAGCAAGGAGGAGGGACACTATTAGATAAAGGAGTTATAGTACTGCACTGATTGATACACTGAGGAAAGCGATCAACAGTAAGACCTTGTTCCAAACTTAGAGAGTTAAGGAGGAATTTTAAGCCTCCATTATAGCCTTGAAGGAAAACTGAAGATGATGAGAAGAGACTTTAGCAGGAATACCACTTAGAAAGCCAACCGCTACAGTGAACCAGGAGGCTCAGGAGAGTGACAAAAATGGGGGTTAAGGCGCTATTAGGGATGAGACTACAGCCCGACTACAGGTTACCCACGCCCGACTACCACACCATCACAAATAAGTTCATCTTTTCCTGACCCTTACACGCCAGGCACTATACCCTTTACATACTTTATTGTATACGATACTCACCACAGTCCTCAGTGGTGTTTTGGCATGTGGGGACACAGGTTCAGAGAAATGAAGTAACTTACTGTGACGGTTTTTTCCCGTGACTAGGCTACCGTCCTCAGTTACTCAAAAACTCATCTAAGTGTTGCTGTGAAGGTATTTTGTAGATGTGATTAAAGTCCATAAGCAGTTTACCTTACTCTCCCCAAAAGGAAGATTATCCCAGATAATGACCTAAAGAGTTGAGATCCCTGACCCACTCACTTGCCTGTGTGATGTTCAATGTCAAAGATGGTATTCCTATAGACTATAACAGTTCCTAGATAGTCTGGGTGGGCCTGATTTAATCAGTCGAAAGGCATTAACAACAGAGTGGAAGCTTCCCCGAAGAAGGAATTCTGCCAACGACAGCCACTTCAGCCCATGCCCGGAAGTGCCAGCCTGCCCTGCAGATTCCACTCTTGCCCAGCCTGCCCCCACTCTTGGATAAGCCAATTCCTTGCAATAAATCTCTTAATTTACAATAAATCTCCTACTAGTTCTGCTCTTCTGGTGAACCCTGGCTGATACACATGCCAAAGATCACACAAGTATTAGGTGAAAGAGCTCAAATCCTCTCGAAGCCAAAAGCAGGCCAGTATTCCAAACTCCCTCCCTACAGAAGTTCAGCGGTAAACATCAGCTCTTCACAGAAATGGCACCATATCCAAACGTCTAGCAGGTACTAAAGGAAAGGCTAAAGGCATAAGAGCTCTGGGGGCCAGTCTGCCTGGGTTCAAACCCTGGTCCTGCTACTTACTCTGCAACCTTTACCTTGGGCAATATGCTTAAATTCTGTGTCTCAATTTCCTCACCCGAAATGTGCAATAATAATAGACTAACTACCTGACAGAGCTGCTGAGGATTCGATGAATTATACCACGTAAAGCATTTTAACACCTAGCACATGGTAAATACTCGGTAAAGGTTAAGGGTTATAAACTATTTAGCAGAACCAAAGGGTGAGAATGATACATGCTAAGCTTTTGAAATGGGGCAATGGGGAAGTAGAAACACCCATGATGACTATTAGGAAACTGGATCATGGGAAAGCAGTCAGTGGTGATACAGACTGTAATCGGAGTGATGGAAGCACTGAAGAATGCTTCCCTGACTATTCTAGAGAAGGACAACATTTCGCAGGCATTACAACCTAATCCAGGGACGGCAGAAGCAAGAAACAGCAGTTCATCAGAATTTCAGTTAAACATCGACACAGAAAAGTCCCTAACTTATTCTAGGCCTGATTGATCCTCATGCATAAAAAGAATACAGGGCTTAGCATTTTCAACATCAGCAGGTTTTTCCAAAAGGCGCAAAAATGCATTTAGATTTGGATGGTCTACACCCACATCACTGTTACAAACGGGAAAATACAATTCTTGCAAGTTATGAGTAAATGGAAGACACGATGCAGACTAATATCATGATTAACATTAGTCAGACATGACCAGATATGCTAAATTCAACCCAGACCTATAGAAGATATCTAAGGTATCAACAAAATGAGATACCTTCGGCTTAACTTCGAGAAAAAAAATTCATCAGTGTTCACAAAAATACTGAGTATCTATCTTTTCACTGAATAGTGATTAGAAAGAATAAAGATCCTTTAAAAAGGTGAGACAGGAAGCATTGACACTGCAATAGACAAATGTCACAAAGTTCTACAGACTGAAACAACATGAGTTTTAAAATAAAACCTAAGGTGACATTTGTGACTTTCATACTATCTAGGCATAACATGCCATAGTGACAATAATGATCGGAATCTCAGGCTCTTCCCACATAGCTAATGAAATTTATTTTTAACTCTCTTGTACCCAGTGCAATATATACATACATATATACATATGTGTGAATATATACGTATATATTCACACACATATATATATTCATGTGTGTATACACACACACACACACACACACACACATACACATATGCATATATACACCTTACTGTTAAATTGTACATCTGAAACTTACTGGATTTTGTTAACCAATGTCACATAATAAAAATTAATTTTTAAAAAATCTCTTGCTAAGTGTCCTAGAGGCCTTCTAAAATTTGAGGTATGAATTTGAATGTCCTCTAAAATCAGGCTTCTTTGCTTATGACCACAAGTCCCAGAGGTAGCTATTATTGTCAAAATGAATAGATAAGCCAAAAGTGCTAGTTGAACTCATTAAAAACTAAAGAAAAGGAGAACTATCCTAAAGAAGCCACTAACACAGGATGCATGGAAAATTGGGTTTGGCCTCTCTTTTCTAGGTTGTTGCCAGGGTGACTCACTGTAGAAGAGATGGCCCGGCTAGAATGCAATAGTGTTTGTCTCCATGGTAGTGTAAGCACAGCCTACCTCTGGGTACCACGTAACTCAGAGAGGAAATCTAATTCTTCAGCTAGGGAGCTGATAAGAGAAATGAATGCAGAGCTAGAGATCATATTCAATATTCCAAACAAACTTTTCTCTAGACCTTTGACAAAACAATTATTTATCTTTATAACCTTTTACTCGTCCAAACATCCACTGATATCTACTCTGTACGGTGTTCAATTTCAATTCTTTCTGTTGTATACTATACTGATCTTCCAAAGTCAATACCCAAGGCTGTGTCTATAGGCTCAACAACAATCTAGTCTCCTTATATTCTCCTCCTGAGAAAAAAATAAAGATGACGAGGTATTTTGATGTACATAGAGCTTCTGCTTTTAAGTAACTTCTAAGCCAGCGATCCTCTGCACAGTATCTGAACTGAAATAAGAATGTGTGATGTTATCACACACAGGTGTTTCTATTAGTGCTCTTTTCACATTAGGGCACTGGATTCTTTTTGGTTTATAAATCTTCACTAAGTTTTTGTCTTGGAGGTCAAGGCAGAGGGTATTTTTCAGCAGTTCCGTGGAGCTGCATGGGAAGGGCGGGGGGATGATTCTGAGGGCATACTTGGAACATATGTCTATATCAAGAGTACATCAGTGATGGGGACAGTGGAACAATACAGGTCATTATGTTAAACATACACTGGAAGTCTGGATACCTGCTTCTGAACGGGCAATAATGGGAATAAGTGAAATAGTACTTGTGATGCTTATCAGGACAAAAAAAACATGAAATGGATTTAAGGATATAAGAAGCTACTTTTTTCAGGGAAAAAGAGGAAGAAGGAGAGAAAGAAGTGGCCCAGAAGGACTTGGAGTGAATGCTAAGATTAATAGCCAATCAATCACCTGGCAGGAACCAGGCCCTCTACTATTTTTTTTTTTTTTCTAATCAGAAACATGCCACAATAAGCCTTTTCAAAAGCTCTGTTGCTGACCATGGACCAAAAAAGATGCAAGTACTTTTCCTTTCAGAGAGGAGGCAAATCCCCTGCCTGTAACTCAGCTTCTGGGACAACTGTCCTGCCACATCACAAACATGGGAGGGGAGCCCTCTCAAACAACAGCAATGCAACTTGAAGGATCAATTCTTCCTTTTCCATTTTACCTAGCCAGAGCCAAAAAGAATACTAACATCTTTAGGCACGTCACTGATGATTTTCCATTTCCATGCCTAATTTCTACACTGAAAAAAACACTTCTTTGCTGCCTCCCTAAAAATTATCTATCCATCAATGTGAACATTGGCACTTTCTCTGAAAGCCTTCTGTGAGTCCCTCCCCCATGAACTAGATATAATTTCTCCCAACTTTGGGTGGGGAAGCTCCTAACAGTTAACTCCTAAGCAGTTAAACTATATATTTTTACTAGGCTCTATCTTGTATCACAAATACTTTGGCTGCTTTTCACCAAGCCTGAAACATTTTGTAAGCTCTTTAACCCTTTTCTTGCTTTATTCATTTCTCCATCTCTGTTCACCTAGTAAAGTAGTGGATACTTGATGAATGAACCAGCCCTGTCCACACTCCAAACCAGCCATCATTCGTTTAAAATCAACAAACCTTTATTAGGCACTTAATAGGTACAAGGAGTTGGAAATTGTAAAGATAAGTAAGAACCAACCCTGCTCTCCTAGGAAAGTGCAACCCAAGTGTGGAGCTAAGAAACCTACCTGAATAACTTGTGGGAAACAGGCACAGGTGTTAATATAATTAGCACACATAAAACACTGCAGTGTGACCACTTTTATTCAACACAGTATTAGAAGTCCTAACCACAGCTATCAGATTAGAGAAAGAAATAAAAGGCAACAATTTGGAAAGGAAGAAGTAAAACTGTCATTATTTGCAGATGACATGATACTACATAGAGAGAAAGAACCCTAAAGGCTCTGCCAAAAAACTGTTAGAACTGATAAATTAATTCAGTAAAGTAGCAGCATATGAAATTAATACTCAGAAATCAGTTACATTTTTATATACTAATAATGAACTAATCAGAAATAGAAACTAAGAAAACAATCCCATTTACAATTGCATAAAAAAAAAAATAAATACATAGAAATAAATTTAACCAAGGAGGTAAAAGATCTGTATTCAAAAAATTATGTCATTGAAGAAATAAATCAGAGAAGATACAAATAAATGAAAGCATATACTGTGTTCATGGATAGGAAGAATTGGCATTATTAAAATATCCATACTACCCAAAGTAATCTATAGATTCAATGCAATCTCTATCTAAGTACTAATGATATTTTTCACAGAACGAGAACAAATATGCTAAAATTTATATGAAACCATAAAAGATCCCAAATAGCCACAGCAATATTGAGAAAGGACAAAGTTGGAGGTATTGCACTACCTGATATCAAACTATACTGCAAGGCTATAGTAATCAAAACTGCATGACACTAGCATGAAAACAGACACATAGAGCGATGGAACAGAACAGAGAGCCTAGAAATAAATCCATGCCTATAATGGTCTTCTAATCTATGACAAAAGAGGCAAGAATATACTATGGGGCAAAGATGGTCTATACAGTGAAGATTGGATACATGCAAAAAAATGAAACTGTACCACCTTCTTACAGCATATACAAGAATAAACTCAAAATGAATTAGAGACTTAAATGTAAGACCGAAAACTATAAAACTCCCAGAAGAAAATATAGGCAATGAACTATCTGACATTGCTCTTAGTCATATTTTTTTTTATGATATATCTCCTTGGGCAAGGGAAACAAAAAAAAAAAAAAAAAACAAATGAGACTACACCAAACTAAAAGTTTTTGCACAGCAAAGAAAACCATCAACAAAATGAAAGGACACCCTACTGAATGGAAGAAGATATTTGCCAATGATTCACCTCATAAAGGGTTAATATCCAAAATTTATAAAGAACTCACACAACTCAACACCAAAAAAAACAAACAATCCAATTCAAAAATGGACAGAGGACCTGTATAGGCATTTCTCCAAAGGGGACATACATATGGCCAACAGACACATAAAAAGATGCTCAATCACTAATAATCAGGGAAATGCTAATCAAAACCACAATGAGATATCACTTCACACCTGTCAGAATGGCTATCATCAATAAATCAACAGGTGTTGGCGAGGATGTGGAGAAAAAGGTACCCTGTATACTGTTGATGGGAGCGCAAATTGGTGCAGCCACTAAGAAAACAGTTTGGAGGTTCCTCAAAAAACTAAAAATTGAACTACCTTATAACCCAGCAATTCCACTTCTGTGTATTCATCCAAAGCAAACCAAAACACTAATTTGAAAAGATCTATGAACCCCTATGTTTACTGCAGCGCTATTCACAATAGCTAAGATATGGAAGAAACCTAAGTGCCTATCAATAGACAATTGAATAAAGAGGAGGTGGTACGTACATACAATGGTATATTACTTAGCCATAAAAAAAATTAAATCTTACCATTTGCAACAACATGGGTGGATCTAGAGGGTATTATGCTAAGTAAATAAGTTAGAGAAAGACAAATATTATATGATCTCACTTATATGTGTAATCTAAAGAACAAAATAAACAAATAAATGAACAAAACAGACTCATAGATACAGAGAACTGATGACTGCCAGATGGGAGGGGGTTTGGGGGAGTAGGGTAAAACAGGTGAAGGGATTAAGAAGTACAAATTGGTAGTTACAAAACAGTCACAGGGATGTGAAGTACGGCATAAGGAATACAGTCAATAATATTATAATAATTATGTATGGTGTCAAGTAGGTACTAGACTAATTGGGGGATCACTTTGTAAATTATATAAACGTCTAATCGCTATGCTGTACACCTGAAACTAATACAAAATAATATTGAATATTAACTCTGATTGAAAAATTAAAATTAAAAAAATTAGTGTGAAAAAAAGGAGGGGAGAAATCATTTCCATGGACAGGTGGGGTGTTCTGAGAAGGTTTTGTAGAAGGGGAAAAATCATTTGTTGAAAATCAGATTTCATTCAACCTCATTTGATTCCCACATAAACCTCCAAGTTAGGTATTTTTGCCCCCATTTTATAAATAAGGAAATTGGGGCTCAGAGAAGTTAAATAATTTGCCCAAGGTCACAGAGATAGCAAATAATCAAACTCAATCTCACTCCCAGGGCCTGGTTCCAAAGCTCAGGCTGATATTCCTACACCAGACCTTTTCCTCTTCCTCCTCCACAGCCAGACCAAAACAGAGTGATATCTGAGCTTAGCCTTCTGGACAACAATGGATTTCTACAGGCACATCTCGAGGGAGGGTAGGGGCATTCCAGGAGTAGCCAACTGCCTGAAGAGAGGAAAAGTTAAACCATACAGGGATAGGCAGATTCCCTCACATTACTGAGTACAGAATATAAAAGTGGAGATGTTTTGAAAGCCAAATCCAGTAAATAATTCTCCACTTTCACTGTGATGTGCTCGGAACATATGGTAAAGAACATCTCTTGCCTGCTTAAAAAAATAAATGAAATAGTGTAAGACATTTTGAATGTATTTGAAATTACTGCTTTATGACAATAACCTTGACCCTCAATTTTAAATACCCAATAATGCAAACTATGTTGAGTAGAAGACTGATTCTCTCTACATTTCCTTTTCCTGACCTCTTTGCTTTTATCTCTCTGTAAAAATGTTATCTGGAGATTTAAACCATAAAATTAAAGACTAAAGAAATGAAATCCCAATAATTTACTTACATAAATGACAAATGTCCTACATGCTGACACAAGTATTTTCAAAGGAGAATTTTAATATTATATAACTAGACTGATTTAAATATTTTAAGAAGTTTAAAAATATTTTAAGTGTAAAAACTGGGGGAGGGATAAATGAGATATTATAGCCTAAAGTGATATAATATACATAGTAATGTGTCAGGAACCATTTAAATGTGACTTCACCCAAGTAAGGGGGGCGGTGCACAGCTAAGTGCTTCACAAATTATCAGTAAATATCCAGAAGTACTACTCACTACTACAGAAAACATCTTTTATCTGTGGTCACAGATGTACTAAGAGCTTAAATTGTAGGTTCTTCTGATTTCTCACAGCCTCCCGCCTCCGGGAAGAAGGTGCTGGGCAAGGCAAGGGATACAGGAAGGCTAGAAAGCCTGGGATTTTTAGTTAGTGGACTTGAAAAAACCAGGACAGGAAATCATTGCCTCCCAGAGTAGACATATGTCTCAGGTCCATTTGTCTCTTGCAGGGCAACTGGTTCACTGAGTCTCTGATAATGCTGATGACAATGCAGATGCTGACTAATGGCCCAGATCCCACCTCAGTAAGTCGGCTGTCACAGCGGAGAACTGGAGGTCTTCAACTAAATAGGACAACTAAAATGAGGGCTGCCAGACTGAAATGTTATTACCTGATTTATGACTTCCTGAACATTACGTAAGGGGAAAGATTTTGAAAGGATGCTATAATCAACATTCACAGCACAGAAAGAGAGCGTGCTTTTTAGAACCTGGGAGTCTTTCCACAAGCAAAAAATAAAGTAAAATCATTGCACTTACTATACTGACATTTTGGCTTCCCCGATATATTTTAAACATTCAATTTTTCTTTCTTGAGGTCAACTTTGATGGAGTGGCAATCCCTCTCTTCTCACCTCCATTCCTCCTCACCCCTCTTCCCCTTCTCTCCCTTTTCCCCAGGGCTTCTTTTCTTCTATTCATTTTCTGTCCATCTCCCTCTCCCTCATCTCCTCCCCCTCCGCTCTCCCTTGGCTCTTCATCCCTTTCTCCCCATCTCCTTCCCTAGATCTCTGTACTCCACCCCTCTTCTCCTCCACCCGCTACCTCCCCCCACCACCCCCGCCTCGTCTCTTTTCCTCTCTTCCTGGTGAAATATGTGAAAAGCAATTTTAGTCCATCTTGGTTTATCTTGAGTAATGAAATCTAGGTTGAAACTTTGCCTAAGGATCTAGGCCAGGAACAGTAGTTCGTGCAAAGCTGACTGGGACATGACTTTTGATTTCTGAGTCACATAAATGAACTTAAGCCACTATCACTGCAGAACTACACCCCAAAAGACTTGGGTCCGATAACATCACAGCTGAGAACGTGGGGTGATAACAAAAGGGAAGGAGAGAAAGGTGCTCCACAGATGCTTCAATCAAGACCATCTCTAGCAGTCAGTCTGGGAAATGTATTGATACCCTCAAGACTGCACTTTCTTGAACTCCAAAGATTCTGGAATCATGTACCAGAAGGACGCCAGGTCACTTAGCAACTTGCTTAATTTTGGTGTTTACCACCACCTGTCAAAAGAATTAAGTGGGCAGGCAATTATGTAAGGCACCAGTTGATTTTTGATGGTCACCTTCAAAGCCAGCAGTATAACCAAATTACGGGGAACTTCTCCTCTCCACCACCAGTTTTAGATTTTTTATTTTATTACAAGGGCCTTAAAATATCAAACTGCCTAGGAAAAAGGAATCTGCAGGGATTTTGTGTAAGGAAAACGTGGCCCTGAATTCTGACACAGAGACCCGTTTTGTTTTGTTCTTCCTTTCAGGGATGGGGGAACTTGTAAGGATATTTTTTTCACCTTCTTTAAATAAAGGGTGTCTGGAAATGAGCACATTGCTCATTAGTACCATCCAGTGAGACAGCACTGGCAGGAGCCACAGATTTTAACTACATTTGACACTTTCTAACTGTTTAACTGTGGGCCGGTCTCAGTTTTCTCATTTTATCTGTGAAATGGAAATAATGCCACCTGCATCACAGGGCTGCTATGAGACTAAGGAAGGTATCCTTTATGAAAAGCCTGGTAATAATAGGACCTCAATAAATGCTGGCCCTCCCAGCCCCCATTGAAACTTGCTACTCTCACCAAAAAAGGATTAATTTTGATCACTCCCTTGTTCATACTTGTTCAGATAAATAACTACAACTACTTGTCCAAAAACTTGTCCCAAGTCCATAAGACTTATGTGGTGAAAGCTGCTTTTTAATTAGTAGGTGCATTTTCACATTTCTTTCTTTCTTTTCTTTCTTTTGTTCTTTCTTTCTTTTATTGTAAAGTCCAAGTATTATTTAAATTTGGCTTTAACTTGTGTGGGACATTTTCCTAGTAGTCTAGGTAAGATTCATTAGTTTCACAAAGCAAATTGGAGTTATAAATATATATATATTAAGCTAACTATATTAAGCTGTTTATGGAGTACTTAGTATTTCCAAGTACTCAGCTAAGAACTTTGTATGTATTTAAATGCGTTTATATCTCATTTAATCCTAACAGTCTTAAAAGACATACTATAATTATCCCCATTTTGCAGTTGAAGAAACTAAGAGTAAACAACCCGGGTGACATAGGGAAGGGCAGAGCTCTGTGAGGGTGGCCCAGCTTAACACTGTACATACTGCATTCTCTTTTCAAATCAGTGCTTGCTCAAATCTTTTTATCATCCAGAAAGACTTCAAATATTCAAATGACAGAATTCTGGCAATCTCCCGTAATCCAAATTCCCATAACTGGATTAGATTTTCAAAAGCACCTCTTCTCATTGCTGCATTTCAAAGAATCTAGTCATCGCCATATTCCAAAAGGAAAGTGGAGACTTAATCAACTGCGTCCCTGAGCTTCTCTCTGCTAGTGTTTCTTGAGTTATTTCTGTGTTTTGTCTGCCTCCCGTTTGTCTTAATCATCCCATAATTGTTAGGAGTCCCACGGAGGAGACTGAACAATGTTGCCAGTGAATGTTAGAACGAGGAAAAAGACAGCGCCGCTTCCAACTCAAGTCACAAAAACTCCACGGAAGTATAAAACAAAACAAACGAATTCCACTGACGGCTTTCCCAAAGCTGCAATGGTAAAAGACAAGAGCTGCCTCTCGCTTCCGCAGGGCTGTCGTTTTCGAGTGTGAAAACTGTGAACCTGCTTCCACGCGCTCGCCTGCCCACCTGCCCGCCCCAAGGCGGGGCAGTTTTTGAAGCGAGGAATGGAAGTATTTCCAGTTCAGAGTGGATGCGCTCGGAGAACCCTAGCTCCCTCGATGACTAATGACAACTGGTTTATACAAACGATGAAATCTAACAAGTCCTCGCGGCAGTCCCTGCAGACGGCGAGGTGGGCTCTTAGTGGTCGGCGGAGGGCGGTTGCGCGCCATCACAGGGTGGATGGATGGTCCCTCGCCAGCTCACCTTTCCCAAAACGGCCAGCCCGGGACGACAAACAAACAAACAAACAAACAAAACAGACAAACAAACAAACAAACACGCGGCTACGGGCAGAGTGAAAGCCGGCGGCGACTGTGCGTGTCACTCCCCATTTCCCTCTCCTTCGGAGGACTCGCGGGCAGCTGAGCCGCACCTGTGCCCCAAGGAACGACCTTGGCTCTGGAGCCAAACGCAGACGATGCCGGGCCGGAGAGGAGCCCCCAGCAAAGTGTGCCACCTGGCGATCCTGCGCCTCCCGCTCGCCCTGCAGCCGGGCCAGGGGCGCCCCCCGCGCGTTCTGCGCCGCGCCCCCACCTGAGGACGCCCGCCCGCAGCCTCACCTCTCACCGCAGCCTCCTCGTCCGCCGCCATCGCGGGAGCCACCAGGCCGGCTCCGCAGTCCCAGGTCTGGCAGCATGGAAAGGCGCGAGCCCGCCCGGCGCCGGCCCAGGTGGCGACCCCAGAGTGGGAGCGCGAGCACCCGCGGGGCTCGACCCGGTGCCGCGGCGGTCGCCAATGCGGCCGCGAGGGGCGCAGCCAGCGCCAACCCGTGGCCCGCCGGCCGGGGCTACAGAGCATGCGGACTGGGGCTCGCCCGCGGGTCTGGGCGCCGCGGGGCTCGGTCTGGAGCGGGACCCGACCTGGGCGGAGTCACAGTGGGCACCGCCCCGCCCACCCAGCGGCTGGAGGCAAAGTGCGGAAAGGCTGGAGAGGTAGCACTTTGAACCTTTCTGGAACCGGCCTATTTAAAACAGGTTTCCACGATCACTTTAAGATTAGATGCCTGAATGTTCCGAAGGTTGGAGTTGTTTCCCTTGGGGAAAAAGGTAAAAGATAAATGGAGATCATAGAATGGGGGTGTGGGGAGATATTGGAGCGGGGGACGCGGCAAGGGGGTGAGGGAGCTTTCCCCTTCTTTTTTCTGCCAACCGAAGAAGGGCTTAGCTGCAGAGCCCGAGGCTGTAGTAACAGAGAGGGATCACGGAGGAAATTCTTTGAAATCCTGCAACGATTTGGTGAATCTAGGCGCAGGATCTTTTGGGGATCCCTTAACAGACAGCTCTCCATTCTATGCGGAATACGTGGGTTCGCTCTTTGCCCACTGGTCCCTAGACCGGTTCCTTGGTTACAGTTTATCTGGAACAAACGCGAAACCTTTGCTTCAACCAGCCTACATCTATTAATTATCCTACCAGGACTCTTCATTCTAGCATCTTAACTAGCGGCTTACGTGTCCCAAGGGCTTCTTAGGGCCGACCCTAGGCAAGGGCATTGGAAGCACGCTCCCAGGCAGAAGTAGGCACGACGGGACTCATGTGGTTTAAGTGGGGACTGACACTTTATGCTGCTGGAGGTAGAAGGAGGTGCTAGTAAGAACTGTGTTGCCCTCAGTAAAACACGCCAACATATCCTAATCAAAACCATTCTCGAATCATCTCCATTCTAGCTTTGACTTGCAACATTACCCAAAAATCTACCAACTCCAACTTCTGCTGGCAGCTCAGGAAAAAACCAAAATTTCAGAGTGCCTGGCAGACAGTCTTAAAATCTGGCATAGTGTTCCAGGCAGGTATTCAAACCCTGGCTTTCCAGACAAGTATACACTGTTTTGAGATGGTTTTTCCAAAGTGGGGTGGGATGAGGGGTTACTCTTAGACCTGAGCATATGTTAAATCCTCCTTTAATGTTGAGGTAATATTGCTAGGACCCCAGTTAAAATGTACAGTACAGACTATATACATTGTTTTGCTTACAAAGCATTTTCCCATTATCATTTCATGCGAGCCTCACAAGCACTTTTTGGGAGGTGGTTGAACACCTATCATTCTTGCATTATCAGCAGCAAACAGGGGTTTCAGAGATGGTGAGTATATTGGCTAGGATCACTCAGTAGATGGTAGAAGCCAGAGAGGAAAAGTCAGATCTCCATTTTAGAAGTTCATACGGTGGTGCCCAATAAGCTTGCCCATGAATCACTGCAGTGCTCATTTCATAGAAATGCTGATTCACTTCCACCAAAAGCCAGAAGGCCAGAGAGAAGGAATCCAGAACACCAAGAGATTCAAAGGAGCAAGTCACTCTCGAAGCGTTCCCTTTATTGTTGAAGTTGAAAGCCTGCTTGCTACTTTGTCTTTATGCTCTGGAGCTTTACTAAGACATGATTTAAAAAAAAAATAAAAAAGTATTTCTATTATACCTATAGGATAAAACAGAGATAAAGAGCCACTCAATATCTGGACAGATGGATCTCTCTTTTCCAACCAGTGGTTTTTCTCACATTTTTTCCTTGGGCAAAATGTGACAGAAGTGATTTGAAACCTAAGGAGAATGCACGTCTAGTTCCTTCTGGTCAGTGTGGTTTCCTTGTCAAAAGCCCAGGATGGCTTTGCTCTTCAAACATCATCACCAATCTTAGAGTGAACTTAGCTCTTTCATTCATTTTGCTTCACTGTCAAGTACTCAGGCAACAGCAGTACTGGAATTAGGAGCCACTGCCTCTGCCTCGCAAACTGTAACTTCCTACACTTGTCAGCCTCCTGCTGAGATTACGACACTATAATTTAGTATGGGGGTTCCTTTAAGACCATTTAGATATTTTAGTTGGTCAGGACAAACCCCCCCCCCAAAAATACACCTACTTCATAGTGTAAACTGAAGGAAGATACAATATAGTCCTAACGGTGCATAAAAATAAAAATAACAGCTACCTATTAATAAGCTCCTTAAGTGATTGACGAAAGTAACTAAATTATTAATACTTAAACTACCCTTTCTTCCCTGCTTCCCCGACACCCACCCCCAGCATTCAATGGAGGGTGAATACTGGGGCGGATTCTTGGACTTGCTGACTGAGTAGGTTGATGAGTGGGAGTGCAGCTGGGAGACCGCAAGGCCAAATGTGTCCAGAGGGATCAGCTTGAGCGGGGCCTCTGAAGAAGCAGAGAAGGTAATTGCAGGAGTATAGTCATGAGAAAGGTAAGGTTTGTGGTGGCAGCTGCCTTAGGGAGTGGGAATTTAAGATCTTTTGAAAGGGTATTTAGGGAGCTTCACTGTGTGATACAAACCCACTTATTTTTTGGAAAATAATGTTAGCAAAAGCTACATTCCTTTTCAATGCTTTTAGAATTGATTTATGTTTTTTATTTAAAGTGAAAACATTTCGAGATTGGCCTTAGATGGAATGTAGGGCCACCCACAAAATACAGTAATTTAATTTGTTCAAGTATTTATGAAGCGCTTACAGTGTGCCAGGCATTGCTGTAAGCACCCGGCTTTTGTACTTCACCTTCTGTGTGCATCTTTTATTTCATATAGGTTTTCCCACAATCCATGAGGAAGTATTCTTATTTTGGAAAAGTCTGACCAGTGTCCTTTTTTCCTTAGCTCAGGGGTTTCCAAAGTGGCATGTGCATGAGAATGTGCAGACCTTCAGACCCACCCCCGGAGGTTCTGATTTAGTAAGTCTGGAGGCAGACACACTAAATCCTTATGTCAAATAAGCGCCCTAGTTGATTTTTCTGAGTACTCTACTTTAGGAAATATTGCTTCAATGTGTCAAAAATGAATTTTCCTAAGCCTAGGTTGTTGCAGGCTTAAGTTGTGTATATATGTGTATTTTTAGTACCCAGAGGACAGAGTAGCAATAAACTTAAGATTCTGAGAAAAACACAGGGAAAAACAAAATTTAGGACAAGAATTAGAAAATAGTTGTACAGACATCTCTTATATATGGAGTTATTATTTTTCCCTTAGTGATTATGTGTTTGTATGTATGTGTCAAAAGCTGAGCTGATTTTTACTCTCACAGGTTTTGGACACTCTTAAAGTCCTCTGTATATAACAAACAGTACAGGAGGGTTTTTTGGTGTTTTGCTCATGATTGTCTTACCCAAGATGACAAGAAAGGCAATGGATAGTATCCCTCTCCTGTTATGGGTTTCTCCCTTTGGAAGAGACTTAAAAGGCATTCATTCTTCATTTAAGAGTTTGATAAGGAATGCTTTAATGTGAACAGTAAAGGAATTCAGAGATAACTGTGGTAGTTAGCACAAACTTACCTGAGAAATGTTTGACTTCTATCAGTTAAAGCCAGTTAGACAAAGCAGTTGAGTCAACAGTATTAGGCCACCACCCCTGTCTGGATCTTGGTCTGTGTGTATGTTGGGGGGTGGGGATGGGAGTAGAGAGTTGATGTGGGTCTCTTATTACCAATGTGGGGGGAGATGGACCAATGAAGTGAATGGAGCTGGGAGGGATAGCAAAAGCACTATGAAGACCATGTCCTGGTCACTGAGCCATATTTCCATTGTTTATATGATGTCCAGACCCACTCCCACTCCTGGTTTTCCAAAGGACCAGAATCCCAGTCCCTCCCCCCCTCCCCCCCCCCCCCCCTAGTTGGGCCATAGTCTATCTAGTACAGTGGAACTCAGTGCTCGTTTTAGGTGGGTTGGGGAAAGATGTTGGTGGACCAGCATTCAGTATATACAGAGGCAATGGCAGACCCAGCAATAAAATCCAGGTGCAGTGGCTTCAGGTTGGAACCATTACTGTAAACCTGTGTAGCACCTTTTTGATGATCTTGGAGCTGGTTAAAAGAACTCCTTTGAGATCTGTTATCAGGTGGCCGTGGACTTTGGATGAGTCTCACCCTAGCATCTTAGAGGTGAATCCTGATTAGTTTCAAGTCAGTCACCAGGACAGGTACTGTTGTAGTAGTGAATGGATTAAATAATCATGGCCAATAAAATGTGAGTTACTGTGCTTAGCATTCTTCTGGACAAGATTTTCCTTACTCTTAAAAAAGGGGATACTAAGGAAGTTTTCAGGAAACATGTTGTGTGAGGATTGCTTGGAGTCCCTATAGCCATCTAGCCTATAAGAAAACAAGACCAAGGACAAAACCAACTCTGAGGATGGCAAAGTAGAAAAAATGGAAAGAACCTGCATCCTTGAGGTTTTTGAGATGATAAATTGACTACTTTGGAAGCACCCTATCTGTGCCTTGGCGTTATGAAACACATTCATTTTCCTTAATGTTGAAACTATAATTACTTGTGTCTTCTGCAATTTGTAGTCAAAAAGTACCCAAAGTGACAGTGTCACTAGCTCTCCATGTATTTTTCTGAAGTCTAGAAGCATATGAGGTAATTTGTCAATAAAGCATGCTGTGTGATATGGGGAGCTAAAGGAACACTGAGTTTGGGTTCAAGAGCAATTTATTACCTGTGTTTAAGTGAGTCAATGCTCAGCCTCATGTTCATCATCTGTAAAATGATGGTAATTACGCTTATTTCAGAGTAGTAGTAAAAAATCAAAATGAATAATACAAGTGAAAGCATTTTGTATACAAATATAAGTTCTTTTTATCACAAGATGCTTTTGAAAGATGAATTTAAAGTCTCCCAAGTTTGCTCCAAAGTCCAAATTTTGACATTTCACTGTTTTGTCTTCTCTATGGCATTACTTAAATGATGTGAGTCAGGGAACAATCAGAACACAAGGAGGAGTAGCAGGATTCTGACTGGCTCCTTCCAAGCCTGGCAGAAAGAGTAGCAGAAGGCCTAGTGCAGTAGTTGCATATAAACCTGTACAACTGTCTTGATTGTTTAAGCAGAACACAATTGAAACTTCAAATATTTATTTTGTTCTTGATATGATCGTTAAGCGTAAAAGTTGGATACATTTACAAAATAGTCTTTCTTGAGTTTTATGTAACACCTATCTCAAAATTCAAAAAAGAAACCAAAAAACTTCACCAACAGAAAATTTTATAAACATAGTTTTTATTCTTTTCTTACCTTCAGTGAAAAAGGCCTCATGCCACCAAAACATTTTTTTTTTTTGAAACTCAGTAACTGAACACAGAACTCAAGAGCCTGATGAATATTTTTCTAGACAACTGCTGAATAATTTATATTGCTTTTTAAAAAATAACTAAGATCTATTTTTTACTCCATTCCCTTTTAAAGAAGCAATATCCCCTCACATTTTTTCATAAAAATCTAAAATATCTGTAATAGTCCCAAGTGTCTTATATTTACATTTGTTCTAGGTGTTTCATTAAATTTTTTCAGAAATAAGTGCACTTCTAAAGAGAAAATGAAATTTAAAGACGAGGAAATAACCATGGTTGTAGCAAATCAGTTATTTTGAATGTTCTGAATCTTAGCAATTCAAAGAGAGAAAGTGTTTAATAGCCAGGGACCTCTCTATTGATTAAAATTTCAATTCATTCATTTGTAGATCACCAAAAATGGATTAGCTGTTTCTCCTATCAGTAGACATTGATTGATTGACTGATTGATTGGATTGTCTATGGGTTTTCTATAGTAAAACACCGAAAAATAAATGTACTTAAAAATATTTTAAATTTTACAGATTTTCACAAAGATATACAGGTGTTTAAAAAACAGGAAAAATATGCTTTTATAGAAATAAATGAAACCCTATCTTAGGCCTCAGCAACCAAAGAAAGTTTTGAATATTCCACATTTCTTTTCATTCAATAACATTAAATCAGCTATATAATCCATTCAGAAAAGGTTTATAAGAAATTCCTTATATTCAGATAGCACTGTGCTCCAATAAATTTTAAGATTTAAAGCTGTTAATAGGAAAGAAAAGCATAAAAGAAAAATAACATAACTTGCTTTAATACAAAGTTTTTTAATAAAAAAAGTCAAAGTCTACATTAAATCAGGAAATCAATAAATCTGAATTATACAAGCTTTCTATATACTTAGAAAAACCGAAAACACACCGTTTATAATAAAACTCTTTAATTCAAAATAGAGTCTAATTTAAAGAAAATGTCATTATGCCCAGTTGATTAGATAGGGTTTTGTCATAAATGGTTCGCCTAAAATACGGGAAATGTATAATAGGGAAAATTTAATCTCAAGAGTTCTTCGCAAATTATGTAGCTCACTTGCATCATGAATCAAATTCTTAGCTTCCAATGGGCAAACACAGTCTTTATTTGCTTTTAGATAGGCACTTAAGAAATGCTTTTGATGAGGAAACTCCAAAGATTGTGAATCACTCTATTAACTGCAGGGAAATATGAGACTCTTTTTTTAAAAAAGGAGAAGGAAAGTAAAATGCTCTACTCTTATTCAATTAAAAAATTAAACTCTGATTCAATTCATCTTCTTCATCTATCTTTCTCTGACAACTTGAATTAATGATTTTTCTGTACCAGAATAGTTACCACATTAGAACTAGAGAATATGGCAGTTTCCTTTTACTCATTCACTACCACAGTAGCAAAATAGTCCTTCAAGAAAACGGGTGGAGGTGGTGAGGTGGGGTGAGAAAAATCTCATAAAACCGAGCAGAAGTTGAAGATTTTTTTAATATTAGAAGCTGTTTTAATTAGAAAATCCAGAGTTAGTAAAATTGAGATGACCTTAGAACTTTAATAGTTCTAAGCTACATGATTCAAATAAGAAAAAAGGAGATGAACTATTAGATGAACACATAATAAGTGTCAAACAAATACTAGAATGAAAGAATGAAAGGGAGAGAGGGAAAAGGGAGGGAAAGAGAGAGAACTGGGGGTGTGCTGGGGTTGGGGAGACCCCAGGATGGCCTTATTGAAAACACTGTGAAATTACCTAGCAGCAACATTTATAAAAGCTTTTGTAGATTTGCATAATGATCCTGTGCAATTCTTCCCCAATAAGAATATCCCTACAAATAAAAAATTATTTTAGATTTTGATCACAGGTCATGTGGAATAATTATAATGTTATATCTTCAAAACATTCTATCAATAGTTAAGACAAATATTAGGCCATTCTTTGATAAAGTATTATTCCTCAACTAGTACTTAAGAATGCAAGACTGTAGAGAATCATTTTAGAATTAAAATGGTGAGCTAGAAAAGGTTATTTAATTCTTAGGGAAATACTCAAAGAATTTGATGATGACATTATCTCCCCTACCCACTAATCAACACCCCTCTGGCCTGCATTTACCTCCTTAAGTTCATTTACAGTAACCATGGTGATATAGCTAAACATGAACAATACTGCCCCCTTCCATAAGATGACCTCTATCAAAGATCTGTCATGTCTGAATATAGCATTCCCACAGGAAAGTAAAATTCTACTCACTTGGGAACATCTACTCTGTTCAGGATCTTTGGTACATTTGGAGTATAAGAAAATAATGGCACAATAATACAAGTACTATCAAAGAAAATTTTTCATAAAAAAAAGGTTAACCAGCCGTGATATGTAGCGACTTTCTAGAAAACCAAAGTAAATAGCTCTTTGTACTCTACAAGTCCATTTACATGATCAGAAGTTTGACATTTAAAAAAATAGTTTAATAAAAATACACTAGTTCTACAAGCAGCTTTCATGGTCATTTCTTATATTCAACTCACCATAATCAAATCAAAATATTGCCATGTCCTCTTATTAAAAAAGTCCTCCTGTCACAAGAAAAGCAACTTTACATTTTATATAATACAGTACATCTCCGCTATGAGTATACAGACTACATATATAAAGGTCATCAGTATTTCTGAATGCAAAGTAAATATATTAGTGGAGTGCTTGAGTGTAGGTGTTAAACTTCCTCCTTATTATAAACTTATCACTCCCTACTGAGGAGTTTGTGTTATAACGTGATAATCAATTTTATTTTTTAAATAACCAGTGTATTTCCTTTTTTCAATTTCTTAAAACCATTATAGATATTGTCTTCATATATTCTGCAGATGTCCAAATCAACAGGGCAAGTGTTCCTAACACCAGCTACAGATGATGGCTTTTACTGATTATCTAGACCCATGAGATTTGCAGTAAAACGACAGTACTGCAGTGTTACCTACAGGTTAGCCTATGTTGCTTTGAATGATATGTTTTTCTCCTGAATTGATTAGAGGTGTTACAGTACAAGCACACACAGGCAGAATGGACCTTAATATGCATGTAGGCAGTGCAGTTAGAAAGGGATTATGTTTCTTTTATTCCAGTACCTTCGTATAATAAAGTTAACAAAAATAACAAAATATTAAAAAAAAAAAAAAAAGCCAGCTGGCACTGCCAACCAATTCCTATAGTAGTCTTAGAAATCCTAATCCTGTAGAATTTCCTCTTGTAGTCATAAGCACCACCATCTTCAGGAGTATTTCAGTGTATTGTTACCTACGCCAAGCAAGCCTGGTGATGCAGCTACCTGAGTTCTCTTGGTTGTGGGCGAATGTGATCTTCATTCATAATTTCCCGGCTTTCATGTACGTGGGGATAGAGCCACGCTGAGTCAACCCTTCAAACCTTTTATAGGTATAATTGAGAAAAAACCCAGTCTTTAGATTTGTAGTCCGGTTCTGTGGTGTTTGGCACTAGAAAGATAGAAACATTTACCAAGAGCAAAGGAATTTCATTAGTCAAAACATCATCATCTTCACAGACTTTTAATAGTGTTAGTTGTATTGTGGATTATCTTACCTGGTTGTAGAATATCAGACTCAGGAAAGTCATCAAAATTTGAAGTATCATCGATGCTCTTGATTTCTATAGGGATTGCTGCTGGCCTTTCCCTATCAAAAGGTATTAAGTAACCATGGTAAATTTTCTTGAACTCTTAATTTTCCAAAACTAATTCTACTTGAAAATACTTTATGCTGTTCTATAGATACTATAAGAACCAAGGAAAGTTACTGTGGATTTTAAAATAGTTAAGTGGACTTTGTAGGTAAGAATAATAATTTTTTATTAAAATATTATCATTAACTTGGAATTTTTATTTCTTTGTACCACGATTTACTCCTGTTTTTTTTTTTTAATGGAAAACCTATGTAATAAAAGAGAAAGTAGAACAGAAGAGTTTTATTTAAAAGATTTTATAATCACATAAAGTAAGCTGGGTATTGTAGGGACTATATCCTAATTAAGAATTAAAATTCTTCTAGGAGAGAATCCATAAATCAAAAGTTATTTGGGAAAACAAGGGGCTCAAAGGGTGAAGGAATTACATATTTGTGATGAAATCTGAATCTAAAAACTTCTCAGTCATTTAAATTTTAAGGGAATCAGGGACATTACATTAAAAATATCAGTCATGAAAATGCCTTCTTATGCTTAAAATGTTTAAGTATAGAAATAGTTAAAACAAGCTATCAATTTTCATTGCTTCTGTATTTTCAACAAATATTTATTGGATTGATTAAGTGATAAGTTTACAAAATTATGTAAAAGGATGTATGTATTTTTTCCCAGAATTATTTCAAACTTATTTATACTTAATAAATTTATATCAGTTAAGTGGAAAAACCAGAGACCCTTGTGCCCTCAGATCTAATCTCTTTTCATTTAACTAGCAGCATGACCTTAGGCAGGTAAGTCCTCTGCCTCTGCCACGTTTCCTCACTTCATGAAACAAAGAAATTGGACTGGCAGTCTCTAAGCACCCTTCCTAAATTGTACAAAGGGAGAAAAGCAGTTCTGTTCAATGACATGATATATGTACAATATAGTATGATATAGCAGTTAAAAGTCAAAACTCCAGAATTAAACTGAGGCCAATTCTAGTTGGTAATTCTAGCTAGATCATTTACTAGCTGTGGCATTGTAAACAAATCACTTCTTTATACCTAGTTTCCTCATCTGTAAAAGAGAAAATAATAGTACCTCTTTTATAAGGTTTATTATGAGGATAAGAAATTTACATAAAGTACTTAGAATAGTGCTGGACATATAATAAATTATCAAAAAATTAGCTATTATTATAATAGGTAGAGTGCCTAACTCATAGTAGAGGCTCCACTGAAGAAATAACACATAAACTGTCTTAAAAGATGAAAAGCTGGCTTCGCAGGGGTAGGGCCAGGAACAAGGGCAGGAAGGAGAAGAGTATTTCATTCAGAATGAATAGCAAATGACAAAGCCATGAGGTGGGAGGAGTGGAGAAGATCACATAAGATGCAAGTTGTACTGACTGATGAGATAAGAGTCATACCCCACAGTCCTGAAACATAGTTAAGGATCCTTAATTTTATTCTAAGTGCAAAAGAAAGAAATGGCATGATCAGATTTTGTTTCTGAACTGCTGCTATATGGGAACAGACTAGAAGTATTGAAGGTAGTTTGGCCATAAGCTGAATAAAGGCCAATGCTCACAATGACCAACTATAAGCGAATTCTTATAAGTTACTTGCATTATTTATTCTCCAATGTTTAAAAAAGGTACTATATCTTCTTATAAATTAATGAAGAAGACACAGTATGGTATATCCAAAAGAGAACAAAATTTAAATGTTATAATGTGAAATGTATACACATTCTGGTTGTGCTAACAGCCTTCATCATGTAATTCTGGATATAAAAACCTTAACAGGTTCCCAATGTGTGATTTTTCCCTTAAAGTATACATTAGCTAAAACAACTCATTTAGCTACAGCCACTACTATCTCACTCACTTATATGATCCAGAATACACTGATTTCATAACAAAAACAATGTTATTTCTTGTATTTAATCTAACAGAATCAGAGACAAATTAATCACTAAATCCAGTTTAAAAATTTATTTGTTTTTATTTTTTACTCAGACCTCTCCCATTCAAAGCCTATGAACATACCTGATGTGCCCCCAGTCTACACCTTCAAAAAAAGGATGACCTTTTATTTCTTCTACTCCACTATTTCCAATTCTATTTTCAGAATCAATACAAAATCTAGAAAAGAGACATAGAGACATGATCAGAAAAGAGACATAGAGACATGATCATATGCAAATTATACCTAAGATATTCTATTTGCATTATTTCAAATATTTGTTTTTCTTTACTGAAGCTAACTCTGTTTATTGTGGAAAATATGGAAGATATAATTCATCTATAATTGCACTATTCAGAGATAACTACTGTAAACAGTTTGAAAACACTTCCTTTCAGTCTTTTATAATAATTTCTAAAATAGTGTGTTGATACATTAGTTACTATTTTAGGATTTTTTTTTCACTGAAAACTTTGAGAAAAATTTCCCAAGTCATTAAAAATATTTCTATAACTTCATTTTCTAAAATTTGCATATGGAAATATTATGATTTATTTAGCCAGTCCACTATTGTTGAACGTTTAGATGGTTTTCAATTTTCGTTACTAAAAATGTTATCACAATAAACATATTATACCCAAATCTTTACACACATCTGATTATCTGCATAAGCAAAATTCTTAGTAGAATTGCTGGGTCAAAGATCATAGATAGCTTAAAGATTTTTGATAATATGCTGCCAATGGCTCTTCCCTAAATTGTCCCAATTTATCTTCCTTCTAGCCATTCATGATAATACCAAAACACTTCATCTTAAATGAGAAACAGAATGAAATCCTTTGGTTAGGTAAGATTTCATAAAAAGACTTGTGATATGAACTGCTACTAACAATTTATTTTCCCTTTCCTCTTTAATGGGATAGGGTCATTGTATTCTAATATGAGTGACCCTTGAAACTATACTAGACCTCTAAACTCTTAGTTTATTTTTCTGCATACTTCCTTTTTAGATTTTGAATTTTTTAAACTTTTTCTTTATTGATCTCCTTGAATGCATATACCAGTGGTAGTCATTTTTCTCCCACAAAAGTGAAATGGGCAATTTAGTCTTTTATGTACTTGTGAATTTTTAAGGTATCAAAATCTCCTCTGGGGATTTAACCACTAACCTAAGAATTAAATCCTTGGCTTTCTCGGATATAGGTACCTCTGGAGGAAATACCAGAGTTTCTTTCCAGTTCATCACTTTTCTATATGTTTCTTGAGGTGTTTCAGAGCAGAAAGGCGGGTATCCTATGTATAAGAGAAAACAAAAGTTTTATCAGCTTTTACGATCAAATATGCTATACCTACTTATACATAAATATAAAAAGTGTTGCAAGAAATAAAGTAGCCCTAAGTGCTCTATTTAACAACAAAAAATACCACCAGTCATCAATTTATAATAAAATTGCTAATATAGTCAATCAAATAAAGAATTTAAAGCATTGCCCCCTTGTACTTGAAAAGCCATGAAGATACAATTTTGATACATAAGAGTTCTGTTTAATACCCTCTTCCTGAAACAGGATTCCTAGGGAGCTCACTGGTATTCACTGTGTATTTCACATGCGGGGATGTCAAGAAATCAGTTTAAAAAAGATTTGATATTTTAGCCTACGGTATCTGCAATTATGTTCAGTCAGTGGCATTCAAGGAAATGTAGATACTGTGTCTATAAATGGATGATAAAACATACATACCTATTAGCATTTCGTACATAATCACTCCCAGAGACCACCAGTCACACAATTTGTTGTAACCAGTCTGCATGAATACTTCTGGCGCTATGTAATCTGGTGTCCCAACTGTGGAATATGCCTGCAAAGGAACAGCTTGTCAAACCAGCATTCTTAATATATTTTTTGAAAGATCTGAATATGGCTCACTACTGTAAAAAGCGATATATACAGGAGTTAATTCTTCATTTAATACTTGTTTCACATGTTTATCATGTATAAGGCTTAAATGATAGGTCCTGAATTGGATAATGTTAAGACATGATTTCTATCACCTCCACTCCCAAGAAGCTCAACTAAGTTAGTTATATATTTAGCCCTAGATCTCTTTCAAAAAGAATAAAAAGGTTGAGCCCAGTAGGGCCTGGCTTCCCCACTCACTATTGTGTTCTTAGCAGGTTATTCAACCTCTCTGAACCTCAGTTTCCACTTACATAAAATTGGAATAACAGTATCTGCCTAAACAGTTGATATCAAGATAAAAGAAATGTGCTTTGTAAACTACAACCTACTATTATAAACATCAAGTATTTTCATTATGAACCTGATTCCAGGCCACTGCTCATCCATTAGGAAGCTATGCAGTTTTTCACTACTAATTAATATGAAATCTTACTAAAACAATTTTTTTAAGGAAATAGTCCTCAACTAGGGCTAAGTACTCTACGGGCCATTTGAAAATACGTGACAACAGATTTTGTCATTTCAATGACCTAGGGGAGGACATGATTATCATTCAGTGGGCAAAGGATACAGGTTCTAAAGGAATTTCCTGCCCCAAATACCAACAGAGTCTCCTCTACCTTTCTCTTGCGAAGTACTATATGAATCATGATGATGACCACGAGAATAGTAAAATGTACACATGAGTAAATATCTGTAAATATTCTGTAATGGGCGTATACAGAATTCCCACCATATTTAAGCAATATTCAAATTTCCCTTTAAAAGTAGGAAATACTGCCAATTCTTTTCTCAATTGTAAAATCTGATCTAAAAATGACACATTTAAAAGTAGAAAGGAGTTTCTGTCATTAATGCATAGTAAACACATTTTTCAAACATTTTTCAAACTTTTAAAAACACCAAAATGTTTTACAAGCACAGGAAGCCTGCAATTACCTGAGCTAATTAATGAGAGAATGAGCTCAATAATGCAATGGTCATTTTATTTGGTTTAAAAGATATCAGACTATTATCTTTCAGTCTACCTTCCTGAGGGCATGCTGAATTATTATCATTTCTATCACTTGGTTGAATTTAACAAATATTTATAGTGTGACTTTGTGCTAAGCACTATACATGAAAAACAAAGTCAAAAGGCACATTTGTAACCTTGAGAATGTTCAAAGACCTAGTTAACAGCATAAGGGAAAAGACTTCAAAAGGAGCAATTCTTAGATTTGCTTAAGTAATAGAGGAGAAATAGTGCAGGCTTAAAAAGTGTTATTCCCCCCTAACAGAGTAATTTAAGCTTATCTGTGGTTAAAGTCTCCTTTCTAATTCTATTTATTGTAAGACTTAACACATCAAGATTCCTGTTAACTTTGTCTATAAAGAAGTTCTTAGAAACACAACCACCTTACATGTGCTGATTAATATTTGTTTTATAATAAAATGGAAATCATAAGGCATTCACTACAATCACACTTATCTCAGTGAGTTTTATATAAAGTGTGAATTACTAGTAAACAGACAGATTACTTAGTTATAGATATGTTTGACAAAATATTCTAAAGTTAAGTTATAAAGTAAAAATCAGTATTTTACTTTATAGGCAAGGAAACATTACAGAGAAACTAAGAAAACTATTATCCCAGAATAAACTCTATCACTGTTACAAAGTCAGTACTAATCACTGTGAAAGATACAAAATAAGCAAAAACTAAAAAGATTTTAGAACTGGGGCACAAAAGTCTTTCTTAAAAACACTAGCTAACTCACCAGTTGTCTCCTGTTTTTCTTCCATGTTTCTGCTTTCCTCTTTGAGTTCATGTTCTGAAATGCTAATTTGAACAAGACAGATTTGTAATGATGAGGGAAAAACTCTCACCCCAAAACAAATTCATGCACATACATTTACAATACATCGATTTAAGGAGGGAGGCCAGAGAGAGAACCTTCAGTTCTCAATGGTGTTAAATTAGTCCCACTATGCAACTTTAACCTGGAAAAAAAACCCCAAACTTACAGAAGTCACTTGGTGGATTGTGTGTAAGGTTTCTGTAGAATTCGGTCCTGTGAGCTTTCTTTAAACCCGTGCATAACCCAAAATCAGATAATTTCACATGACCCTAAATAAAAATATTAAAAAACTAGTAAAACTAATAATTACATTAACTTTGAAACAAAGCTTTATTATAAACTATTCTTTTAAATGCAATTATAATAAAGAGTCTTAGAATTCATAAAAGTAAAATGTAAAATTCTAAATATTTGATGATGATAATTTTAAAAAGTAGAAAATGGAAGATAAAATGATAGCTGGCCATATTCCCTTAATGTCATTTCATTTGAGTCCTCTCCTATTGCATCATTCTATGAAATAATGGAGTTTAGCAATAATATACATTGCAGTTGTCCATTTCCAATCACAAAATCGGCTCTACTACTCCAATCTAATAATTCACCAGTTTATTGACATGCCTTGGCATCCAACAAAAGGTTGTCTGGTTTAATGTCCCGATGGATAAAACCCAACTGGTGGATCGCATCTATTGCCAGAACAGTCTCTGAAATGTAGAACTGTGTTTCCTCTTCTGTCAAGGTATCTTTCTTCATTAGCAACGTCATCATGTCACCTATAAAGGAAAAATAAAGGAAAGTTAAGTATGTGTTGGAAATGTCTCAAAAGGGAATAATACCCTGTAAAAGCTTTCTTTGTATCTATATAATATATGCCTGATTTTTGCATTTCATGACTTACTCGGTATATATCCAACCATATCTGGGGCCAAATGAAAAAAATGCCATTGCATAAGCAAAAGTTTCATGACATTTAATGGGTTAAGGTAGAAAGTACATGAAATCAAATCAAAGATGATAATGAAGTAATATCTCAACATCCAGAGTAAGTTGCTAAGGAAAACATGTCAAACTGGAAAAATGAATCAGTAAGCATACCTAAGAATGAGATATTCTTTCAAATTCAAGTTTCAAAAACACTCAGAGCTCTTTGGGCCAGCAAAAACAGGGCATTATCCACGAAAAGACCTCTAGATTTTATTTTTATTGTCAAGGAACTTCTTTCTTTAAAAGGCGGCAAAGAACAAACACTGGTGAACTTACAACTCAGAATTAACAACTGTTAATATTTTTTCATGATGTTTCAAATCTTTTTTTAAGAAATGACATGTGGAAGTATTCTTTGTCCTCCATTCCCACTCTATTCCACTTTCCCTTTTTGCTAAGTAACCATTATCATGGATTTGTTGTGGTGTGTATCCTTCCAGCTTATTTTTAAAATGTTCTCATATACATTAATCTATGAATTCAGTCTTTTGTGGGTTTTTTAAAAAATTCATAAATGGTTCACTTACACACTATCCCACAGCTTGCTTTATTACTTCACTCTGTTCCTGAGATCTTACTGTTGAAATGGATATAGCTCTTGACTTTAAATACTGTAAGATGTTTGCATCCTATAATTATGCTACATTTTGTTTATCCATTCTCCTACTGGTGTACATTTACCTTGTATCCAGTTTTTTCCTATCAGGACAACGCTACAATGAGCATCCTTTTACAGTTCTCTTATGCCCATTTGGGGGTTGAATATCTAGGGAATATAACTGGTTGTGGAATTGCCAGATTATAAAATACATGCATTTTCCACTTTACTAAGAATCTGTATTGTTTCTCCGTAAGAGTTAGAGATTAATTTACGTATCTGAGAAGCCACATAGCCTCACTGGACTTTTAATGTGTTTATTAGTCACATGAATATGAAATGGTATCTCATTCTTGTTTTAATTTGCATTTCCCTGAATATGGGTGAGGCTGAACATTTTCCTACATATTTATAGACTAGCCAGAGTTTCTCTTCAATACATTGTCTATCGTTTCCCATTGGACTGTCTTTTTCTTTAGTTTATTGTCTTTAACTCTAGATTTATATACAGTAAACCCAGAATGGTAGTATTTAAAATGTGCAAACTTTATCATTCCATCATAATAATCTGATTTGTGGTTAAAATTAACATTATTATGGGAGGAATTACTGGGAAACCATGACTAACAATGTAAAATCTCGGGCTAGAGATATAAATAGAAGCTGAATTAAAAATTATAATTACATATAAATGATTTGGCTTGTGTCAGTCTGTCATTTGCTGTATATGTTTGTTTTTACCTCCAGGGAGAAATTTCCATGATTAGATAAAGGTTCCTCTTATCTTGGAAACTGTAAAACATCTTCACCACCCAGGCACCATCTGCTTCTACCAAAATATCTCTTTCTGCTCGGATATGAGCCACCTAGATAAATGTATTTTGAAAAAATAATTGTAACACATTATACATTTTTCAAGCTTATCTCCTAACAATTATCTATCCAGTTCCTTAAAAGTCACAAAGGAAAACTGGTTTTAGAAAAGATTTGAAACATAGATGCATGTTCATATTCTCATTAAATACAAAGAACTTCTGATTTGATTTGAAATGGGGATCCACAAGTATAATAGTGGAAATGTTGAAGCCTTTGAGGCAGAAAAATGACTAGTGTAAAAACTTTTTCTTTTTTTTTCTTTTTTTTTTTTTTTTGGTAAAAACTTTCTAACCAGATTCTCCACCTAGCCAGGGATCCTGGATTTATATAAATTTAGGGCCCTAGTCTGACTTTTAGAAGTTAAAAGTAGTAAGCAATACTCTATAGATTGGCATGACAAAGTCAGGGTCCTTAGCAAACTACTTTTAACTGTTACTAGTCAAACAAGGGTCTGACTTGGTCTTTAACCATTTGGCGGAAGTAGAAACGTTTGTAATAACTATATTATTTTGTTATAACATAAAACCTCTATAATATCTATAAACATGATCTATAGCACATTAGTGTAGCATTTTGCTGTTGTCAGACACACAATTACTAGGGATATGATTATGTGAACATTTTATAGGTTGAAAAATTTTATAAACTGAGTAATTTGTGGGGTTGTATAATCAATTTTAGATGCTTTTGCATTAACATATTTATACATTTTTTTCTTCAAAGATTAACAATAAGATTTTGTTTTATGCTTTTACTATCTCATTGTGCACCATTATGACTTCTGACCAAAAACACACAAGAACCCAATTTTGTAAACTTTTCATGATAATAAAATGTGATTCTTAAAATATGACTATTTGAGATTACTGTTTTATTACCTAGTGTGGTAAATGCTTCTGAAATCAAAAAGTAAGAATAAAAGTTGAAAACTAAGAACTTGTTTTCTGGCATCAAAAAACTTTATCTCTCTGACTCTGTTTTTTAAAGTAAAAACCGGTATCGAAATTCTTACCTATTGCCTTTTACAAAGTATTTTAAGATGGTAAAGGAAAAACCTTAAAATTTTGGTGTTGACTATTTTTTAATATCTTACTTAAAGCCAGATTACAGGATATGTTTTCAAAATGGAACTATGTTTCCAAAGGTTAAGAAGTATTACGCACAGTAACCTGGGGAGTTTATCACAATAGTAGGGTGAGAAGGTGCTACTTAATTTTGTGAGGTGGTCAGCATTAAAGTAAATGTGATAAAAACTTAAAATAATGTCATATTAGAATTAAATGGGAAAAAGTTTTCTAAAATTAAATTTGATGATGACAAACGCAGATTAATTTATGTAGAGGGGGAAAAAGAACCTCAAAATGTGAAACAGACTCAGTGTTTGGCTCCAATGAGATGACCCCTGCATAAGAACAAAGAGTGGTCAGAAGCTCTTCAACCTCTGGCAAAACATTCTAGACCAGGGCAGTCCAAAAGAAATAGAATGCAAACTGCATATGTAATTATAAATTTTCTACCAGCCACATAAAAAGTAAAAAAAATAAAATAAATAAAATATATTTTTTTAAAGGTGAAATATTGATTTTTTTCCAATAGGTGAAATTATTTTTAATAATATAGTTTATGTAGCCCCATATAGCTAAAATGTTACCATTTCAGTACATAATCAATATAAAAATTACTGTGCTATTTTATTCTTTTTTGGGGGGAGGGGGTACCAAGTCTTCAAAAATTAGTGTGTATTTTCCATTTATAGCATATAACTCAGACTAGCTACATTTAAGTGCCCAGTGGCCACTTGTGGCTACTAAATAAAGTAGCTAGTAAATAAAGACTATACCTGGAAATAACTGCTGCCTTTTGTCCTTCCTCTAAAAACCTATCCAGGACTAATTCTATTATGGCATAATTTCTGTTTATACCTCCTTGTCTCTAAAGCTCTACATCTTGACTCAGACCCTTATTCCCATCATTACCTATAATTCTTTAGAACAACTCAATATGTCAACCCTCCTAGCCTCGCAAACCTGTCCTGCAATCAGTCTGTGTTCAACAAAGTCCCCTATCACCTGATCTCTGGATGGTTCCTATCACCTTCTCAGCCAATCTGAAACCAGGCTGTCCACTGAGAGTTCTGTCTCCCTGCAGAATGAGTGGCCCATTTTTCTCTCACATAGTACTTGGTGAGGGGGTAGGTTTTCTGTTCATTCTCATTGGTGCTGCTTGTGACACTCTCCTTCCCTCCAGCTCCTCTGAAGCGCATGCTGAGACTACATCAGCCATCATCCTTCCTCATTGCTATCATTTACAGAATCCTGGTAATCCCCCTCATTCATTTATGACTTCACTTCAGCTCACAGCTCACCAATTTCCTTTACACCCTTTCCACTCATGGGTGGATTTCAATATCCATAAGAATGAACCATCAAATAGCCTATTATGCAGTTCCTTGACGACTTCTCACCTACAATGACCTTTTCTCCACCTCAACTCACCACCTTCTTGTCCTACTCATCGTCACTATACTCCCTCTAAAAATCTCAATTTTAAGGAACTCTGTTTCTTATCTCTACCTTTAACTTTTCAGTCCTCTTATTTTTGCACTTCGACCTGCATTCCATTGACCCTACCACTTTTTTCTCTCTTACTTCCCTCATAACGTCATTTATTTCTCTACCGGCCTAGATTCCATCACTATGATCACTCAAAATTTTGCAAACACTTGAACTTCTTTGTCCTTCTCTCCCTCTGTTGTATTTGTCTGCCAAAACACTAACCCGAGTTAACCCACAATATCTGTCTTTTGTGCCCCAGAGCAACTAAGTATTACTAGAGAAAAATCAACTAATTATACCCACTGGTTTCACTTTACATTCATGATTACAAATCTCAGTGGGCTTTCAACTGGATTTCCCTAGCAAGTCTGCTTCCCAACACTTCAAGTTATAACTATTTCACAACTCTCTCCTTATGCCTCCAATGAGCTATCTTTCCCTCTTTTCCCCCAAGCTGATGCACTCAGGCAGGACCTTAGCACTTTATACCATCAGATCAATTACCCAGTGTTTGTTCCAATTTTCTCTAATTTTCCTTCCTGTTTTAATGAACAGGTCCCTACTCCTATCAGAGATCATCTTCTCTGTCCTCCAGTGCACTGTACTGCTCTAAGTATTTGCCCTCTTTCTCTTGCATTGTCAATTTTTCTCTTTCTAATAAATCATTCCAATCATCATTGAAACATTTCCCGCCATGGGGAAAAAAACTCAAAACATCCTTTTGACCCTAAATCTCACTTTACCAATCTATTCTTGGTTCTGCTTCATGTGAAAGATTTATCTATACTCCACTATCTCTCTTCTCCCATCCCATTTTCTTTTCCATCAGTTCAGTTAGGCTTGTGCCCTCTAGTACATTGGAACTATCTTTGCCAAAGTATTCAAAATCTTCACATTGTGACAACCAGTGGCCTCTGTTTCTCTTGCTCTTAGTAACATTCAACATAGTTGCCACTAACCCCCTCCTTCAAACACTTTCTTCTTTTGGCTTCCAAAACATTCTTCTAGGTCCCCCTATCTGATTAGATGGTCTCTCTGGGTCTTCTCTGCCTAGTGTTCTCTAGGGCTTGGATCCAGGCTCCCTTTTCTTCTCTATATTTGTCCCCTAGCAATGTTATTTTGTTCTATTACTTTAAATACTACTGATATTTTGATGACTTCCAAATTACATTTCCAGTCAATCTTTTCCCCATATTCCAGCCAACCGTCAACTTAATATGTCTACTTAGATATCTAAGAGATAGCTCAAATTTAATATGCCACAAAGAGAACTTTTGATTCCCATTGTATCCAAACTTATTCCTTCCTCAGTCTTTTCTAAATCAGAAAATGTTATCATCATACACTCCATTTCCATGTAAAACTGTAGGTATTACCCTCAGTTCTTCCCTTTTACTCACTACCCTGGTCCCTCCTCTCACCTCAGAACATAGTGTACATCACAAAAAATCTTGCTGGCTCTTCCATTAAACATATACTTAATCTATCTAACTTTTCTTCAGCTTTACTCTTGTAACCCCAGTATAAGCCACAATTACAAACTAGCTACAAGTGCTATACAGTCTCTCAACTGATCTCCCTACTTCAACTCTTGTTTCTCCTATAAGCAAGCAAAGGAACTGACTCATCTTTGCAGAACATCAATCAGATATGCCACTCCCCTATTTAAACAAAACAGTGTCTTCCTATTTTGTTTAGAAAAAAACCCAAACTCTGCATCTTGGCTTTCAAAGCCCTACAAGATCTGGTCCCTCCCTACCTCTCCCACTTCATCTCTAACCACTCTTCCCCTCACTTAACTCCAGCCATAATGGCTTCTTCCTCTTCTTTGAGCAGGCCTCTGCATTTTTCTGGATATTCGTTCTGCCAGATCTTTATATGTCATTCTCATTATTCTCTCAGCAAATACTCCCTCCTCAGAGAAATCTTTCCTGATCAAATTCTTCCTCCTAAACCCCGAGCATCCGCATCACTTTATCCTTTTGTAAAAACGTTCTTTATAGGACTAATCGATCACGACTATTTGAAATAGCTATCTGCCCATTTTCCCCACTACAATAAAAGAACAAGGATCGGGTCTGTCCTGTTAACCACTATATTAAAGAACCTAGCATATACATGCTTGTTGAATGAACGAAATAGAAATAAAGTAAAAGAATGAAATAAAAATTCAAGTGGGCCATATTAAAATAAATTTATATTACACTGTTGTAATAACAAAATAAGTTTCAGGTGGGGATTCAAAGACTGAAATAAAGCATTTGGTTCAGAAAGGTCCATCTTCCTCTGTATCCCTACTGTTGAGTCCTTCACTAGCATTGAATTTAGAGTTCTATAGCGTGTATATTCAGACTGGAACCACAGGTCTGAATAATACCATTGATGATTTCAGATTTGTGGCCACTCTGTAAACTAAAGTCACGGGAAACAGAGATAGAGCCCAGAGTATGAAATTGGAGTGGTTATTGATTTAGGAGATAAGTAAGATCATCAAATTCTCCTGAGAATTTGCTTTTTTGATATGATGGGAACTGAGGGTAGTACGAACTGTCCTTTATTTTCACTGAAGGTATTCTGTTACAGAATGAATGTTTGTGTTTTCTCCAAGTTCAGATGCATGACTAGATTTAGAGATGGGGCCTCTAAGGAGGTAATTAAGGTTAAATGAGGTTATGGGGAGTAGTGTTCCTATCCTTATAAAGAGACACCAGTACCTCACACTCTCTCTCTCTGTGTGCACAAACCCAGGAAAGGCTATGTGGTGACTTAATGATACAGCAGCTACCTGCAAGCCAGGAATAAAGCCCTCACCAAAAACCGAACCCTGTCAGAATCTTTATGTTAGATTTCCACTCTCCATAACTCTGAGAAAATAAATTTCTGTTGTTTATGCACCCTATCTGTGATATTTTGTCATGGCAGCCTGAACAGACTAATACATATTTAGATTATAAATATAGAAGACATTTGAGCTATATCAAGACATAATGAAACAGGCTATCAAAAGATTAATAGATTATATATAGATAGTAAGATGCCCAGATTTTTTTCAAAAAATTCCAATATCAACCCTTACTCTAATGCTTAGTCAGCAGATGTTCTTAGTCAGTAGATGTTCCTTTGGTTACATGTGTTAAAGAACATACCTGCTCTTTTTCAAGCATATCAGATTTTCTCAATATCTTCATTGCATAGATATGGCCTGTGTCTTTCTTCTGGACCAACCTCACCTAAAATGTAAAAATTGATCATATTATAAATGTTAGTCATTATTGTTAATTTAGGAGCAAAAGGTAAGTTCCTTTAAAGAAAGCAATGTTGCAATTTGCCATTGACAATTTAGGAATTCTTTTAAACTATTTTAATACATTAAACCATCTCTTAATACATATTAAACTATTTCAATACATATTTTCAACTATCTTTAGATACATATTTTCAATAGCAATGACTTCTTTTAAAAAGAATCACACCTCTCCAAATGCTCCTCTTCCTATAACTTTCAGAGACTCAAAATCATCCAAGCCAAGTCTGGTCCTCTTGAGTCGTAAAAACTCTGTTTCCTTGCGAGCATGTTGTGATCGGCGTAACTTTTTCTATTAAAAAAAAAAAAAAAGACAGTTTAAAATGATTACTTTAAAATCAGATTATTTCAAAGAAAACCTACAGTATTAAATAAAGATGACACACATAAAAATGGGGGTGAAGTATCTTAAATAGTATATACTAGTGATATAACCTATTTACCAAAGTCAGGTATTTATTAAGCATGGAAAGAATTAAAAATCTAAAGCGAACTTTACAAAAATTTTAAGGACTGATAAATTATTCTTGAGGTATATTCCATTAAATATTTCATCTTAACTAGTTTATCATATTCTTTCATCTATATGCTCATTTCATTCTAATATAAAAATTAAACTAAGAAATGCCAACAGTAGTCTGATACTGATTTTTATCATCAAGAAATCTACTTTGCTTCAATTCCCTAAATTATGTCTTCAATTTAAACAAGTTTAAATAGCTAAATGAAGTTACATATTCAGGCACATCGATGATGGGGACAGCGAAGATTATTTATTTTATTCAAAAATGCCTTTTGACTAATAGTTTCAAAAATTAATTACTTAATTACTAGTAAAACAAAAAGATGTTTTTCCAAGTAGTTTGTTTTAAATTTAAGACTATAATAAAAAAGGCCACGTGGTGGCACTATAGTAGTTTTTCAAAGCAGTAAAGACAAAATTACATAAATAAAAATTTTGAGGCATTCTGAATTTCTGACTTTATGAAATATAAAACAGTAAAGATGGATATAGTTTCAGAAATCTAATCTAAATGGAAAAGATAAGATTATGGAAATTTCATAAATTATGTTCAAAATTGACAGAGCTAAAGAAAATAATGTTCATTAATATCTGATAGGTTGCGTAATGCAGTAAGTAAACAATGTTTACATAGTTGGAGACAGTTATTTAATGACGAAAAGTGTGTGGAATACAGGATCCTACAAAAGTAGGATATCACCTATAGCACTGTTATATTACTTTCAAAAAGTCTATTCCATGATATTAATCTTAAAGTCCATGTTGAAGTACAGAGGTAGCTGATGCAAGTTCCCATTTAAAAAAAAAATCAATAAAAAAAGTAAGTTGACATATCTGCTTATGACTTGTACAGATCAAGTTGCCTTGAAAAACAAGTAACATTTTTGTGGTCATCACATTCTTTTCCCTCCAAAAAGGACAACAAAATCTGTGGACAGGCTTAATATGTCATAGCTCTCTTCTGAAGTTTAAACGTGCCTATTTTGATCGCTTCTTTGCCTTTTGGCTAAGCAAGTGTAAACTTGCCTATTTTGGTTTTCCATTAGAGTTAATAATATTCCATGTTTGATGAGATTTTCTTAAGTGACATGAAACTAGAAATACATAGCTTTCTTCCTTTCTCCATTCCTTTTTAAATGGGTGTTCCTCAAACTCAATTTGTAGGTGCTTAAATTTGTGGGTGCTTAGTTTTTGTATAAGATATAATATATACAGAAGTTTTGGGATTTGAAAGGGTTCAGCTAGCAACTTCAGCTCAGTATATATACTTTTCATGGCTATTTTTTTGGTTCAGTTTTTACAATTAGCTTTCACAAATGATTTCACAAATAACTTTCTATTACAGAATGAGTTTAAGGATGAATACTAGCTTTTATTTAAAAGCTAGATTTTTATAAAACAATTTTATTTTGAAAAGATAAATCTCACATAAAGATAGTTCCAACATATTTTATATTAGGTTGAGAGTGTGTTTTTTTCTGTAGAATTTGACCTAATCTAGGACCTAGCCTGAGGCCTAATAATAAGCATTTATGGAATTAAAACACCTTTACTGAAAAATCTTACTTTTATAAATGGTTATTATAGGCCATTGACTATTTTTAGGGGAAAAATCATCTCACATTTTCTACAAGTCATTTAGAAGACTAAAGAAAATTACCCTCATGCACTTTGTACTTCCTGGTGCAGACCAAAGATTGCGAACTGGAAGCTACAAACTACAGTCAATTTATAGATACCTTGACTTGGCCTGCAAGTTATTTTAAACATTTGAATACTTGCCAATATTTCAAAAAGTGGGTGATTTCTGATAAAAGTCCAGATTTCAAGTTTCTCTTGAAAAACATTAGGTCAACAGTGACAGTCCCCATTTGATGGGTATCAGTTCTCTAATTCATCAGACTCTATCACTGATGCCAGTCACCAGGTGATGTGTATAATTGGCCTGTGCTCTGGTTTTCTTTTAGTAAAGTAGAAAGTGATGTAACTTTATCAAAAGGTAAACTGTATCAAATATTTTTGAAAAAGGAAAAAAATCTATTTATTTTAGAAGTAAAAAAAAAAAATTCATTCTTATGAATGAATATACAAAGTATGTGAGATCAAAAGAAAGTAACCTAAGAAGACATGATGAAACCCACCTGATCAACTTCTCTCATTTATGTTCCTTCCTTGGGCCCTTGTGCATGTACTTTTTGTAATCTCCAGATTTCAAATTAAAATCTTATACATAAGATTTCTATATCAATATAATGATGTATAATGTATATTAATATAACTACAAGGTCATTAATGAGAAAGTCATTAATACTAATGAATAAAAATGAGAAAAGATGTGCTCTCCTTTTTCTCCACAAACTGATAATGTGGACCTAAATCATTACCTTTCTCACTTAAAATTTAAAGAATATGAATTTTTTAAAATAGTAATATTTTAGTTTTCTAAATTGAGTCAACTGATTTAACAAAGTAACCACCTTTGGTATAAATCATAAAATATTTTGTCGTTTAATATTGCAAATATTAAACAAAAACAGGTACAGTCCTAGGACAGGTGCATGGCAGATTAGATAACAGTCTGATTTCAAATCATCATTTGGAAGACTACCCTTCAAATACTACATAAATTCTTCCCAGATCATTAAAAACTGTTTAACTAATTCATCTAGGTTGTATCTCTTTATTGCCTTAGTGAACTCTTCCAAGCCTAGCTTTCCATTATGTGCTGTCAATTTACTGTATTATTTCCTTGACTGTACCCTTTATTATTCATTATCCTGCATATATATTCAGCATTTTGCATATACCTCTTAACCCGAATATATATTCTACCTACTTTTTAAAGATTCAAATCGATTGTTACCTCTTCCTTATAACCTTTTCTGATCCCGTGAATTAGGGGGGAAAAGTGTCTGTACTTTTAGTTTGTCACATTTCATCATGTATACATACTTTTACGCACCCTCATATGTAATCTCTCCTTCTAATCTGTAAACCCCTTGAGGGAAAGAGCCATTGTTCATGTATTTTCCAAATATTTATTCTCATCCTCTGCCAGCTTTGGAGATGTAATGCTAAATAAGTCATTATGGAGTTTCACTGCAGGAAACTGGTAAAGCTACCACAGAAACAGTGTTATGGCAGAATGTAGAAGGAGCACTTCAAGAGATTAGGGAAGATTTTCTAGCAGAAGTGATGCCTAAAGTGGAAACTAAAGCTTCTTCAAGAATAATGGGAGTCGGGCAGGAGTAAGGAAGTTCCAAGTGGCAGAAACAGCATGTGAAAAGGGCCACAGGCGAGAGCGCAGTAAAATAATCCAATACTGGCCAGCATGGGGGTGGGATGACAAGAGGTGAGGCTAGAGAGAGATAGGCGGAGGCCACATTGTAAGGGGTCTTGAACACCAATATTAAAGAATTTGCCCTCATCCTGAGAGTACCCAGGGGCCAATGAAGGGCATTAACAAGAGGGGACATGATCCAAATTGTCTTTGGCCAGGCGGCTCTAATTGCAGTGTGCAGGCAAACCGTAGGTGGGAGTGAGGCCAAGATTAGTGGGGGAAAAACCAGGTGGGGGCAGTTTCTCTTCAGATGCAATATGTGTTAGTTTAAAACTAGGGTAGTGGCATTAGACTACAAAACTGGACAGTTTTAAGAAATATATTTACAAAAAATGTGAGATGATTTGACAACTGATTGATTCCTCTTGGAGCCCTCTTCTTGTTCCACAAAACTAGAATACTGTAGATGCTGTTCATGAAATCTATGTTCTTAGAATTTGAAAAAAGAACCTGCCTCCTTTTCAAGACATCAATCCTAGCAACAAAGTAAGAAGCCCGTATTCAAATGATGAAATCCACATTACCTATGTTATAAAATCATCTGATATCAATAAATGCAAAAGTCACTTGGGGTATTTTTGTATAGTAATTACTGTTTCCCCTCACCTTTATTCAGATATAATTGACATATAGCAAACATTGTATAAGTGTAAGGTAAACAACGTGATTTGATACACGTATATACTGTGAAATGATTACCACAATAAGGTCAGTTAATACATTTATCACCTCATGTAACATTTTTTTTTTTTTGCAGTAAGAGCATTTAAGGTCCACTCTCAGCAATTTTCAAGTACATAATACAGTATTGTTAACTACAGTCACAGTAATTACAGCTAACTTTACCTCTTCATCTGCCAGTCCTTCTTCTTCCATGGCCACTTCTAATTTCTTCTGCCTTAATAAGAAAAATAATAATAATTTAAAATTTAAATATATTACTATTCCCATTTAAGAAATATACATTTATTTATTCAAGTTTACTACTTCAATTTGCTATGCTTAAAAAAAACTTTCAATTTAAACCAAAATAATCACTAAGAATAGTTTTCTTTCTCAAAATATAAATCTAATTCAGATTTAGCTTTCTCATACTAGCCAAATGAAAAGCCACCTAAATGAATTGTTAGCAAAGGTGACTAATATTTAATGATGTTATAATAATGTTATCTAATGTTCAAATGACATAACTAAAATCATTAACGTTTATCAATATTTATGTTAAAACTATATAAAGGTAACTATAATGATTAAAGTATAACATTTAAGGTGGATATCCCTGTTTGAATCCTGATTCTAACACTTAGCTTAAATGAACTTGTTTAAACCATTCACTTAAAGTCAAACCTTGATTACCTAATCCATCAAGTAAAGATTTTCAATGCAATTGAGTGTATTTTATTCTAATTCTTTGTAAATTGGAAAGTCATATATGAATATAAAAAGTAACTCATTAACTTTTCTTTTCTAGGTATAGCCAAGTTCAGTTATTATTTTAAATTGTACCTTTGGAGTTAGTAAAGCTGAGCATTGTGGGGGAGGATGGTAAAGAGACAGGATGCGTGAAGTAACTAGAGAAATGGTTGTGGTACAAATTTTGCAACTCATTTCCATGTGAATATAAAGTATTTTATTTCTATCACATTGGTTTTTCCTAAAGATAAACCTGAGAGAGGTCTTCCCAATTAGTTTTGGGGTATGTTAGAATAAGATTAACTTTCTAGGATTTATCCACAAGGGCATAGGATTGAGGACTGAAACCATAATATACATTGTTTGGTATTTATTTATGACAATATGTCCAAAGGTAAGCTCTTTACTAACCCATTATTAAGATCATTTCTTTTTCTTCCTTAAGGAAAATAACCAACAAAGGAGAAGATGAGATCTAGTAACATATTCTTCACCCACTTCCTCGGCATTTGTAATAGAAACCCTGGTGCTATCACACTGATTTTTATCCTTTGCTTACATATTATTCCCCTAAGCACAACCTTAGAATGGAAAAAGCTCCTAACATCAGATTCTGTGCCTGCCATCATGTACCTTATGGGCACTGCAGAGCTGCTTGCTGAATGATTTTGGGTTTTCTCCTCTGCAGAAAGAATCCAAAGGGTAAGAGAACCATTAATCTAGGAGGGATATCAACATGCAAACAACTTTATTCTACTGTCAAATCTATACTGCCCCCTTTTCTATCCTCATCAAGACTAACACTTCATAAATGCATCCCTCATTCTGGGAAAAGAGGCAGTTAACTTTTCACCCATTTCCACCACAACCTGTTGGGAAGAACTGTGACTTTCTCTCGTACCTTTTTAAAAAAATTTTCCTCCTAAAACGCTCTTATATTTTGTTGACTGGCACTTTATTTGGCTTGTGTATTTATCCAATTACTTAAGCCTTAAAAATTCATCATGTTTTCTTAAAGCATAAACTTTTGGAAATAGGAGCTGCCTGTTTAATATGACTTCCATAACACCACCAAGTAGAGACTGCTTTTTTTTTTTTTTTTTTAAATAACAGCCAATTATTTTATTCTTACTTTCCTTTGTTTGGAAATAGAGGGGAGAACTGAATTACTTTAAGGTTTCAGCAAGAAAAGACAATGAACCTTTAAAATTCTGATGGATAACTTAAGTGTCTACCTCCTCAAAAAGTACAGGTCTGTCTTTCCTTGGTTCTCTTCTACTTTGTTCACTCTCCCTTGATGATTTATTTGAACACTTTAAGAGACTTCCATGACCTTTACAATTAGTGTTAACTACTTATATATTTTGATTTATTTCTGACTTATTTTGTGGAAGTTACAAACTTTAATTTTATTCATTTAGTAGCTACCTTAGAAATTATAACATGTACATTTTGTCAAAGTCTGAAATCAATCTTGACCCACTCTCTCGATTGTATCTGTATCCCTAGAGATACAAAGATATCTAAGAACACTTTAGTTCTATTCACTTTCCTCCTGACTGATAGTCTACTATTACAAAAGATTTTAATTCTATTATTTAGATGCTTAAGTGATTATTGTTGTTGTTGATGTTGTTTTTAACAGTCAATTTTTGTTGGGATTTATCCACATATTAACATTTAGATCTTCTGTTTGTGATCAATTTCCCCCTTCCTGAATTGAATCTTTTGGAATTTCTGCTGATGATGGACACTTAGTTTAACTTTACTCTACACCATTCTCTTTCCTTTCTTCCTTTAGGAACTTTGGTTAAAAACAATACTAGCTTTTCTCACTATTCTGTTTCTTAACTCTCATATTTTCTTAATCTGACTCTATAGATAGACTTCTGAATAACTGTTTTATTTTCTAGTTCTAATTTTCTCCTCAGCTCTGTCTAATCTGCAGTTAGACTTGCCCAAAATTAAGTTCAAAACATGAGTCTTCTTGAATCCTATTTCGCTAAAGTTGCATCACTCTCAGTTTGCCCAGACATGACGTATCTAAGCCAGTACTGACTTGTTTCTCTCACATTTCATATTTGGCTAGTTTCCATGTTTTTCCAATCTTTCTCACCCGTCAGTTCTTCTCTTTTGTTGCTTTCACCATCCTAATTCAAGCCTCCTTTCTATTTGCCTGGACTACATCACTAGCCTTTCCTGTTTCTAATCCTTCCTCTCACAGTCCACTCTATAAAACACAATTAAAGTACTCTTCTAGAGAAACACTTGTGATCATTTGATCTTCTCTTCAAAACTCATAGAGGCTCTCTACTACCATGAGTATAGCTAGACTAACGAAGCATCGAGGCCCCCAGGATATGCGGAAATCCAACTTGAGCTAAATGAATGTTGTCTGACCTAGCACTGAAAGTGCCTTCTTTTGTCTAATATTCTTCCTCCTGCTCTTTTATCTTTCTTCTCTCTCTTCCATATGTATAAATAGGACTCTTCCTTAGGAGTCCTGTTTAACCACCACCACCATTATGAAGCCCTCCCAGTTGCCTTAGACAAAAGCAATCTCTATGTTCTTTGCCCTTCTCTTAGTGATACTTTTCACTCTTTCGTATAAGTTTCCTGAAATTGAAACATCTTTCATTTTTTAATTCTTCCATTCCCACTTAGTACAACACAACACTATAAATGTTTTTGGACTAAAGTCAATTATTCACAACTTATCCCCCTAAAATAAAGTATAAAGATATATCATAATTTCGTGGTTTGAAACATTTTGTTTAAAACATCAATTGACATTTGAAACAAGTATAGGAGTGCACAGGACAAGAAACTATTCTGAAAAAATAAAACAAGTAACTAGGTCCATTGTCAGAATAGAAAACTTAAAAACAACACAGGAACCTACAATATTTATATTATGAATAGACAACATGTTTACACTTTGCTCACAGAATAACAGCTTATTTAACTAAACAGAAAATTCTGACTAGCCTTTACTATACCTGGTTTCTCTCTCTTCATGCTGTAAAATTAGGTTGCTGTAAAAATTCTCCAATGTGAGCTTGGCCACAGTCACTCTTTCCCGGGTATGGTTGCTCATGGGAAAGGTGGTGGTAGTCCCTGCCGTCATTGCCATAGTAACAGAAACTGAAATAACACACAAACACAAATTATTCAGTAGAAAAAAAAACTTTCTATTCTTTATAACAAACTCTGGAAATGGTTTGATTTCTACTAAGCAAAATTCTACCCTAACAGTTAAGATATCCAAATCTTTCATATTATAAGTAAAACAATGCTAGTAAAGAGAAAGATGCCCTATTCGCAAAGCAATAGAAATTAATTTTATGCTGGCAAAACCAGGAGTGAATAATAGTAAGAAGTACCAGTGGCAGTCCACACACAATATAAATGCATTTGTACAAAGGGGGTCTTCAACAAGCATTCAAAACAAAAAAGGTTCTATTTTATTGTTATCTTATTGATTCTAAATAAATCCACAAGATTTTGCTAATAACTTATAGCCTCAATAAATGTTGTCTCCTAAGAATTAATGTAGTTTAGTTAAATAGTAAGAAATAGCTTCTGCCATATAAATTTTATAAAACATGAAGTGTTGCATCAAATAAGCAGACAAACATCAGTCTAGAGCAATTCTTATATGTTTTAGGGGAAAACCACTTTCAGAAAGAAGTCCCTTTATATGGAGTCTATGGCTGTCCTATTTCATTCTGAATTCTACGTCATTTCAGATAGTGCTATAACAAGATCTAGTATACTTCTCCAGACTACGAGGTCCATTTCATTTTCAAATGATATTCAAACGTCTATAGGAACCAGGCAAGAAACGAATGTATGAATCAAGCCAGATGACGATAGGCAAGTTTTGTACTCTTAACTAGACAATGTATCTAGAGCCATTTAAGTGCTAACTTTTAAAAACCACTGGGCCAGTTAAGTAATGGTTTGAAAAAGATAATCTGAACAATTAGACAAGTAAGGAGTGTAGCAAAATGGCTACTTCATAAAGGAACAGATTTAACTCTGGTGGCTTCTGTGGTGGGCACTGACCCTAAGAGATTTGCCAACCACAGTCTACATCTGGACTCCAACCCCACAAAATACCCTGGAATGATTCCATATAAGCGATTTTTGCTTATATGTTTGAGGATCATAACAGACCATCCTAGAGAAGATCCCGATTGCCAAGAGTGTCCGACGTTGCATTCTTAGCTGAAAATTCCCCCGAACCTGCCACCTACTCCACAACACCCACCTGTTCTCCCCTAATTGCACAAGGAGACAGTCCAGTATATGGACCTGAACTGGACTAGAATCCAGGAATAATGGAAGGAAACAAAAGACCTGTCTTTTGCTTCAATGTCAAGCAAGTATATAGATTGAAAGTAAACAATTAACTACGGCAAATTCCCAGTTCCACAGTCATCTTATTGGATATATACCTCAATGTACTACAAGAGCCTCAAACTCCTTATGTCTAAAACTGAATCTATTATTTTAGCACCATAAACTTGTTCCTCTGCTGACTGCTGTAAACCTTTTCATAACAAGAGGCTGATCACATTACTTGTTTCAATTTTTGTGGTCTTCTCACCATCTACAGCAAATCAAATTAGCTTAGCAAGATAAATAAAGACAACTCACATACACTGAATATTGATGCACAGGATTTTTTATGACATTTTATTGACATTTTTATATTTTATTCATTGAACTTCCCTTTCTCTCTTGAGGATTTAAGATAGTGGCACTACCTACGCATGCCTACATTTCATTCTCACAACAGCCCTGTAAGGTAAGAAACTGAAGCTTAGAAAAGTCACATAGCTAGTGAGCTGTGGAGTCTGGACTCCAAGTGCTAACTCCACCTTGCCATCCTGGCCTCACTGCTGCCCTTCCTTGCCACTTACCCTTCTGCCTACATACTTGGTTCTTCAATGCCTCCATGCCCTCACCTGACCTATCCCCCAAATCAGTTAAGTCCTGAACTCTCTTCACAGGAATAGTGATTCTTTACCACACGGTTAACTGTTAAGTCTTCGCTTACATAACCTTCCCAGAAGATACATAACATCTGGCATTCTTTCATGTGCATTTTCTAGCATTTTTACCAATGCAGCTCAGGTACTAGTGCTTATCACTCATTTCTATATCCCACTAAATTAGGAACACCTCTGTGCAAGAACTTTCCCTAATTTGAGTATTTACCACAATAGCACGGCCAAATAGGCATTAATGAATGAATGAGTTGAACTACTCTATAAAGGTTGGCTAAAAGGCAACTGCGGAAAAAGAAAGTACTGAATTTAGGAGACAGAAATTTAGAGATCTAATCCAGGACCTGCTGCTAACTGATCACATGGTCTCATTCAAATCATCAGAACACTCTGAACTCATCATTTTTCCCCAGGCAGGAATTATAATATTTGATTTGCCTAGTACACAGGCACAGTCCAAGACCATCTGAGATAATACAGAGCAAAGCCACAATGGCTTATACAATTGTAAGACTTTATTTTAGAGATTTAGTTTAATTTTTTAATGTGCTAAATGCTTTAATTATAATGAGTATTATTTTTAAACATGATAAATAATAAAAATAAATGAAATTCAAAAATTTGCATGGCCAAATTAATGTAGGGAGAAGGCAAGAGAACTAAAGTGTTAAATCAAGATACATTCAGGAACTGCAATATGCTGATCAGCCCTGCAGTCCGGCCAGGAGGACACCTGCAGAACAACGGAAGGTGCCTACTGGGTTACTGGTGCCTACTGGGATTACTAACAACCCATTCCCCACACCTGTGAACAGGAAACAGGAACAACAGAGTGTTTAAGTGGCTGCCCTACACAAATAAAACTGTTCATTCCCTATGGCTAAAACCCTGGGAACCTAGGATTAAAGGCTGGCAACTGACAGCAAGCCTTTCAGGCTACAGACTCTTCCCCTCCCCCTCCTGTTTGTCCAAATCAAAGGAGATGGGAAAACAAAGGCTTTAAACTGTAACTCACAGAAACTAAAGAATGATATGTAAACTGAACCCCAGAATACTAGGGGTCCCCCTCATTGTCTTTCTCTCGGTACTCTTCACTCTGTCTCTCGGTCGTTTTCTTTAGTCCCTCTCACTCTCTACCTCTGAGAGGAGACCACGCTCTGTGTGTGTGGAGTGTTACCCTTTTTCTAATAAACTTTCCTTTTGACTCTAACTTTCATGTGTTGAATTCCTTCTACACTCTCAGCCGAAGATACTTCTTCTCTCAGTGGAGGGCTTTCAGGGGAATTTGCCCTGTCCTGCATCAAAATAATTTTTAAGCACTAAGCTATTCTTGGAATGCAATCTAAGGTAATGCTATCAAACCATTTTTGGATTTCCATGTTTCAGGATCAGATGCAGAAAAGACAAAGGAAAAATAAAACAAGGATGGTATATATAGCAGACATCCCAAATCATGTTTGTTAAGTGGGATTTGGGGGTTAGAAATGGGGAAGGAAGCTGGGGAGGATGGACTGGAAGTTGGAAATCAAATAATTTGAAGCAATCCAGATAGTACCAAATTAAACAAGTTTCTTACTGCAAGACTTCCCAGCATCTTCAATATGCTAATATGTACCCTAAATCTCCAAAATGGTGATAATGTATATGACCCCAGTAGTATTCTAGGGAGATTTCTTTAGGTATATAAAATCTGAATTAACAAACAATTATCTTCAAACAATAGGAAAAATGTGCCTGTTAACTTGTTTTTCCAACATTTGGAGGGGCAGGAATGCTTAGAAGCTCCAAGGGATTATAGAGTGCTTTCTGACTGGTCCAGATCTGCAGCTGATAGAAAATTTTCAGATGAGCTTGCCCGTTCCTAAGAGGAAAAAAGGTTAAGACCCAACTTTAGTTGCCCAAGGTCCATATTTTCCTTTGAAAAGTTTATGGTGAAAAAGCATTTCATAATGTCTCTTAAAAAAAAAAAAAGCACAAAGGAAAAACACATAAATAAACACTTTAGAAATCCAAAAGAAAGATGTATGTTGAGCTCAGGTTGTGGCCTTGGATGGCAGCTGACTGGCTGCCAAGGGGCCTCTTAGGACAGGCTGCTGTGCTCAGTCTGCCAAGGGGCAAGCTCTGGCCTTCAGTTACCAGGGTCCACAGCAATCAAATTCTAAAGTTCCTTTATCCTAAGAGAGTTCACAAGAGACTGATTTATAAGACACAATGGCAATTTACTGATTTACACGATAAGAAATTGAGTAACAAGGAACAGATCCTCTATCTTCTGGAAATGTATTCTGTCCTTTTAGGCAAGCTAGGTGTAAAGCCATAATGAGGCTCAGAAGGTTGCTCGGTGAGAATGGTGTCAGAACACCAAAGTAGACTGTTCAATTGCAATGGTTAATGACATCAGGAAAGGTGGAATCTTTTAAAAAAGACGACTAATCACTGTCTTGCCCAGGGCACTTCTAAAGTGGCCAGAGATGACCAATATTAAGCTCTGCTGCTAACTGGGCTTTCCCAGTATAAAACAAAATTGGGGGGCTAGAGATGGACAGAAATACTACTGAGCAAAACTTTTGGGGAAATTTTTATGAAACATAAAAGAATATTAGGGAATTCAAAACAATTCCCCAGAAATAAATATGAAATTATTTTAGATAAAAATTTATAAACCTGAGGTCTTTATAAATGAGGGATAAACAGAAGATCAGGTTTCTCTCATCATAAGGAGATGAACTGAGTTTAACGCCCAAATCCAGAAGTGGGTATCAAGTAATGAAAAACAACTTCCAGCCACAATATAATTTAATTATGATTGCTATGTTCTTTCCATTGTAGTTACACATTTATGCAAACGTGTATGCCTTGTTTAAACACCAAATCAGAGCAAAACCTATGTCTACTCATCTTTGTAACAGAAGTATTACAGCACTTGGCAAAGTGCAGAACACACAGTAGGCATTCTGTAAATAAATGAGGATGAGTAATTGAACTCTAATGGATTTTAAATTACAGATGTTTCATATATAATAATTTCCTTTGGATTATAAACTAGTTACATTAATCTTCAGTAACAAATCCTACTTGAGAAAGAAAATTGCAGGGGGAAAAAAAGCCAAAATTCTACCCTTACTTAGTCTTGATTGTGTCTTTAGAAATTAGAGTTTAAGACAAAAAGAAAATATTCCCTTCTAACCAGACATAAATGGGCTTTAATTTTCAAATTAAACAAAACTAAGAACAGAAGTGACCAAATTATTACAAACAAAGATACGAATGACTGGCACTATTACATTGCAAATTTATTCCTCTAGTGGATTTAACACTGTTCTTTGTCTTCTACTAAAGCCCTTTCTTTAGCCAGAAAAAGAACAGGATACAATTTGCAAGTCTAGAATTCCTGGACTAATAAAAACAACACTAGGTGCCCTTGAATTTCCTGTTCACGTGTTTTCTCCAGACTCCCCTATTCATTGATGGAGACACTACCAATAGTTAAGTCCAAAATTCTTTCATTTATCAAGCCTGGGGAAAGGAGATAACAAATCTGGCACTCGGGCCATCCATAAATAGATGTGGTGTCTCCAACCATTTACCATCAAGTTTCTAAAGTGGGAAAACAGTACTGTTTGACCTGACTGGTAAACTGGTGGTTTGACCTTAGTTTTCACATGTTACATTTCAGAGAAAGGGCTTATTTAATGTTACTGTATTGCCCTGGAAATTCATCATTAGTTGCAACCATTATGCTATATAACAAATGCTCAGATTAGATACTGTATATGCTGGATCCTAGTGAAAGAGAAGCCACAATTTCTTTCTTCTCTGAGATACAAACCAAAGAGCAAGAAATTCACAGTTCAAGTCCCAGCACTTTTACTAGTTGTATTATTTCCAACCAACACTTACTGCAGATATACGCTATGTAACAGCACTGCATCAAGTATTGAGAATATGAAGACTGATAAAATATAGTTCCTGTCCTCAGGGAAGTTCACAGTCTTACGGGGACAGAAAGAAGAGAAAGATCAGCTCTCCAAAAGGAACTGTTGTCAAAGGTTTAACAGAGGAAGAGATGTTTGAAATGAATCTTGAGGTGGAGTTCACAAGTCAGATGGACAGGGCAGAGGAGGAAGAGCTGTAGAGGCATAAAGCAGACCGACATATTTGAGTATAGAGAAGGGCTTATATATTTGCTGGAATACCGGAAGATGAAGGTGAAAAGACAGAAGTCATGATAAAAAATACTCTTTTTTTTGCCATGTTAAAAAATTATCCTGAAAAAAAAATTATCCTGAGGGTAAGTGGGAGTTAGTCTTTTAATTAAGTGAAGAACAGCCAACAGAAAATATTTACCAAGTGCTTACCCAAGTACCAAGACCTCTTCTAAAAATGTTACATGTTTTAATGTACTTAATCCTCTTAACCACTCCTAAAATCCTATCCGACTGGCACTTTGGACAGATTATGCTAGTATAGAGAGGATGGCAAAAAGGCTGAGAGTAGGCTGGACTAAGGGACTGTGAATCGGGTTAAGGGGATGCAATAATATAGTCAGGGAGGGGTTACAAACTGCAGCCATACTTTGCTTAGCTGCACTATGATTTAGACATTGGAAGATTTCACTTAAAAACCCAGATTTCTGGTTCTTCTTTAAAATCTGATCTGTCAAATATGAGCCTACATTCCAACCTGGAAATAGACAGCTGAAACTGAGAAGCAGCAGGATCCTAGCAATCCCGTACCCCACCAGAGTCCGCCAAGTTTCTACTCCCCGTGCCCAGCCACCTGTGCCCAGCCACCTTCACTCGTTTTTATTACCTGCCATTTCCTGTAAGCATTTGAGATTACAACCCTTGTTTAGGAATAGAAGGAGGTCCTAATTTAAGAAAGTAGCAGGAGAGGTTAAAAGGGCTCAGTTTCTCAGCAGGAAAGACTGAAACCTATAATTATCTCTGGGTTTCCAGTTTGGATGACTAGGTAAATGGTCCTAGTATTCATTAGTAAATATAGGTAGTATAAGAAGACCTAACTTGGTGGGGAAAGAAAATAAGTTCAAGGCTGATCCTGTCTGAGTTATTTAACCAGACTCACGATGTACATCTCTAAAATGGAGATAGTATATGCCAGCCTTAAAGGGTTGATGTGATGCTTCAATGGTGGCAAAGCACAGTGATGAAGGGCCAGATTGCCCTGGACCTGAATCTTGGCCCAGACACTCACTAGCTGTGTGTCTTTAAGCAAATTACTCAAACTTTCTGTGCTTCAGAATCCTGTTGACTAACATAAAGATAACAGTGACCAACTTGTATATATGCCGATTATGTTAATAAGACATAAGAATTAGAAAAGTTAATATTTGCGAAGGACTTAGAACAGTGTCTGGCAAGGAGAAATGTCATGTAAATGTTTGCTAAATCAATAAATTAAGTGAAAGAGTATTTTAAAACATCTCGTGACTTATAGTAAATGTGCAAAAATGATTAATTTTCTTCCCTGTCCAATCTTCCTGCTCACTCCTCCTGCCTTGGGCTGCTATCTGACATTAGTTTGTAAATGTAGTCTCTAGTGCATATTTCCTATCTTAGTCTTAAAATCTACTTGATTTGACCAATTAGATTGCTTTACTTGGAAAGAAGAGAGAAATGTATCAAAAAGCACATAACAGTTTCTTAAAAAGACTTGAAGTAAAAAAAAGAACTCTTCATAGAAGTCATAGTAGAAGTCAGTAGTGACCTGGGGGCATGACTAGAGCAGAAATAAGTATTCTAGGGAAGAACTAATCACATCTCTCACGAGATGCAGTGATTTTTATGAGACAACAGACATCCAATTTATTTATAATTTATTTACTGAATTTAGTGTTAAGAATTTTTATTGTGCTTTTAATTAGTTAATGTGACTATATTTGGCGTGTGCCTGTTCACTAGTCCAGAGGAGCAAATTCACAGATACTGTGTGTGTGTGTGTGTGTGTGTGTGTGTGTGTGTGTGTCAGAGAGAGAGAGAGAGAGAGAGAGAGAGCGCGCGCGCACGCGCTTGTGCGCGAGCGAGCCTGGTGGTGATAGCACAGTGATGCTCAAGTTAATGTTATTCTTATTTTCAGTTTTATTTTAGAAAGAGGCATTTTTTATTGCTGACAAAAATATACTTCAATGGTTGAGTTCCCAAAAGCTTATTTGACTAGAGCAATGCTGTTAATGGTAGATTACTTGAGTATGCCGATTCAAATAATTACTAAAAACCCCTCTAAACTTGAGTTTCAATTTCCAATGGGAAGTGAAAAGTGTTTATAAATCAAATATAAACAATTCAACTATGATATAAATTTGCCAAACAAAGTAGCAATTTTACCTAAACACTGGCCAGTTTATAGATCTTAATGTTTAGGTGAGACAGCATTCCATTTTTCTCAAAAATATTCAGAAAGAAAAGCCATTTCTTCTTATAATATTTACATAACTGAATTTCTCTAGTGCTATATTCCCATCTAGTAATGCATTAGATTTTGTCTGCAAAAGATGCTTAACTAAATCTACCAAGTTATCGTTAACTAAAAAAAATAAACTACCTCAACTGAAATGCCAACTTCAGATATTTATAATTCAGTACCACAATGGGAATATGATACCAACTTTTAGATAGCAGTAATATCCCTGAAAGAACTTTAAACCAATTTATATTAATTGGAGCACACACAGGCACACATAAGAATGGCTCACCCTGATTAGGCTAAAAGAGAAGAAAATAAGGCAATATTGCAAGGCAGGACATGGAAGAGGAGAGGGGAATGGGGGTTGGGGAATCAAAGTGAGGATTTCAAAGCTATCTGTAAAGAAGAAACTATTCAGAGGTAAAATAACAACAAAGATAATACAGAAACAAGAATTAGTAGACCATAAATATACATATAAATTGGTACATATTTATTTCATTCCTATTTTATTTATATAGAGAATTTATATGTGCAGAAATTGAATTTATAGACATGAACTAAGTAGCCTGGGGAAATTCTTGGAGAGAAGAGAGCATGCAGAAGGGCTGGGGGAAGAAGGAGGCAAGGAGGAGGGGTGGGGAAGAGAAGGAGACAAACAGACAACACAATGATTCTGGCCTACCAGATTTAACCTATGGTTCTGAATTGGGCGTCTGGAAGAATGAAATGAACAAAAAAGATAACTAATGTATAGCTCTCCCTTTGCCTTGTCAGTTGAGCCAAGCTTCCATCTACTTCCCACTGCCTAACATAGTGAGTTTTCATCTGTATTTTTCACTTGTTATAAAGAATGTTGGTCAGTGAACATAAGCCAAATTATTTTTAAAAACAGTTCAGCTTGAAGTTTAAAAATATCCTTTAAAATGTTAATTTTAAAGATATACATTTAAAACTGGGAAAATAATCCCATCGGCAAAAGTAGCAAGGAGATAGAGAACAATATTCATAAATTCCTAATAACCTGATCCAAAAAAAAAAAAAAAAAAAGCTGGCCTTTGCATGAGGAAATCTAATAAATAACAATAGATTATGGAAAAAGAAAAATAATAATTTAATTAATTATGTGGAACAACTGGTTATCCATTTGGAAAAAAAGCAAGTCAGATATCCAATTCACTCCAAAACAAAATAAATGTCAAATGGTTCAAAAGGGTGAGCATAAAAACTAAAAAAAAAAAAAAAAAAAAAAAAAAGGAAAGGAAAGGAAGGGACAAGAAAGGAAAGGAAGAAGACAATGAAAGTAAAAAAGAAAAATTAAACTTCAGAAAAATTACAAGAAAATACAGATAAATCTCTTTGAAGGAAAATCTTTGAAATGGAAGGGACTGTCTTAAAAGGACTTTACGATGAAAATAGTGCTCAGTATCATTATATAAAAATTTGGAAAATACATATATATCAAATAAGTTAAAAGATAGTAATCAGGGAAAACTGCAAAATATCTGTATATTAAAAGTACATTAAAAATATTAAAGGTAAATGTTAAATTATATTTCTTAAATATGCCAAGCTCATTACACAGCTATTTAATATGAAAGTTGTAAAGGGACAATAAAGACCCTAATAATGAAAAAGATGAATAATAGACTCTTATAAATAAAATAAGCTAATAAACATGAAAACCATTCAATTTTACTAGTAAATCAAAGACATATGGCAACTATAAAATGATGCAACATGTTCCCTATAAGAAAGTAGCCACAATATGGGGGAAAACCCTCTTTCTGGGGTCCAGTTTATCATGATATGCCTTTCTCATACACCACTATACTTATGCATGCCTTTTTTTCTAGCTTTGTAAAGATATAACTGACATATGACATTGCGTAAATTTAAGGTATACAATGTAATGATTTGACATATATAAATGTTGTGAAATGATTACCATAATAAGGCTAGTTAACACATTCATCACTTCATACAGTTAAAGTCTTTTTGTGAGGTGCAAACTTTTAAGATCTGCTCTCTTAGCAACTTTAAAATACATTATAATACTGTTAACTATAGTCACCATGCTGTACATTACACCCCAAAAACTTTGAACTGAAAGTGTACCCAAAAACTTAGAACTGAAAGTTTGTACACTTTAACCACATTTACCCACTTCCATACCCACCCACCCATGTCAGCCACTAATCTGCTCTCTGTTTCTGTTTTTAGTTTCCACATATAAGTGAGGTCATACAGTATTTGTCTTTCTCTGTCTGACTTATTTTACTTAGCATAACACCCTTGAGGTCCATCCATGTTGATGCAAATGGCAGGGCTTTTTTTTACGGGTGAATATTGTTATATATACATATATATAATATATTATATTTGTATATATGTAAAACACGTGATATATGTGTGTATACACATATATACACACATATATGTGTATACACACATATATACACATATATACACACATACATATATACACATATCACATTTTCTTTATCCATTCATCCATCTGCCAATGGACACTTCATGTTTTGGCTATTATAAATAATGCTGCAATAAACACAGAGGTGTAGCTATCTCTGAGAGAGTGATTTCATTTCCTTTGGATGCCCAGAGCGAAACTGCTGGATCATATGGTAGTTCTACTATTAACTTTTTGAGGAAACTGCATACTGTTTTCTACAGCGGCTATACTGATATACATTTCCAGGAACAGAGTACAAGAGTTCCCATTTCTCCACATCCTAACAGATTTGTGAAGTGATCTCATTGTGGTTTTGATTGCATTTCCCTGATGATTAATGATGTTGAGTACTTTTTCATGTATCTGTTGGCTGTTTAAATATTTTCTTTGGAAAAATATTTTTATTCCGGTCCTTTGTCCACTTTGAGATCGGATTCTTTTATTTGAGGAGGGGGCCTATTGATTTATATGAGTTCCTCATATATTTTGAATATTAACCCTGGTCCTGGGCTTTTGTCGCAGACTTTTAATGACTGATTCAATCTCCTTTCCTTTTATTGGTCTGTTCCAATTTTCTGTTTCTTCAGAATTGTCTTAGTACATTGTACATTTGTAGAAATTTGTCCATTTCTTCTAGTTTGTCTAATTTGTTGGCATATAATTGTGCATAGTAGTCTCATAATCTTTTGTATTTCTGTGGTATCATTGTAATTAATCTCTCCTCTTTCATTTGTAATTTTATTTATTTGGAGGCCCTCTCTTTTTCTTGGTTAATCTAGCTAAAGTTTTCTCAATTTGCTTTTCAAAAAACCAACCATTTTGTTAATCTTGCTGTTGTTTTCCTACTCTGTATTTATTTCTGCTTTGATCTTTCTTATTTCCTACCTTCTGCTACCTAGGCTTAGTTTGTTCTTCTTCTAGTTCTTTTAGATATAATTTGTTTGAGATTTTTCCTTTTTCTTAATGTATGCATATATTGCTATAAACTTTCTTCTTAGAACTGCTTTTGGGGTATCCCATAAGTTTTATTGGGTTTCCATTTTATTTCACATATTTTTAAATTTTTCTTTTGATTTCTTCTACGACCCACTGGTTGTTCAATAGTGTGTTGTTAAATTTTCACGTATTTGTGAATTTTCCAGATTTCCTCCTGTTAGGGATTTATAGTTTCGTACTATCTTCTTGAATTTATTGAGACTTGTCATGTGGCCTGACACGTCATCTCTCCTAGAAAATGTTCCATGTGCACTTAAGAAAAATATATTTTGTTGCTGTTGAACAGAATGTTCTGTTTTTGTATGTTTGGTCCATTTGGTCTACGGTGTTATTCAAATTAGCTGTTTCCTTAATTTTCTGAATGACCTATCCATTACTGAGAGGGTACATTAAAGTCCCCAACTACTAGTGTATGGCTGTTAATTTCCCCTTTCAGTTCTGCTTTATTTTAGTTTGCTTTTTTTTTTTAGGTGCTCTGATATCTTCTTGATGGACTGACCCCTTTATCATTATAAAATGACCTTGTCTCTTTAGACTATTTTTATTTAAAGCCTATTTTATCTGATATACGAATAGCTACTCCCTGCCTTCTTTTGGTTATCATTTTAAAAATTTATTCAACTCTTCACTCTCAGTATATTTGTGACCTTAAAGCTAAAGTAAGTCTCGTGTGTGTATTTACCCATTCAGCCATTCTGTCTTTTGATTGGAGAGTTTAATCTATTCACATTTAAGATTATTATTGATAAAGACTTAATATTGCCATTTTATTAATGACTTTCTATTTCACAGACCCTTTGTTCCTTGCTTCCTCCTCTCTTGATGTCTTGTTTTGTAAATGATGACTTTTTTTGTATGGAAGTACGCTTTAACTTCTTTAGCATAGTATTTTGTGTATCTACTACAGGTTTTTCCTTTATGGTTACCATGATGCTTACATAAAATATCTTATAGTTATAATATCCTATCTTAAGCTGATAACTTCAACAGCAAACAGAACTTCAGAGTTTTATTCCCCTCCTCATATTTTAGGTTATTGGTATTACAATTTACCTTTTTTTAAAAAATAATTAGTATCCAGTAACATTATTGTAGTTATGATTATTTTTAACATGCTTGTTTTTAACTTTTAGAGTTGTGAATTATGTACCATCATTACAATATTAAAAAAATGAGTTAAACTATATATTTACCATTACCAGTGAGTTTTATACATTCATGTTTTTAACAATGCCAATTAGCACCCTTTTACTTATGCTTGAAGAACTATCTCTAACATTTCTTGTAAGTTATGTCTAGAGATGACAAACTCTCTCAGATTTTAATTGTTCAAGAAAGTCTTAATCTCTTCCTCATTTGTGAAGAACAGTATTTTTGGTTGACAGTTCTTTTCTTTCAATATGCTGAACAGATCTCCCTGTTATCTCCTGAACTGCAATTTCTGTTGAGAAAGCTGCTTATAGTCATAAGGGCTCCCTTGTATGTGACAAGCTGCTTTCAAAATTCTTTTTCTTTACTTTTGACAATTTGATTACTTATGTCTCAACACAGCCCTTTTTAAGTTCAACCTATTTGGAGTCCATTTCTTGTTTAAGTTTGGGGAATTTTCAATCATTATTGCTTTAAATAGACGCTGTCTCTTCTCTTTCTCTTCTCCTTCTAGGATTCTCATAATGTGTATTTGTATTTCTTGATCTGGTCCTATAAGTCTACAGGCTTTCTTCACTTTTTTTCATTCTTTTATCAAGTGACCTATTTTCTAGTTCACTAGATTTTTTTTCCTGCTTAGTAAAGTCTGTTGTTAAAGCTCTTAATTGAATTTTTCTTCAGTTCAGTCACCATATTCTTCAGGTCTAAGATTTGTTTTGTTTTTGTTTTTTAATTTCTGTTTATTTGTTGAACTTTTTTCATTCTGTTCATGCATTATTTTCCTAATTTCATTTAGTTGTCTGTGTGTTCTTGAAGTTCACTGAACTTCTTTGAAGATAATTCTGAATTCTTTGTCAAATGGTTCATAGATATACATTTCTTTAGGGTCAGTTACTGGAGTTTTCTTAAAGTTTCCTTTTATGGTGTCATATTTGCCTGATTCTTCATGTTCTTTGATTCCTTGTGTGGGTATCTGCACAATTAGATAAGTGGTCTCCTCCAGGCTTTACAAGTTCACTCTGGGAGGAAAAAAATCTTCACCAGTCAGTTCAGTTTGGAGTATTGGTAGTGTCTGTGGGCAGGCAGGTCTTCTTATCAGGGTCTCTGGTTGGGTGAGGCTGCTGCCATACTCTAAAGTCAGGAGAGAATGCTTCTGAATGAGCTGTGTGGTTGGGTGAGCCAGCTGGCTGGGCTCCATGTTCAAATAAGGCCACTGGGAGGGCCCCCTGACCTGCTGGCTGTGTTCCCTGGCAGGGTGGTGCCACTGGATAGACTCCATGATTGGGCAGGGCTCTATAACCACTACTGGTTTGATAGGATCCCAGGCTGTGCTGTGCTTCCTGGCCATTTGGTGCCTCCAGCTGGACTCCATGTTGAAGTGGGGTCTCAGGCAGTGCTCTGCAGTCAGAAAGGGCCTCTGGCTATGCTCTGCAATTAGACATAACTGTAGGATATGCCCTGAGGTTGGCAGAGTCTCAAACTGGGCTTTGCAATCAAGTAAGACGCTGGCTGGGTTCCACTATTAGACAAGGTCTCTGGTTAGGTTCTCTGGTAGGGAGGAACCTCCAGCTATATCCTGCAGTACTGAATGGATTCGACTGTGCTCTGCAGATGGGTAGGTTCCTTGTCCAGGCTCCCACATCACGTAGAGCTACAGACTATGCTCTGCAAATGTGTGGGATCATTGGCTGGTTCCCTGCCTGGGAGAGGCCACAGGCTGTATTCAATAATTGGGCCAGGCCATTGGCTGAGCTCTGCTGCATGGCAGGGCTGTAGGGTGGGCTCCAGAGCTGGCCAATACCATAGACCAAGGCTGCTCCGGGTCACTATTCAGGGTTGGTATACTTAACGTTATACTTAACAATATCCAAGAAGGGCTGTAGGCAGCCCGAGGTGAGAGAATGATTCAGCCTCGCCCCAGGGTTCTGAAATTTTCACAATGTCTTACCTATAGGTAGTCACTAACTGGTCTTCTCCTGAAAGGGAGTGAAGTTGAGAATGACCTATGTCAACATCTTGATATCATTCCCTTATAGGTGTGTTAATTGGTAGATTTCTAATCCTTTCTAATAGGGACTATGGCTATCTGTATCAAGAACCTTAAAGATTTTTTAAATATCTTGTGACATATAGTAATTCCACCTTTAGGAATCTATCTTAAAATAACCAAAATTGCAGCAAAGATTTGTAGAATGTTTTAAAATAAAACCATCATTGAAAATGGCAAACAAATGTTTAAAATTAGGTAAAATGATGAAATAATAACAGCACGAAATACCACAGAAACAATAATGAAAAAAATTCTCCCCAATAAAATGTAACATGATGAATCATGTTAAGTAAACAGGATACAAAGTTCTAGCTTCATGTAAAACAAAACTCAATTACATAAAAAATTATGTAAATTATGGTGTGGAATTATGGATCACTTAAACTTTATTCTTTATCATTTTTTAAATTTTCCAATTTTTCCAAAATGAGAAACAATCATTTTTATAATAAGAAAAAAATTACTTAAGAGTAATTGAGTGTGAGCAGATGTGGGAGCAGTAAAAGGGATTCAACTTACACCTTTCAGCTCACAAAGGTGGTTTTATAGGTACCACTATACTTAGATTTTTTCTCCTATGACCAAATTCTTAGTTTTGGTTTAGTGGAGGATAATGCAGAACAGCAAAAAGTTTGAAGTCATGGAAGAAAACTAAAGACAAATCATAAGACTAATGGGAATTCTGGAAAAAAAAAAATTCAGTCATCTCCTAACACTTCTTTTTAGGGAAAGAGTTTTTTGGTGGCTTATATCTGTGCATATTTAAAAGGACTCAAACTGTCACACTCTCAAGTAGCTTTTCTACTGGTGATTCAAAAGGCCCTTAGCAAAATCAAAAAGCAGGGCAGCACAAATCTTAGCTAAGTTAACTTTGTATCTTATTTAGGGTAAGGGAACTATTTCAAAATCATAAGAGATAAAATAAATGCTCTAGCTTTAAAGAAGATCCCCACTTTATTCCTACTTTGTCTGCTTTAAAGGAGACAATGCCTGATTCAAACACCAGTACAACCAAAAATGTCTACTTTGTGCTAAAAGGTGAAGGTTTGGTGTGACCAGAGAACAACCAATGAATGGACAAAGCAGGAAAATGACGAGTGGTGAGAGGTGGTGTGACAAGCTGGTAAAGGAAAGGGGAGGAGCAAACTTTAGGAAGCAGCCTGACACATATATCACTCAGCAGCCCAACTATAAAAAATTTGGTCACCTTTGAACTCTTGTCTTTCTTAAAAGTAAACTTCTAATACAAATAAGAGCAAGTGAGAGAGAAACAGACCAACTTTCACACACAAAATGAAATCTGAAAACAGATGAGCTTAAGTGAGGATGTAAAATATAAATTGCTCAAACATTAATTGAAAATATAAATTCGTATTTTAATTTTCCCATTAATTTGAAATATTCAAAGCTTCTTCATCACTGAATAGCTTCAGGAGACTTCTTTGGATTCCTCCACTGTACAAATTTCTTATATATTTATTTTAATTTGAAAATTACTGTGTTATTTTGTTTATGGTTCCTTTTCAAATGAAAACCACTCACTGAAAGAGAACAGACTAAGTTAACAACTTAAAGAGGCAGGCAGCAGTTCTTTCTGAGGGCAAAAATTGGATTAGACTAAAATTAAAACATGATATCATCAAGCTTATAATTTTAAAATATAAGTAGCTATGAGTTACTTTTAGTTATCTTGAGTCAACTCTCCCAAGAGACATTTTGACCATTACAAGTGACCAACAAACTCAGTTCCCAGCTAAAAGTAGACATACCATGTGACCCATCAGACTCAGATATTACATTAAACACAGAGACTGTGAGAAAATCCAGTAGGTATCTACCTCATTAAGATAACAGAGTATAAAAAACTTTAAGAAAGGAAAATTTTTTTTTTAGTTAGCAACCTTTGTAATTAATTAATACCTGAACAGCTTATTATCTAAGCATCAAACAGGGCCACTGTAATCTCTAGAACACAATTCTGGTTTACTTGGAAAACAAATATGAGAGAGAAAAAAATACCTAAAATGGAAAAAAAGTAAATTGTATAGTTTGTTGTCATCAAAGATAGCCTGTAATTCAAGTAAGTATACTGGCAAACTCTGATAAATCAGCTGTGAGTTCAATTCTGTTCAGCATTTTAGTCAAATCCACTCAAAGTATAAGATTGCAAATTTATGTCACAAACAGGTATTAGAATCACAGAACTTGAAAACAGCAACTATATTCCCTAGTTCGTCTTCCTCATTTTACAGAAGTGAGGCAGGCCCACAGTGATTTGGCTATCTGATGGGAAAACAAGGACCAGAACAGGTCACTCAAACTTCAGGTGGAACTTCCAAGCTAGTTGAAGAGTCCAAGATTCAGTGGCAGCTCTAGGACACTGTACTGCCCCTGCAGAGAAACTGGCTTTCAGAACACTGACAGCCAGGGCTGAGTCCTGACTATGTGGTACCTGTTACTCGTAACACTGACGTCAATGTCTGACACTAAGTCACTGCTTATACGGTTATGGATCTGTGGATCAAATAACTGGTTTCTGCCTGCTTTTTTGCAGATGACTAAAGACATTTCATTCCAAACTTTCTGGGAACCAAAATATTACAACTAAAGGCTTCTTGAAAGCTATTAGGATTTTAATTACAGAAGCCAGCCACCATTCAGTGATGCATATTTAATTTGAGACCCTACCTCTGTCTATAATTATTTTATTAAAAAACACCCCAAATTGAGGTTCTCAAAATCTTATACACTGTATGGGTTCACAGGCACTGGCACCTCTTCTCCAGGACACCCAAGTATCAGGGCAAACTTAAGCGAACTTATGTATATTCAAATCTCTGTTATTTTCCATAACAGATAAAATACAGTTTCTAAAATATATTACTTTTTACTTTCCAAACTGGAAATATATTTTCTAATTTATGAAAATAAAATGTTTCATGTATAAATATGAAAATACCCATAAGTATATAAATTGCAAAGTGAAAATGACTTCACAATGCTACCTCCCATAATGTCCAGTTTTAACTGTTGAGTGATAGACTGGAGTTAGACTGTCTGGATTTAAATTTTGACTCTGCCACTTACAAACTGTGAGACCTCTCAGGATGTCAGTGTCCTTATCTATAAAACAGATATTATGACAGCGTGTGAGAATTAATACCTAGGGTTTTACTGAGTACTTTACAAAGTATAGATATTATTCTAAGCATTTAAAACATATTAGCTAATTTTAGTAAAGTGTTTGACTGATATGTTTTAAAACACCTGGGATAGTGTCTGAAACTTAGTCAAGTGATAATTAAATGGTAACTTGTTATGTCATTCCAAAACTTGTATACACATATAAAAACACACACACATATATAATTTGATATAAATGGGCTCATATAAACTGTTCTGTAACTTGCCTTCCCTTACTATCTTGCAGACATCCTTCAATGTTAATACAAATAGATCTATTATATCTTTTTTATGGAGCACATAGTAATATATTTTCTAACATGAGGTGTTTTGTACTAGACAGTGTTTTATGTGAATCATCTCAATCCTTACACCGACCCTAAAAAGCATGTACCATTATTATTCCAGCTTAGAGAAGAGGAAAGTGAAATTTAACTGGGTTAAGTAACTTGCCCAAGATCATACAACTAAACAGGGTAGAACCAGGATTTGAACTTAGGTTCCTCTGCAACTAAGCAACCACAGCACACTTTTTTTTTTTTATCATGCTGTAGTTTTAAACCAACGTCACTAACAGATGTTTAGATGGTTTCAATTTGGAGAGGGTATTTTTAGCAATCCCTCAATGAACGTATTAGATCACAGACTACACACTGTCTTTTTTCCTTATTATATATTTCCAGACATGCACTTACTGAGTTAAAGAATATTCACATTTAAAATTCCAGTATACACAGCCAGACTGCTTTCCAGAGAGATGGTACCCGTTGACCATCCAGTTATATGAGAGAGCCAACACTGGGTACCATCCATCTTTTTAATATTCACCAGCCTGACTGGTTAAAAAGAAGTTATAATGTCTTAGTTTTCCTTATGCATTTCTTTGATTAAAATGAGTTACCATATTTTCATATATTTTAAATTATTATTTTTTCTTTATAATTCTGCCTAAATTGATTGAAGTCTTTTGCCCACTTTTACATTTAAAAATTCATTCTTTGATATATTTCAGATATATATCTGAATTATCACAGCCCATTTATAGGTAAAATCATTTTTAGCTGAAATCATGTTATAATGCTAATATTTAAATAATTTCAATTTAAACAACTTAGAAAAAAATCAGAGTATACTTTATTTCATGTAGAAATTACAGTTATTATAATAGAAGGACGGCACTTTCTGATAAATGAGTAGGACTGAATCAATATTGTCACTCAACTCAAAGGTTAAGAATATAAGTAAAAACATAGTTCCCAATTTTTCTGTTATTCAGATGTGACATTAAGGCCCTATTGTTTGGATCCTATTTACTTGGACTAGCACATATAACTTATTTTTTGAAAGCAACCAATCAATATCCTTGTCCTCCTCATGATCATCATTGTCATAATCATGGCTACCATTTAATAAGCACTTTCTTTGTGCCAGACAGTGCTCTGTGCATTATCTCACTTAATTATCCTAACAACCATATGAAGTAAGTACTATTTCCCCATTTTACAAACCGAGGCTCAGAAAGGTTAAGTTACTTGCCAGAGGCCTCTCAACTAGAAAGTGACAGAGCTGGGATTTGAACCCTGTCTGACTCCAGGATACTGCTCTATTGTTCTAACATCATCCTTACCCTTTACGGACCAGACTTAATTCATTAAACAGAGCAAAGGCAAAAATAAATCTGTTATTTCCTAAAGGCAAGTCAAGAGATATATTGGTCTGTCCTTATATGTTCACCTTACTTATTCGTGATAAAGCTTAAATCTCTGTATAATTCCTGGTTTTGAAAACATTTAAAAGAATCAACTCACCAGCCTTCTCCCAGAAACAAGGCTGTTAACCTTCCTCCCACTTAACCTGTCCTCTTGCCCAAGAAGCTCTATAAACTGTTGAAAAGTTTTATAATCTCTATTGGAAACTTTGCAATTACTTCACATGTTATTTAAAATACATATTGTTTATCCTATGCTGTCCTCGGGTACTTATCTAAATGCGGGGACAGCATCAGAATGCTTTACTGTATGCCCAGGAGGATTAACAAAGTGAGTGGCAGCCAGAATCCAAGCAAAGATGCTTCATTAGGGCTGAAACCCAAGTTTAAGCTGCTTCTAAATGGGTTCCCAGGAGCCCCGAAATAACCTCGGGAAGACAGAAAGTTCTCTTAGTGGTGACAAAGAAGTCCCTCTTATCTGCTTGGCAGCCTTACAATCAGAAAGTTCTTCTTACATCTAACCTAAATCTCTCCCGCTGAAATTTAAACTCACTTCTTTTTTTCATATTCTCCATATAAATGAAGAACTTAACTGTAGCAATTAACTTGCTCAAATTCTCACAGAAAATAAAAAAAAGTAGACAGACTCAGTATTGATTTTATCTTCACTGTAAGATCAAAAGTTCTTAAATTTTCAGTCCACTTGACTAAGAAAAAATTGCTTGTTTCCCTTAAGAAAACTGGAAACTGATCTGAAAATAAAGTTGCCTTTCTGAAATCTTCATGACTAGTATTGAGAATTTAAAAAAACAAAAACACTTCAGAGTGCTTTTAAAGGTCTTTATTAATAAAAAAATAAAACCATAGGTAACTTTTAACAAACACTTCTGTGTCAGGCACAGTGCAAAATGCTTAACATGCATGATGTCCTTTGATCTTCACAACAATTCTATGAAGTATGTGTCTCACATTAACAAATGAGGAGACAGGCTTAGCTGTCATCCAAAGACATTCGACTGGTAAATGGAACCTAGCCTGCTTCGTAACAGAGCCTAAGCTCATAACCCATTCAGTTGCATCATCTTTCATCTGACCTTTATTTTTAAGTGGGTGAACCTCCCTTTATAGAGTACTTTGTTCCTCAAAGCACATGTTCTTTATAATAAATTTTATTTTCCTCATTTCTTGCCATTACAAAATTGGTGAAAATATAACAACCCTAAGGGTTCACAAAAATAGAAAGTCATACTTAAGAATGCAGTAAACATTTTTAAAAACTAAAAAAGACTTAGGAAAATGAGTATGAACAACTATAGAACTTTTGCACTAGATAACCAGCTGTTAACACTCCATTTTGAGATCTATTTGGTTCCTTCCAACCATCCATTTACCTATCTATCTCCATCCATCATCCATCATCCATCCATCCATCCATCCTCACACCTAAACCAAATAATCTTATTTTCAGAACTATAAAATATATTTTGACATCTTGTGGTCAGGCTTCTTCTCCCTTATCCTTTGTTTTCCCCCCAAATTCTGACATACTCTTTTGTATGAATTTAGAATCTACTTATAAAGTTTAATTTAAAATATTGTTGGGGTTTTTCATTTGGTTATCATTCTTTTTGAAAAGAGGAAAAAGCATAATTCAAACTAACCCAGTCTCAGCCTTGGACTTAAAATTACGTTTAGATTTCGGTTCCTCTGCCAAGGTTTTTTGCCACCTGGGGAACAAGTACCCAAAATTCAAGGTTACAGTTTTTAAAGTTCCTTTTAAGAAGTGGCGTTCGAATTTACAGTTTCTTTTACTGATTACAGAAAACAAGATAAGTTAATTGAATTAACCTATTAGATAGTTAGGGCTTGTCTGACCAAAGGTGGAAAAATAGAAGATATACCAGCTAATAGTTCCACTGGTTTTAAGTGATCAAGTAAATGGCATCATTAGCACCTGTCATACACTGGACAGTATGCTAGTAGGAAGAGACCCAAATAGTAAGAAAGATGTTATGAGCACTCAGAGAGTCTACAGAATTGTTGAAAAAAACAAGACTAACCTATAAACAATTAGTATACATGACAAATAAGCCTGGGAGAGCCTTTCTGACATAAGCAGGGCTTCACAACAGGGAAAGATCAGTGTGGGCTGCAGTGCCCAATGAAAACTAATAAATTGGGTAACTCAGCTCTAGCTTAACTGAATAAATGCCTGGCAGTAATCAAAATTTAATGACAGCTATTTAGAAGCCCATGTGAAGAAAACAGTGATGATCTCAACTTGATTTATAAATCAAGACTGAGCCACACTTACAGCACCCTATAAAAGGGCAGAGATCCTATAAGCAAACATCTCTCATTATTCTTGCAGTAGTTACTCCAGAAGATATGGGAGAGACAGCCAGATTTCTGGAGCCAGGTTTTCAATCAGGCTTCGTTATTTTGTTTGAAGTATCCTGACTTCCCAGAATGCCAGAGACCTTTATTTAAAAGATTAAACACATGGCCAGCACTCGATTACCCCAAATGTGAAATCCCTAAATGCCTTATGGCTCAAGAGCTACTCAATCTGATCCTGCTCCCCCTATATGTGGCAGGAAAAGTCCCTAATCCATAAGACTTATGTCCATAAAAACCACACCCAGTTTCCTGACTTCATGGAAATCTACCAGTTCATTCAGAAGACCTAGTATGTGGGCTGTCTATTTGTGGAACGATAGTTCTCTCCAAAATAACTGAGTCAGACATTTTTAATAGCACTGGATTTTTTTTAAGGGAAAAAAAGAATTTTTTTGTTGTTGTTGGATAAACAGGATAGCACTGTACCTCCTTCCAAGGAGCAAAAAATAATGCAAAACATAGGAAAATTGGCTGGGAGAAAATAGGAAAAAATATGCTTTTTAAAATTTAAATCATATGCAAACTCTACAGTTATTCAATTTTTAAAGCATTATTAGATAATGCAAAGCAAGACGTTTCAAAGACTTCTTTACCAATCTGTCATGCCCATAAGCATTACTTACAAAGGGTGTATTCTTTGAAAATGAACAGAAAATCTGCCTATGAGTTGGTTTTAAAGCAATTACACTAAAATCAGGAAATTAAGACTATTTAACCCTCTGAGCTTCTTCCCAGTCTTACTATGCTCTATTTCTAAAGGTAATTATTAGTAATTTAGAATGAAGCAGAGAACAGGGTGTGAACAGTTTTCACACACAGGCCTCAGAACTCTATTTGTAATGACATGCACTGTGAATCATAAACAGTACTTCACGACCTACAGCTTTTATTGAGTAAAGCTGGGATAATCTGGGGGATGTACATTTTTAGAAGTGAAATAAAAACTATATAGTTTCCTACATACTTTAAGAGTTGTGAAGATCAAATGGAAGAGATAAATTATGAAAGGCAAGATACTACTCAACTTAAGGTTATACATGCACTGAACAATAAAAACCTAAACTCAGATAATGATTATTTCTGGAGAAAGAAGGAAAGGAAAGACTACAAAGACATCTCAAACTCTGTAATGTTTTGTTATTTAAATAAAATCCAAGGCAAATATGGCAAAATATTATGATTTCAGCAGTAGATACATAAATGTTCCTTATATTTTTCTCTATAATTTTGTGTATGTTTATAATAATTCATAATAAAAGCTGCAACTATAAGTTTTATAATATAATCTTGAGCAAATAAAAATGACAAAGAATCCAAGGAATTCTAAAGGTTTCTTGTGGATAAATCTGTTTAAAACTACTTAACTTTATACATAGAGTATCTGGTTTTCTGCTAACAAATATCTAATTTTCCTTATTAGTATTGTTACCATCTCTTTTCTTCCTTACACCATCATCTCAGAGTTTAAATTAAAAATCTCAACCCTCTTTAGAGCAAGGACAAAAGAACCAGTGAGATGGGCCAATGGAAGTGATAGGCCTGGGAACAGCTCGGGAGAAGGAGGTGAGAACTCGGGACAGAAGACCACCTCCCACTGTGAGAAGCAGCTGGATTTCCGGAACCCAATTTCAACCAGCTTCATTATTTTGTTTGAAGTACTCTGACTTCCCAGAATACCGGAGACCTTTATCTAAAAGATTAAAAAATACATCCCATACATACTAAATATTTCCAGATAAAATAATATAACATCAAAGATATGCTGCAAAATAATACAGATGAAACAAGACTGGTCATGGTTTGATAACTGTTTAAGCTGGTGATGGTACATGGGAATTACAATATAGTCTCCTGTATTTAATTTTTTTCTATAGTAAGTTTTTAAAATCCAAAACTAAAATAAATGATTTAACTATCATGGCATTAAAGTCTTGCCTTATTTCAATTTGTTAGCGTATTCACAGCAAGGGGATCGGGCAGCCAGGCTCTGTGCTCTGGTCTTAATTACTCATTCTTTTGGTTTTGAGTTTATCCATCTGAAAAAATGAAAGGGTTGGATGAGATGATGTCTAACCTCCCTTTGAGATATAATATGATTATCATCAATGTACAAAACTGACTTACAGTTATTGTATAATACAGTTAAAAAGTGCAAATGTTACTACTGATACATTATGGCCACATGGGAGTACCATTTATTATTTGATAAGGATTATAGGATTTAGGGAATGAGTACTATCTGCCAGGCAGTGTTACATGTAAGTAGAATACAAAGTTAAGTGACACAGAATTCTGTCTTCAAGATCCAGTCCAATCATGGGAGACAGATGTATAAACAAAATGACAACAATGCAATATATGACAGCAATGACAGAGTTAAAAATACCAAAAGGCCTTCATAGTGTGAGAGAGCATGGAACTGTAAATAATTTCATAAGCAGGTCGTGAAAGAAAGTGTCAGGAGATGAGAATCAAGTGTCAGGAGAGTAGGGACCAGACTGAGAAGGACCATGAATGTGATGCCAAGGAATTAAAATAGTACTTTAGTGATGAAGAGGCATTTTAAAGATTCTAAGCCTGGAAATGATACGATTCAAGTTACATTTTAGATGAATTGCTAGAACAAAAATATAGATTTGTTGGTGGTTAGTGGTGTTTGGAGGACAGAGGAAGAAAACAAGGAAAGGAAGGGAGGTTTATCTGGTAGTTAGGAGATAACAAAAATGGTCTGGTTGGATATGATGAGGGCTTGAACCAAAGCAGTATTAGTAAAGATTCCTGAGATACTGTTATAGCAGCATCTTTTGGATTAGGGACAAGGAAGAGTACTAAGTTAAAAAGTAAATAGTTGTTAATGTACAAGAAAGGTAATCAGTTCCTTCTCCAAAGCACAAATGAAGCAAAGATTTTAGAAATGCAGGTTTTAGGTACCCTGCTAAATTTCTCCCCCAGTCTTTCAAAATAATATAAAAACTACAGCATGAAACTCTAGTATCTATTCATTATCAGTGAGTTACCAGTTTCAAGTACAGTGCCTAGCATACAGTAGGAGCTTAATATATGTAGGTTATATGTTGAATGTGATGAGTTAATAAACAAATGAGACAATACCACATGGTGCAAGTGGTTAACTCCTGCTTGCTGGCCATATTGGCAATGATTTGAAAAAAGCACAAGTAAGAAAACATGAAATTCTTTATCAGATGATTTTATGCCCCTCTGTAATTCCTCCCCTTACCCCTAAATTTTGAAGCTGTACCAGCAATAATTCTCACTGTTATTTCTTTTTAAAAATGGAGTGGATAGTTAAAATTTTTTTTTTATTTAGAGTTAGACTATTCCCTCCCTACACATAGACAATCAATAAAAGACTTTTTCCTTATAATTACATAGTGCCTTTTATCTGAACCCCCGAAAAAGGCACTTCTAAGAGTATCTGAAGTGCTCAGTGAGTACTAGGTGCCACAAACCATATGGACTTTTGTTTTAATTTTTACAAAGCAACAGCAATACTTTTTCTCCTCTAAAACCATTATCCTTATTTAAATTAAAATGAAAAGCACAGAAATTTAGATCTAGACAATGTCCTTTTGTTAGTGACTATTAGTCTGAGATTATAAAATTCTAACAAACTTTCATCTCCTATACTTTCAAATTTTCTTACCAGTGAGCTATAGTACTAACCATCAAAACTGTGAAATCTGATCATTCTATTCCAAACCCATAACATTATAAGATGTTAATGCTACCCCAAATGTTATTGAAAATAACAATATATAAAATTCATAATAATTAACTGAACATTATCATGTGCCAGGTAATATGCTTAACACTTTATATATATTACCCCATTTGATCTTGAACATTACCCCTAAGAAGTGATAGTTACTGCCATTTTGCAGTAGAAAAAATGGGCTCAGAGAAGATGTGTATCTTATTTAATGACATACAACCTAAACATATCTGTCAGATTTAATAGCCCAGAACTCTTCACAACTATGCAGTACTCCCAAAACCATGTGAGGTATGTGGGCATGTCTTATAATCCCTATTTTTAAAAATCCAAGGCTTAGAAAATTGACTAGATTTGCCCACAGTCACATACTTTGAAATGGAGCCAGCATTAGGTTCCTAGTTTGGGGCCTCTGCCACCAGACCTCTAATCCTGGACCTGTTCCATGAAACAAATAACCACTTCATGGGAATTAGCAAAGTATAAAGTCCCCACCCTTGTTTTAAAAAAATGAAAAGCAAACGGCTTTGTCAACATAGCATCAAGGTCATGAGGTTCTAAAAAAAAAAAAAGAGAGAGTAGTAAAGTTTCTTTTTGACACATCAAGGCCACCTTAAACTCAAATCATAAAAAAAGTTAATTTAGAAAATAATGCTTTTCAGATTTCTGATGTGTGCCATTTGTTTTCCCAATATTTATTTGTGTTTCTTTTACAGTCCACATTCAACTGCCAAAGTTTTCAGTACTTATCTGGGACTTGGGGAAAGGTTAAAGAACAATTTTTTGTCCCAACCCAAAGAGAAAACAATATCTACAATTAATCCTCACAGACTCTATTGCCAAATAGCAAGCAGGTGCAGGATTTCTCAGATGCCCAGTAGCAGGGCAGGGGGGAGGATAAAGAGGGTAGAGAGAAACATTAAAAACAAACCACATTTGGGGGCTCATTTCTTCTAAGAGACTTACATCTTGTAAGGCACTTATTTAGCTGTTGACAAGATGATCCCGCCCTTGAATACAAGGAAGTTGCACCCAGTCTCACAAAGCACAGATTCAATGACCCCAAACAGAAGTAAGGACTTCCCTCCAAGACAAATATGGAATTCAATCCGTGTGATGCCTTGAATGCAGCAAATTAATTTGCAATCCTGTATTATGACCATACAAGGGAGAGAAAAGAGCTACCTTCCTAGTCCTTCCTTGAAGGGGAAGCAACAGAGGAAAAAGCATAATACTTAAATCCCATTGCAAAGTTTTAAAACTTTTCCATTAAAATACACACCCTAACTGAGTCATCAGCATAACACCCTACAAGTGTATATCATCTCAGTACTATCTACCTTTCCTAGATATAGTTATTCCGACTCTGAGCTAATACTACTAAGAATGACTAAGAAGCTATAACTTGTTTCATTCTTTTTAGTCATTTAGCCCCATAGTTTTTAGAGTAAATGTACTGACCTTAATTCACTTAAGTACTTAACCTATAGCTAAATGAATAAAGAAACAACAGCTGAGTGAAAATATATCTGAAAATAGCCAATAGCCAAAGCAGTAATAGCAACCTAAAAATTGCTTCATGGACCAATGAGAATGTCTTAAATTCCAAATAAAGATTATGAGGAAAATTCTCTTAACCTAAACTTGAGAGGACACTTTTCAGATGTTTAGCTACTTACCAAAGAATTGTATAAGCGTTCCAATACTGCAGTATTTTGGAAAGCTCTTGTCAACTGGAATGTAACTATCCCGGCTTGAAAATCAGCTGGCACACTCTGCGGTATTTTTAACGCCATTCTCTACTGACTACTCTCAAATATTTGAATGTGACATATGGGGGACTGAATTAAAGGCTATAAATTTTCAGAAGCCATGATCCACTCACAAAGATCCAAAGCTGTTCGTAATGGAAACCTACCTTAACAGGCAGTTGCAACTCCGAGCTTTGCTCCTACCTTAAAAGTGTTTGATCCCATCTACAACACTGAAAATGTGTTTCCCATTCTTTCCCTATCACATTAAATAATTAAAAGAGTCAACTGTAATGATAGCTGATAAATATCTTAGGAATCTACTTCTAAGACTCTGCAACGGGACTGCCTGAGTTTGAATTGCTGATTCCACTCTTGCTAGATCTGTGATCTTAAAGAAGTTAATTAAATCCATCTCAGCCTTGGTTTTCTCATCTGTCAAAGGGATTCTTGAGCTAATACATGTAATATATTGAGAACGGTAACTGACATATAATAAGTGGTTAATCTGAAGAAACGAATATTATCATTATCATTGCTATCATCACTGTTATTAACTTAACAATTATACTGTTAACATGGCCCTTCTGCCATCCCTCTGGTATGTGGAAAAATCAATCAAAAGATAATTAAATCTCTGAACTACTACTAAGCTAAAGAAAATAATACATTGACAGTTTGGTCAGCAAATTACATATTCCAAAGAACATAAGCTTGTGATGTGACATCAGAAGGACTCAACTATAATAATAGTTTAGGATTCATTTGGATCTCTTACTGGCAGTCCCTAAGTTATGAGTATTCAACTCTTGAAATCATGAAGCTAAAAAACGTTTTGTCTTCAAAACAATCATAATACATTTGGAGAGACAGATGCATCCATAACTACAACACAGAAAATAAAATTATGTCAATTTGAACAGGGAATTAAATGGGTTATTTTTCCTGGGGTTTAAAAAAATATATCAGCAGAAACAACAACAAAAAAAGGTACTGAAGATTGAAAAGTTACAGGTTATAAAATATAACATATGTAACATGAATATGCTACGGTTATGACTATGTAGTCAAGATTTTGTATAAAACCTAATTTATACACTTTAGTATCATAGAATGAAATATAAGCTACAAAATAGCATAAGATATTAGCAGCATCTAAAATAAGAATTAAACAAATACAATAATGGTGATACGGTATCAATAGCTATTCTTATTTAGCTCTCACTATGTATCAGGCACTGTTCTAAACAATACACAAATGTCTCAACTACATGAGGAATTCCTATGAATCACAAAAAACACAAAACAAAATTTAAAATGAGCAAAAAATCCCAAATAGTAATTTCACAAAAAAACACATATGGGCCATGAATAAAAAGAAAGATTCTCAGTTATAATTCTAATCAGGGAAATGAAAATTAAAACCCGAATGAGATATCATTTCACACTCCTAGACTGGCAAAAACTTAAAACAGCTGTAAATATCTATGTGGTATATTCACATAACTAAAAACTACACAGCAGTGAAAAAGAATTTTAAAAGTACCACTAGATGGATGAATCTCAGAAAAAGTCCAAAAAAAAAACGTTATAGAAGAAACAAACTGTATGTTCCCATTTATATAAAGTTCAAAATCTAAAAAAAATTTAAAAAAAAAATGTTTTCTCAATGGAATACCGTCCTGGGTGACGAAACTAGTATAAGTAAAGCAAGAGAATGCTTACCATGAAATTAAAGACAGTTGTTAACACTGAGAGAAGAAAGGCATACAGAGAGCTTCCAGGATACTGGTAAGGTTCAATTTCTTAACCACAGAAAAAGATACTTTGGTTTCTGTTTCATTATTTTCCTTACACTGTACAGACAGACATATTTTATATTCTCATATGTGACACATTTAAAAACTTTAAGAAATAATTTAGATGAGTTGTGGGCAAGTCTACATAATAAATTCATCTTCAAAACAATGTAGACATTTCAGACTAAGTTAACTTTTAGAATAAAGAATTGAAGAAAAACCTATAAAAGAAACAAAATCCTGAAACTTTAAAGTTGAGCCAAACTAATTCACAAAGTGATGATGTAAGGGATCATTTGTCCAAGAGTGTTCTACAAAACATTTTTTTAATGTCTGAAAGAAAATGTGTTCTAAGAGTAAAAAAAAAAAAAAATTAGAGAATAATGGGTTAAACAAGTTAATTTCCTAAAGAAGGCACAGAATTTCCCAAACTCTTTGACTCTGGAATCTTTTAACAGGGTGAATTACATAGTGGTTCTTTTAGAACTTGTGTTGATATAACACAAACTGAGAAATATTTTTAACATGAAGGTTATATAGATAAAATACTGCCCCCAAGCCTGAGGTAGAGCAGGAGAGAGATACTCCAAAAAAAGGTACTCAGATACTCAAGTCTTCAGTAGCTGATCTGCACAAACCAAACCCTGCACAATTGGGATCAATATCCATAACCAAAAAGAACTCTTTAGAAACAAAATGAACGATCACTTGATTTGCTCTATGGACACAGACACGGCTTTGTTGTAATATTATTGGGAGTAAAACTTGACAAAGGCATAAAGTACAACAGAAAAAGATCTAGATAGAATATAAAGAAATATTTCTACAAGGGCCAATGGTAGACTAATAGACAGAGGGTCTTATTTGATTTAGGTGCAGCTATAGAAGGCTCCAACACAAAAATCTAACAGATCTCTCAGTTAAAAGTTTTCCACTAGTCTTCCCCTAATAAAGTTAGAAATTCTCTAATTTTCTACTAAAGTTTTCCCTAGGTATGACATATCTGTGAACTGTATCTGAAATTTCTTCATAAAATTCTTTTATTACCATAGGAAAATAAGATAATACTCTGAAAATAAATATAAACACTGTACTTTATTTTTAAAACTTCTTTATGATTAGACACTATCATAAACTTTTGCACACGCATATTCCTCTTGGTTACTAACTTCTGGGTGGCAATGAAACACATTTTTAAGGAAAAAGTTGTAAGACAATGTGTTTGTACACCAAATATGTTAAAATGTCATTTGAAAAGTCAAACATTTGTCTTTTCAGGGTACCACAGAAATTGACACTGGAAAACGTGGTACTGCCACAGGTTTCTACCAGGTGAAGGATAGCAGACTCTCTTCAGAGGGCTCTTGACTGAGTGGCATTCAATACCAGGCCCAATCCACAGCCTTACAGGAATTTGATTTTATCAGCATGATAAGGTAGCTCCATTTTTTAGAAGCAAACAATATAAATGTATTAATATAGAATAACTAATATAACTGTGACAGAAGCAAGAATGCCTGTTTATGGTCATACATGGCCAATACCTTCATTACAGCCAATTTATAAGGAGAGCTAAATCATAATCAGAAGGTTTCTGAGTATGCATGGAATCAGAATTAAGGAAGTAAGAGAAATTGAATATTTGTCTCATTTCAATCTGTCAATAATTGTTTTTTTAATTAAGCAATCAGTATGCAGGCACTCGTCTAGGTGCTCAGATACAGAAATCTTTGCTTTCAGAGAGCTCATATCTAAGTAACACCTGCAGAGTATATATTTCACAGAAGTTTGCTGTAATATTATAAATAAGAGTAAAACTTTTGGAAGCAATCTAAATGTTCAATAATAGATCTGTGATTAAATAATGATAAATCTAAATGATAAAAAAAATACAGCTCTTTAAACAGAGTGTTTTTAAGCAGCAATTCATGATGGGAAAATTATTATGATGCAATGTTAAATGAGAAAAGCAAGCTATAAAAGTTTATACAGTGCATACAGACATGCATGTATTTCCTATCCCTTTTATGCATACAAAGACCAGAAAGTCTCCAAACTACTGTTAATTCTTATCTTTTTTCTTTATATCTTTTTGAATTTTCCAATTTCCTAAAATAGCATTACATGTCTTTTTATCACCAAGGGAATAAAAAATAACTTTTAACGTAATTTCAATCAGCACAAATATTAGGAACTCTTCAGATTTACGTATTAGAAGCTCTCCATCAATGCCAGTCCTTGAACCTCTGTCTTTGAACGCTCAGAGAGACCTCATCCTTTCCCAGGCCTTCAAGTGATACTCTACAAGGATGAGTAATACATCTGAGTAACATACCCTATGTTTTCATCCAACCTGTCTCATGTTTCTGTCTTCTGAACATTTCAACTTAAATGCATTACAAATAACTTATAAATTACGTCCAAAAGTTAATGCATAACTCTTCCCCTACAGCCAATCATCTAGCAACCCTATTACTGTCCATGACAATAACCCTTCTCCCAGTCAAAAAGCTGGGAAAACAGCCTTAATTTATCTCTCCCTTTCTCATTTCAAGTTCATTAATTATACTGTCGAAATCTCTCTCATCCCATCTTACTCTTCTTTCTCACTTCCATCACCTTATCAGTCCAGGCTCTGACTGCACTGTCAGTTAACATCATTGTCCAGCATTCGAATGGGTCTTCCTGATGCCATTCTCTCCCATCCCTACCGGTGCTCCTTTTATAGAACTTGGATGATGTCACTCCTTGGCTCAAAAACTTTTAAACTTCTCCTTTATACCACTCCAATCTAAACTTCTATGCCTGCCTTCCATTAAACTCCATAATTTGGCTCCTCCCTAACTTAACTTTATTTTCCGTTATTAAACAGTCTCCTCTCTCATCGGCCAACAGACATGCCATAATCAACCTGACCACTGAGGTTCGGAATATCTAAACTTAAAAACGGTCCTCCCTTTCCTTTCTACTTATATTTAAAGAACCTAATGAATTGTCCTCTTCTACAAAGCTTTGCTTAATTTCTCCAACCTCACTTTTCAGAATCTGTTTAGCACTTATTATGAGTCTCACAAGTAGGCATTTAATTGCATACTCTCATGTAGGTGGACTTACTGTTATATATGTTAGTTGCTATTAAATTCCATACTCCTTGAGGACAAGAGCTACACCTTATTCTGTCTCCCCGGTATTTAGCATGATGCAGAGCACATACAAAGTGCTCAATATTTGTTGACTGATCCAGCAAGAAATGATCAACTTCGGCCCTAGCTTCTCTTTAACATGTATGTAGTGATTTAGGCAGTTCAAGCATGATCCTAAGGCATAACAGGAGACTCTTTAAGCACATTCTTATGGAGTCCCCTTTGGTATAATACTATAGTGATGACAGGGCATCTCTATGCTCCATACTAGGAATAATAGAGAAAAGTTCTAGGGAATGATAATTGGGGTTCTCTAAGAGTCTTCCAAGGGGGTAATAATAGAGGCTCACAAACATCTAACTTCCATGAGAATAGGCACTAGTCTTTTGAAAGAGTGCTTTGACTGGAATGAATGTCAAAGAGAACTGCACAATAAAACAAAAGATCTGAGTATAGCCCTGTTTATTTATAAGATGATACTGCATAAATCTCCAAATCTCACTGAGCCTCAGTTTAACTCAAGAAGTGCCATGCTGCTCTTGGTTAAAAACTGGTAACTGCCAACTGATAAGAAATACTGTCATTTGTGTAGTAGTAGTGCCCATATGTATGAAATTCTGGGTTTTAGAATAAAACCCAGCTAAAGCTACCTCACTAGAAGTATCCAGGAAAGAAGAATGGAGGGAAGGAGAAGAGAAAGGGGGTGAGAGAGGAAGAATATGAACAAGAATTAGAGAAATGAGTCAGAAAAACATGGGGAGTAGGGACGAAGAATATAACCAAGCAGTGATGCCCCCTATTCATTCTAGTCACATTAAAAAAAAAAAAAAACTTGAAATAATTTGGTATTAAAGAAATGGAATTCTGGTTATAAACTGCAAAGGGTAACTGCAAAGGATATTAACAACAGAGAAAAGGAAAAGATTCTGAAAAGACTGGCAGGACAAAGAGCTCTGCAAGAAACCTAGATTTTAAAAGACATACATAAAAGACAGAGGGCACAGACAACATGGATGCCTATAAAAGAAACACAGGATGATATCAGGAAGTAAAATGCCCACAATGAGCAGAATTAAGAAAATTACTAAGGGCTACAAAAGGAGTTTTGAATTTATGCCTGGAAGAGGAAATTTACAAAAGGTCTAGGTAAGCTGGTTAAGGTAAATGGTGTTTTAATATATGACCAGGAGAAGAAAAGAAGAACCTCCACTTCTATATTTGCTTTTTAAAAATCTTGCATGTGAGTACCACCTTCCAGTTTACATATTTCTATTTTACAAACACCCTTGAGAGACAGGTACCACCCTTTATTTACAGAGAATCCTCAGTCCAGCGTGCATCCCACCACTCAAGCCCTTCCTCTTTTCTCAGCTAGAACGTGAGACCTAAAGGGTTAAGTACAGGAGGCCGTTAGAGAGCTGCCACCGATGCACTCCAAATCTTCCACCTGGCCAGCTGACCAGTTCATGAACATGCATACAAATTCTGTGGAATGCTACAAGTATTCTTTGATGAATTATGAAGACTAGACAGCTTTGCTGAAAGGCAGAGACAAACTATACAATCCTTCAAAATGAGGAAAGAATATGAACATTACAAAAGCATAGACATTACAACATATTAATTGTTGTGCTTATCATTCAGCCCGAGGAGAGTTCTAGAACAGATAATAAAGTAGATGGTTTTTGAATAGACAATGACGGGTGATCATTAAAAATCAGCATGGATTTAGGAAGAACAAGTCTTGACAAGCAAATAGTTTCATTTCTTTTCTGGCAAATCTACAGGACAAATAATATGTGAAAGGTATTTAATAAGCTCTATTCTCCAATTCTTATTTTGGGAAAGAGAGAGAGGAGGATGAAAAATGGTCCAATAGTTACGGTGTATAACTGATTAAGCGACAAAATTCAGAATGCTCATAAATTCTGCAAGACTCACTGGACTTAGGCAATTATATTACCAATGAATTGGGTAAAGCTTTGACAGCATCCTTATCAAAATGTGAAGATGGCCAGAACCTGGAGAGAATAATCAGAAGTGGGACAGCAGAGTTAGAATTTACAACAATTTTAACAGATTAACAAATGAAATTTAATAGAGATAAGATAAATAAGCATATTTGGATTCAAAAAGCAAATGTTAAGTATAAATTGTGATAAACTGTTACATACATAAAGAACAACTAAAGATTTTTCCTGCATCAAGCTTCACACAAATTAAAAAGTGTGGAATGGCTGCTACTCCCAAACTTTACAAACAATTTAATCTTAAATTAATAGACAACGTAAGGTCAGGAATGAGGAATATGAATGCCACACTCTACACTGTACTGGTCAGCTCATAACTGGAGAAGTTTTCAATCCTTGGCAATGCCCTATGATCAGTACAAAGGACAAAGAAAAATGCCCTCATAATTTGAAAATTAAGTCGCCCTCTGGGAGTAATATCAGCATGAATCAAATAGAGTGATAGAAATTAGCTATCAATATAAGTAATTCCAAGAAAATGTGTGACGAAGATACCTGAGAATACCCAAGTCCAATCAAAAGTGAGCAGGGTGTAGTTTCTGGAAGGCAGGATTAAAATGCAAACTCAGAAAGCTGAAACCATGTCTATTGTGCTTCCTTCTGGTAACAAAAGACTGTTAACAAAAGAACACTACATTAACTTGGAGAAGGAGGGGAAGCTGGAGTTTAAAGAGTGGGATTTTTGCCAGTGCTCCCCTAATGCTGTCCAAGGTGCAAACGGGCTGACCATAACTAGAACACTGCTGGGCAGGTGCATTCTTATAAAAGAGAGGCCATCATGGCTTAGTGATATTCCCCAGTGAGATTATCCATTCTGATTAGAATGACTGGTTTCCTATGTAATTTTGTCTTATTGGGGTGACAATATGCTAGCCATATGATGCAAGTTTCCATTCTACTCATACTTGTATTAATAAATTCATTAACTGGCATTCCTGTTTTTATGTCAGTCTCTTGGTCACCTGTTAAATGTAAGTAAATTGCCATAATCCTGATTTATTTCTGGGCGCACACACACAAAACTCCCAGATACTAAACACCTATGAAATACTGCCTCCCTTTACAACTGTATTTTACCAAACACTGAACCACACATTTTAAGAAAGTAAACAAAATATAATCCATATAGGAGAGTGGTTACAAGGGTAAAACATCTGGAATCCACATTATTTAAACAAATTAAATGAACATGCTTATTCTGAAACAGAAGATATAAGATAGTCATCTTCAAGTATTACTATTGCAATGATAAGACTAATTCTGTGATGAAGAACTTTCTAACTTTGCTCCATGCTTGGCATATAGTAAGTGTTCACAATGTTAGCTATGGTTCTGTTTTAGGATATAAAAATGTATGAAAGAGATACACACGAGATGCTATGGGAAAGCAAAGAAGGGGCATCTAACCCTCACAAGAGGTGCGCACGCGGTCAAGGAAGGCATCCCTGAAAGTGGAGATGCCTAAACAGAGTACAAAAGAAAGAACAGGAATTACCCAAAAGAGTGTAGGAAAGCACATTCCAGAAAGTGGTGTGTAGGAACCAACATTAGAGACAGCTAGTAGTTCAGTGAGTAGAGTGGATAATGAAAAATAAGACCAGAAAACTGAAAGGCATCACTTTTTAGAGGGACCCAGACTCGCATGCCTAGCTAAGGAGTCTGGAAGAAGTAAAGGTGAATCACTGGGCATATTAAGTGTAGGAGTTTTATAATCAGATTTATATTTTAGGAGAAACTTTTCAGCAGCCACAGGAAAACAGACTGGAAGAGGGCAAGACTGGTGACAGGGAGATGGCGGAATGAAGATACTGACACTGGAGAAAGAGCAAAGACAGCATTCAAGAGGTAGTCAGGAAGACTTAATAATGACTGGATGTGAGTGATAAACAAGAAGGAGGAGTCAAGGATGGTTTATGGCTTAGGCAACAAAATGAGAATAGGATCATGCAATGAGAGAGGAAAGTTGCATGAGAAGGATTCTGGGAAGGGAAAAGATAAAGTCAGTTCTGAGCAGATTGAATCCTAGTTACCTATGGAACACACCAAGGTGGTAATATCTAGGGAAGAGATGGATAATGAAGTCACAAGCTCCAAAGGGTGGACTAAGCAATATATACAGATTTGGAAGTGATCATCACAGAGTGGTCACTGAAGATAACAGAGTAAATGGTGATCTTCCAGACCCCAGAGTGTAAGGAGTATGAACAAAAGAGGCTAGAGACAGACAGCCGGGGAACACCAACCATTCAAGGGAATGAAACTTAGCTATCTTGTGATCTGTTAAGTTCCTTGTCTTTAGGCAAGCCACTAAAATCATTAGGCAAATACTAATTATCCACTTGTCTCGGATTAGAGGGAATTCACAGTAGAGAATTCAACTAGGTGACCTACTCTTTCAACTTTGAAAATGAGTCAAAGACTTTCATTCCATCCAGTACTTTTTACAATCTGAGAAATAACTTTTTCTGCCATAACAAAAAAATTAAAATCATACTGATTTTATTCTTTGGGATTGTTAGTCCAATGATGAAAAAACAATTTGAAGTAAAGTTTCTTATTGTTTGATAATGATGTTTTCTGAAAGGGAAGAAGTATTTGGTTTACCTGGAAAGGAAAGCTCAGGCTCTAGATGTAATTTCTTACCGTATTTTTCCCTCTGTAGGTCCAGCTATCTGGCTGGTATGAGAATGCAGTTTTACCTGAGCACATGTTCTCACTCATTCCTCCCTTCCCCTTCAGCCACCTTCGGCCAGAGTGGGACTGTACATAATTTATGGGTTCAAGTCCTAAATGCTTTACTACATTTCAGAAACGTATCCATAATTTTCACAATATTTAAAGTGTACTGGTTTCTGTTTTCCTTTCTACCCAATTCTAAAAACAGAGAAACATGGATACATAGGCAATTTTTTATTAAATCCAAAAATATTTTATTAAAATAAACTGTTGTTTTTGACATAACACATACAGTATATTTCTAGACATGAGTACTGGCAGTTTAACTTAATCTTAAAATATGGCACCGGCCCCACAAAGTGGCACCTGGATTGGAACAGGTGTTAGAGAACTTGACCTCTTTTAACCCTATGCACACTTTCTCCTGCCCCCACCCTACGCCTCTTCTGCCACTCTGCAAGCCTTCTTCTTCTTTTTCTATTTTTCTCTTTCACTTTCCCGCTGATAGCGCCCATAAACTTTTATCATCATTACTGGTGCTAAAGCTAACACAGCTGCCAAACTTTGGCCTAGAAATACAATGGATATAATTCAAACTGGAGTCTACCATTAACTTTTCAGAAAATAACCATACTGTTTCACTGTCCCAATCCACAGGTCAGAAAAATTAAATGGCTATAGAAAGTAAACTTATGTGTAAAGAAAACACCTGAGAATTTTTTAGCCTTAGCAGTCTCATACAGATTACACATACAAAGTTCAGAATCATGATTTGCAGGTTCAGGTTTCTGAATGACCCAAAAAGGTGGCAGGGGAGCAAATTAGAGACAATGTTTGAGTCATGCTAAGTTATTAAAATATAAAACGATTAAGTAAAGAAGATGAAAACTCAAGCCTAAAATCAGGATTAAAGAACTTCAGCACTAGATATTACAGTTCTGGGAAAATTTTAAGGGTTTCATAAGACTTTGAGAAAGGTAAATAATTACGTTCCTACCACAATGCCTTCCCTCAAGTGAAGTGCTCTTGAAGCTATGCTTTAATACTGCATTCTCTTTATACAAAAACCCTAATTGCTCTATGCATTCATCAAAAAAAAAAGGTTTTTAGTGGATTTCTTTCTCTCTTAATCTCTCTGGCTAATGGTATAGTTAACTTCTCTTAAATTTCATAAAAAGGAAGCAAAAGACAATTTATCACTGGCAGTAGACTTTCAGGCTGGGAGTAGGAAGCACAGCTCAGGTGAGCACAGCGTAAGCAGGCAGCAGAGAAATACAAAGCTCAGAGTGCTAAAGCTGGATAAAATAAATATTTTTAAAATGGCAAATAAAAAGATATTTTGCAAAGACAAGTTAATTTATCTTTGTATGCAGCCTCATGTCCCAACACTAAAATAATCCAGGTTCTTGTGACTGTCTAAACAGTCTCTTACATCTCGATGCTATAATATTTCTCCTGCTGCTTGTTGGCCTGAAAAACTCTTACTCACCATTCAAGTCTAAGCTCAAACACTACCACCTCCTGGGAAAGCTTCTTTGATTCTACCAAACCAGTGCTCCTTTCCGTTAGATGCTCCTCTCACTGCTCCTTCATTATAGCAGCTATGTGCTATTACAATTATTTCTATACCTGTGAGTGTAGCTCTGTGTCACCTGTCTGTTTCTGAGGGAGAGCGGTGTCTTTCCATCACTGCATTTCCTGGTACATGGCACATACCTCATAGGTCATTAAAAGAGGGAAGAAATTCCCTAGATCTCAACACCCATCATCTAAGTCTCTCCTTTCCAATTCCACCGAGTTTAGAATTCATTATCTATCTCCTAGATTATTAAATTAGTCCTTTCACTTGAGCTTCTCATTTCTGGCTCTCTCCCCTGAATCCATTCCATATATACCACTGCAACTGTAATCTACTGAAGTACAACTTTAATGTATCCAGTTAGCAGTTGATGTTGCAGAGAATGAAAAGCTAAAATACATCTGTTCTGTAAGCTCAGTGGGCTCAAACCCAATAGGGCAGAGAGAGAAGTGAATAATTAACATACAATTTATCAGGAGTTATAGAAATATATCCAACTCATGTTAATCCATCTGCTTTTCACTTTATATAGGAATCCTTCCTAAATTCTCCAACCAGAAGCAATCTCTCCTTCCTTTGTTCCCATAGTGCCCTGTTAGTCACTTAACAGTTTTGTTTGAATTTTTTCCATATATTATGTGCTCAACTACAGGAGTCCCAACCCCTGGCCACCTGTAATGTAGGAACAGGGCTGCACAACAGGAGGTGAGCGGCAGGCTGACAGTGAAGCTTCATCTGTATCTGCAGCTGATACCCAGCACTAGCATCACCGCTTCAGCTCCACCTCAGATCATCAGGCCTTAGATTCTCATAGGAGCTCTGGTCCCTGGTGCTAAAAAGGTTGGGGACCACAGTCTTACTGGATGGATTAAACCTTTCTAAATGAAAAAGCAATACATTTTACTCATCTCTATTTTGCCATAGTACCTAATACAGTGTCCTGCAAATAGTTAATAAATGTTGAATTATGATGACTAACCTCACTAAAACATCATGAGTCTGTGATTTCTTCAGGATTTGCCAGTATTAAGAATATCAGAGGGTCAAACACATTCAATTCAGGACTGAAAATTTTTCCACTCTCACCATAAAAATAGAAAGTCTATTCTCTTTGACTCAATAGCAGAAGACAGATGGAGACTATCCTTAACCAGATGAAAGATGCATCCAAATGAAATAGATCTCTATTATAAAAACACAACAAAAGGCAACTCCCTAGTGCTATAAACCAGGCAACCAGTCTCTGCTGATAAATACAGAAAAACTATGAAAGACAAGCTATCATGTGGTTTTTCCACAATGCAAGTAAATGGGCAAATGCTTAACTAAGTAAGCATGTTCACAGCTTAGTAAAAATTAAATTCAATAAAACAAGATACTGGCACAAGAAAATATTTTTAAAATGGATCATTAAGTTTCGCTGATCTCTCAAATAATACAACTTTCCAGAGGTGAATACTTGCAGCTTATTCACTTTCTGCAACAGTGCTACTATAAGATATTCATCATCAAGTCTTTGCTAGAATTTCTAATTCTTTAATTTTACTTTTGAAATTATGTCTATCCTCCCTCTACCCCATTTCTTCATCATAATAATTTTAGTTAAATCCAAGAGTTGTGTGCAGAATGAGATAGAAATCAATGTACCATTCATTGAATCACAAGAATTAAAGTTTTTTAACATTTCATGATATAAAAATGCAGCACTAAAATTCTGACTTCTCAATTTTGGCCAAAAAAGTTGCTCAAAGCTCAAACCTATACCTTTTAAGAAAACGTGTGCTATAATGATATTTATCTGCTCCTAATTGGCTTGAATGAAGTCAGAATATCTGATTATATCATTTCAGCATTAAAATTCCTAAGGGAAAAACTATGTCTTATCAACTAATTTTGTAGAGTCCTTAGTAAACTGCCTGTAGCAGCCTTTAATCCAACGACCTAGGTTTAAGTTTGCCGTTAGGGTTAAGTAAGAAAATGTATAAAATGCTTAATAACACTCTAAAGTACAATATCAATGAGATGTTACTAGTATTATTCTTACAATAGCTCTCTCTCCAAGGGCAAGTCCCCTATATAAGAAATTTGAGTAGGCTGAATTATTTTTGTATACTTTTCCCAAGAGAATTTATGTTTGCCATGGAAAACTGTAAATAACTCCTAAAAAAAAGGAGGAGAGGGAAGAAAGAAAGTCAGGTGGAACTATTAGAAGGAAGTAAATTAAATAGCAAAGGAGACATTTTTGTAATACAATAAAGCTATAGAAGAGAAAGCAAATCTGGATCTTAGGGATCAATTTCTAACTCTTACACTTATCTACCTGTGTGACCCTGGTCACTTCACCTCACTAGGCTCCTCGTTTGGAAACAGAGGTAATAATGCACAAGGTTGCTGTGGGGATTAAATGAATTAATATTTATATAATGTACTTAGCACTACGTCTGGTACACAGTAAGTAATAAGTATTATTGTTGATAAAATTATTATTAGACCTATGCCCTGATTAATGACACTAAGGAAGAAAAAAGGAGCCAAGAAATGACAGAGGGGAAGACGATAAACAGAGAGCTAAGTTTACATATCACTGTTGGAAGACAAAGTTTGAGAAATATAGGTTACACAAAGCATTTTCATATTAAATGTATGAATTACTGACTGTGTCCCCAGGGCTGCTGAAGAATCTAGAGAACTGTAGCCAAAATCTCCAAGTCATAAAAGCAGAAAAGCAATGACTAGAAGAAGGGAAAACAGGATCAAAAAATAAAAAGATATGCTACTGATGTGTACAGAAGCTTCCCTGTTTCCAAACTTTCAATTTTCTAAATTTTCATAGACAGAATGAAAGCTAGGCCCCACAGCAAAAGCACAGCAACTCTGCTTGTCAAAAATAGATGGTATTAGCAATTACATAGTCATTTAAGTTTCTGCCATCTTGTTCTTTATTCTGGGAAATTTGTTGTATTTGTGGTTGCTTTTGAGGTACTTACTACACATTAGTAACTCCATTATATTCAGTAATTGCAAAAGCAGTAAAAGTGTTCCAAAATTAGGAAGAATAGAATCTTCTGAATCAGATGTAGAGATAATAATTGTAAAGGATTAAAAAGAAAACAATGGATGGTGCCTGTGTATACAGGATCAGAGACTTATATACTGTCACATGTTAAAAATCCATACCTGAAGAATCAGCCAAAAAAAAAGGAAAACAAGAAACCTTCTGCAAGTTGGGCCAGAGAACCAATTTCAGTTTGGCTTGTTAACTGGTCTAAGTATTAATTAAGTGGAAAGCAAGGAACTTATTTAACAATTTAAAAGCTGAGCATAGTACAAGTGCTACTATCATAAGCCACAGACAAACTGTCAAAGTTTGAAGTCTTTTTGATTTTACACAACATTAATATGAATGGTCAACTCACCAGAGGACCCGTAGCTGCTAAGGTCTTCCCTCAGACTATGCAGAGATCACCTAAGAAGGAGGTTGGCTCAGTGGATTTTCAATGTAGACAAAGCTAGTCTGTTATGGGAAAAGATGACCAAAAATTTCTATTGGCAAGAAGGTGAAGATATGTCTGGTTTCCCTTTGATGGACAAACCAACACTCCTTTTTACGAAGAATAACCTTTCAAAACCAAACTTGTACTTAGGGGAACATGTGACTATTTTTTTTTTTATAACAAGCCATAGTTAACTTATAAGCATCTCCATGAAATTACAGGATTAAGATCATGATAATTTTATCACTGGGGGGGGGGGGAGGGAGAGTAAATGCAAATAATATACTATCATTATTAATTTAAGCCACATATATTAAAAAAAAACCTGTTTAAAAAATTTTTTGACACTATTATCTTATAATAACATAAATATATGTGTTTTAAATCCTGGCTTTAGTTCTGCTAATTTCCCCATTAGGTTTTAAGCTCATCAAGCATAAATTATCCTACTGTAGGGTTTTCTAGAACCTACCCCTTCCAGAGAAGGAAAGAACACTTATTATATTCATTTGCAGAGACTATGCCTCTGAAGCTCAGGGCACCGACAAAGGAACTGAAGGGTCTGCATCTTGCTAGATGGATAAGGACAAGCAGTACCCCTACCACTACCTATATATACTTTTCCCCCTAATCTTTAAATCCTGTTGAGATTATCATGATCTCAATACTTAGATGACCAATAACAAATGTGAACTATTCTTGAAACTTCAAAAATAAAATCAACTGGACCATTCATTCAACAAAGATGCATTTATTGAGTAGGCCTATACTAGGCACACTGCATTTCTATGCACCTTTTATTTCACAATCCCAAAAAGCTTTCAAAGTTGCTCTAACAAAGTATCAGTGATTGAACTTCTCTCATTTTACACATGTACAACACTCTAATCAAAATCCTGATTCAGGCATTATAAGTTTTACTATTTGCGGAAATAAAAACTAAAAGGGCTGAGTATGACATTCAGTCATTAAATAAATTACAACTTCACAATTTAATCCAAAAAATACCCAGTGCCAAGAGATTTTTAAAAAGTACATGCCAAAATATACAATGATTCAAACATTCCCATTATGCAAAGGAGTTAATACAGTTATAACTTCTTACTTCTAAATCCTTACGGGTATGCCACTAGGTGCTAATCCAAATGTAACAAGTCTCACTCAATAGTTACACTCAATTTTCACAGAAAGCAACTTCTAGAAATGGATTAAATATCTAACATTCCAAAAACAACTTATTTACTTGGGTTTTCATTATTTTGGAGCTCTTTCTAGAAAACTGATCCCTAAATTTAGGTGCCAAAAAAAATGTACTTTCCCAAATCAATTCTTTGAAACTACAGACCTGAGAAAGACCATCAAGAATAGGAGAGAAAATATGGATGGTGATTAAGCACAGGGATACAGATATAACCCAGAATGCCTGGGTTGCAATCCTTGTTCTACCATTTTCTACTTATCTGACCTTGGTACCTCAGTTACCCCATCTGCAAAATGGGAATAATAAAAATACCTACTTAGTACGGTTGTTGTAAGGCTTAAACCCAGGTAAATGAGCACATATAAAGGTTTAGCAGAAGCTTCATTATATAAAGTGTTTGTTTATTATGATTATATGACTAAATCATCTACACAAATGCCTTTCCTTACACAAAGCCTTCCTGAATTGGTCTAGTAGAATTTAATCCCACCCTCCTTAGCTTCTCCAGAAAATGCACTGTGTATTAGTTATTTGGGTACAATTCTCTCCAATTATATTGTATCTTCCTAAAGGTAGAGACCATAGCTCATCTGAGTGTACTCAGCAGAAAATATTGTTCATTGTTGCTCTTCATTTCTATCTGAAGGTTCTGAACAATAATACCCTATTAACAAAACTTTACCTAGAGACAGAAGCTTTATGTAATTAGTGCACTAAAATGGTGGTCAAACTTTGTTAAATATTCTCTTAAGATTTAAACAAAAATTTGGGTGGGGAGTTGAGAGGAGGAAAGGATTCACTTAATTTTTTTAAACTACTGATCGAGAATATCTTTTGAAATTAATTTATTTTTTAAAATTCTTATGCCTTAAAAGATTTTCATTATCTCATTCAAAAAGCCCATGGTGCTTTTAATATAAAAAATACAGTAGCATAATTTCTGCATATGTCAAGTCTAACCTAATCATAACTTGCCCATCTGCTAATTTTAATGTAATCTTGGGGCTGCTGATGACAATATGTTTGCCTTATTCACCCTACACTATTTATGTAAAATAAAATCATTTTAACATTACATCAAGATGTAAACCTTTTTGGTTTGATTTGTGCCATCTTTTCCCTCTTAAAAAAAGTGACACACACACACACACACACACACACACACACACACCTCTCCAAATTATTCCAGATCACTGAAAACGCACTTTCTAACATGCTATCCAACTTCTGCTAACACAATGATGTTGCACTTACTTAGAACTTTTCTGAAAACGGCAGAATCAAGTCCAAGCACAATTTCCTTTGTTTTTATATCTTACCTTTGAAATTAATTCTTCATCATAAAAACTGTTGAGGACATCTGTTTATTTGCACAAATATTCCTAGTCTCAATTCTTTGAATTTGATGCTCGGTTTTAAAACAAGCTCAGAAACAAAAGGCTAGGGAATAATTGCACCCATTTAACGTGGTCTTTCTCGTTTTTTTTCATTCCCTAGTGGCAGGGCTTTTCAAAGGAGTACACAAACTATACCCAATTTGTTTCTCATTCTAAATATGTCCCAACCAAACGGTAAACATTATCAGCCATCTTAACAAGGAGAACACAAAGCTAAACCAGATGAAATTAAAAATTTTTTTTATCCACTGTATTTCTTTTGAGATTAGGATTTTTCAATAAAAGTATTTTGATGAACCTATGCAATGAACAAGTGTCATCATAATTTAACATAATATTTTGAACTAAATTCTCTCCCCATAAATAGTCACAAGAGTGGCTAATTCACAAACAATACCTCTCAGCTGCTGGATAGAAAATACTTAATTGTTTTATATATCCTGAGGTATACAAAGACGGGCCAGTCGAACATAAAGAGGCTTCCAGTATCATACATTCATTTATGATTGAGACAATGAACTTTCAAAAACCTTCAATGGATAAAATAAATGGGATAAAACAAAATGGGTTTAGACTAAGGCTTGGAGAGATGTGACAAGTTTAAGCCCCACTCCATCCCCAACCTCCAAAAGACAAAGTCTCACTCATCCATCCACATCTTACAACCAAAAAGCATAAATTAAAACAATGTTGTTTCTTCGGATTTTAGCAGTAATAAAGGGAAAACTCAGGCCTTTTCCGAGCAACTGGTTTCTATCCAAACTTATCAAGGAATGTGAAATAGACAAGAGCGTTGGTTCTGCATTTTGTCAAGTGAAGAACAGAATCACCCTTTTGGACAAGCCACTACTACCTACTTCCACTTCCAGCACCACACCAATTCCTCTCCCACCCACCAGCCCAATTTTCTTTTTATATTTTTCCTGCAAACTTACAACCCGAAAAGTGATCCACAAGAGTAACATCAGTAAACGGGAGGCCACTGGTTTTGAAAATAGTTTGTTCTTTTGCTGTCAACCTGGCAACTTTCTAAAGGTGAACTGTTTCTTACCTAATCGGCTACAATCTTTCTTATTCTCATACCAAACAACCACTCGTTTGTCCGCGATAGTGAAGATGAAAAAAGAGAGTGGGAGAAAATGATGTCGAAAAGAAGGGTCTTCAGTTCCAGTGGTAGGGACATATTTTGAGATTGACTTTGAACACTCCGTGGCTTCGGGGAGCTGGGGGCTTTACTGTGTCTGAGAAATGTTTAGCAATCTGACGCATCAGTTTTTAGGAATGGTACACAAACAGCCCCCACAATTTAAGAGCCATGCCTAAAATCCTTCCTCTCGGTGACGTCGGCTGGAGGGCACGGGACAGGAGAGCAGAAGATACCAAGAGAGGATCCGCGACATTTGTTATTGTTTACAAAGCCCAGACAAGGACTGGGAGCCGGGTGCTCGAGGGCCGACGAGTGGAAGGGGAAAGGCAGAGGGAAGGACAAAGATTCCTCCCCAGGCTCGAGGCTACCTCTCCGGACACACGGGGCCAGTACCACCCGGAGAACAAGAGGGCCAAGGCCCTCCCCGGAGCTTATCGGAGATATTTCCAAACCCGACATCAGCCCGGCTTTTACTGGACACCCAAAGCCACACAAGATCTCTTCCTTCGTCTTGCAGAGTTAGTGCAGCTGCTGCAAGCCCGGCCGCCCCTCCCAGCCGCGGCCGCCGAGCGCCGCATCCGCGAACTCACCTGCTTCCAGTCGCGCCCGCGGCCGGCTCAGCCTCCGCACGGACCTCAGCCGGCCCGGCGCCCGTCCGCTCCCTTCTGGTAGCTCCGCCCTCGCCCCGCCCCCGGGAGGTGGGACCCGCGGCCGCGCCGGAATCTCGAAGCTGCCGCCCTGAACTCTCGCGAGCCCTCACTCCTCGGCTTTTCGGTGGCTGGGCGGTCGGATTTGTCCCTGACGTCAAACGCAGCACAGCCGGAAGTAGCCTTCTGTCGTCAACGCCGGCTTCCTGCGCTACCCGTTCCCTGCCTGGTGAATTTCTGACTGGCCTTGGAGGGGTTGGCTGGAGCCAATCACCGCTGGCCTTCCTCATCAGCCTCACCTCACTTTTTTCTCTACTCAAAACTGGTTCAGGCCCCTCTTGAGAGTGCCCCAGTGTGTTGTTCATTAGACACATGTCCTGAATGTGGTCAGAGTTTTTTCAATACTTCACAATGCAATGCAAAGAGTGTTAGAAGTAGGGGCTGAGAGATGAATCTCCACGAATACAAACATTTTGCAGATTAGGAAAATGTGGTGACGAAAGATAGATAGCCTGACCAAGTTGTTTAGTCATTAGCTATGGGATCTAGAAGCCACCAAGCTTCCTTGACCCTTCTTTCATTTTCACCATGGTTAAACTATACAGACCGAGAGAAACAGATTTGGAAAAGCCGCAAAAAACTTGGTAGCAAACATGAAATTTTTGTTTGTGTTATCTTGGAAAATCTAAGATAACTGACAATACTGAGCTGCTATTTCATTAGGGTCGGAGAACTATAAGGAAAATCACCTTCTGTAGTATGACTCTAGTATATAGAAGTGATAGCTTTGGGAAGATGATATATTTTGAGTTTTAGGAGAAAATTTATTGGGCAAGCCAAATAATTGTTCCTAATAATTGTTGACAAATTTATCTAAATACTAGTGGTTCTATAAAACACCCTCAGCTTTTATATGACTAATACAATATACAGAGCTGGCACGGTGTTTGCAGAAAATACAATTCAGAGAAGCCAACTGTTATCATTACTTTCACCATGAATAGGTAACACATACAAAAGACTCTGGGAAGAATCGACATCACTTTGCCCTCTCTTTTTTTTACACTGTGCTTTCTCATACACAGCTTGGTAGAGGAAAAAGCACTAGTTTGGGAATTAGTGTATTCTTGGGGAAATAAGTTCCACCTATATCACATGGTCATTTTGAGGATCAAATGACGATTGCCATATACAAACATAAGGAGGTTTAATTGTGATCCAACATGCTTGGCAGAGAACAGTTTGTGGAGTGTTCCGTAGCAGATTTATGTTTTCAAGTGTGCCATGCTTTTTTCATAACACTAGAGTAATATGGACTAATCCAGGGTATCAATTTAAGATAATATAGGGTGGGCTAAAGTTTTGACATCCACTTCCTAAATTGAGGCCATTTTAAACATATTCCCCCGGGAGGTTGTTGAAGGTGCCTGAACTTCTAATACAAAATTAGAGCCACGTGCCCTTTAGGAAGTTTGGTGAAATCTCTGGACCTTTTTTTCAGAATAGTGTTCTTAAATGCATAAAATAAACTACCTAGAGCTGCAAAGGAAATTGATTATATTCATATATACAGTTATCAAAATACTAAAAAGTAAATTTGTGATATGCGGTAGGCAGCTTCTAAGATGGCTCCCGATAATTCTCACTATCTGGTATTTCTGACTTGTGCATCCCCTCTTCTTGAGTGTGGCGGTGGACATAGTAACTCAGTTCTGAACAAGAAATTAAAGTAAAAGTAATAGGATGTCACTTCTATGATTAGGTTACAAAAGACTGGCTTCCATCTTGTTCATTCTTTCTTGCTCTCTCGCTTACTCTAATGAACGCCACCTGCTATGCTATGACCTGTGGCACATGTGGCAGAGAATTGAGAGATCTCCCCTCAACAGCCACCAAAAAAATTGCACTCAGTCCAATGACCTGTGAGGATCTGAATCCTGCCGACAACCACATAAGTGAGTTTAGAAGCAGATTTTCTCCCACTTAAGCCTTGAGATGACTGCAGCCCCAGCAGACACCTTGATTGCAGCCCGGTTAAAGACCCTGAAACAACAGACCCAGCCAAGCCATGCCAGATTCCTGACCCACAGAGACTGTGAGATAACATATATTTGTTGTTTTAAGCCACTAATGTGGGAGATAATTTGTTATATAGCCATAGATAACTAATAGTTATATATTATCATTAATGTAAGAGTGATAATGGAGTGTCATTGCATATATGAAGATTTTTGAAAGCTTAAAAATCATGATTAAAAAGAGAGAGAGACCATTGAGACAAGCTGGTTGAGCACTCCTTCTGTGTGAATAAGAGTAATGTCAATTCCTGATTCACTCCATGGAGAGACTAATAAGAGTAGCTAATTGAGTTCTTTCTGTATGTCAAACATTGTACTCTTTGCTTGTACCATCTTATTTATTCATTATAATGTGAGTTAGGTATTATCCCCAGTTCACATGAAACTGAGGCTCAGACAGCTGTAGTGATTTAGTGAAGGTCACCCCAATAGCAAGTGGCAAAATTAGCAGCAATCCAGATTCCAAATAGTAGATAAAAGAAACACTTTTGAGCAAAAAGCAAAAACATGGGATCTGGAGACAGAGAAACTAGTTTGAAGTTACTTGCCTATTTACAATATGCTCAATGAACATTAGCTATTACTATTATTATGATATTCCCTATACTTAAATGGTCTTAAGAAGACCACCACTTCAAACATGCAGAGATATGAGCAGACATGCACATCCTAGGATGTTTATCCCAGCATTAACTATTCATAACTGTGAAAAGTTATGAATAATTAATCTAGCTTTCTAAAGATAGAGATTGGTGTAATAAATTATGGTGGATCCATACAATGGAATAGTATGCATGTGTTAAAAATCGTATGCAGATAAATAGCTAATGACAAGGGAAGATATTCAGAATATATTGCTAGGTTTGGGAGTTCATTTAAAGCAGGTTACCAATAGATCTTTTATATAAAAATTGTTTGAAAAATAAATGTGTCTACGTAGATATTCATAGTATACATATTTGTATGTATATTTGAAGGCTGAAAAAATAACTAAAATAAAGTTTTCTCTCAATGTGATTATGAAAACAAAAAGATTATAATATATATTGTTATGCCAATAGATTTTTGTTTTAAAGGAGAGAAAGAATAAGTGATTTTCAGTTCTCCTGAAAGGCTGTCTTGATAGAAATCCACTAATTTTTTACTATGAAAAAATGGGAAGTCAATGGAATAAAAAAAAAAAAATTGAATGGGCTTTTCTCGGTTGACTCTAAGGGTGCTTGACTTTGGCTCCTCTTCTCACAGTCATGATTTTCATGGGGCTCTAGTCCAGCCAGGATAAATGCAGGTGAGTTTGTTTGTTTGAAAATAAAGTCTGCCATTCTGCAAGCTTCAGGCACCTTTCATTAGACCATTTAATCAAAACTCATGACAATGCATTCAGAACTCTCACCAGACCTTCTGCAAAGCATTTTATAAAACTGGAAACAAAGACTTCTAAAGGATACCCTGTTTAATTTTTAACTGGATTGACCAAACTGTTACCTGGGATTTAAAGCATTTCAAGATTTAGGTTACTTATCCCCCAAAGTGAAAAACACCTATGTAAATCAGAAGGCTGAAGAAACAATTAAGGTGAAAAATATGTTATGTCTAACTATCTTTTTGCACTATGTTTATTGTTCTGCAAAGGGTAACAAAGAACCACATAGGATTTGTATTCCAAGGACCTGGTTCTGTACAAGGACCTTGCACAGATCAAAAAAGTTCTCTCAAGTTCTATTTCCTTACCCGTAAAATGGGAGAATATCAACCCGATAGTTATTTGCTACAAAGATAAAATGTATGTTGAAAGCACTTTGCAAACCATAAAACACCATTGTCATAATGGAAAGAATACTGATTTGAAGATAGATCTCAGTTTGAATAAAAGTTACCTCTTAGGATCACTGTGAGGAGCAAGTGAAATTAAATGAGATAATTTAAATTAGGCACCTAATATAGGACCAAGAATATATTTACATTGAATTTAAGGTAGCTATTATTATTGCCATTAACGATAATAATTAGTGATATAACAGAAACACATTTCATTTCACAATAAAACTCTTTTTCTTTTGTCAACTACAAATCAAATGATTTCTCTGCATTTAAGGAAAATTTTTGGTGAAATGTACATCCATGAAGAGGGAAGAAGTCCCTGTCAGACCTTTATTGTTTCGATTCCTGTCTACTCATTACTAATTTTTACAAATTCCTAATACTAACAGAGATACAGATACAGTGAATTTTCCATCTGTGAAAAAGGAAATATATTGGGTAATATATAAGTAAGATAAGGCTAAGTGATGCTGCAGTAACAGACAATTATAGAATTTTAGTAGCTTAAAACAGTGAGAATTTATTTATTGTTTATGCTTTATGTTTTTTGCAGGTTGGCAATAAAGCTTTGTTCCTCAGAATCACTCAGGGTTCCAGGTCAGTGGAGAGGCCATCATCTTGAACATTACTTGCCTTCATGCCAGAAGGAAAAGACAAGATTGCAGGGTCTCAAATAGAAACTTTTGCTCACAACCCATTGGCCAGAAGTAGTTGCTTGGCCCCATACAAATAAAAGGGAACCAGGAGACACAACTCTCTGACATTTTAGGAAGAAGAGAAAACCAGAATTATTTGGCAATAGTACTAATGATGACCATATATTGTATATATAGAAAATACTCCCCAAATGCTAGATAGTAAAGATTCCCTTTCTCCACCTTTTAAAGAAAAACTGATAGTTAAACTCTTTACAAGAGAAAAATGTGCAAAGCACTATAATATTTTGTGGTAATATATGCTAGATTAGATATGGTTTTAAAATTTTAAATATCAAATTAAAAAATAAAATTCTGTTTGGTGTTTTCAGTGTCCTAAAAAAGATGGTCCTTGACATTAGAAATTAAATTCATTAACATACTTAAATTTTACAAAGACTCTTCCTTTTTAAAATTAATTTTTTTTCTTAAATCTCACTGCCTTTTTCATTCCTCATTTTAAGGAATAAAAAGAGAAAGAATCTCCCTCCAAAACTGTTTTTCATCACAATAGAATTCAACTTCTAAAAAAATAAAAAACAAAAAACAACAACAAAAAAAACCCCATTGATATTTAATGTAAGCAGCCAAAGAATAGCTAAAAGAATTTGGATACAGTCTAGGAAATTATTATAGTCGCTTTGTTGGGGAGTATCTATTCATACTCTGTGATAGTAGCACTTGAAATTATTATACCTTTAAAAAGCAATTACTTTCCAGTTTTAAAAGGAAATTTAGTGATACTGCTCCTATTTTTAACTATAAGTCATTTATGTGTATAGTTTGGTTTGGGGATCTGAACTAAAGTTCCTATATTTTATTTAGTTTTTCCTCTATAATTTATTAGTCCTTTAACAAAGGATATATTTTTTTTAAGTTGATTTCCTTATAAGTGATTGTGACTCTACTTCAAAGTCTGTTTGAATTGTTAATATTAGCTCTTCAGAGATGGAAATTTCTTTTTAACAATTCGTGCTTAGGGATGGGAATCTCTTTCCTTTTCTTATACCTACACTTTTCTGTGACTTTAAGTGCAGGTCCTACTCCTTCAATTATCTAATTTCTTTTTTTTTTTTTTTAATTTTTATTTTTCAGTATTGAAATTCCTCAGACTAAAACAGGCTAGATGAAGTTGTATCTAACTCATACCCCATAGTGGCCCTGGGTATTAGTAGATGTTCCTACTGTAGTCTGAGCCTATAGGGAAAGTCAGACGTAGCGGCAACCAGCAGATGTTTTTCAAGATTTGAAGTGGACTGCCCATGCTCTGAGGTGGAGGACAGGACAGACCAAGTGAATAAGTAGGACAGAGTCCCTACTGTGTCACATTGTATAATGGAAAAAGGACCACGTTTGGGGTCTACATTTGAATAAAGAGCTGAATCCCTAGTCTTGTGGTCTTGGGCACATTTCCTATACTCTCTAAAACTCAATTTACTCTTCTCATTATCAGCGGATAATTGTTACCATAATTTAAAAGTTAAATATCTGAATGAGGACCAGTATTTTATAATAAATATGGAAAAAATTATGGCATATGTATTTTATCATAATTTTAGATTACCATTGCACCCATTCAGTAATAAGACTGAGCAAAGGCTGAATCACATTAGAAATCTTTTAGTATAATTTTTCTGACACAATTGTATATTATAGATTGGCATCCCTCAGTTTACATTTGATTACATCACAATTATAGAGTTGCTCTTGAAAAAATGTTTTCTGAGATCTTTTGATATCCATATTTTTCTGTTTTAAACCATTGTTTGTACGTTTCCACAAAGTTAAAAAGTTAAAACAATTGAACTTCTTTCTGTTATTTCTTCACACTAGAGAATGTCAACTTTAGGGCCAATTCCTAGAAGTGAGTCAAAGGGAATGTACATTTTACATTTCTAAACCTACAGCCAAACTACCATCCAGAGGCTGCACTAATTTTCACTGTTGCCAGCAAGCACTACAAGAAAATTCCCATTTCCCCACATGCTTGTTCACATTAGGCTTTGTCTGTTTTTAATCTTGCCCAAAAAAGAGAGACAAAGACCTTGGCATGATATTACAGATAAACATTAGTGTTAAGCAGCAGGGAAGTTTGTGTAGAGACTCATTTCGTAATATATCAATTGGTTAGTAATTATTTTCATGTTCTGATGACTTTCACTTCCTTGAACAATCTTATAACAATGGAGACACAAGGAACAAACATCTGAATAAGGAGTTCTCTCTACCCCATCTGATAAAGTTATAAAATCTAAGTTAGATAAGGTACCTAAAATGACAACTACTTCATAGGCCTACAATCTCAGTTCCTCTTCTTCCTTTTAGTTTTGGGGGTAGGATTGAGGGCAAAATTGTGTAGGGAATTAAGTCACAAAACCTGTGGCTTGTCTGAACATAAAAAATTCAAGAAAGGCCCAGGACAGGCAAGATCATTACTAGTGTTGGTTGTTGCTGTGCTTATTTTCTTTTTGCTGGATAGTCTTATAAATCTAGAGATAGGGATCATGAGGGAGGCATTACTGGATCTGCCTCTTATTCTGCTGCATTCTCCAACGTCCCTGAGTCAGTTTGTTGTTTTCAGAGGATTAGATTAGCCTCATGCATTTTATGCTGACTTGGTTTCTTGGAGGAAGTAACCCAAACAGGGCTTTCAAAGAATTGATTTTTTTTTTTTTTCTGATTAGGCAATACAGGATCACAAAGAAGATCTATCTTCACTTAATGAAAATAAGAAGCTATTGAAGGGCTTTAGGCAGAGGAATGACATTATATTTGCGTTAAAAAAAATATTCTGTCTCTAAAGTAGAGAACTGGTCTGTGGGGAACCAGAGTGGATATTAGTGGACCATCTGAAGACTGTTTTGCTGTTTTATAAGTATTAAGTTGTATATAGTAAGCTATTTGGGGCAAAAGCACCTCAGTAAGCAGAAATGAATATCTGATCTATTTGTAGGTATGCCCCACTAGGGCTGAATGATGCAAAAGTTATCAGATTATGAGAAATCAGATAAATTTAAATTGCGTAAGTCATTTTGCACCTCGAGTAAATTTCTGATTTAAATTCCCATGTAGATTTTCTTATGGAATAAAGGTATGTCAATAGACCAATAGAAATTTTTGGTTTGCTTGACAATTACATTTCTCATCAATTGCTAGAACAAAAGAACAATTACCAATTGTTCTTTTCTGAGTTAGATTACCCTTAACTCTATATTAATTTCTCTGAGTTTGATCACTTCTGACGAAGTTAAATTTCTGGTCATGCAAAACTAAGACTCAAGCTCTAACTATTCTAAGCAATCTAGATAATGTTTCTTATTCACATCTTTATATTGTTGTTCTGTGAATACACAGTTCCTATGGTAGGATATTCTGGAGTAAAATTTGTATAAGAGGATTCATTTACATACTACTTAAAAATGTTAATACATTTAAAATTGACCTATTTTAGCACTTGAAATGCTTATTAAAAGATTCATTCACATATGTAAAATGGCCCACGTGTAGGTCAGATCTCCTGGGAAAAAGACCTTGAAGCTTCCAGACTAATGTGCAAGAGATTTATTGGGGAGTGATCTCTGGAACAACTCAAGGTGAGAAAGAAGACAGCAGGATTAGGCAGAAGGAGAAGTTGAACTCACATGCAAGTGCAACAGAGGCCTCAGCCTATCTCACAGGGAGCTCTGGAGTTGCGATGGCCCTTCAGTTATCCCAGTTGAAGCAAGGGTCCAGGCCTTTGCACCCCAACCTCAATCAGCTGTTAAATGTGGGACAGACAGCTCACTGGGCTGAGGGAAAAACTGAAGAAGGACTCAGCTGTGGATTGTCATAAGCTAATGCTCCCAGCAGGCATGGATTTGGGTGGTGCCCCACAGCATCTGCTGCTAGCCCACTGAAGGCTTTGTCCTCAGCCTGGGCCCGTTAAATTGCATGTGTCAATAAAACACCACTATTTAAAAATGCACCACTTTGCCTCCTGATATAATATACTGAGATCACATCACTTCTGTAGTACCTTGCTTACCCCCAATCTAGTCATCAGACAAACAAAAAGTGAGAAATACTACACAAAATAATTGGCCTATACTCTTCAATATACAAATGTCATGAAACAGAAACAGAGAAATTTTTGTTTCAGATTTTAAAAGACTGAATAGATAAGACAGCTAAATGCAACATTTAATCCCCAATTAGATCTTTGATCAGATTTTTAAATTATATTTCACAATAAAGGACATTATTAGGTCAATTGCAAAAATATAATTGAGATCTGTAAATTAGATAATATAAATTTTTCTAATTTTGATAATTATTCTGTGGTTATATAAGAGAATATCTTTGTTCCTAAGATATACACACAGCAATATGTAAGCATAAAAGGATAAAATGTTCCATCTGAATGGTACATTTATTTCTATCTCAAATATTCCCAATTTTGCCTCAGGAAAAACTACAGTATCTGTCAGTGGAGAAAGTGACATTTTCAGTAACTAGGATTAATTGCATCTCACAGAAATGTGTTTACCTAGAATGCATATTAGGAGAATAGAGCCTATTTTTTTTTTAAAGGAACCCCTTCTGATAGCTTTTTACAAAAGCCATTACAAAATGACTTTATTTTTTCAGACTTGTGCAACTACCTTCTTCCTGCCTATCTATTTTATTCTTTTGGACCAAAGGCCCTGTATCATTTACCTTCCCTTTGATATTTATTAAAGAACAATTTGTTGTGAACTAGTTTTATATTATGTAAATATTGTTAGTGAATCTCCATGGGAATCTAAACAATGGTAAAGTAATCCCTCGATGTTCCAACAGAATTTGAATCCTGCTGAGTCCCTCTGAATAAAATAAGAATAATATTGTTACAAACTTTTATAGTTACTTAGTGCTTTCACCAAAATAACCCAAAACAATTTACAAGCATTAAGCAAATGAACACTCCTGTGAGCACACTGCATATTCTCATTTTAAAGACAACTCAACTAAAAAGAAATTAAAAGTAAATAGATAAATAGATGGATATAGATATGTGCCTCTATGCATACATATTCATACATACTGCATATATTTAAGTTATTATATGGGATATAAAATTAATAGAAAATGATGTCTACCACATAGGCCTAATCTCCTATATTTATTTATCTTTATACCTCTAGTATATAAACATGTATAGGGTGACCAGCTCATTTCAGTTTGCCTGGGACTTTCTTGGTTAGGACTGAAAATCCTATGTCCTGGGAACTCCATCAATATTAGGCAAACAGAGCAATTGGGCAGTTTAACTATATACCTTCGGCTTTTTTTCCAAAGTAAATGAATAAAAGGTCACTATGAAAATCAGAGATCCCACTAATTAAGCAATAAATTATAGAATAGCCTGTGGACCTGAGCACTTAAATTTTTACTTTGTTCTGTAACATGAGTGAGAATTGGGTCAGACATGGACTTCTGCGTTCTCAACCAAATATTCTAACTTGACTGTTTTTTGAAAAAGTAGAAATGTAAATAGTAGTAAAAATCAGAATTACATGTTGTTCCTTGCCTTTTGTGAGACCAATCTTAAAACGCATAATGCTGAGAAACAGAAGTTACAAAAGTTCTAAGGGGCTTGAAGCTTCATAATAGGAAGGTTCACTAGGAAAACATAAAATGTCAAAAAACACAACAGAACTCTCAGAGACGGTGTGAGGAAAAACAGACTTTAGCAAAATAGAAACAAGAAGTATGTTAATAAATGTCTTCACACAGTAACATTAGATCTTGACCCTAGCATCACAATCTTCATCATCATCCCATTATAAATTAGTACTGTAGAGATTTTCAAATTATTCATATTTTATATATAAAGATAAGATTAAAGGTGACTAAAATGTATGACATAGTCATTCATATATAGCCATGATTAAGTTAACTTTTAAAATTCTTATATTACAACTTTCTTAAAAATGAAAACTAAATGGAACAAAAAGGAAACATACTAAGAAATCGTTCCTTCTTTTTTACTCTTTATATCCTGTGCATATTTTATCCATAGCATTGCAACAATTCCAAGCACCTAGAGTGATTATCAATATGTAGTAAGCATTCAATTTTGAAGAAAAAAATTGGGAGAAAGAAAATGATTCAGGCAACTGTAAAATAGTCAACTGAAAATTGACTCTTTTAGGGACACAGGTACTAACCAGAGAAATGCAAGCCATTATTCTAAGTTGCGGGGAGAGGTATAAGGACACAAAAACATAAGATTATGCACTCGACCGCTAAGATTAAAATTACACTAGGAAGCGATGATTAAAAGTTTCAAAATACCTTATGTTTAATACAATAGTTTAAAGCTCCACATAAGTAAAAGACAAATGAATGATAAGGACGGTAAACTCAGAAAATACTGCAAGACCACTGTGGCCCAGACTAAAATAAGTGAGGCCTTTAACCTTCTCCGAGAACCCTTCCCTGATGACCTAAGATAGGGTTAGATATTCCTCTTATGGTATCCCTCTAATAGTATGAATGTATTGAAATTAACTATTTTCTTCTCTGTTTCCGCCACGAGGTGAAAATTTCCTTGAAGGATGGAACTCTATTTCATTCACCTCTGCATCTCCAATAGCTGTCATTATGCCTGGCAAATAGAAAGTCAAAAAGAAATCGTTTCTGAAAGACTGACTGAGTAAATGAGTGAATAAAAAATTATTTGGGGTGAATCTTAAAGGATTTGGAGAATTAAAGGATCTTACATTCAGGGACAGGGAGAACAATATGGGCAAAGTTGTAGAAGCAGAAACAGTGTGTTCACAGAACAGTGACTAGACAAGAAGTTCCAGAAATAAAAATATAGAATTTAAAGTTAGAGAGATAGGTTGGATTTGAACACCGAAGTCAGGATTTTTAATTTGATGTTCTGGGCAAAAGCAAGGCAATAAAGGTTTGGATTAGGAGATACTGAAATCAAAGAAATTCTTAAGGATGTTAGTCTAGGGTCAGGGAACAGGATGGATTAATTGAATGAGGAAAGTGATGACACAGAGATCAATTAAAAAACCAGGTCAGTAGTCCAAATAATAAAGACAAGAACTTGGGAGGTGGCCCTGAAAAGGTAAAAACAAGTAATGTGGGGAGGAGGCAAGAGATTTAAAAATGTTAATGAAGCTACATTCAGAGACTGCAATATGCTAATCAGCCCTGCAGCCGGGCCAGGAGGACACCTGCAGAACAAAGAAAGATGTCTACTGGGATTGCTAGCAACCCCATTTCCCACACCTGTGAAAGGGAAACAGGAACAACAGAGTGTTTAAGTGGCTGCCCTACACAAATAAAACTGTTCATTCCCTATAGCTAAAACCCTGGGGAACCCATGGATTAGAGGCTGACAACTGCCAGCAAGCCTTTCAGGCTTCATACTCGTCCCCTCCCCCTCCTCACTGTGTGTCCATACAAAAGGAGATGGGTAAACAAAAGCTTTAAACTGTAACTCACAGAAACTAAAGAATGATCTGTAAACTGAATTCCCAGAATACTAGGGGTCCTTCTCACTGTCTTTCTTTCGGTACTCTTTACTCTGTCTCTCTCACTGTCTTCTTTCTTAGTCCCTCTCACTCTCTGCCTCTGAGAGGAGACCATGCTGTCTGTGGAGTGTTGCCCCTTTTCTAATCAATTTTCCTTTTGACTCTAACTTTGGCATACATGTTGAATTCTTAGTACACTCTCCACCAAAGGACCCTCTTCTCTTGGTGCATGCTTGGTCTCCCTACTGCATTTGGGGAAATTTGCCCCATCCTGCATCACAAGGACAGGCGAGAGAGAGATTTTTTTGTTTGTGATCCTATCATAGAATAAATACATTCAGGAGAGATTTCGAAGAGACCGTTAACAGATCTTAATAGGAGATTGGCTATGGGCAAGGGCAGGGAAGGAAGTAAAGAATTACGTTCTTGAGCCTAGATGAATTAGTGAATAACAGTTTTAGCCACATATATGTTTTTTAAATTCAGGGTAGAGAGATGAATTTGGTTTTGGAATGCTGTTCTTATAGCTAGTTTTGAAGATGGTTCTAAACAATCTCACCAATCTAATTATACACTTGAGCTGCTTCTCCCAACAAGAGGGGGTGCTTGCAACCTCTTTCCTTGAATCTGGCTGGGCCTAAACTGCTTTCACCAATAGAATGCAGAGGGAGTGATGTCCTGGGGCTTCTGAACTCAGGAATTAGGAAGGGCTGGCAAATTCCACTCTTCCTTTTGGGGGCTCTGAGCCATCAGATAAGAAGTCTGGGATACCATGCTGAAGAGAGATGGCCATGGAGATAAGACGAGGCATGGAATATCATCAAGGCACCAGACATCCAGTCCCAGCTGCAGCCCTAGCCATTCACTATCTGACTACATAAGAGATTCCAAGTTATACTTGTAAAACTACACAGCTAGAACCATTCAAGTCCACCCATGGGATCAGGAGATGTAATACAATAGTGGGTATTTTAAACCACTAAGTTTTGGACTGGTGTGCTACACAGCAGTGGGTAATTAAAATGATTTTTTCCTGATGTAATTATGGTATAGTCAAGTGAAAAAGTTCAGCAGCAGAAAATAAAACTAAGTTGCAAGCCTGGGAAATGTACAAAAAGGGCTGTCTTTTGCACAAAAGGGAGTAGACCACTGCTCAGAATTCTTTATCATTCCCTTGTCATGGACCCAGGAAGTAAGATGGAAATTATGCTTATTTTTCAAATTCTGTAAATGGAACCATTATTCACTCTCTCCTTAGTCTCCTCTTCCACTGAGGCAAAATGTCAAGGATCCAAACATTTACCTCTCATCTACATCATCTCTAAAGTAGGGTTACCAGATAAAATACAGGATGTTCAGTTAAATCTGAATTTCAGATAAACAGTGAATCATTTTTTAGTATACAGGCATACTCATTTTATTGCATTTTGCTTTACTGTGCTTCACAGATATTGCAGGGTTTTGTTTTATTTTGTTTTTCCCACAAATTGAAGATTTGTGGCAACCCTGTGTCAAGCAAGTCTATCGGTGCCGTTTTTCCAACAGCATTTACTCACATCATGTTTGTCACATTTTGGTAATTCTTGTAATATTCCAAACTTTTTCATTATTTTTTTTTTATGATGATATGCGATCAGTGATCTTTGATGTTACTATTGTATTGTTTTGGAATGCCACAAACCACAACCGACTAAGATGGTGAACTTAATGGATAAATGTTGTATGTGTTCTGACTGCCTCACCGGCCAGCCTGTCCCCATCTCTGTTCTTCCCCTCGGGCCTCCCTATCCCCTGAGACACAACAATATTGAAATAGGCCAATTAATAACTCTACAGTGGCCTCTAAGTGTTGAAGTGAAAGAAGAGTCACATGTCTCTCACTTCAAATCAAAAGCTAGAAATGAGTAAGCTTAGTAAAGAAAGCATGTCACAGCTGAGACAGGCTGAAAGGTAGGCTTCTTGCACCAAACAGCCAAGTTGTGAATGCGAAAGAAAAATTCTTAAAGGAAATTGAAAGTGCTACTCCAGTGAACACACAAGTGGTGAAAAAGCAAAATGGCCTTATCGTAGTCCTAAAACATGCATGAGTTTCCATGAAACTGGAAAAGTCAAAGAACAAACCTCATTCTTGAAATCTGAAAATACAACTGCCAAAAAAGTATTTAAAATCTTAGGAGATGAAACAAGGACATTCGACAAAATATAGAATAAAAAGACATTAAAGTAATATATATATCTGGGAAAGTTAAGAAATAAGGAATCATTCCAGAAAGTCCAAACTGGCCAAAAAGCATTTCTGAAACAAAAAACAGCACCATGATAAAAAAGCTAAATGGAGAGACACACTGTCTTCACGGGGCAAAAATCCACTGATTGCAGAACAGATCAGTGGGGAAAAACAAAAAAGAAAAAAACCTAGACACATCACTGGGAATGTATAAAGATAAAATTCTAGAAGCTTCTATAAAGTTCACATATACAATACACACACACACACACACACACACATCATCATCATCATCATCATCATCATCATCATCATCACCATCATCAAAGGAATGAAAAGGCAGGCATTCCTCAGCTTTCTCATCAATGGTAGTGCTGTAAAAATCCTGACAGATAACAAGTCTCAGCCTAAAATTCCATGTCCAGCCTAATTATCAGTTAGGTTGAGGTCAGAATACAGACATTTTCAGATATGTAAGAATTTGGACATTTTACTCCCCAATGCATCCTTTCTTAGGAAGTTACTTGAATATAGTCTCCAGCAAAATAGAAATAGTAATCCAGGAGAACGAGGAAGGGCAGTACCAGGATGGCATTTACGTAGAGGGTTTAAGAGAGAAATGCCTTTATTTATGCAGTAAATATTTATCATATACCTATTACATGCTAGGCACTCTTCTAGGTGCTGAGGATTCTGTAGTGAACAAGTAAGTCAACATAATGCTTATATTCCAATGAGGGAGCTAGAAAAGAAGTAATAAATATGTACATAATCTATTTGTAGGAAGTGATAAATGCTATGAAGAAAAATAAAGCAGGGAAAGGAGCGTTGTGCTAGTTCAGGCAGAGTAGACAAGGAAAGATTCTCTGAGGGGTGACTCTTGAGGTGAAGCTTAAATGAAATGAGGAAGTAGGACTTAACGAAACTCTGGGGGAGGAGTATTTCAAGAAGATGCAAGGGCCCAGAAGTAGAAATGAGCTTTGAATGTTTGAAGAGTGAGAAAAAGGTAACTGGGGGTGAAACAAAGACCGGTAGGAGATGACATCAGAGAAATAAGCAGGAGCCAGATGATCAGGGCTTTCTCTGCAGTGTTAACTGTAACGATGAGTATATGGAGGATTTTGAGCAAGAGAATGAAGTGAGCAGGACAATAGAGTAATACAGGAAAAGGATTTCATGGGTTAGAAAGCGTGATTGAAATGACAGAAATTATTAAGGATCAAGGCAAAGAATGAAAATAAAAATGAAAGACAATTTGCACCTATGAGAAAAACAGGTGGCACAAGAAAATAAATCATATAATCATAGCACATTATACGTCTCTCCATTGAAAATATTTAACTCAACACAATAATATAAATATTTTTTATTGACTTTGAACTTTTAAGATGGAATTGGAGGAAGTATTAAACAGAGTAAGCAGAACTGCATGGTAGCAATGAGCATGGCTTCTAGAAGACTGAATTTGAATCCCAGCTTTGCCATTTATTATTGTGTGACCTGAAGAAAGTTATTTAACCTCTCTGTTCTTCAGTTTCCTTACCTGTAAAATGGGAATAATAAAAGTACCAATCACATATGGCTGTAAGGAGTAAATGACACTGGTATTATAGGTGGAACAGTTTTTACACATGGTTGGCATTAAATTAGTGTTCTTAAATTATTAAGCATGATATGATTAGAGGGTATTGAAAAGTGCTCCATCCAAATCTCTCTCTCCTACAGCTATAAAATTCCATTCTTAGAAATTTTGTTCAAGACTATAATCTTTTAGAGCCCCTATGAAGTAAAAATTCTTTTGAGAGGAATGACATCTTACATTCTCATTTATTCCAAACTCCTTTGCATTAATCAAACCCTTTCCAACCTTGATCCTTGTCTGAGGGCAAAGGCATCATGGTGGGCAGTTGAGAGAATGAGAGAGGCCGACTTGCTAGGGAGAGTAAAAAGTTTTGAAAAGGGAGGTGAGAAGATTGTTCCAAAGGGAACGAACTAGAACTCCAAGAAAAATAGCCTCCCAATTTGGCCAAGAACCAGACTTTGACACAGAATCTTGGCTCCTTTTTCCCCAAGGCCAGTTCTGTCTGTGTCACATTGACATAAACCAGGATAAATTGGGGAATGAGTTCCAGGTTTGGCACAGGCTCATGTTATTTATTACAAACTAAAAACCTATGTTGTGTCTGGGGCTGCCATAGTGTCAAATTCCAGGGACCACTTTCTTCACATTTATTTTTGTCCAAGGCTCACTGGCTATTATAGTGGACCTGATCCCAAAGGGTGGCCCCAGAAACAGTTCAGCCTCAAGGGCTTGGGAGGGGCTGTTTATTCAAGCAGGAAACAGCTCACAGAAACTCCACCCGCCTCTGGGAGTGGTTGCCTTGGGAGACCTTTGGATCCCCTCAGACGGGGGCCTCTGGCTGGCTAAACTCCTCTACTGTTTCCACAAAAACAGTGTCTGCATTTGAGTGGAAAGAACATGTGCACGAGTTAGGACTTGCTCCTTTTCAAGATGAGAATTCCTGATCCATAGACAATCTTTTTTGAGAGTAGATGAAATCTGAAATGTGGCCATACAGAGAAAGGTTTGTTAGGCTTTTAGGTTTCACTTTGAGAGAAACATGATACAGAAGGAAACCGTGCTGGCTTAGACAGTCACCATCTGTATTTGTATTTAAAGTATAGAAATCATAAAATTTTAAGGCTAGAAGAGACTTTACTTATTATCTAGTCCCCTTCCTTCTTTTTGGATATGAGGAAGCTAAGATACGAAAAAGTATCTGGGAGTGACTGAGATTAAACTCAGGTATATTGACTTCCAGGATAGTAATTCCTCAGATATCATTTGTAACCTGGAGGATTGGGGTTAGACTCTATGAAGCTTGGTGAAAATACTATATTTTCTTTGTATGATACGACTATCTACACAAATGCTAAAATAATTTCAAATGCTGTAAAAATTTTAACAGTTTTTACATGGTTTAAAATATTTTAGTCTATGGCCATGCCATCCTGAACAAGCCCAATCCTGTCTGACCTCGGAAGCTAAGCAGGGTTAGGCCTGGTTAGTGCCTGAATGGGAGACCACCTAGGAAAAAAAAATTTTAAAAACTGTAAAAACTTAAAGCCATCTATATCTCACAGACACCTGTAACGTGTGACATGCCCACTGAGAAACTCAATAAATCAACTTACTTTAAGAGTCGGTAAATCAACTAAAAGAAGAGATGAAATACTGCCATTTGCGACAACATGGATGGACCTCGAGATAATCATGCTAAGCAAAATAAGCCAGACAGAAAAAGTTGAAAATCACATGATATCACTTATATGTGAGATATAAACCTAAAAGCAACAAATGAACAGGACAAACAAACAGAGACTCATGGACATGGGTTATAACATGGTTACTGGGGGTGGGGCAGAGGGAGGTAGATAGGGTAAAGGGGGTCAAATATGTGGTGACAGAAAGAAATCTAACTATGGGAGGTGAACACACAGTTAATATATATATATGTCTTACTGTTATAGTGTAGAGCTGAAACATTGGATTTAGTTAACCAATGTCACCAAAATTAATTAATTAATTAATTAGTAATAATAATAATAATAAAAGACTTGACAAAGCACTCTAAAGTACAATGTAATTGATGAAAAAAAATATTAGATATCTCCCTTACAGGCCCGTTCCCACCCAAATGGCCAGGCTTAGAAATCTGAGTGTTTGTGAGGGCAAAAGAAATTCAGAAGCTTAGGGTTGGCAATGACCAGGCCAGGCTAGGCTAGTCCAGTTGAGCATGCCAACTGTACTGGGGGCTCAAGGGTTCTGAATCCAGAGAACTCAGGAACTGGAGACAGAAAGGAAGGATGGGTGGAGACAGGAAAGTTTGGGAGCAAACAGGTAGGAATCAGACACATAGGACTTTGTTCAATTAAGGATGAGCCCATCATTCTGAAACTATCTTAGCATGGTCCATCATGGCTTAGGCTATGAAATGTATCTATCCTGAAATGCAGCAATACTAATATGAGATCACACTGATAAAATGAGCACATATAAAAAAACAAAGTGACTGAATGCCTAAAAGTGTGGATTTGGGGATGGAGTAGGGAGGGCAGGATATCAGGGAAAAAAGCAAACTTTCCTGAGTAGGGCAGTATCAGTGAACACTAGCCTCTGCTACTCAACACTTTTAACCCTCTCTCACTGACTCAACACTTACACTTTCTTTTTTTAATGAACTTTACTTTTTCAGAGCAGTTTTAGGTTCATAGCAAAATCGAGTGGGAAGTACAGAGAGTTCCCATGATAACATCCCAGTGGTACATTTGTTACAATCGATGAACTTACATCATTATTACTCATATTACTACATATGTCTATAATGTACATTAGGGTTCACTCTTGGTGTTGAACATTCTATAGATTTAAAAAAATATATAATATATGATGAATGTAATCCACCATTATAGTATCAAACAAAATAGTTTCACTGCTCTAAATATCTGCAATGCTCTGCCTATTCATTCATCCTTCCCCTCTAACCTCTGGCAACCACTGATCTTTTTACATTTCCAGAATGTCATACGGTTGGAATCATACAATATGAATACTTCTCATATTGGCTTTTGTACTTTTCTCCATATCGTTTTTGGCTTGCTAGATCATTTCTTTTTAGCAATGAATAATATTTCATTTTCTAGAGGTCACAGTTTATTTATTCATTCACCTACTGAAGGACATCTTGTCTACTTCCAAACTTTGGTAATAATGAATAAAGCTGCTGTAAACATCCTTGTGCAGGTTTTAGTGTGAACATAAGTTTTCAACTCCTTTGGGTAAATACCAAGAAATGCAATTGCTAGATCAAATGGTAAGAATATGTTTAGTGTTGTAAGAAAGAGACAAACTGTTTTTCAAAATAGCTATACCATTTTGCATTCCTCCCAGCAATGAATAAGAGTTCCTGTTACACGGATAAACTTATTTTTTTAATCGGTAAAATGTATATGTAGAAACAGGTTTACTAACTAATTCACTTCCATTAGATGAAAGAATGGAAATGTTCTAAAAAAAAAATTTTAACTATTAGTTCCCATTTCTCTGAAGCTCTCTTCTCTCTTCAGTTTTGTTTGTTTGTAATTCTATGTACCTAAAAACATGCTGAGAGGTACGAGAAAGGGTGACTAAAACAAGCCACTCACTCTCAAGAAGCAGCACAAGGCCACACACTAATTGCTTTAGGCATTTCAGCTGACCTCTAGCGCACTTGTTCATTTTAAAAGTATCCAAATTAGGTGGGCTGCTGCTAAGAATGAGTGTTGTTTGCATTTCCTTTTGAGGTCAATGTGTACTTCAATGAGACTGGAGCCAATTTTCAGTTCCTTAGCTACATAAGGAGTTGATAGAAAAACCAAAGCGAAAGGGCAGTACTTTCCAATTCATTTCAGTATAATGTTGGAGTTGATTAGTTGCTGCCAGCGTTGTTGTAGCATCCTTTTAAACTCACCCCTCCCCATCCATTTCCACCCACAGCTGTCCACTGGCCTGCCTCTTTCATCTGGCTCCAACGCCTTGGTTCCACCTATTCCAGTCCAATAGTTTCTTTCTAAAATACTCTCCCTTGGCTCACTGACCTGAAGTTGACAACTTACTCCTGCATAATTTAACTCCTTTCTTGGAACCGTCTCCTCTTAAGACTTCTCTTAACTTTCACTTTTGATCATAGGAAGAAAGTAAAGGTGTTAGAGACTCACAACATAACTGGCTAAGGAGTACACTGACCTTCCCCCCTCCCCTCCACAGCAAGGGCTTTTACTCACCCAGACATACACGCGCATAATATTACCTTAGCTTGATCTGTATTCATCACACTTGAGTATGATGATTTGACTGTGATACTCTTTTTCAGTTAGGAGGGGATAGGGTATGGTATGAAGAGATAAGATTGATTCATATACTATAATTCAACTTTGAACAATTGCAGCAATATCAACTATAATCCAATCTACAATTTCACAATATTTGGTAATATTGTTCTCAGAGGTAATTTTGAAATATGCGTCAAAACCTTAAGAATAGCTATACTAGTCGAGTCTTGGTGGCCTAAAAACAAAAAGCCAGCTCCAATTATTTTAAGCAAAATGGGGAATTTACTAGGTCAAGTAATTGGAAAAGTCTAGGGAACATCTTGCTTCTCGCATGGCTGAAACCAGGAACTCAAATTGTGTCATCAGAAATACCCCTTCTCTCTCAATCTCTCAGCAATGCTGAGAGATTGTGGCAAAGATGGCTCTGTCAGATCCCATTTAAATGGCCCTTGGTGCCCATAATTTCAGAAGAAAAGAGATGCTTTATTCTAAGAATAGATACTAAGAAAAATTTCCCCTTATTGGCCCTGCTTGGAACACATGTCCACTCCTGGACCAGTTACTGTGTTAACCCTGATTAATTCCAGCCATGTGACAGAGAATTCCAGCAGGTGTGGTAGAAGCAGTTCCTGAAAGGAAATGGATACTGTGGAATTGGACATCAGTTCAATCATCTGAAAAAGGAAAGAAATTCTGGGCAGTGAGAAACAAGGGATATCTATATTCAGTGTTTATTCTTTTCTATGTATTTACCCTTAGGAAATAATCAAAGGTGTGAGAGAATTACAAGGTTATTCATCACAGAATTACTTATAATAATGCAAAACCAGAAAGAATTGAAATGTTGACTATTAAGGATTAGTTGAATAAATTATGGTATCTGTATTCAGTGGAACACTAAGCAGCCTTTGCAAGTGTGTTGTAGAAGAAAATTTAATGTCATGAAAAAATGCTCATGGTATGTTGTTAACAACAGTGTGCAGAGCACAGATCCAATTTACACACATTTTCAACATGAACATATTTCACTATAAAAAGCAATGTATAAATGTTATGAGAAATTAAAAATATATATGATGTTGATTACTTCTAGTTGGAAAAATTGGGAGTAATTTTCATCATTCTGGTACTTTTCTCTATTTTCTATAGTAAATGTGCATATTTTAAATTTAAAAACATTATTGAAAAACTTTTAAATTCTCACTACCAATTTTAAGCTGTTAATGTTATTTCTCTCTGTGAAAGAAATAATAGTAAATAGTAATCTTTTGTTAGACTTTAAGAAAATTAATTAGGAGAATAAATTATTCACCGGTTTCCTAAGATTAGCTGAGACTCAAATGTATTCTCCATTTTGTCACATTTCCATATTTTGAGGCTTTATTTGCATGCATACCACTAAGTCTTTCAGAATTAATCAACCATTCAGATCCATGCTCAAAGCACCGGCCCATATATCTGCACAGGGAGAGACTTTTCTAAACTTCGTAATTACCCTTTAATGTATCTGGAGAAAGTGAAATATATTTCCTGCTCCTAGAGACAGGGAATCTTTCTCCATAACATTAGAAATATTCAGATAAGAGGAAACTACTTCAGCAAGACAGGGAGCAATAAGCATCCTAAATGAACAAATCTATAGCTCTGAGATCGCTTACTCTACTTGTTTCAGCTTTCCCTGGAGAATTTTCTTTTTGAGTGAAACTTTGCATCATCCAAAGAGCCTCTGCATTATTCCACCTCAGGAGAAAAAATGGTATCATTGGTCTTTCTCCAGTTTAGCAACCAAAATATCAATAAGTCAAATCTTTATAAGCCCAAAGGGAAAACAATAATTATGCCAGTGGCTTTTAGAGAAGTACAAAATTAGGAGGGAGGACAAAAGGCAACACTTATTCTCATTCATTTCTACCATTACTCATGTCTTTCATTTCACCTGTGAGTTAACCCCATTTCCTTTTGAATTACCCAACACAAGAGGCAGCTTGAGGCCATGGGCAGATGTACTACAGGAGATCTCCAATGAAGATGACATTTCTGTTTCTTGAGGTCCTTCCACCATGGGACACAGGTTTTAAACTAGAAATCAGAAAATCTGAATTGTAGACATACAGTACAGAATAATTGCATTGCAAAGGTGGTAACACGACTTGTCTTACTTTCTTCACAGAGTGCTGTGAAAATCAAATGAGATAATTGCAGTAATATGATACACAAATAGAAATTAATAATAGTAATAGTAATAATAACCACCACCACCAAGGCTCTCTGCATGCCAGGCACTCACTGTTCTACATACATCCTACAGTTTAAGTCATTCAGTCCTTGCAACAACCCCATGACTTTATGTAATGTGATTATGGGGCCCAGAACAGGCAACTCTTCATTTGTTAATCTATTTCTTTTGGCATATTTCTAAATAATATGCTTATATGGCTATTTCTTGACTTACTAATTTTAGAAACATATTGACTTCTTTTTATGAGGATAAAGCTCTAACTCTGCCTTTTCTATTCATTCACTCAACAGAGTTAGGTCACAATCTCGGGGTAAATCAATAGTATTATTTTAACTATGTAATTGTTGTTTACTATTGAGATAAGTCATATATTATTATAATCATTTTTGGTTTTACATCTTTTTATTTTCCCTCAAGTTAACCACTGCTTTATTTTTTCATTTGCTTAATTTCCAATATTCAAAATCCTTAATTTTTTCTATCAATCCACTGTACTTTGTAGCAATGGTTATTTTCCAAATGCCGGACACATCAGTTATTTAAACAAATCCATTTTTCCCTGGAGTCTTCCACTTTGGATCCTTATCCCCCGGCTCCATTCTTGACTGGTCTTTAGGCACATGCTGACATCCGGGGACTTTATTTTTTCATTTTCTATTGTTGAATCCTCTATTTCTTAGATCTTATTTCTCAGTTGTATTGTTGATGGCTTTATGACAAGTATCAGCACTTTCATTTTTCTGCTTTCTACTACTCACTTTTATCAAATAATGACAGGTGCAGATAAAGTATTCTAAAAGTTACACAAACTACTGTTCAACAGAAATAACCATAGCATCAAATCAGCAGGCGATGCCATCATGAAAACCCTTCATTCCTCAGCTGTATTTAGTGTATGAAAGGCCAAGTGTTACAGGGTAATGTACAAAACGTACTGTCCAGGTTGTATTAAAGTATCTGTGAACTCCAGGGAAGCTACCAATTTGGATCCTCTTTAAACCAATATCTTAAAAATATTTCCTTAACTTCTTTTTTTTTGCAATTGATGGGATAAACTGATCTTCTACAAATCAAAATTGCATGCTTTTTCTCTTCATGTCTCTAATCCTTATACCAGAACCTCTTAAGTTTCCCCAAAACGAAACTCCATTAAACAATAATGTTAGTAATTCAAGTAAATTTTTTCTGAAAATTCCACTGGGGAATAGTGCACAGCTTTTCATAAAAAGATAAAAAGGAAGGAAGGAAAAAAGAAAGAAAGAGAATCCATTAACTGTATATCTTTTTCAAATCTCTATATTTGGCCTTAAAACCACTCTTTCTCCTTCCAGTGTCAAGCTTTCCTAATAACTATCCCTGCCTCCTTGGATGGCTCCCCTCCTGCCTGCCAAACTCTCTCTTATGCCAAACACTTTAGCTCTGCATCAGCCTCTTGTCCCACTTGCACAACAATCATTCGTTACTCCTTCTTCCTGCCTTCCAGTATGCCGAAGGCTCATAGCTTTACCCTCTAGTTAATTTGGATCCATTTTCCTTAGAAGTCAGTGAAAGAGTATTAATAATAAATGAAGTTTCCTCTTATATGTTCAAATTCAAACTAATGGATTTATTATGTGCACTAAAGTAAGAGTTGGACTAATGTCAATTTCTCCACTCCTATAAGAGATGAATTTAAAAATATAGGTTTATAGGCAACACATTTCCAATTTTTTTCAGGTTATGTGTTGTGCCACTTACATATTCATGCCTGCCTGGGTAGCTGGCTAGCTAGTCCAACATTAAGAGTAGCTTAGTTGAAAGTGGAATAAGTAAAATCAAGGACCACCATGGAGTCTTCCAGAGAAAGGCATGTCAAAAAGAGCACTAGGGGTAGGATCTTGGGGTAGAAGACAGAATAGTATCCAGTGTTTGGTTTACTGGACTATGACGGAGAACTGTTGGCCTTTCAGGCTACAAAAGTGGGCAGAGATTAGATTATGGAAGATCTTGGGGACCAAACTAAGGAGCTTTGGACTTTCATCAACAAAGCAAAAGAGGCTTTTTACCTCTTTCAACTTTACAAATAGGAATCTTGACCATGGACTATCAACAAGGGAATCAAAGGATAGCCTGGAAGTTACCTTATCTCAGCCTGGCCCATTTTCGGTTGCTGGGCATGAGGCATGTGAAACTACACTAACTCAAATGGGCCCAGGTACAGGGTATGTGTAGTATCTGCAACAGAGAAAGAGAGTAAGCCAGGGCAGATAGCTATTGGCTTCCTTGGTCTGGACAGAAATCAGAGAAAGACTTGGCTAAAGAAAAGGGCACTCAGGTGGTCCGAAGTACAATGTCCAAAGGACAGACCAGCTCAGATACGATGACCTCATGAGCAGAGATTGGGCCAATATAATTTGGAAGTCACATGGGACATTGGTCAATTATCTAGATATTTCCCCTGATATAGCTGACTTACACCTGCTAGCACAGAGTTTCGGAAGTGGGATCCAGCTCCGGAAAAGAAAGACTGGGAGGTGCTACTGTGGGTACCATGGTTCCTGTTCTAAAGGAGCACCTGGCTGCTAGTCAAGTTAACTTAGGAGGAGAAACTAGGCAATGCTGAAGGTCTATCAAGGAAGAAGCAAATATCAGGCATGGAAGATTCTGTTGTCAAGGAATCTCAGGGAACATGACTACAGGAGACCAGTGCTAGTACCACCAGATTCTGGGCCCCAGGGTCATGATGTCATCCCAACTCACCTTGGTGAGACTATAGCTGCTGAGATAGGTCCTAGAGTGGGCACCTAGCTGTGAGGCAAAGACAGAAAACAAGATGCAGGCTCATAACTATGCATCAGACTTTTCTTTTAAATGTCCCTTGTTCCCACCTAGTGCTCTCTTGTCCCTGTTCTTTTCTTACATGGCTCCTCTTGCCTAAAATCTGTTTTCCTCTCTTCAGATGAGAAGATCTTTTACCTTTTGAATTTTCTAAGCCAGCAATATTTGGTCCTAACTTACACCCTATTTTACATCATATTCTGGTAATTTGCTTACAGATTTCCTCCACTATTTTGGACTTTGGACTATATGTTCTGTATTTTTATAATCTCTCCACAATGTACAACATCGCGCTAGTAGGTTCTTTTTATTAAATGCTCATAACCTTTACCCTTTCTTCTAGTTCAGATGTCTGTCTGCAAACTATAAAATGTGAGCTAAATCCAGCCCTCTACCTGTTTTTGTAAAAAAAGTTTTATTGGGATACAGCCATGTTCATCATTTATGTATCGCCTGTGGCTACTTTTGCTCTAAAATGACAGTGTTGAGTAGTTGCAACAGCAATCTTACAGCCTGCAAAGTCGAAAGTATTTATTATCTGGCCCTTTACAAAAAGGTTTGCCAACTTGTTCATTTTTAGTAAGAAAAGATATTTGCCCATTGGACCCAATTCATTAAACCACTCACTGCTTTCTCTCTCACCTTATAAAATTTACAAGCATTAGAATTGTGAAATATGTTAAGAAATATCATAAGATAGAATCTCAATTGGGGAAGTGTCAGGTGTCAGTTAAAAACCCTGTAGCAACTTCTTGTACAACCGAAGAAGTGTCAGAAATAGTTGCCATTGAAAAATAATAAGGTGACGTTTTAAATTTGTAGATAATTTTCTGAGTTTGGATAATATGCCTCTGCCATTTGTGTTCCGCCCCAGCTAGAATTAGTCTCCCCTCCTCTAATGCTTCCAGAACACTTCATTCTTTCTGTGAGAGCACCTATTTCAATTTGCCTTGTATTAATTTCTTTTCATAAGTGTACTTCCAGACTAGGGTTATGAGCACTCTGTGGTAAGAACACTTTTGTCCGACTCTGTAGCCTCCATAGAGTTTTCCCAAAGCAGGTATTGATAAATGGTGACTGAATGAATGTCATTAATGCAAATGTGAAAAATAGGTTTACAATAATTGATCTTATGAAACCACAGCAGAGATTCATCATACTGTGCTTCACACATACACATTTTCAAGCCCGTTTATTCTGCTTATATCCTTGTTTAGTTGGATCGTATGTGTATAGAAAGGAAGTCATCTGAAGAATGCCTACTATTCAATAGCGCTCTGTTGTTTAAAACAAAACAAAATAATTCTCTTAAAAAGTAAATGCATTGTCTGGGGTCAAGCAATTTTCTCAGGAAATAAGCATTATTGTGAACTGGAAAATCCTTCTGGACTTGGTTCCCTTAACTATTCACTTCACTTAAATTTGAGTGAAAAATTTTAGTTAAATTTTAGTGAAAATTTGTAGTTAAATTTTAATGAAAAATTTTAGTTAAATTTTAGTGAGAAATGAATCCCGTTTAGCAATCCAAGTGACTGGTGATCCAACAGATCTCTGGTTTTCATCTATGTGACTATTCACAGTCCAAGCCCAGTGAAATCTAACTGGAAAACAAAGCATTCCTAAGGTACTTTATTTGCCTTTGTATAAGTTAAGCTCTCAGTAGCAAGGTGATATAAACGTAGTTTGAATTAGCCTCAGAGAAGGGGGTGGAGGCAGGGGTTGCTGCTTTACAAAGTCCAAGAAGGAAGTGAATAGCCAAATGATGGGGAAAACTGGGTTGCAGCTGAGCCTCCCAAACAATGGGAGGCAGGGACTGGCGAACTCCCAGAGCTCTCTCTTTCTCCATTTGGAATCTCTGCTTCTTTCTACATGCTATCCTTGTTTCATGTGGATCAACCTTCTCTACCAGGACACCTAACCACACAACTTCTTTTTTTTTCTTTTTAAAAATTACAGCTCTTTTTTCCTAGAGAGAGACTGTCCCTCTTAATTCTAACTAGAAAAATCCCAGGAAAAACCTTTGGACCAAGGTTGGATCAAAACTAAGAGGAGATGAATCATATAAGGAAATGACATTCCTGACACAGCTGTGGGGGTTAAAAAGGGAGGGAGAGGGGGATGGAGAATAGAGGGGAGACAGTTCCTAGAAGAAGGGAGCTGGAAGGATATTGGGTTGACAATTCTACAGATGCTGCTCTTTTTGAGGGCATGGGTGATCCTTTTTACTAACAAATTCCTAAACTTCTGGAAAGACAGAAGAGCTAGTGAAGAGCCATACACTGTATACTTTTCAGAGAACAGACTTTCGTCAGAGTAGCACAGGTACCCTCAGCTCAAGACAATGAGAGGTGAAATATTCATTACATTCGAAGTATAGTCTGTGACAATAGGCTTCCCATCAAAAGGCATCGAGAGAAACTGAAAGATGCACCTCAAACATACAGCACCTAAAATGGGCCCTTCCAATAAATATTGTGAGGGCTCGGGTCTTGTTTCCTAATGCAAAAGGCTATAACTCTGGACTAACTTATAGTTCCTCCTAACTCTGCCCCAGATAAGACTTCTGCCAGCCCACAGAATACCTTTGTGCAAATTAGAAAGGCACACCTTCCTCGAGGCAGAGCAGCACCCACCCACCTCCCTAACACCATCCCAGGACTCCTGTGGTGGGCACTGAATTTCAGCCTCTACCTAATCCTAAGCCAGGCATCCTTGTGCAGGGTCCTAACTGCACAGGTATCTATTGATAGGCTGGCTATCCCATAACCAAAAGCAAGGACTTCCAACATCAGTAAAAACAAGACTCAGGTAATAGCTTGGGATCGTGATAAAACAATGGTAGAAATGGCAACAATGGCTGAATTCAAAGGACTCTAGGGACAGACAACCCACCTCCGGGTATTGGAGCCAGGGGGCACCTCTAGGAGTGGAGAGACCAATGGCAAATTCTGGGGGCTGAGCAACAGTGGAAGTAGCGCTAGCTTCTGAGGCTCCTAGAATCATTTAAGGAGCAAGAGTGTGAGGGTCCATGTTTGCCTCTCCCAATTAAAAGCAGGGTCATTTTTTCTTTTAAATCAAGAATTTATGTAGCAGAACATCTTGAGAGAGATTAAACTTTTTCATCTCTTTTATCTTTGAAACACTAAAAATGACTCCTTTTGAAGGGAATAGCTGCATAAGGATTTAAGGAAAAAATAATGTGAGGATATAGAAATGCCATTTCCATAAGGGTTGTATTCAAACTCATAAGATAGCCACTCTTAGAAGAGAAACCACACCCCCATTGTCTCAGAAGAGAAGAGGGGAAGAATCAGTCCAATTTGGGGTGGGTGCTTCCCAATAAAGGTAATGGTACTCTGAAGGAGGAGTAGAAGAAGGGAAAATGATGGAGGTCAGGGTCTAGGTGGGCACCAGAATCTGGGTGTGCTTTCTGGTGCCACTTGGAGATCAGCATTCACCCTGGAGGTCCGAATCACCCAGAGCACTGGGTGACTAGGTGCAGTTTTACTGCGAGTTGGCATTATGCCAGCACCTAAAGCAATGGCCAGAATAAGAGGAGCCATCATCCCAGTGCTGCAGTCCAGGAAGTAAATGCCCAGGCAGTCTGCCACTGCCCTGTTGAGATCCCCGTTTATTTTTGTGTTTCAAAGGAGCCGCCCATGAATGTTCCAGTCACTGCATGAGTCAGAGTCTTATTCCCCAAAAGCTGCTGAAACACTGCATCCATCCCACCCTCTCCTCCTATTTCCTGAACTCCACCTGAGACACTGCTTACCAGTTTCCCTGGCTATGTATGAATTAGGGGCAAGGCTAGGTCTCATACTCAAACACTATCATGGAACTCCAGTTTTGCAGATGGCAGGGAAATGGGAAAGAACTGGGCACTAGTTATGTAAATATTTATGTAAATAACTATGTACATAAATATTTTAAAATTACATTTTAATTACTGAAGAAAAGAATAAATTATTTAAAATATTGTGAGAATTGACTAGCAATTAGGGGGGAAATATTAGATCATTACCTCACTGCATATAAATAAGCTGTAGACAGACCAAAGCTTAAAATGTTACTGTTCTAAAACATAAAAGTAAAAGAAAACAAGAAAAAATAATGGCATACAACGAATGTTGAGTACAAAGAATTGAAAGCTTCTGTTTGGCAAAAAAAAAAAAAAAAAAAAAAAAAAATCACATATAAGGTTAAAACACAAATGACAAACTAAGGAAAATATTAACAACAATAATGCAAGGCAAAGAGTTAATAGCCATAATATTAAAAAGAACTTGTACAAATCAAGGAAAATAAAATCTCCAATAGAAAAAAAATGGGCAAAAGTGACAAGCAGGTAATTAAAATGTAAATGGTCAATAACTATATGGAAAAAATGTTCAAGTATGCTAATATTGAAAGAGGCAAATTAAAACAATAAGAATTTTCACCTATTGGATTAGCAAAAATTTTTAAAAATCACTCAGACTCACACGTCAACAAGATTGGGAGAAATGTGTACTTCGAGAATTTTTCTGGGGGCATTGTAAAACAGTAAATGTAAAACAACTTTTCCAGAGAGTAATCTGATAAGAAGTACATACTCTTTGTTGCAACAATTCTACTTGATATTACACAAATCTGAAAGGATGTATTCACACTTCATTTATTATTTTGAAAAATAGGAAACAATGTCCCTTAATACGGGCTGGTTAAGTAAATGTGGTACAGCATCCATTGAATTATACAGCGCTTAAAAAGAATAGTATAGAATGGCTCCATAGTATAGTGGTTGTTATGTTTGCTTTACACACAGAAGGTCCTGGGTTCGTGCCCCCGGTGGAGCCATGAACCAGGCCCCGGTATCAGTCTCCGGGTGCACACCCTGAGCATGTGGGAAGAGATGCCCCGCCTTCAGAGATCCAGTTCTCAAGGGGCAGTGACCACATCCATAGGTCAGGGGTGGAAGTGGGGGGAAGGAGGAATTAAAGGGGGGGAAGAATAATGTAAATCTATATTGACACAGAAAGATGGCTTCAATTACTGATTCTTTGAAGCCCATGCCATTCAATTGGATCTTGCCTTCTCAGAAACATTTGACTCTGCAGGTTAGTTTCCCACCTGGGCTTCCATGATATCTAATATTTTAGTTTTCTTTTTTTCTCTCTGGCTACATCTCCTCAGTGTCATTTCTCTCTTAAACGATGCTGTCCTCAGCTCTCCAACATTCCCCACCAGTGGTCTCATCCACTTCCACATCTCTAACTACCACGTTAAGGTGGGTGACTCCGAGATCTACAGAAACAGCCCAGATTACTCTGCTTAACTCCAGACTTAAATATGTATGAGATTAATGCAGGCACTCAATTCTGTCCGTTCAGCCGACTCCTTAAACTTCCCTAAACCTATAGTGAGGGAGATGAGATGCTGGCAGGTACAGGAAGAGTGAGAGTAGTGAGGCTTATCTCACAGTAATTCCAGTAATTACAGGCCCTGTGTGTAACAAAGAGGAAGGGCTTTCTCAATCCAGCACATGGCCAGTTACCCACCCCAGCCATCTGATGCCTTCCCAGCTCTGGATCACAGCAGTGGCACAGCCTGCGTTTACTGGAAGAATCAGGGAGACCATTCTGACCTCAGCTTGTCTGTAACTCAGCTAGAGTACAGGGCGTCATTCGTCTCAAGGAACGTGGTCAGTCCTGGGGCATGATTTCGAAATTCCGCTTAATTGTCATTGCTCTTGCTAGAAAGGTATTAGTTCTTGATGCTCCATAATTATGAGAGTCAATAAGAGAACTCTGAAACTGGGAAGAAAAGCAAAACATAGAAGGAAACAGCTGAAGAAACTGCACAGACAATTATACAAACATTTGTGGCTATACACACCTCACATAGTGTGTGTGTGTGTGTGTGTGCGCGCGCACGCGCATGGCACGAAGCTACTAGTCCTTTCAGAAGGAGACATAAAGGAGTATTTATCAAATAGTGATTCATGTTATTATTAGCGTAGGTTTTAATCAGCGCAAAAGTCAGATTTGTGTTGCCTTAAATAGTATGGTTAAAGTCTCTGAAATGGGAAATCTTAGCTTGGAATCTTTGTGTCAGCAATGAGCAATTTGTGTTGTCTAGCCTACAAGTCTCAAAGAGCAATTATTTGATTTCCAAGCCTTAAACTCATTCATCGATTGTAGTTTATAAACTTAGTGTTGCAATTTGTGAGCTGATGTCATGCTTCCAGCAGAGTGGTTTGGAAATAATCCATATGAGGATTCATTTTCGATAAAGGACGTGAGAGGCGTGAAATTAAGGCAATGCCTGGGCCTCTTATCTGGGTAAATTTGGATGTTTGGAAGTACAGTGTATTTTGTTTATTGAGTGGAGGACCCAGTTGATCTCATATCAGAGTGTTTTTGATTTTAAAGCTCTACGTTTGCAGAGAGCACACACAGAATGGACATGTTTAGAAGGACAAGGATCTTGTTTTGTTCACTGGTATTTCTTCAGTGACCAAAATAGTTCCTGGCACACGGCAGGCTCTCAGAAAATTTTTGTTAAGTGAATTTTCAATACTGAAACTGTGCAAAGGAGAAAGAAAAAAATCAATAGGTATTCGATTGTCAACAAACTCCAGAGAACCCTGAGTAACAATGTCGCAACTCAAATTTAGTTACAAAGTCTACTGGGTCACAGCAAAATGAACTAAAGGGGAAGGAGAAACCAAGAGTCAGAAAAATAAGGACAGAGGGGACAACAAAACCAGCTCTGGAAACTATACATGGTCCAGGACCAGCTTGTATTGGGTTTAGGCAGGTTGGTCTAATTCGAAGGGTAGGGCATGCCAGTGAAAGTCCCAGGGACAGGTTAGAAGCAAAGTCACATGGATGGAGAGCAGTCTCGTCCTAGCAGAACTCAGTCAGCGGCTGAAGATACAAGAGAAAGGATTTGGTCTTATAGGGGAAACACCTGGCAAGAACTAAGCAGGGTAGAAGGGCCAGAATATCCACAAAGAACTAGAACACAGGATAATGGAACTGATATCAAAGCCCGAACTTTCTGGGCTACCATGGTAGATGACTGCGAAGGGTGTAATCTAGTGGATTTACCTGGACGCTCCAGGCACCCAGCTTTCTTGGCAAGTCTAACTCTAATGATTTATTAACTGATGGGCAAGAATTCATATCATAAACAAGGCAAGGTAAAGAGAATCAAATCAACCCCCTCATTGTGTGCTCCCATGGTGCCCTTAATTGCTTTGGGGTTAACAACAAGTGTTGGTGGGATGAGGAGAAAAAGAACCCTCATACATTGTTGGTGGGATTGCAAATTGGTATAGCTACTATGGAAAATAGTATGGAGGCTTTTCAAAAAATTAAAAATGGATCTACCTTTTGACCCAGCAATTGCATTTCTGGGTATTTATCCAAAGAAAATCAAAACAATAATTCATAAAGATCTGTGCTCTCCAGTATTCATGGCAGCACAATTTACAATAGTCAAGATATGGAAGCAACTAAATGCCCATCAACAGACGATTGGATAAAGAAATTATGGTTCATATATATAATGAAATATCAATCAGCCATTTAAAAAAAATGAAATTCTACCATTTGCAATGACATGGATGGACCCATAGGTTATTATGCTGAGTGAAATAAGTCAGACAGAGAGAGATAAATACCATATGATTTCACTTATATGCGGAATCTAAGGAACAAAAAGAACAAACTAATCAAAAACAGACTCACAAATATAGTGGACATTTTGGTGACACAGAGAGGAGGGGGGTTGGAGGGCTGGGAGAATGGGGTGAAGGGTTAAAGAGGTACAAATTAGTAGTTGATAGTTGGTCACAGGGATGGCAGAGGGAATGCAGTTAGTATTAACATGATGGCTAGATGAAGGGCCAGGGGAGGGAGGGAGAAATTAGGGGGATCATTTTGTGAACTATATAGATGTCTAACCAATATACTATGTACTTGAAACTAATTTAAATAAATAAATTTTTTAAAAAACCTTTGAGGTTAACACCCACCCCGCTTGAAATTACTTCAACAACTTTTATTCCTTAGTGCTGCAAAGGACCATTTTTATATTGATTACCACTATATCCCCAGCACTAATATGTGGCACATAGTCTGATGGAAAGAAAGAACCAGGGCCTCTCTCTCAAAGAGCCTTGAGAAAGCAGAGACAGACTCTGTGACTGACCAGACTTACATCCCAGCAGTATATCTCACCCCTTCTACCTCTTATTTCTTTGCAATGGTTTGGAATGGCCCAGAGAAGAAGGAAGGCAGACCAGAGTCATGACCAGCCTTGAAGAGCAGAGCTCAACAAGGCAGCTCTGCCATGCTGTCACTTTTTTCCTGAGTGGTACCAGATTTTCCATGGCAATTATACACTTTGCTCTTTGAAGAGTGTATTTTCATGCCAGCATTTTCTTCTACATTAAAGAAGAAAGCTAGTAAAACAGTATGAGTTCCAAGGAGAGGAAAAGTGAAAACTAGAGAAAGGAAAGAGGGAAAGGAAAAGAAGGAAAGTCAAATATCCTATTACCACTTGCACCAGGGCTGGATTTGCGTTGTTAATTGCCCCACCTCCCAGTTACTGCCCCCTGTTGCCTTCTCCTGCCTTCCATTCTCCCACACACACAGCAGCTGTAACAAACCACAACCTCAGAAGAGCCAACCTAGAGACAGGGAGCCCTGCCCACCACATGCGAGCACAGCAGCCACCTTTGTCCTGACCTCCTGACTTTCCTACCACATACATCGAAGTTCTCTTATAGTTACTAATCTTTTACAGCTTTTTTCCTTGTAGCCTTAGCATCCCAATCAGTGAGACTGAGCTGATGGTTTTACACTCTAGACTGCCTCCGAAGCCAAAGCTAATACACAACTGAAAGAAGGGCGGAGGGTAGGAGAGAAAGACTCTCTGTGTGTATATGTGTATTTTTAAACTAATAGGAAAAATGTTATAAATAGAATTCCAACGGGACAAATTCCCATCCAACAGGAAATTGGTTCTAAGAAATGCCAGAGAACGTAAATTGTCTACTATAAAACCACGGAATAACATCATTGCCCCTAAAAAGACTTGTTATCCGAAAAAAAACATTCACTGGTCCATGAAGCAAATGGATGATGGGAGCATATTTGGAATGTGGGATTCTTTGCTCCATATTTTTACATCAAATAAAAGTAAAGAATTTCAAGCAGAATCCTAAGAGGGTGGGGTTGGGGGTGGGGAAATGAATGACGAAAATGGCTTGGAACTAGAAGAAATTTTCAGAAAGAGAGGGAGGTTCTAGCATATATGGAAAAGGCAAAGAATATCAATAGCTCGTTCACCTGTATTAGTCTCTTAGAAAGGAGAAGCCTTTGACTTTTCCTCATAACACCTTCTTCTGGTTAGTGTTCACTGGGCCCCAGATGGGAAGTGGAGCAGTTAGAACTTCCAGCAAGTTCTGCTCAGTGAGACAAGTGGTCTTGGAGTGAAGCCCAGGGCTCCGTTACCAGGTTACTCTTCTAGGAAGTAGAAAATTGATTAGAGGCTTTGGCATAGAGCAGGAGAGGCAAGGTACCAGTGGGTTGAAACACATTTTAAGAATTTCATCAATACGGTAATTGCCCTCAGACACTTTTTCTCGGTTTGGGATCATGTTTTCTTCTTGAATGACAAAGCTAATCTAATACAGAAATATCCAACCGTTGTATAAGGGAGCTATGAATACATGTCCTATGGGGCTACAGAGTATAAATGCAAAACACAATTTATTGGGAGGAACCCAAAAAGCATAGAAGAAGCCGAGCTCACGCAATCCCCTAAATGTCTTCCCCCAGGAAGGCATGCTTAGACCTATTCGCAAGGACCCGCTATGCAATGTTCTGCACTTCCAGAGTAAGTGATTGTGTGACAATGGAAGTTTCCAGATCAAGCTGTTAGAAAGGGAGGCTGTCTCTCATTTCTAAGGCAAGATGACAATAATACCTATCTCACAAAGTTATTAGGAAAATTAAGATAGCTAATACTTGTAGAGCATATGGAACACTACCTAGCACATAGGAAGCTTTTAATTTTTTTAATTTTAAAGCATGTATTAAGTACCAACCATGAACTAAATGCTGTTTTAGGTGATGAAAATACAATGGATAACATGACACTTCTATTCTAGTAGAATGTCCGATAATGAACCAATAAACAACATAGTATATAACACAATGACATGTAACAATAAACACTTTAAAGAAAATAAAGTGACGACAATACTTTTTACGTAGGGTGGTACGGAAAAGCTCTAGGAGGACATGATACATGACAAAGATCTGAAAGGAGTGAGGACACAAATCATAAGGATATCTAATGGGAAAAGTCTTCTAGCCAAAGGAAATAGCATATACAAAGGTGCTGAGGCAGGATCACGGTTGGGGTATTCCCAAGAGAGCAAGAAGGCCAACGTGGCTCAAGAGGTGTGAGTAAAGGAAAATGATAAGAAATGAGATTGGAGAAGTAGGAAAGGGACAGATCACACAGAGTCTTGTAGGCCTTGATAAGAACTTTGGATTTTGTTTAATATGAGTTGTAAGCCATTGAAGAAGATTGAACAACGAAGTGTTATTATCTGACACATCCGTAGAAGGATTGTAAGGGTAAGAAAGAAAGCAGGAAGATTGCTTGGAGACAATACTTGAGAGGTAAGGTACTGGTGCCTTAGATTCGACAGTGTCCATAGAGGTGATAAGAAGTTGATTTGAAAGGGAAGTTATAATTCTTGTCAGGTTGAACACACGGTGTTAGAGAAAGTATAATCACTAAAGCATTTGTTTAAGCAACTTGTGAGGTGCCAACATTCATTGAGATGAACATCATTCAGGAAAGGAGCCATTTGGGTGGGGATGGGAGTATTCAAAAATTTAATCTTGGATATGTTAATTTGGAAATAATGAGTTAGATTTAGACATCCAAATCTAGTAGGCAGTAGCAATGAGAATCTGTAGTAGGACATTAATCAAAGTAGTGACTGCAGCAAGCATTTCCTGAGACACATTTGAGGGACCATACGGGGAATGTACCAGGATAAAATAGGAGCCGCTTTGCTGAAGAAGAGGACTAAAGGAGAAAAGGAGGCACAGAGGTTCACAGGCCCGTGTGGAGGACTGCATAAGTGAAATGACAGTGGCAGCATTTAGGCAGGTAGGGGAGGGGAGTTTTTTCACCTGGGTCCAAATAGCTTCAGTGTCTCACTCAATTTTACCCTCTCTACAGATTCTGAGGTTGAGGGTATGAGGCAAAGATAAAGCATTCAATATTTCTAAGCCTCCTGTTTATAGCTATAGAGTAAGAACAATAGACTAATAATACCACAAGAGCTAAAAATTATTGAATGTTTTTCTATATGCCAGGCCCCGTACCTGTCACTTTCTAAGCATTGTCTCATTTAATCCTCACAATAACTCCAAGAGACAGATGTCATTTTACAGATGAAGAAACTGAGATTTAGAGAGGTCAACTAACTTTTACAGGATCACGTGGTTTGCAAGTGGTTAAGGGACAGAGGATCGAGATCCAGACAGTCTGACTCTAGAGCCCGCTCTGTTCTGCTTCTAGTTCTCATGCCCTATTACTGTAGGATAAAAATGTCACCTCGTATATGTATTATGTTATAAAGCACGCTTGAGAAGCACTGGCATGTTGAACTCAGGGTGCCTTACGGCAGTAGCAGCTGGCCAACATCAAATGATGTGGAAGGCTGAATGGTGCCCCCTCCCCATGGCCATTAGCATGTCCATATCCTAATCTCTGGAACCTGTGACTGTTAAATCTGACAGCAAATGAGATTTTGCAGTTGTGATTAAGTTGGGGTTCTTGAGATGGGAAGATTGTCCTGGATTATCCGAGAGTTTTTCTAAGAGAGAATGCAATGTGAACATAGAGGAGAGATTGAAATTTGAAGATGCTACATTGCTATCTTTGAAGATGGAAGAAAGGTCTACGAGCCAAGGAATGCAAGAAATATAGCTCTAGTAGCTGAAAGGCAAAAAAAATCCTCCCTTAGAACTTCCAGAAGAAATCAGCCCACTGACACCTTGGCTTAGCCCAGTGAAGCCAATATTGGACTTTGGGCCTCAGAAGTGTAAGAGAAAATCTGTGTGTGTGTGATTTTTTTCCCCTTTTTAATTCCCTTCCCCAGCTACTTCTACCCCTGACCTATGGCTGTTGCCATTTCCCCTTAATAACTGGATCTCTGAAGGCAGGGCATCTCCTCCCCACGCAGGGCCTGGTACACCCAGGGAGCCAGGTCTGTGGCTCCACCTGGGGCACAAACCCAGGACCTCCTACATGTAAAGCAGACATGCTAACCACTACCCTATGGAGCCATGGCCCTGTGTGGTCTTTAACTGTGAAGTTTGTGGTAATTTGTTATAGCAGCAATAGGAAACTATTATGGATGGGTTAGTGTGTCAGGCATGGCAGCTACTGGATAAGGACCTGAGAGCTAGAAAGAATGAAGTGATGAAAGTCTCTGGACATCTTCAAAGGTAGGATAGTCTTTGAGAAAAGCTAAGTGACCTCGAGCTGATGATGGTTATTATTTCTTTTTTAAAATTATTATTATTATTATTATTGTTATTTTTTAGGCGAGGCAACCCTTAGTTGACCTCACAGATTGCAAGGACCTTGTCTGTTTACAATCCCTTATTTTTATTTTTATTTTTTTATGCCTACAGCACCTGTCTTCCTAGGTGGTCTCCCATCCATGTACTAACCAGGCCCAACCCTGCTTAGCTTCTGAGATCGGATGGGATTGGGCTTGTTCAGGGTGGCATACTGTAGACTGGCTATAATTTCTAACACAGCTCACACAAGGCTGAGAAGGTCAGGACCTGATTCTCTGCTATTAAAAAGCGTGTTCAATCAAACTAGCTTCTGCTGTTCTGATCAGGGTTTTTTCTAGGTAGAGGACTGACACACTTCATCAGGTGAGACGGGTCCCAGGCTTTGAGGGTCAAGGAATGGCATTTTGACTCAGCACCTAGCACAGTGGCTCATATATAATAGAGCTCCAGTAAAGTTTGTCCCTTGTTTTCTCCTGAACAGTGTGACTCAGAAACAAGAAACACATACTTATCCACCCACATTTATACATATCTCGGAATTGAGATAAGTGCTTTCTCACTCCGGTTTCTAGATAAAATAAAGTTCTGGAAAAAGAATTTCTATCCAAACATAAAGGATTAATGAAAGTCATTAGACATAAGAGTGGCTATGATTCTAAAAAAAAATTATGCCTTTTTCACAAATATTCAGACTCATGGTCATTCTGCCTATAAGAAGTAAAAAATGTCAATATTAGGAAAACAAGTTACCACTGTACCTGTGTGTGTATGTTTTTATGTTTAAGTTATGTTTATGTTTATGTTTATGTTTTTGTTTATGTTTTATGTTTATGTTTTAAGTTATGTTTTTATGTTTATGTTTAAGTTAACAGAAGGAAAAACGCACCAGCATTGTTATGAGGCACTTAGTGCTGTTTGATTTTCTTTGCTCAAATGGAGGAAAAAAATTTTTTCTACTAAAAATATGTTAAAAACCCAAAATTTCTTTTGACCCTGCACCCTCTGCTATCTCTTACAGTGTGTCTCCTCCTCCTCTACCCATCCAGACTTTTGAGAGTAGTCTACACCTGCTGGTAGCCTCACTTCTTCAACCTCTGACCCTGTTGATAGTTGCAACATAGCTTTGTCCCAAGAATTCCACTAAAACACGATTTGCAAGATTGATCAGTGACCTTTTATTGAGAAATTCGGTGACCACTTTTTGTTCTTATTTTAGTGGATCTTTCGGCTTAATGTAATGCTGGAGACAACTTCTTTCTGGAAATTCTCAACCTTTAGCTTTGGTGACACCATTCTTTACTGACACTCCTGAAACCTTTCTAACCATTTCTTCTTGGCCATCTTCAGCAGCTCCTCTTCCATGACCCACTCCATAAATCTTGACATTCTCCCATATTCTCTGTCATTGGTACAGGGAAAAGAGTGGCAGAATAAAAATCGAGCTACTCTATTTTTACCTTCTAGAACTTTCTCCTCTCCCTTCCAATGAACAGCTTTAAGTCCCCTCCTGTATTGGGCTGTTTCTGGAACAGGTGTTTTTGCTAAGGAGCTACCTCTATGTGAAATGTCCCCATCAGCCTCCCATACTCCTTTCTCCTGGTGAACTTTATCTTCTCATTTGAGATTCAGGACAAAAGCACATTCCTTAGAAAATTTGTACTGACCCCTACCTTACCAGACAAGGTCAGGTGAAGCATTCCTTCTCTGTGTTCCATATGAACTCCAAGCTTCCATCTATCATTGTACATTATCTTTTTATGCGTCTGGCATACCCCCACTAGGTTGTCAATCACTTGAAAGTAGAAACCATGTCTTATTCAACTTTGAATGAATTCCCATGGCTATCTTAGTGCAATGTCTGGACCAAGCAGCTATGGAAAGCCCACATGGAAGATAATCACATCCTTGGCTGACAACCTTAGCTAGCTAAAGCCACATTCAGTACCAACGTGCCAGCTGTGAGAATGAACCTTGAAAGTGGGTCCTCCATTCTCCAGTAGCAGTTGAGCCATCTAGATGACATCAAATGGAACAGAGAGATGAGCTATGCCAAGTCCTGACCAGATTGCAAGATTATAAACAAATCATTGTTATTGCTTTAAGCTACAAAGTTTTAGAATGATTTGTTTTACACCATTTGGTAAAATAAATGATATGGCTCTAGTGACTAAAATCGGAGTCTCTGATTGTGATTTTTTCTCCTTTGTTAACCATATTGCTTTCATTCACTTAACTTATTTATGCTTTGATATCCCTTGTTCAATTTTTGATAACGTACCTTAGTGATTAGTTAGGATGATTCCTCAACATTAGGAAATGCCGTGAGAAAATACACATATTCGATGTATGTGCTTTCCCAGTTTTAATCAATATAATAATCATTTTTATTTAGGAAAATATGCTTTTTCACAGCAACATACCAGGTTGCTTTTGCAATAAGCAGGAATTTACTAGAGATAAATATAAAGGCTTGTGAAAGCTCATGTGCCTCTGAATGCATCTTATTCTGTCAGGTAGAGATTGGCTGTGTTTTCTAAGTCAGTGAATGGTCTTCTTTATTAAAAGTAATCTCTCTAACATCCAGCCATGTCAACTAGGAGAGCCAACCACATTATATCCGTCCTTTTGAAGCACTCCAGCATGCAGAGCTCTGAGAGCTGATAAGATATTCCATGCCATAGACACTAGTGGGATAAAAACATCCCTCTATTCAGAATTGCTTTTAAAATTCTGTCCTGCAAAAGAAAAGAAGAAAAAATTCTAGACAGTCATTAGGAAATTCAACATCAGATCAGGTCTGAATGTTAATAATTCATGTTAATTATTTGCATATACTTAGTACATCACATGACAACTTTCACATGCCTGATATTTTAGAGAAAAATAAGCTTTGAGCTAAGCATCCTTGTGCTTTCAGCCTAAAGAATGGCTAGATGTCTGTAGGTCTCTCCACTTTTAGGAGGAAGGAGAATCAGCTCTATTCACATGTTGATAGTAAGCCATCTTTCTGAGTCTTCATTTTATAGCCTATTAACATAAACAACAACAACAAAAAACAACACTCCTGCCCCTATTATTGTTTTCCCTTTCTAAGAGAGATGGAGAATTTTTCTCTTAAGTGAGGATCTCCACTCTAAATTGGAAACTGACATTGCTATGCGTTTGCCAATGTTATTCTTTCAGCCAGTCAGTAAAATTTTTTGACCACTCGCTATGTTTCAGGCATAGTTTTGAGACGTTTATATTTGGTCGTGAACCATAGAGACCAAATCTGTTTTCATGAACCTTAAATTTTAGGGGTGGTGGGTGATTCAGTTAAAAAAAAAAAATGAGTGAACAAGATAATTCCAGGCTTTGCCATGAAAAATACATAATCCAGTAATGTGCTTAGAGAGTGCCTGGGGGCTACTTCAGATCTGACGCCCAGGGAAGTCTGTCTGAGCAGGGTGCCTGTGAAGGTAAGCCACTTCTCTCCTGGTTTGGCAAGGAAGGATTGAGAAAACAAGTAGAACTTCCCTACGCAATATGCTAAAAGCCGCCTTCGATGGCAGTAGGGGTGGGAAATAATCTTAGAGAGATTCTTTTGATGAGAGCTGATTTTCTTCCTCTATTTCTTCTGGTTGGAGCCAGGGGAGGAGTTTCAGAGCCCTGGATTTCAGGAAGCAGGCCATACAAATCACAAACTGGGCTCAAGACAACAGAAGTTTACTCTCTCACAGTTCTGGAGGCTAGAAACCCAAGGTGTTAGCAGCACCGCGTTTCCTCTGCTCCAGGGAAAGATTCTTCTTTGTTTCTGGTGGCTGCCAGCAATCTTTGGTGTTCCTTCACTTGCGGCAGTCTAATTTCATGGCCTCCTCCCCTGTACTTCTGCTGTCTCTCTGTGTTCAAATGTCCCTCTCTTTATAAGGTCACCAGTCATTGGATTTAGGACTTACCCTAATCCAATATGACTTCAATCTTAACTTGGTTACATCTGCAAAAACTCTGTTCCAAGTAATGTCCTATTTACAGGTTCTGGGTAGACATATCTTGGTGGGGGAGGGGAACACTATCAACCCACAACAGGCTGAGTCAACTGGAACTCTCACCAGTGGGAGTAAATATCCCCCAGCAACTTGCTGTTATCCAGGAGGTAAAGAAGAAGGCAAAGTATGAGGCCCTCCTGAGAGGCATGGCCTATGGAGTCCAGAAGCAATGTCATTACACAATTTTAAGTTTGCTCCCATTGCATCAATCCCTTATGTTATCTTCAAAAGTTGAGTTAAGTTTGTTAAACCACTAAAACCTCCTAGGAAGTGCTTCAGAAAACAGAGAGAGTGATTGGGTCTCTGATTAAGCAAAGTATGTGAGGAAGTCACAGCAGCCTAGAGAAGCAATTGCTACACAGCAAAAACTGATCAGGAGTCTTGATCTGAGATGGCAGCAAAACTCAGAACTACATAGGTGTCCTCAGAAATGCTTGGAGACAGAATCTTTAATGATACAGGGTTCATTCACCCAACCCAACATCATTCATTGAACACCTGACATAAATTAAGTACCTTGTTAGTGTGGAGGCTAAAATGCTGAGCGGAGGAGACTGGGCTCTGCTCTTGAGAACTTTATTAGCAAGGAGGATGAGACTTTGAAGGGTGTTGTTTGGATATACAGGAAACTGTGATCCCAGAAAGCGGGGTTGAGGACAACGACTTACACTGGTTATAGAGTGATTGATTGTGCAACAAATGAGTGTGGACTGCCTCCCACATGCCACTGCAGGAGGTACCGGCATTCAGAAGCAGCGTTTTCCGTGCTCCTTCTCCTCTGTTTCCCCTTCCCTGTTTCAGGGACTCTTCAGACACAATAAATTTACAAGATATTGATGCCCCTGTGACATCTCCAAAATAATGTTTTTGATGGGCATGCTTCGTTTGGAAATAGCCCCATACTAGAATCAAATATCAGACCCTTGATTACTCAGCATTCCAGTCTGAAACACCCAAATCGACGCCTCAATGTCCCTCTCCTTAACTTCTATTTAAATCCTATACCACTGCACAAAAACACACAGCACAATGTCTGGGACAAAGTAGACATTCATTCACTCACATTTACTGAGCAACTACTATGCACCAAGCACTGAGATAGGCACTGACTAAATGTTAGTTTCTTTTCTTCCTAAATAAGTACTGTATATTGCTTGCTGGTCATAACAACAAATTTAGTATAAAAAATAAAATTCTGATAACTGACTTATAATTTCCCCAAAGAATCACTATCATTCAAAATTTCAGAAAAGTTTTATGCTTCCTTAAAGTCTTATGAGAACCCATCTCTAGCTCCTCTTTCATTTTGAGTTTCCCTTTAGGCCTAGTTCTCGTTAAATGTTCCTGTCTTTTCTTTCTCACCTTCTCTAATCTCCGATCAAAGATAATCACTTACTAATAAGTTTGGTCAACTACATGTAATTTGTAATATTTACCTCCAAATAAAAGATAGGCGAGTGACTTACATCTATCTTATAAGAGCTTCTGGAAATGAATGTCTAGAACATCACTTGTTAATGTATCTGATGTGACCTGGTTCACTTGTCTTTCGTAATTATGGACACCATGATATTTTGGAGAAGGGCCCCTACTGTGGTAAAAAAGACCATGGACTTTGGGATCAGGTCTGGCTTTGAGCCCCTACTCTTCCATTTGCTGCCTGAGTGAACATAGGCAAGTTACTTAATTTCTTTTCAGCTGGAAACCATAGCTACATTTTTGGGCTATAGTAAGAACTGGAAGCGATCTTTAAAAATTGGCAAACATGAGGCACTTAATTCATGGAAGCTATTACTATTATTCTAGTCATGCCTAGTAATCTACATAATCTCTTGGATCTATTTATGGTTATTTCTGACATTTCTACTTTTGCTTTTTTAAGATTGTCTAGGAATGTACTTGTAAATATAAACTGTCTTCTAAATGCAAAAGAGAGAAACCCAATTAAGATTACATTACATTAAAGTGAATGTGCTGGAATTCAAGCTGTGAGATATTAAACAGATTAACTACCATGGGCTGTTGGTGAGGTCATAAGCCTAAAATAATGTGGCAGAGCTAAACCAGACCAGCACAGACAGACTTCTGAATTGGCACATTGCACAAAAGGTAGTTCTCCTTATGCCCAAATATAGATATTGACTCATGCAGACTGGGTGAAACATCTGAGGAACAAAGTGATATCATCCAAGAAGGCAGGATGACATCATTCTGCAAATGTTTCTTGTCTGTCTGGTTTTTGGCATTAGATCTCTTGGCTCCTATTTCTAATGATTTCCATCAGTTGCTCTTAAATGCTACCCTCCCTGACAAGGCAACATCAGCTCCTGCCTATCTTTAAAACTCTTGTATGTTATAAATATTTTTCCATGTCTGACACAGTATCTGGTTTCCACCCTGCTCATTTTATTGTAACTGGTCTCAAAAGAGTCACTAAAAATAGTCTAGCTGCCCAATCCAATAGGTTCTTTTTAGTTTCCTTCCCAGTGGAACTGCGTACAGTGGTTAACACCGTGGATCAACTCTTCCTTGCCCCACTCTTTCTTTGCGTCCTTACGCTTGTTTCATGATAGTCCTAATTCTGAAGATCACTTCTTACAAGTCTCCTTCACTTGTTTCTCTTCCACAGCTCACCCTTACATATTCTCCAGAGCTATCATGCTAGCTGTTTGTCTGGCCACAAGCCCCCTTGGCAAGCTTATCTCCTAGCTTCCTCACTCTCAATCACTGTTTATGCAATAATCTTCTCAAAACCAAACCTGCTCAAGTCACTGCCCCAGTTAAGAACCTTACACTTTTACTATTGTTTTCAAATCTTGAGCTTCATCTCCTAATACTGAGCTTATCTGCCTCTACTCATGCTGTTTCTTTATTTTTCTCCTCTCTGCCTCCAAAAATCTTGAAGATCCTCTAAGATCTAATTCAAATTCCACTTCTGCAAAGTCTTCCTTAGCACATTCCTCCCTGGTGAACTTAGTGGCTTCCTCAGAGTTTCCACATTTTTTTGTAACTAATATAGCACTTACCAAATTTTATTACTGTCTGTTCAGCATTTATTTGTCTGTTCCGTTAGATGGTGACTTCTTGAGAACAGTGACGTTACCTTCTTTGACTTATTCACACAACACCCAGCACAGTGCCTTGCAGATAATTACATCGTCAATAATCAGTTCTCAATAAACTGAATCTATTTTTCAAAGATCAATCTTATAATAAGGTTCAGTTGCTTTTCTACTTAAATGAAAGGGGGAGAGACAATATCTCAACCATGAATTCAATGTATTTTAGGCTACATTAGGCTTTTGTGGCAAAACTTCCTTTCTACTCTCTCTATATAAACCGTGGGCAAAGAAAAGTGTTCCAGAGAGAACCAGAATGTCAAATTTACACTATGCAAATGAAGAGCCTACTGAATTAAGCTCTTCTAGGACACCAGGGTATCATTTAGTAAATTTTTTTCCTAGGAGATTAAATAGGGCCTGGATATATGTTATACTAGATGCACATGAGCTCTAATTTTTTCAGCAAAAATGTATGGTTACTTAAAACTAAGCCTGGATCAACTGAGTGTATCATGTAGCCAACCCAGACAAAATAAAGCCCATTACAGTGGCTGCAAAGAGCACTGTTTTTCTCCTTTCACCTGCTCTATTCAGTCAAAATTTAATTTCAGTAATGATCCTCTGCATAGAAAATATCTACTAGAGTTCTTTAGCTCAGGAATTCATAAAGGCAACAGAAAATCTATTGTGAACGACTGAATTTTTAGTACTTAATACAGCTATATGCAATTAACAATATATATTTCTATGAAAAATAATGGACAACATATCTTGAGTAATAGCATGTCAAGCATTGGTTCAGTACCTTATACGATTATCTGTTTTCCTCACGATCACCCTATGAAGTTGGAACTATTATCTCTACTTTATAGATGAGGAAACTGAAGGTCAACAGGTCAAATAACTTCCTAATATGACAGAGCTACTGAGCAGTGAGCTAGGAATCAAAGACTACATCTGACTCCTGGGAATTTAGAGTATTTTGGGTGTCAGCTATTAACACCTGTTTATGAAGGGAATGATGACAACCCACAAGCAATATGAATAAAGAAATGTGACCAGTCAGGTCTTAATCATCAATGCACTTTCCTCCAGCCCAGTCTTAAGGACTGAATATCAGTTATATGTACAGGAGACTTTATTTCCTTTTGAAGTAGAAAAGGGGGTGGGAAGGAGAGAGATGCCAAGGAAGTTAAATTATATGAATGCACAGTCTGCTTCTCAAACTTCAGCTTATAACCACATGTGGATAAGTGGAGGCTGCGATCAAAATCCTTTAAGTCATTCACAGTGGATGTGACTACACTTAGCAGAAGTACTTCTGCCTCTGCCTGGATCTCTTCCTTCTCCTGGCCAGGGAGCTCTGTAGCATGGAGCCCACAGGACTCTAGGACATGACTATCAAACACGGCCACATAATCACTTCTGATATGACCATATCTTTTGTAAATGGACATTTCTCTTTCACTTTTTTCATTGTCTACTGGAAAAATACTCCCATGTTGCTTTTGAAGTAGAAGAGCCAAAATATTAGTAACTTACTTAATCTATTCCATTCTCAGCAGAAATCTTGAAAATAGTGCTGTGCCCTTCTACTTCCAAGATAGGCTATCTGCAAATATTTTTTTTCATTTGCCAGTTCTTATGTTCCTGGAATCATCAGTCTGCTCCTGAGAAAGGTGCTTCCTACATTGTGTGTCCAAGAATAAATATATTTGTCTCTCAAAAAAAAACTACTTAGAGGTTATCATTTGAAATAGAACTGCAATTATTATTAAATGTAACAATGCATTCTATTAGCTAAAATTGCATTTTAAAAATCTTAGATGGATTATTAATAATCATTAACTGACAGTATAGCAGAACACAAAGCATTTGATTACACATGATATTGCTGAGGACGAGAGAAAACAGACATTCTCATATATTGAGGGTAGGAGTATCAACTGGTGAAGCTTTTCACAGGAAGCAATTTGGCAATATCTATTGAAATTGCAAATGCATCTACAGATGACTCATAGGTGATTCACTATAGCATTGTTTTGTACCTTATCATCAATAAGATATCTAGGATGTAAACCTAAAAAATATTGATAACGCTCTATTAGTGATATTGAATGACATCTAAACTCTGTGTGTGTGTGTGTGTGTGTGTGCGTGCGTGCATGCGTGTGTGTGTGTGTGTATGTGTGTGTGTGTGTGTGTACTGCAGTGTGCTGGTAAATGTTCGACCGCTAGTGCCCCAAGTGTAGTTCCATAAATGTTGGTTGACAAGTAAGATGAAAATGAAACACTAAAGATGCATTCTGGAGGTTCACCAGTTCATCAATGATGTGAGTGACTGGATAATAATTTTAAATACTGGAAGAATATTTCCTCAATTTTTTGTTACATTCACAATGACAAACTTTTAGGTTTAATTTGTATTATAATATTTTTACCATTATTTTTTTAAGTCTAGACCTAGACAATCAATGAAACAAAAAACTAAGTCCTGATTTGTATCATTTGCTGATTTCTGTGGTGAAAATAGTCTTACACTGGCCAATTTCAAGTTACCAATGTGATGTCACTGAATACAGAGTTGGGAAGAGATGCACATGCCTATATGTACTTCATTTTATAGTATTTCCACCATATAGATGCAAACAATCTCAAGACATACAGATAATAGTAAAATGCAGAATTAGAAAGTGATACTTTTTAGTATTTATTACCTTTTTATAATTTATTTGTGAGTTTATCTAATTTACTTTTCAATAGTGACTATATTCAATAACTAGCTCACAAAATTTTTCAAGACTTAACAATTGACTCTCATGAGTTGGTATGAGCTAGTACCAGTGTACCACCAGGAAATAGAAAACTCACTCATCAGGAAACAGAAAATTCACTCAGATGAAATCTGAAGAAAATTCAATGAATAGACTCTGAAGGTCTGAGCAAAGTTAGGGAAACACTGCTGACAAATCACTGCTGACAAATCTGTGAATTATACACTTTAAGTTTGTGTGTTATATGGCATGTGAATTATATCTCAATAAGTTGTTTTTAAAAAGTGAGACTGAGGCTCTCAGGGACTAGCAGTGGCAAGAAGCCACTACATGTTATGGAGCGACAGAAGGGAACAGTGTTATCAGAGCCCAACGAGAGATAAAGACCCAGTGGAAGGGATCCCAGCAAGAGCTGCAGCTGTAGAGGGACTCAGCCAATGTCCCAACTGTAGCTCTACAGCAGAGGAAATGGGAGGTAAGGAGAAAATGGCCCAATCCTTCTCCTCTCCTGCCCTTCAATTTCCTATTGATGCCTCACATCGGACAAACCCAACTCTCAGTCAAAAGGTAAGAGAACCTGGGTGGTTTGCATAGGGACCAACTCCCTAGGGCACAGAGATCATAAGAGGTGCATGACGGATCTGAGGGCAGAGAATAGCCAGCACTTGTACATGCGTGTGCACATGCACACACACATAAGTATGTGTTAATAAATATACAGTAAAATTGTTAACATTATTTGGCTCCAAGAAAGGAGAAAAATAGAAGGACATAGACTTTTCACTCTTTAACATTTTGTAGCTTTTGAATTTTGAACCATGTGCATATATTACCTATTTCAAAAAACAAGTGACATTTCGATTAAAAAACAAGAAACAAACAAACAGAAAAAAAAACAGAGTAAGTCCATGATAGTCATTAAGGCTGTTCACCAAAACAGCGTGATTCTTCTCTCCTTCTGAGCATGCAGTAGAACTATAGTTCTCTCACCCTGTTGAAGTTAGATGTGGCTACATGTTTTATTTGAAGAATGAAGTATGAGCAAAACTAATGTGTGCGACATTCAGGTGGAAGCTTTACGAGCCAGTGCATATATTGCCACTTTCTCTCTTACCTGCCTCATGGGTCATGGAACATCATGGAACTCCGGTTAGCCAGATCCTGTGACTTACATGGAGTAGATACCCTCCCTTTCTGCCACCACTACACTAACAGGAGACATGGAGCAGCATGAGTGAGAAATGACCTGCATTGTTACTGAGATTATGGGATTGTTTGTTACAACAGCATAAGCTAACTTACCCTCACTGCCAGAAGCTGTAACCAGATGACTCTTGGCATTACTTGCAAATCAAAAAATATGTGATTTTAAAGAATATTTACATTTAGCCTCCTGTATTAAAAACAATACATCTAGTTGTACCCATGGAAATATCATTGGTTTTAATGACAGTACAAATATTGATTTATGAATATTAAGCTTAAATTTGGTAATCTGTATCAAAACCTCAAAAATGGATGCCTTTTGACCAAACAATTCTATTTCTAGGAATTAATCTTAGTGAGATAATCAATATTAATGGCTATATTTTATTAAAGTTATTATGCATCAGGCACTATTCTAAGTGCTCTGAACAAATTAATTTAGAATACTTACAGCAGTCCTATTACTATTACACTTTTACACAAGGAGAGAGGCTTAGAGAATTGAGCAACTTATTAAATACTATATCTCCCTATTTTCCCCTCCTCCAAGCCTCTGACAACCACCATTTTATTCTTCGTTTCTATAAAATTGGCTTTATTTTTTTAGATTCCACATATAAGTGATTCCATACCTATTACTACTTCTTAAAAAGCTTTACAGATGTAAATCATAGCACTGCTGTAGAGTAACAAAACTGGGAAACAAATTTAAAATCTAAATGTAAGTGTTGAATCAATTGTGGTAACAGTATGATAGAATACCATACACAAGCTGTCACTTTTTTAAAAATCACAGACACACATGGAAAAATGTTTGCAATATAAAGAATGGGAATAAAGTTGTATCCCATTTTTCAAAAAGTATATACATAGACAACAGTCAGAACCCCTACATCTGGGTAGTAGATCTTGCAAGAGTTTTTCTACTAAGACCCTACATGTATTTTTTTATTTTCTATAACAACATGTATACATTCGATATTTAATAGTGCCATACCGAGCTCACATAGTAGATCCTAAAGCAAGAGCTTGCATGCAGTTACTTGATTTTGGTAAGCGATCCTGGGAAATAGGAATGGGAATATGGAACAGTGAAGTTGGGATGGAAGGAAAGCCAAATCAAAGGTGTAGGTGTGTTACAAAGCTGATCACCGCTGTGGGAAATGCAGATGTTCTCTCTAGAAATCTCTCTAAAGAATCAAGTAGAATGGACCTAGCGACTGTCTGCCCGAGTAACAAAAGATAGGAGGATTTATCCTTGGCTCCTTTCCCCATTGGTCCAGGGTGTCAAGTCCCTCTTGTTTCCATGTTTGCACATTATCAGAAGAGCCAAGAAGGTTGCTACAGGCATCCCCACTGGCTATAATAGAGAAGCCTCCGAGCTATGCAGAGCAACTGAAATGAAGTGCCTGAACGTAACTGAATTAACAAAAGTCCAACTGAGAGGATGAGCATTGGGACACAAGAGGTGTACCTTCTATAGCTTTGAAACACCTTGTGTTCAAGTTGTGACTCTCTGGTTAATTAGAACGTGGTGAGACCCAAGTTTTACTTTATTTTTCTTTGAGAGTAAGAGCTGTTGTAGTAGAAAAGGCCAAGTGGAAGCCCTGAAACTACCCACCTTTCCATCCGGCCAAGATAGTAAATGAAAAATCATATTACATCTTACAGGGGTGTGGCAGAGATAAAAGCCATCCTCAAAAATTCAAAGAGTACCAGGGTGGTGGTTCCCATTTAATTTTCATTCTAGCATCTACAGAGACCAGATGGTAGATGACTGTTTACTACTTGAATTTAACAAAAGAATAATCCCAATTGCAGCGGCTGGGCTGGATGTGGTATCTTTACTGGTGCAAATCAACTCAGCCTCAAGTTTGAAATATGTAGCTACTGAACTGGTAAGTATATCCTTTTCTATACCAATCAAAAAGAAGAATCAAAAGTAGTTTTCATTCACGCAGAATGACAACGATATATATTCACAGGATTTTTTAATTCTCCAGGACTATTTTAATTCTCTCATTTTCTGTCATAGGGACCTATACTATCTGTGTATTTCACAAAAATTACCTTTGTCCATTATTTTGAAGATATATGTTAATGCACGAAATATATCATGTACTCCATATGCCTTGATAAGACACATTTTATCCAGAGGATGAGAATTTACTCCTACAAAGATGCAGAAGCCTACTAAATTAGTGCAGGGCATGCAGGGGTATCCTCTCCAAAGTACAGGGTAGGTTACTGCATCTTTCACTTCCTATCTGTAAGAAAGCACACCACCTAACTTGTTAGGCCTCTCTACGTTTTTCTTGCAGAGTATTCCACACTGAGGCACGTTGCTTCAATCCATTTGTAAGGTGACTTGGAAGGTTGCTGGCTTTAGGATGGAGCCCAGAGCAAGACAGGGCTCTGCAGCAGGTCCAGTTTTCAGTAAAAGCAGCCTTGCTGCTCAGTTTATACAATCCAGCAGATCCCATGGTAGCAGGGGTATTTGTGGAAGAAAAGAGGTCATGTAAGTTCTTTGGCAAGTCCCAATGGAAGGACTGCAATGCAGACCTCTAGGTTCTCAAAGCAAGGTTGTGCCATCTGCTGTAAAGAACTAAACTTCGTTGAATTATATTCCTGGCATGCCTTGATATAGTCTGAGTACATCACCATGGGACATCAAGTGACCCTATGGTCAGGGCTACTCATCATGAGTTAGATGCTTTCAAATCCCCAAGTTATAAAGTTAGGTGGGCCCAGCAGCAATCTATTGTAAGAGGGAAGCAGTACACTGGAGAGTGTGCTTGAGCAGATGTAGAAGGCACAAATAAGCTGCATGAAAGATGAACCAAACCCCAGGGATCCCCCTGCTGTTACACTGACTGACAATACTTTCTCAGTTCATACCAGTGAACTTGTAGTTTCCCTATGATGAGCTCACAGGAAGTAAACTCCAATTTTGGTTCTGTAAGGTCTAAAAAAATTTAATACTTTTCCTCCCATTCTCTGAGTTCTTCTAGCTGGACTAATAATCAAATTAACAGAGACAGATTAACAGAAGAAAATCAAATTTTTAATACAGGCACATGGGGAATTCACATAGGCATGAAAATCCCAAAGACAGTGAGGCAACATTGGGTTTATATGATATTTTTAGAAACAGGAGAAAGGTGGGGGTGCAGAGACAGGGCATTAGATTTCAGAAGGGAGATTGGGCGATTAACAGGTAGTTGAGGAAGAGCAAAACATGCATGGCAGAAAAATTCTGGCTGGACAACTCAGAAACAATGGGACACAGGGGTACTAGCTCACAGAGTGGGGGTCTTCGGGATCAATGCTAGAGTGAAGATTCTTAAGATGATTAAGCAAAGGCTGCTTCCTAAAGCAGATTTTTCTGTCAGAATGTTTTAGGCAGGAAAGGAAAGAGGGGGTCAAAGATTTTTTTCTGAGTCTTGTGTCTTAATAAACAGCATAAAACCAATATCCCAAAAGCAGCTTCAGGATGGCAAAAATTTCGTTCCGTGCAGTTCACAGATGGATCAGTTTGATGAAGTTGTTACAGGTTGACAGTAGACTGCTCATAACATCCCCCGTTCAAGGGGTGGCCTTAAATGACACTGGTAAAGGCAAATCTTCTCAAAGTGATTTTTTAAAAATCATTAAGTTGTCTGTGTATACATTCAGGTATTAACTTTTAAATATGTATTACCTCTACCCACAAGATTTAAATAGGGCTTAAAAATAATGTTTGGATTCAGTGATTTTTAAAAAATCTTAGATTTAAGTTGCATCATAAATAATAAAAATTGTCTATGGCCATGCTACCTGAACAAGCTTGATCCTGTCTGATTGCAGAAGCTAAGCAGAGTTGGGCCTGGTTAATACTTGGATAAGAGATTGCCTCGGAAGACCAGATGTAAAAAAAAAAGAAAAAAGTAATTTTACTATTTTACGCTGTATGCGTAAGAACTTAAAAAAAAATAAGGGAGTGTAAGCTGACAATATCCTTGTAATCTATGAGGTCAACCAAGGGCCACCTCACCTAAAAAAATAATAATAATAAAAATTAGTATCTAACTATTATTATTAATGTTGTTAGCAAGAGAGAATAAAGGAGGAAGACTTCAAGACCACATAGAAAACATGCATAGGGAGTAACAGTTTCTTTGAGAATTCTGTTATTGCCTCAGCAATCGGATTTGATAAGCCTTAGCAAAAAAAATAAGAAGGCAAATTGAAATAGCAGAAGAACAGGGTTTCAGAACCAGACAAATGTGGCTTTAGCCAAGGCTCTTCCACTAAGCGTCTGACTTTGGAAGAGTTATTTAATTATTCTGAACCTCAGTTTCCTTCTTTCTGGAGTCAGATGTGAGATCAGAGAGTTCCGAGGTCACGGTTTCTGTCTTTCTGAAACAAGGTTGATGACACCTTAACCACGCTCTTGACTGGTCTGCCGGTACAGTTGTGCAGTTGGGAACTGTGCAAAGGCCCCTAGTGGAGGAGCTGAGATGGGGCTGATATCCCACTTGGGCTCAGATCACTGGGCAGCATCTACCAAGCAAAGGCACTTTTTTCTAATTTGCATAGGGCCCCCTCTAGGCCACCTCAGGCCTGCCTGCTGTCAAGATTTCAATGAGATCACATATGTAAAGCATCTAGTAAGTGGTAATAAATGGTAGCTGCTTTTACATTCTGTTGTCTCCAAGTCCATCAGTTATGAAAAGCTAAGCTAAAAATAGGAGCCAGAACCCAAGTCCTGTCTGAAAAAAATGGTCAGAAAAGGAAGGGCACGTCTCTGATGGAATCTGCTTCCCCCAAAAGACTTTAAAAGCTGTAAGGGCTGCGACTTGTCTTACTCACCTCTGGATGTTCCTGGTACTTAGTACCATTCAAACACTTGCTGAACAAGTGAACAGGACAAACAAACAAAAACTCATGGACATGGACAATGGGCAATGGACTAGTGGTTCCAGAAGGGAGAAAGTAAAAAAACAAAATGTTTTTTAAAATTATGTATATATAATATGAAAAAATAAACTGATATTTAAAATAAATAATATAAGGAAACTAAGAAAAAAAATACTTGCCAAATGATTGATTGAATGAATAGAAGGATAATTCTATTTTTTTTAAACAAAAACAAAAACAAAGTAACAGCAACAAGAGTAGCTTTAAAAATATTTACTTGAAGCCCTTCTTGAGTATCTTCTGATGTGTTGGTTTCAGTTTGCCAGTTCTCAGACTGAGTTTTCTGTCAGTTTTGAGCCCATTGACAGAATAAATATAGGTCAATGTTCATTATATGCTGCTTCCACTATCTTAAATTTAGAGAGAGTATCATTAAATAGTGAAACCAAGCAATTACAACCCACTGGTTCTCCAAGATCATCTCTTTGTCCTATTTACCATGTAATCAAACTGTCTTTTGCCAACCGGAAGTGAAACTAAGCCACCTGTGTACCTTTCGTTTCTCAAGCTTAGGTTCGATTATCTAGAGGTTTCCAACTGAGCCTTGTTGTCACTTCACTTTCTTTTAGACTATACAGAATGAGTCTGGTTCTTTTGAGAGGGCAGCTACCAGAACAGTGATAAATAAATTGCCTATAGAGATAAGTTTCTGTGATAGAAGAACCCTTTGCTGGTCCTAGCTAGACTCCTCCTCCTTTTCAATAGTGCAATGGAGAATCAGACCTCACTTTAGCACTATCAGCAGCAAAGTGAAGTTCCAGAACGGTCCTCCAGTGATAAAGAGGGAATGCAATGAGGTGTTATGGAAACTAAATCTTCCCCTAAACAAAATTTTCAGTGAAATCAAGCAAATAATGTTTCAGTTTGGCAAATTTAATTTTCCTATAGTTGCCTCTGATTTAGTATAAGTGGTCTGAACTAGCTCTAAAATATGATATAGTATGATAAGAAAAAAAAAAGATATGCCTTACTCCTGTTGGTCATTTATTCTCTTTGTACACCCCCTGTTCCATTGCTTAGTTGAATTCCTCTCTTCCTCCTGGTTCACCACAAACTGGGCTTATGAACTTGTCAGAATTAAATTTTATGTATTGTGCTTATACTTTTAAATAGCATTGAGAACTCCAGGCCCTAAGCCTGTAACAGGAAAAAAAAAAAAAAAAAAAAGCTATAGCAAACTTCTCCATAGAAGGGCAGCCTCATTGAGGATCAGAAGGAGCCTTTGTCCTCAGAGCTAATCTCTCTTGCTAACTTTGCCTTCAAGGCAGTCCCAGAAACTTCCAAAGAGTTCTTTCTTGGAGCATTTCTGTAGTTGTTCCTAACATGTTTCATTGTCACAGGGAGCCAGGCCTTATGCTAGTTTTAGCTGCCTGTTCTAAGGTTGCTTTTAGGATAGACTGCTTTTAAATTAATCTTTATATTCACTAACTTTGATGGAAAACAAGCAGGATTATGTTGTCATTTCTCTATGAGAACAGAATTTTCTGAGATTTAATCATATTAAAGCCCAGATAGCAAACTTCTTTGGCATTTAAGAGAGCACATCTCTGTAACTGCGGTTAAAAAATCCTTTCTCATTAAGAAATTATTTTAACTGGATTTCTTTCACAGCAAACTGGTGAAATTAACTTAGGGAGGAGGCAAGAGAACTAAAGTGTTAATCAAGCTACATTCAGAGACTGCAATATGCTTATCGGCCCTGTAGCCCGGCCACAGGACATCAGCAGAACAAAGGAAGATTTCTACTGGGATTGCTAACAATCCCAGTATCCATTTCTCACACCTATGAAGAGGAAACAGGATAAACAGAGTCTTTAAGTGGCTGCCCTACACAAATAAAATCATTTATTCTCTATGGCTAAAACCATGGATTAAAGGCTCGGAACTGCCAGCAGGCCTTTTATGCTACATATTCTTACCTTTTCACGATATATACTCTTATCTTTCCTTGTTGTATTTCCATATCAAAGGAAAAGGGTTAACAAAATCTTTGAACTGTAACTCACAGGAAGAAAGAATGATATGTTAACTGGCTTCCTCTCAGGATCCCTCTCAGTGCCTTTTTTCTCTTTCGCTTTCCTTGTCTCTATTGTCTCTGTCCCTCTGAGTCTCTCCTAGGCTCTCTCTCTCTGTTTATGGGGTGTTACACCTTTTCTAATAAACTTTCCTTTTGACTCTGACTTTGGTGTGTATTTTAATTCTTTCTATACTCTCCACCAAGAACCTTTCTTAGTCAGTGCAGAGCTTGGTCTCCCTTCAACTCAGGGGAATGTTCCCTGTCCTGCATCAAAAGGAAGAAGAAAAAACTACATTCTACATAATAATTATGTTTTAGAAAGCTGCATTATAAAATCACAAAAGATTTGAAGAGATGATGATACAGATTTCTTCCATTTTGGTTCCTAACAAAGTAATTGATACCTAACATTCTATTCTTAATTAAAGAACTTCTAGGTTCCTTTAAGTTAAAAAAAGATTAAGATTCACCCTATTCCCAGTCACTCCCACTGCCCATTAAATTCTCTTGCTGCCTAAATTCTCCCATACTGCCTAATTAACACCTTAAACCATATTTCTCAGAAAACAACAACAGCGAGAGACCTAATAAAGGGAATGTTCAAGAGCATGACCCCTGATGCCAGACTAGCTCTATCACTTACTACCTGTGTAACATCGGGCTGGTTGCTTAAGCTCTCTGTGCCTTATTTCCTCATCTGCAAAATGGAGACTGTAATAATAGGTACTTCACAGATTTATGAGGAAGAGTAAATGAGTTCATTTTTGTAAAATGCTTAGAATAGAGCCTGGTAGCTAGTAAGTACTGTATGAGTGTTGTGAAATAGGATTTTATCTAACAAAGTTTAATACTGACTTACTTTTTCACTCCAAATCAGAAGTATTTTTATCCCATAAGTCCAGTAGAAGGTTGTTAGTAATTTTTAATGCCTTTTCTATAAATGCATATCTAATAAGTATGTTCATCACAACTTATAAAAAAACTACATGCCTGATAATAAACAAATTGTTAAAATATCAAGATATTTAATTTTTAAATGAGGTATTTATTTTTAATTTTCAATATGTATTTAAGTATAAAAAGCAGGTTATATAAAAATAATATGTATCATAATTCCACTTTTTATTGAAACAATATATGCCATATCAAGAAGACAAAAAAAAAAAAAAGTGAATGGATAGACACCAAAGTGTTCACGGTTGTTTTTGGGTGATGAAATGATGGAGAATTTTTATTTTCTTCTTTTTCAAAATCTGGCTCTTCTAAATTATCTCCAATAATATTCATTACTTATGAATAAAAGGAAACTAAAAATTAATGACAACAGTATAGTTTTATGACTGGAAATTTATTTTCTTGTCATGGTAATCTCTATGAAAATGGAGAAATATAATGAATTCTAATTAAATATAATCACAACTTCCATAAACCTCAAATTTAATAAGATTATTTTTTCATTCCATTGCTTTAACTATTTTAAGGCACTGAAAGGCATATATTAGCTTGGATATTTTAATAATTTGTTCACTTTTATCTTACATTGGTTGTGAATATAATTAGTTTGATGTTGGTTTATTTTGTATAACCAAACTTAAAACAACTCAATACTGTTGTGGTGCGATCAAATCTAAGTCCCACTGAGCAATTGAGGCGGATTGTGAGCCTTTATTAGCCGGCCGGAGACTTACAGGCGATCAGTCCCGAGCCTCCAGATGAGGTAACTTATAAAGCCTAAAACCACATCAAACAAGCAAGCAGGTTTACAGAAGCAGAGGTTGGCCATTAGCATATCTTTGCACAGGATATCTCCTAGAGCTACACCCTGGTTTACATTAAACAAGTAGCAGATGCCATTTGAAAATTTTCCACCCTTAACAAACACTAAATTTGAGAACTGAAGTAGATAGTCTGTGAATAAAAACATTTGATTAAGTTTCTTCAACCTAGCAAATACCAGAAATAAAAAGTTTTAAAGCATTATCGATAAGGCAGATGACTGCTTAATTGAATATGTTTTCCAAGAGCCAGAGGGAACAGTTAAGTATATCATCTTACCAGTGCTATCATTAGAAAGATTTTACTAGATCACATTTGATTTTGCCCTTGTTCAAGTATGACTTTGTTTCCCTCAAGCTCAGTTGTTGTTGTTTTTTTTTCCAAACTCATCCATCAGCCTTGTGGTTCCTTCTTCAATCTCCTTTGAAAGAGTTCAACAGATTCTTAAGTAAAATCCTTGTAAAAATGCTGACTACTCTTTTCCTCCTGTTTTTAGACCATGATGGGGATTATCTTTCTCTCTCATACTAACAATCATAAACCTAAAAGTGACAATGAATCCGTATATTGGGAAACTGATAAATCAATAATACACTTCAATTTGAGGGAAGTGGATGTGAGGGAAGTCAGTTAATTGAATCATCTGTTAACCCACTAAGTTATACACTTTTTTTAAAACACTGGAAACATTTATTTCGACCTTGCTAATACTTCTATGCAACCATTCTCTCTAGCTATCTTACCTCTTTTGTCCCTCAGAGGAATTCCCCACTGAATTGTTGAAAACTTTCCACCTTGCTTCCTTTGAATATGTTATCATATTTAGAGAGAGAGAGAAAAAAAACCTTCTAAAAAGAAGAGGATCGAGTTTTCTTGAGTTAAAAATTTTTTTCACCCACAGTGGAAATATTACAGTATTTTTTCCTAAGCTATAAGATGGTGGGAAAAGTTTTTTTTTTTTCAGTTGGAACTATTGAATAAAAAGTATTAAAATGTCAAAATCTTTCTTAGAAAATCTACCAATGAAGAATTAGTAGAGAAAGCCCAGAAAACTACAAGAAGTTTTTAAAAAATAACGATAAAGACAAAGCCTCTTTTTCTTATAACTAATTTGTCTATTAACAGAAAGGCTCAATGAAGCTTTCTATTCCAAATCTTACAGTATAAAGACAGTTTATTAAGCAGTCAAACTAGGTTAGGAAAATATTTCACTCAAGAAAACAGATAGCCCTTTCATGCCATACAAAAAGACAATTATATTTTAGAAAAACACTGAAATTGAGCTCAGAATAAAAAGTATTAAATCCTTCAATCTATACAAAGATTTTTCTGGAAAACTGAGAGTTTTTCACCTTTCTGATATGCTGTTTCCCTTAAACTTTTTTGGCTTTTTATCTTCCGCTGCTAAATCTATAAGAGATTTAAAAAATATTTTCTTATAGTGCCTAAAAAATTAACTTTAAATTTTCTACTGCCCCCTCCTACTCACCACTCCTAGGAATCCATCCTAATTGCTTGCATGTAAGATTTTGCATTCACCCATGTATTTATTTATTCAACAAATACTGTTGAGTGCTTACTTTGTTTCAGTCAGTGGATTAGGCTCTGGGGGTACCACGGGGAGCACAGACAGAGCCCTGCTCTCATGGAGCTCATCGTCAAAGGGGCATTCAGATATTAATCAAACAGTCCCACTAATGTATAACTATAAACTGAGTTTTATGTTTTCCAAAAAAACACACACAATTCTAGCAAGAGTAAACAGGAATCTCACCCAGATGAGAGAGACAGGTAGGGCTTCTCAGAGGAAACAACACATTAAGGACCAACACTGGCTGGATCTATATGTAAGATTTAATCTTTTTTCATAATAACATTGTGGTAAGCCAAATAAACATCCAATTTACTAATTCTAAAGGTGAGCAGAATGAAATTTCATCATGACCCTTTCCCCACCGTAAGTGTTCCTTTTCATCTAATAGCCTATACTTATTATCACTCATCTAAGCATTATACATTCGAAAGGTTTTTTTTTTTTTCTTGGCTATTACTGTAAATTATCTAAGTGAGAAAAAAGAATGAAGGGGAAAAAAAAAATCCCAGCACACTTTTTCTTTTTACATTTTGCTTCTCTGTCAAATGAATTACCCTTTAAAAATATTTTTGTATATAAAAAAGATGTTTCATGGACTCTTATTTGTGAATCTATTTCATAAATGTTGCTATTATTAATGCGTAACATTCTTTTTTACCCCATTTGGAAATCTATAATACTAGCTCAAATTTATTCTTGCTTATGTTTCTTCAACTGAAGAACACTAGATAATTTTTATTTCCAATTGTTGTTTTATTATTCATTGTGAATCATCATAAAGATGTTTCTTATATCAAAATTTCCTTAAAACTACAAATATATTTGGTCACTTTTCATTTGGTTGTTTTTAGATGTTGTTTTTATTTTTTAAGTTTATTTTTATTACAAGGTAAATACATGTATAATAGAGAAAAGATTTTCTATAGTAAAATAAAATGAAAAACCAGAGATATTCACCATTAATATTTTATTGTATACCTACATACATATATAATTCACTATATCACCTCAGAATTTTCATGAGGTGGTTGAGTAAGCAAAAATGACAACACTTTCCCTCAAATATAATTAAGATTCATTTTCATAATTATTTTCAAATATTAAATTATGTAAATGTTTACTAAGTGCTACTGTGTGCCTACATAAGTAATATTGCCATCAGGCTTTTAAAAGATAGAGGTTTGTTTTTATTTCAGTTATTTTACTCTAATTTTCTCTTATCCTATTTTAAATTCTATCAGGTTTTTGTTTATCTCATAAATTTCATCTTTTTGCTATCAACGCAGCATTTCAATCCTCAGAATCACTAGGAATCCTGATTTTATAATGTCAGTTTAGCTGACACTCCTATTTTTGTGTCATCAACAAATTAAAAATAATTTCTTCTAAGCCTTCGTTTAAATCCTTAAAAAAATTGACAAACCATTTGTAGGATATGGTAAGCGTGACTAAAAGAGAAAGGACACGTGCAAAGTAGCTCACTAAGACAACTCCAGTGAAAAGACAATGAAAAAAAAAAATAAGAAGGAGAACTATGGTGCAATAAAGACCTGTTCTGGATACACCGCTGGAAGTCCGGCATGAAAGAAAGGAGGGAACTGACCCTACACTGCATTTCGAAAGCAGTACTCATGGTGAGAAAAGGTGGAAGAACGGGGAACTGAATTCAAACAAGTCCACACAAATCTTTGATAATATACAAGCGAAGGCTATATATACGACTACAAAAAGTTGCAGGCAGATGCTATGGAAGTTTGGCTGGAATATTACAATAAAAACACATGCTTCTCAGAGCCAATTCGCAGACGAAAGGAAGATTTGATTGATGATGCACTAGTTTACATGGCACCTGTGTGCAAATTACAAAAAGACGACTCTTCCCAGGCTGACGCAGCCCCCACAGGACTTAGCACTTGGCAAGAACAGCACAGGTTAAACTTCAACTCTCACTTACCCCTTAGCCCGGTGTCCCTGTGCAAAGATCAAGTGTGGTTTGCTGGGATTCTACAAACCACAGTTCAGCTTTGCCAGCCGACTCCTTATTAAGCTTTGACAATAGGGGCCGCTAGAGGGACACGAAGGGCTGGAAGAAGAAGGGACTCACTACTTCCTGTGAGCTCTCTGTTCAGCAGGGTTCTTGCCAGTGACACCCCATTAACACCTCTTCATCATAGTAGCAGTTAGATCTAGTTCGCAGATTTCCCAGGACTTGCAGAACTAGTTGCATTGCACCCCCTTAAAGACACCTTCCTCAGAGGTGGGATCCACTCAGTAAGGCACCTCAACCAAACTCCAGCACCAGGCGAGCAACAAGCTCCTCCTCAGAGGTCTGAGTTTCAGCTCCATAGGGCACCTCCTTTAAGTCCCTATGTTTAAATAATTTCAACCTCTTGACTTTGTTCCCTCAACTTTGTAGGTAATTAATGGTTTCTTGCTGTTGCTACCTCTGTGATACATTAGATTTCTCTTTTTCCCTTTATGGTTACCAAGTTGCCAATTCTATACCTAGTGTACAGTTTTTTATACTAAATTATCCTTGTCAAATATCTTTGTGTAGTTTCTGTCTCTTGACTGGATCCTGATTGGTTCAAAAAGAAAGCAACAGAGCATCACAATCTACATGCATGATATTTTTCAGGCATTACTTTAACTCCTCAAATAGCCAAACTGTTCAAAAATGGGGGAAAACTTTCCATCAGCCTCTTGAGTTGGAGATTATTGCCAGAATTAAAACTGTGACACACCAAAACACTAGATGACTTAGTTGTCAGGCTCTCTTAGGGGCTCCTGGTTAGAGAGTGATAAAACCCAGCGTACATCATTCCAAAGGGGATGTATTAATCAGAAATAGGTTATTCTGCAATAACAAACAACTCTCCAATTAGCAATGGCTTACGACAGTAACTCTTTACCTACAGCCGAAGGTCCACTACAGCTCTGTTCCATGGCTCTCCTCTAAATATCTTCATCATTGGGGACCTAGGCCAAAGGTGTTGCCCCATCCTTGTCTCTTGGCAGTGGGGAAGAGGGTAAGAGTGAAACCATGCAGTGGCTTCTAAGGTTTCTGCTTGGAGGAGGCATAAATCACCTCCACTTGCCTTCTATTGGTCCAAGCAAGTCATGTGGTCAAACCCACTATCAGTGGGACAGTCTAGATAAAGGGTTAACAAAATCTTTTCCTTCCTACGTAGGAATTTGACCTTCAGTTAACTCCTAGCTCTGTTCCCCTGGACCAGATTAAAGTACTATGTTAGCAATGTTCCTCAGCAGCATTGCTGACTGTAACAGTGATCTCTGACTGGAAAATGCACTGTAGATACCCATTGGAGGCTGTGTAGCTTTAAGCTCCCCTGAATGAGGTGACTGTTTTAGGTGGGCATGTCCTTGTAGGGATGCTATAAACTATGCCTCTGAAGTTGTTACAAGAGATACTGGTCCCTGTGGAAAAGGAGACTCTAAGTCAGAGCGTTCCTGCGCCTGCCCCAGATGTATCTCATCTTGCATTTGAGCTGTCCCTTGGACAGCTATGTGATTTAATGTCCTACAGAAGACAGACACCTAATGCTGGAAAACTGTGGTTCCTGTTCTACCTTCTTCTGAGCCAATCTGATGCTAGAGCGGCCAAAATTAGTTTTCTGCATCTGAATGCTGAGTTGAACCTAAGAATGCCCCATGGTGGGCGTCATAGGCAGAGACGTACATTGTCCCCTAGGAAAGCACTACAAGGATGGAACAATTAGCAACCATAAATCTACATAGGAGGATTCTCCTGCAGGCCCCTGGTACCTTTCATCAGACAATACATTTATCGAGAACTACTGATCGATAGTGGCGAAATGGAAAGGGAAATAGTTTTTTGGCTCAGAGATACTTCAGGTAAGAAGCCTAGACCTGCTGCTTACTGCTTGTAACTTGGGTGAGTGTCAGAATCCTCATCTACTAATTTATTATTTTTCAGGACTTTACTAAAATAAAGCAAACAAAAATCAAAAACAAACAAATGAAACCCAATTGGAGCCCAAATAAGCACAAAAGTGGACTTATTTTTTGATATACTACTACTCAAACTTGTCCTGTAGTTTTTATAATTTATATAAGGAAAGTGTCTTTTATAGAATCTACCTCCTATGTTCCTATTATACTCCAACAATAGCATTCTTGTTTGTCCCTGTTTTTATCCTAGTTTGAGTCCTATGAGATGTTAGAAATGTATTCTATGGGGGAAATATGTCTTTAGTCATATAAACTTGAGAAGCACTACAAACTATAACTCCCTGTTGATAATGTTCAAAGAACAGTAGCATATTACAGGTTTTGGGAAATCCTGAAGTAAAGAAATATGCTTCATTTAAACTCGCTTATGACCATTCTTATCAGAGTATTGTTCTAGTTATTTGACAATTGGGCCTCAACTCCATACTATCTTTCTTTCTGTATCTCAGGGACTAAAAACCTCAAAACTACATTTCCAGCTCCCTCATCAGCTAGTTTCATGTTTAGTTTCTGGCATGAGAGGCCCTGGCAAGAGACGAGAAAGTGGGAGGGGAAGAGCCCTTATTTTCCTTCCTCTGCTCTGGCGTGGACAGCAGCGGCGGCAAGCTAAGGCAGACCATTGCTGTAACAGCAGCACAGTTGTAGCAACAGCAGCAGAGGACAATTACTAGCTCCAGCAGCAGCAACAGCAGCAAGTCTATGAGCAAAAACTGGACAGTGACGTCCAGAACCCTGAACTATCTATCACTGGGACTCCTAGCTTCCTGGGAAGTCGCCACTGTGGTAGCTCCAATAGCAGCAGCGACAACAGTGGTGCTTTAGAACCCGCAGCAGCACAGCACTCAAAGGATCTGGCGATACCCCTTTCCATTTTGGTCCTCCAGCCTTAACGATGGGAAGCTTCCTATAATTACTGAGATTTGGGTAACATCCTTTCACCTCTTTGCCTCTTTCAGCCCTTGTAACACTTTTGCAAATAATTCTCTGTATTAAAGGCTAAAGGTTAGAAATCCCTGGAGTTGTTTCTATTGTTCTGACTAGACACTGAAAGATGCAAATATGGTATTTTCCTCCCAGAAAACATAAAATCTTTTACTATAGTATCCTGCGTGATATACCTTAGGAAATGCAAACAGTACTAATCCTATCTACCTTTCTTCCATTTTCTAGTTGTTTTTATTCTGCAAATAAGTACCTTGACTACTTATAGTACTATTATTATTTACATTTTATTATACATTTTTGACCAAACTATTACTTATATTCTATATTCCATTCATATGATTCACCTATGAATTCTTATGATACCTATAATATCAAATATCAAGTTTATTTTGTTTACCATAATTCTGTGTACTAATATAGAGATATAACTCTCAATCCTCTTATTTATTTTTGTGGTAAGTTTTATGTAGTAAAGCACACAAATATTTAGTGTACAGTTTAATGAATTTTTACATATGTGCATAATACACACACATATATATGCACACATAATATACCCAGTGTATAAGAATCAATGAAAGATATAGAATATTTCCAGCAACTTACAAAGTTTCCTCATGCCACTCTGTCAGTATTCCTCTAAAGGTAATGAGTATTTTTCTGTTTTCTTGAGAAAATTTTATTTACTCACAGACACATTCAGGTCTTTGATCATTGCAGTGGCCTCTTGATTGTAAATCATGTGGTTACATATACATAGATCTGTTCTAGGCACAGAATTCTGTCTATTCTTGTACCAGTACTACAATGTCTCAGTAATTGTAGCTTTCAAGTTAGTCTTGAGTATGATAGCTTAAATTAGTCTCCAATTTTTCCCCTCCATAATTGCCTTCTTTATTTTTAACCTTTTTCATTTCCATATATATTTTTCAGAGAGTCTTCAGCCCAATTTAAGGTAATTATTGAAATGCTTGGGTTTATGTGTATAATCTTTCTATCTGTTTTTATTTGTCTAAATGCAATTTGTCCATTCCTTTATTTCTCTTTTTTTGCCCTGTTTTGTGTCACTCTATTATTATTCCATTTTTCTCCTCTATCAGCTTTTTAAGTGGCTTCACTGAGTGAGATATAATTCACATCCTATGCATTTCACCCATATAAAGAATACAATTCAATGGTTGTCAGTATATTCAAAGAGATGTACATTTATCACTACTATCAATTTTATAACATTTTCATTACCTCAAAAAGAAATCCCACACCCCTTAGCCATTGGCCTCTAATCCCTCATATCCTCCAGAAAAAGGCAACCAGTAATCTTTCTATCTCTATAGATTTGCCTATCCTAGACACTTCATATAAATGTAGGAAAAATGTACTCAGTGGGTATAAGTGATATTATCTGAATGTGTATGTGTGAATAAGAGTAAGAAGAAAAGGGCAAGTTGTGAGTAACACTTTGAATGAGAAGAAAATGGGAAGAAATTAAAAGTAGGGGTAGAGTAAGATTTTGTATTTTCTTGAGCATAGATAACCATGTGTGCTTAAAGATAAAATTTATAAATATGGATAGTGAATTCTGTGTCCTTGGTGAAAGTTACTAAGAGAAACTAACATTTCACAGATGAACAAATGCTCCTAAGTGGAAAAGTTTTGGTTCTCAAATATCTTCTGCAGAAAGATTACATATATTTTAGCACTGTAACAAGAGTCAACAAGCTGAAACCTGTTTTTCCCTTCAAAGTACTTCAAAGTAAAGGTGTACCTCAGCCACCCTTATCCTTATTTCTAGAAGATAAATAAAGGTGGCTAATGCAATTGGTGATGCAAAGCTTGTATTTTTCTTAAATGGACAAAAAAGACCTCATAAGGATTTTGAGTTTCATTATCCATGATAAGTCCTTCTTTTTAGTCCTATAAAGTGCCAAGTTTGTTCCAAGCTTGGAGTGTTTGCACTTGCTGTTTCCACCGCCTGAGTCTTGGCTCTTTGCCCAGCTGGTTCTCTCTAATGATCAAAGCTTCAGCTCAAATGCTACCTCTACAGATAGGTCTTCCCAGAAAACTCTAAGATTCCCCATCTCTCCTTGCTGTCTCTTCGTACCAGTCTGTATCCTACTACCCTGTTTTACTGTCTTCCTAGGTCTTATTCATGCTATCTGAAATTACCTTTTTAATGTATTTATTTGTCAATTGCTCATCTCCTCATAACATCAGCCCTGGTTTATTCATTGCTGTATCCCAAGGCAGTAACTGTCTACAGTGCAATGAATATTTGCTGGATGGATAAATAAACTCCTGTAGTATCCTCAGTTGTTCAGGCCACTATGCTGGACACTCTACAGTGGTAAGTTAGTCTCTGCCCCTAGAATTTTCAGAAACTATCATGTCAAATGTCAGCCAATGTTCCTAAGTGTAAGTTTAGTCCATAAATATCTACTGAAGAAAGGTAGATTTTAATATCAGGTCAAGGTAATAAAATACAATATAGTCAACAGAAAATTGAATAAACTCAATAAGTAAATAATGTGTGCTTTGTTCACAAAGGTTCAAAGCTCAAGTTCACATACTTATTTTCTTCTTCTTCTTCTTCTTCTTCTTCTTCTTCTTCTTCTTCTTCTTCTTCTTCTTCTTCTTCTTCTTCCTCCTCCTCCTCCTCCTCCTCCCCTCCCTCCCTTCCCCCTCCCCCTCCTCTCCCCCTCCCCCTTTTCAGATAATTGTGGATATTCTTTGATACTGCACTAAAAATCAACAAGTGGCAGTTTATAAAAGATTAATTGTAATGTATAATAAAAATCATTATTAGTGAACTTACTGTATTATTTTTAAATCTACTGCATTTAAATGGATACTTTACCTGTGAATTATTTTGTAACATTAAGCACTGGCCATTTTGGGAGAAAAATGGTTTGCTATTGATATGTTTCATTAAACAATATTTTAAAATCACAATTGTTAATATCATCACTGATATCATCAGAAAGATATCAGAAAATTTGGGAAGCTATCAAGCTCATATGGAGGATACAAGTTTTTTAAAAATTCTAATTATCACTGGAAAACTCAATTTATTATTAGCAACAAATTCCTTGAAGTGACAGGATTACTTGGATCATTCTGGGACAATATCTCTTAATTTATCAAAATATGAATAACTGTTGTTTGTCTCTCAGTTATTAGTAAGTTATATTCCCTGAAAAAAAGCAGCTAGTTTAGCTCACAACTCAAAACATTATGAAAGTTCTTCTTCCTTGATAACCACTGTACATGGATATGCAGTAGAAGTATTGTATGAGTCATAATTTTTCACACATAATAATAAAAAGATGTGTACATGGCCAAGATTTAATAAAATTAATTTTTACTGCTTCATCAATGGTGTCCTTATGTGAAAATTTTTTTTCTGTGCATGTATGACAATAAAGAATGCAATGACTAGTTTGGTTCCAGTGCCTTGATTTATGCTAAGGCTCCAGCACTTTTACCAGCTATTGATTTTGCTCCATCAGTACAAAGCCAACACAGTGATAAAGGCAAGTAATGAGGATTGAAAGGAAACATGGTGAAGTGAGAGACATCTCTCCCCTTGAAACAAGAATAAGCTGAACATCTAAAACTCAACAACAACAAAAAACACCCAAACAGCACACCATCATGTCTGAGCATGGGATCTGCGAGTAATAGTTACCACAGGTCAGAACCCCAAGTGTCAGGTGGAGGACTGGGAGGAATTAAAAGCTGCCTCCCACCGCCACTGGAGCTCCCTGCAGGAGGAGAAAGAGGGGAGAAGGAGCAGTGAGTTTCTGCAAAGAGTTCCCTGAATAGAATAGTTCCCTGCGAAGAGTTGCCTGGGAAAGTCATGAGCTCCCCGTGGCTCGCTGGCGGCAGGGGCCAGCCATCAGGGCAGAAAGCAAAGAAGCAGCCAGCAGAGAAACAACAGTTGATTTTTACCAACCACGGTTGCAAAACCAAGGCTGATCCACAGTCCTCATCGCCCAAACCAGAGGGACCCTTCCCCCATACCCTCTGAGACCAAACACCATGGAGCCCCAGGGGAATCTAAGCAAATGCTACTGAAACTGTCACTAACATTGACAGGGATTAAAACTGAGGGTAGCGAGTGTGATTAAGTATCAACAACAATAACAGAAAGGCATTGTATAAAGCAGGGATCCAAGAGGCTTAAATGCCACCTACTGGAAACCAAAAGAAAAGCGCCTTCTTTGCTGCAGGCTTAAGAGAGACCTTTATACAATAAATCTTCTTTCTGGAAAAAAAAAAAGCAGAATACATTTCCATCAATACCCAGATAGAGAAATAGTCCATTAAACACCATGAACAACCAAGGTGACAAAGCATTTTAGAAAGAAAGAGAAAAATCTCCAGAAAATAAGCTTACAGACGTAGAAATATGCAACTTAAATGACAAAGAATTCAGGATGGTACTTCTGAAAAAACTCAGTGAGTTCTGAAACGAGTCATATCAACAATTTCAGGAACTGGAAAAACAACTAGATGAGCAGAGCAAGGAGATTGAAACCCTCAAAAAGAACCAAATAAAACTTCTGGAGAGTTGAAAAATGAAATAGTAAGCTTAGGAAATAGAGTCAACCAAATGGAGGAAAGGGTCAGTGATATCGAAGACAGAAATCTAGAAATAAATCAAAAGGAAGAAGAAACTGAAGAATGAAAAATAATGTAAGAGAAATATAAGAACAAAAAAATACCATCTGGAGGAAACATAAGAATAATGGGCATTATCAAAGGCAAAGAAAAAAAGCAGGGACTAGAAAGCATTTTCAGAAAAATAGTTGACAAGAATTTCCCAAGTCTCGGGAATAAGTTGGAGCTTAGAATTCAAGAAGTCAACAGAACACCCAATTACCTCAACCCAAAAAGACCTTCACCGAGACACATTGTATTAAAATTATCAAAAATCAACGACAAAGATAGAATTCTCATGGCCACAAGAGAGAAGAAGATGGTAAACTATAAAGGAAAACCCATTAGATTATCATCGGACTTTTCAGCACACACTTCACAAGTCATAAAGGAGTGGAATCAAATATTCAAACTATTAAATGAAAGGAACTACCAGCCAAAAATAATGCATCCAGTTAAGCTCTCCTTTAGATATGAAGGAGAAATAAAGACCTTTCCAGACATATAAAAATTGAAGGAATTCTCCACTACAAGGCCTGCACTTCAGGAAATACTGAAAAGGATCAGCTTACCTAAAACAAAATGACAAAAAAAAAAAAAACCATAATTAGGAGTAAGGTGACTAGCAGGCTGGTAGAAGCAGAGGAGTGCAACTCTTACTAGGACCAGGGCATTACAAGCTTAAATAATAATAAGAGAATTGCTATAGTAAGATAGCAATGAATGTTCAGCATACATAGGGACAAATTGAGATAACAATGACTGAAAAGGGGAGGATTCAAAGATCCTCATTCACAAAGGGGAATGGAGATAAAGCATACACAGAAAAAAATGGATGACTATATATATATATATATCTCTTTACATATTCGTAATAGTAACCACACACAGAAGATTCAGAACTGAAGTATATAACATAAAACAAGAAGGACCAGAGGGAAAACCCACAAAAGCCAACGAAATAAAGAAAACAGAAACACAAGGACAAGGAAGCAATGGAAACACCGAGCTGCCAGAAAGCAAAAGATAAAATGGCTATAAGAAGACTCATATTTCAATAATCACCCTAAAGTAAATGACTGAACTCACCAATAAAAAGCACAGAGTTGCGAATGGATCAAAAACAAAACCCAACATATGCTGCCTCCAGGAGACACATCTCAGCTCCAAAGACAAATATAGACTCAAAGTGAAAGGGTGGAAAATGATATTTCAAGCAAATGGCATTCAGAGAAAGCAGGAGTAGCAGTACTAATATCGAATGAAATAGACTTCAAAATCAAAAAGGTAAAGAAAGATACTGAGGGACACTTCATAATGATAAAGGGAATCATGCACCAAGAAAACATAACACTTATTATCTATGCTCCCAATCAAGCTCTGAATATGTAAAGCAATTACTAACAGAACTAAAGAGAGAAACAGACCAAAAACTATTGTAGTAGGGGATCTAAATACCCCACTGTCAGATATAGACAGACCATCCAAACAGAAAATCAATAAGAAAATAACATCCTTAAATGACACATTAGATCGACTAGACATAATTGACATTTACAGAGCTCTCCATCCCAAAACAGCTGCTTATACATTCTTCTCTAGTGCACATGGAACATTCTCAAGGGTTGACCACATACTGGGACACAGAGATAGCCTCAACAAATATAAGAGGGTTGAAATCATACCAACCATATTCTCTGATCATAATGCTTTGAAACTAGAGATCAACTGCAAAAGAAATCAGGAAGAACCACAAATACATGGAGATTAAACAACATGCTACTGAAGAATAACTGGGTCAGAGAAGAAATAAAAAGAGAGATCAAGAGATACATAGAAACAAATGATAATGATAGTACAACATATCAAAACTTTTGGGACATCAAAAGCGATCATAAGAGGAAAGTTCATATCATTACAGGCCTACTCCAAAAACAAGAAGCGAGCCCAAATAAAAAATAATGCTTCATTTAAAAACTAGAAAAGGAAGAACAAATGAAGCCTAAAGTCAGCAGAAGGAAAGAAATCACAAAATTAGAGCAGAAATAAATGAAATTGAAAACAAACAAAAAAAATAGAAAAAATAAATGCAACAAAGCTGGTCTTTGAGAAGGTTAATAAAATTGACAAACCCCTGGCTAGACTCACTAAAGAAAAAAGAGAAAGGCACAAATAAACAAAATCAGGGACAAAAGAGGGAAATTACAACTGACATCGCAGAAATACAAAGGATCATACAAGAATACTATGAAAAAGTATATAACACAAATTTAAAACCTAGAAGAAATGGACCAGTACTTAGAAAAATACAATTTTCCTAGACTGAATCAAGAACTGGAAAATCGAAATACCATTCAGCAGTATGGGAAATTGAAACAATCATCAAAACTACCAAAAAGTAAAAGTCCAGGACCAGATGGCTTCACCAGTGAATTCTACCAAACATTCAAAGAAGATTTAATACCTATTTCCTCAAACTTTCCAAAAAATGAAGAGGAGGCAATACTTCCCAACTCATTTTATGAGGCCAATTATTACCCAAAACCTGGTAAGATAACACAAAAAAAGAAAACTAACAGACCAATATCTCTCATGAACACAGATGCAAAAATCCTAAATAAGATACTAGCGAACTGAATACAGCAACATATTAAAAAGATTATACACCACGATCAAAGTGGGCTTCATCCCAGGGGCACAAGGATAATCCAACATATGCAAATCAGTTAATGTGATTACCCATGTAAACAAATTAAAAAATCAGAATCACATGTTCATATCAATAGATGCAGAAAAAGTCTTCGACAAGATACAGCTCCATTTATGAGCAAAACACTCAACAAAAATGGCATAGAAGGAAAGTACCTTAACATTATAAAGGCCATCTATGACAAACCCTCAGCCAACATTATACTTAAAGATGAAAAACTAAAAACCTTCCTCTAGATGGGGAGCAAAGCAAGGCTGTCCACTGTTGCCGTTGTTATTCAATATAACATTGGAGGTCCTAACAAGTGCAATCATGCAAGAGAAAGCTATGAAAGGCATCCAAATAGGAAACAAAGAAGTCGAACTGTCACTATTTTACAGATGACAAGATTCTCTATATAAAAAATCCTAAAGACTCCACAAGAACACTATTAGGAACAATAAGCAAATACAGTAAAGTCTCTGGATACAAAATCAACGTTCAAAAATCCATAGCACTCCTATATGCTAATAATGAAGCATCAGAAAAGGAAGTGGAAAAAAGGATTTCTTTTGCAATTGCAACAAAAAAGAATAAAATACTTAGAATAATTTAACGTAACATGTGAAGGACCTATATAATGAAAACTACAAGGCCCTATTAAAAGAATTAAAGAAGCTACAAAGAAAGGGAAAAGATATTCTGTGTTCTTGGATTGAAGAAGCAACATAGTTAAAATGACCAATAATTACTAAAGTATTATAACAGAGTTATGCAATCCCCATCAAAAGCTCTATTGGCTTTTTAAAAAAGAAATAGAACAAAAAATCATCAGATTTATCTGGAAGCACAAAAGACCCCAAATTGCCAAGCATCCTGAGAAAAAAAGACAGAGGCTGTAAGCATCACTCTGCCTGACTTCGAGTTAACTATAAGCCATAGTAATAAAAATGCATGGTATTGGAAGCAAAACAGACACACAGACCAGTGGAACAGAATCTAGATCCAGAAGTAAGCCCATACTTATATGGGCAAATAATTTTTGACAAAAAGCCAAAAACGTTACAGCGAGAAAGGAAAGCCTCTTAATAAATGGTGCAGGGAAAACTGAAAAGCCAGCTGCCAAAAGAATGAAACTAGACTGTTGTCTATCACCACACACCAAAATTAACTCAAAATGGATTAAGGACCTGAATATAGACCTGAAACAATATAATGCATAGAAGAAAACATAGGAACTAAACTCAAGGACCTGAACTTAAAGAGGATTTTATGAATTTGACCTCAAAAGCAAGGGAAGTAAAAGCTAAAATAAATGAATGGGACTACATCAAACTAAAAAGCTTCTGCTCAGCAAAGGAAACTGTCTAACAAGGTAAAGAAAGAGAACCATCCGAATGGGAAAATATATTTGCAAGCAACCTCCGATAAGGGTCTAATATCCAAAATACACAAAGAACTCATATGACTCAATAACAACAAATTAGCAAATGATTAATCAAAAAATAGACAGAGGACCTGAACAGACACCTCTGCCTAAGGACATACAATTGGCCAACAAATATTTGAAAAGCTGTTCAGCATCACTAGCATTAGGGAAATGCAATCAAATCACAATGAAGACACCATCTCCCACCTTAGAATAGCTATAATCAACAGGGACAAATAATAACAAATGTCAGAGAAGATTGTGGAGAAAAAAGGAAACCCTCATACACTGCTGGTGGATTGCAAATTGGTACAGCCACTATGGTAAATAGTATGGAGGTTTTTCAAAAAACTAAGAATTGATCTACCTATGATCCAGCAATCTCTATTGGGGATTTACCCCAAAGACTTGGAAAACCATATCCAAAAAGATTTTGCACACTGATGTTTATAGCAGCATTATTACAAGTGGCCAGGACATGGAAGCAACCGAAGTGTCCTAATATAGATGATTGGCTAAAGAAGCAGAAGTACATACAGTGGAATATTTACTTAGCCATAAGAATAAATGAAATACTGCCATTTACAACAACATGGATGGACCTTGAGATAATCATGCTAAGTGAAATAAGCTAGACAGAAAAAGTTGAAAATCAACATGATATCACATATGTGGGATATAAATCTAAAAGCAACAAATGAGCAGGACTAACAAACAGAGAGTCTGGGACATGGACTATAGACTAGTGGTACTAGTGGATGGGGAGGAGGGGGAGGGAGATGGGGTAAAGGGGTTAAATATTGGGTTTAGGGGGAGGTGAAGTAGGTAAAGGGGATCAAAATAATGGTAGCTGAAGGAAACTGGGCTTTGGGTGGTAAAACACACAATAGAATATACAGATGTCAAATTATAATGTACACCAGAAAATTATATAATTGTATTAACCAATGTTACCCCAATAAACTTAAAACAAAACAAAAAAGGGAAGTAATGTCTTAGGTTTATTATGAAAATTAGTTTTGTTGCCATAGACCTAGAAGTCCATGGGCCACTGATCACTTTGAAAACAGTTTTGCACTTCTTAAGAGTTAAATATACATCTATCATATGATCCAGTCATTATACTCTTAGATACTTACCCGAGATAAATGAAAGCATATGTTCATATAAATTCTCATACGTAAATGTTTATAACAGCTTTGTGTTGGACAATAATTTCAAACAATCAAAATGGTCCACCAACAAGTGATTGATAAACAGCGGTATATATCCATTATAATGGAATGTAACTTAGCAATAAAGAAGAAATGAACTATTGATACATGCTCCAACATGAATGAATCTCAAATAATTTTCTGAATGAAAGAACCAAAGCGCATACCATATGATTCCATTTTCATAAAATTCTAGGAAATGCAAACTAATCTACAGAACGCAGGTTAGCTGTGCCTGGGGATAGGAAGGTGAACAGGTTGGAGATGGAGGAAGAATCTCTAAGGGGCATGAGGAAACTTTGGGGAGTTACCACTACGCATTAGTAGAATAGCTAAAGTTAAAGGACTTTTACTAAGTGTTGGTGAAGGTGTGGAAAAACTGGAATTCTCATACACTACTAATGAGATGCAAAATGATGCAATTTTTAGAAAAATAGTTTGGCAGTTTCTTAAGAAGTTATATTACCTTATGTACCTACCGAATACCTAAGCCATTCTACTCCTGGATATTTAGTCAATAAAATGAAAACATATCCACACAAAGACTTGTATATGAACATTCATAGTAGCTGTATTCATAACAACCCAAATCTGGAAGCAGCCAAATGTCTATCAACAGGTAAAAAGATAAACACATTTGGTACAACCATTAAATGGCATGCTATTTGACAATAAAAAGGAATGATACACTCGAGATGTGTAAATCTCAAAATTATACTTAATGAAAGCCAGACAAAAAAAGATTACATACTGTATTTTTATTTCCATAATATTCTAGCAAATATGAACTATTGTACAGTGACAAAAAAGCAGATCAAGAGTTACTTGAGCACAAGGTGTGAAAGGAAGGATAAATTAAAAGGGAAGGGGAAACCTTTGGGGTTTATGGAAATCTTTGTTATCTTGACTTTGATATATGGTTTCGAGGGTGTACGTGTATGCTGAAATTTACCGAATTGTAAACTACGCACACATACACACACACTTGCATTTTACTGTCATCAATTGACCTCAATAAGTTTGTAAAAAAAAAAAAAAACTAACATATGATTCTTGTTGGGTGCTATCAATCAATGTATGGTGGGGTGAGGGAAGTGGGGAAGGAAGGCTAAGGAATTAATCACCAATTTAAGGGAAAGAGTGAAAGTCAAAAAGGTTTCCTTGGAAGTGGACTTCAGCTCTTGTAGACTGGAGGTAGCAAATGCTAAGGATCAGATTCAGCCTCTAATTATAGAGTAATGAAACTCCAGAAATATTAGATTCTCAACCTAGGCAAGTCAGCTTCACTAAGGTCAGGGCATCGATTGGAAGAGGTTTAAGCCTAAGACTTAGAATGATGTCCTCTTGGTTAATACATGAAAAAACCTTGAAACCTCAATTCCTCTGATTCCTCTGGGCCTGCACAAGTAGCCTCACTCCTTCCATTAAAGGCTAGTTCTACGTATTTCCTGTAAGGTGAAGCAGAGTCATCCGCTTTACAAGACAAATGCCATTCTTCACCCACCACTGCCCATGATACACCCCACCTCATGTCCTGGCTGGCCAGATAAATAAACTAGGGTCAATCACAGTCTAAATAGCTGAGGAGGTGCTGAGCCTGCTAAGGAGGAAAGGGTGCTGGCAGGACCTGGCTAAAATGTGCTGTCAGGAGCTGAATGTGTATGAGACTAGGATATAACATGAAGGTACAGAATCAAGGTGACAAAACAAACAGTTGGGTAAGGGGGAGTTTATCAGTACTGAATCATTCTCCTGTCTTAGAACATTTAACATCTTGTGTTTTAACAGTTGGCTCATAAATTTCACAAAAAATTTAACAATCGGCTCTTGTAAGAGCTGATAAGAATCAGTTCAGCATATCACTGGCTAAGGCTGATGGTAAGAGATACCGGCACCAAAACTGAGCTACCTGATGGCAATGGGGAATGATAGGATCCCTTCCCAAATAGGGACCAGGTGGTGGTACTTAACTATCAGAAACAAGTTGGGCTCAATTATTGTAGTAAGCAGCAAAGTCAGGGTGGCAAGCAAATAGGGACAGACCCTCACCTTCAGAGAAATATGGAGATTGTTAAGAGAACATGAGTCCCTAAGGACACAAGAGGTGGGCAACATTGCTCAGTCAACACAATCAAAGGAAACCACGGGTGGATGATTAAAATCTGCAGAGCAGCTGCCCCAATAAGAAGTCATGATCTTTTCCCTTTTTTCAAACCTGAGCTCCCTTTCAGATTCAAAATCCATTGATCTCGTGCAGATCCATCATCAGAAAACTCTACAACACCATAGCCAATGTTTATGATAATTCTCCCATACTTACTCCAAAGGGACCCATAGCCTTTCTCTTGTGTACAGGTAACTGTATACAAGAGGAAGAGAAATATCAAGGCATTTTGAGGAGTGTTGGTTGTAGCTCCAAGTTGACATTACTACCTAAGAATCTGAAGCATTACCATGGCCCCCCTATTGGGAAGGTAACTATAAATAATAATTCCATTCATAGTAGGTCCACAGGTTCTGTGACTCATCAAGTGATCATTTTCCCAGTCACTGAACTTTGTAGTCAACTGAACTCCCACATTAGTTTCTTAAACCCATGGTGTAAGAGCTATAGAAGTGGAAAACCCATGGAAGCTCTAAAACTGTCCCTCCCACTCGGCTCAGCCAAGACAGTAAATAAAAAATATATTGCAACTGGCAGATTGTAAATAAGAAATAAATATTACAAAATTTTGAAAAAAATTATTTTAATAATTGTAAATTGAAAAAAATAATATTTCTTGGAACTATGGCCGAGATTAAAGCACCCTTAAAGCCCCCAAATTTGCAGACAAAGTAGAGTGGACAGCCTGGTGGGTAAGTGCTCAGACTCTAGAGTCAGACAACCAAAGTGGGCAGACACTGTGATCCCCATCACCTCCCTGTCTGATTCACCAGGTCTGGCCCCTACAAAAACTATATATGTCTTACAGGTTGATGCTGGACATGTATAAACTCATTTATCTACCCTTCATAAAACCCATGAGGCAATTAGTAATAGTATCACGACTTTGTAGTTCTGCTGAGACAAAGGCAACTTGGCCTTTGTTGTATAAAAAAGTCATACAACTAATGAGTGGCAGCGTTTAGGCAGTAGCACATGAGCCTATGCTGTTAATCACTTTTTATATTGCCTTTCCCAGGGCTGCACTTCAGCTACAAAGTAGATTTCAGATGTGTGACCTACACACACACACACACACACACACACACACACACACACGCACGGACACGAGCCTAAAGAATAATTTAGTCCAGAGAAAGTGTTCACATAACTTTCTTTGTGGTTGATCTAGTACTAACCTTCTTCATGATGGGCCTAACTAAAAGTCTTATACCATGAAGTTGTATCACAGTGCTTTTGTTTTAAGGACAATAAACAATTGTTAATCACATTTAAGTTACTGGTTCTGGGAGGGCACTAGTCCAAATCAGAGGAAATTTAACTTGTGGCTACTGCTACCAAACTAGCTAGTCGCCAGGGACCCCTCTAGGTCCCAAATATCCTATCTAATCACTTCTTCAATAGAATCAAAGTTTCAGGGTCTAACTGCCCTCTCCTGGTTAAAGATCGGTATCTGGTCTCAGAAGCTCCAACCTGAAGCATCAGCACCTAATGGAGCTTTCTCATTGAGGCCTTCCTCAGGCAATCAAAAGGAAAAACAACTGGCAACCCTAAATACAGGGCTAGGGTGGGGGTGTGGGCGAGGAAGGATGAGTCAGGCACACAGCAGTAGCAGGGCAATTAATCTGTTTTTTTAAAATTTTTATTTCTTTATATTGGTTTTAGGTATATAGTACAATGATTAGAATTTACATATTAATTTATGGAAGTGATCCCCCTGATTACTCTGGCACCTGTGTGGTGCTATACACCCTATGCTATACTCCTAAATTATACACCCTATGCTATACTCTAAATCTCTAATTTGGATTTCTTCATCCCTTCACCTTTTTCACACACACCCCAACCTCCTCCTCTCTGGCAATCTTTCTAAATTCTACTTACTGTTGAACTTTTGAGAAGTATGGGAACAAGGTGTGGATCAGTCATGTGGAGGAAGATTGAACAACCTTTCCAGTATCATCTATAATGGCTCAGTTGTGTGATTCAAACACAGATGAAACATGTTATGCTTCTTACAATGGGCCACCTTATACCTTACCATTGAAAATATGACTTTAAGTTTGCATTAAATATTGAGTTTTATTAAATGCATACCTTCTAGTTCAAGAAAAAAAATATTGTTACACTACCTTAAAAAAGGTCCTCTGTGCTCTTCTCTAATAGTATCTGCTTCTTTCCACTAGAGGTAATCACTGACCTAAATTTTGTCTTTGGAATTTCACTGCTTTCCATAAGGTTATATAAACATATATTTATAGACCTGCTCTGAAAATATGCAGCCCTGGTCAAGAATACATGGAAGCCCATGAACAGACATCCAATGTATATAATTTATAATCAAATTTATACAATTTATAAATCAAATGTATATAATTCATACTAGCAAAGTGTTAGTAAATATTATATACATACACACATATATATGTTTGGTCCTCCTGCCTTGAAAAGTGAATCTTCCAAAAGACCTAGAAAGCCAGATTCAAATATCTCTGATTACCAATGAAATTGAACATTTTTGTTGGTCATTCTTCATGTAAATGAAAAAGGACTATTGGCACAAAAAATAAGTAAAATGTGGTTATAGGAAGCTATCCTTGTTTTGTTCCAAAACCTAGACAGAATGCATTCACCCATTCAATATGATGTTTGTATCTCCTATGAGATACCCTCCATGTTTTAAAAATCTTTTTGTTTCTACCTTGCCAAATTTTTTCATAAAAGATGTTGAATAGATTTCATTTTTCCCTTAAAAAAATTTTTTTTTTCATACTCTAGATATAATCCTTTGTCCAGCTACAAGTGTTATAATACCTGCTCTCAGATCAGGGTTGCATTTTAACTCTTTTTGGAGTATTTGATGAACAAAAGGTCTAAATTTAACATAGTTGAATTTATCAACCTTTTCTAAATTAGCTTATATTGAAACCATGTCTAACAGTTTATTGTAACTTTTATATTATTTTTCTTATGATGTGAACTTTTAGTATCTGTTTTAAAAAAATCCTTTCCTACCCTGAAGTCGAAATTTTCCTAATTTGTCTTCTAAAACATTTTAGATACTCACCCTTCACATATAAGTGTTTAATCCATGTAGCATGGATTTTTTTTTTATAATGGCTTTACTGACATACAATTCACATACCATAAAATTCACCCTTTTAAAGTACACAATTCAGTATTTTCAGTATTCTCAACAATTGTTCACCACTAATTCCCGAACATTTTCCTCACCCTGAAAAGAAATAGCATAGGCATTGACTTTTAATATATGGCATATACCAATGTTCCAGCACCATTTCTATTCTTTCATCAGTGATTTGCAATATCATCTGTGGCACAAGTTTTCATATCTATGCTGATTTGTTAGATCAATTCTCTTTCATTGGTCTATTTATCTATTCCTGCACTAATAGAAGCTGTCTCAATTACTAAAGCAAGCTCTGTCATTGTTATCTTTCCTCATGAGTACCTTGATTTCTATTGCCATTTTGCATTTCCTTGTAAATTTTAGAAATAACTTGTCAATTTCCACAAATCCCAGTGGGAAGCTTAAAATTATGTTAAATCTATGCACCTATTGAAGAAAATTGACATTTGAAAGATTTTTGTCCCATAAAAATGGTATTGCTTTTGATTTATTAAGGTTTTAAAAAATGTTTTAAAGTTCTATAATTCTTTTCTTAATATTTTGTTCTTATTACTCCCTATATGTCTAACATTTTTATTGTATTTTTTTTAATGCTATTGAAAATGTTAAAAAAAACACCTTTTTTCTGTCATTTGTTGCTGGTGTGTTGTAATTGTTTTTTTGTCCAATGGCTCTTCCAAAATTTTCTATAGAATTTTCTTGATTTTCTCTCTAGGTAAACTATTTCATCTTTAAACAGTAAGATTTTGTTTCCTTTTTCTTTTTCATGTTTAACTGTATTGGTCAGGACTATTGGCATCGAAATAAGTAGATGGTTTATAGCAGCCATTCCTTGTCTTGTTCTCAAACCTAAACAGAATGCATTTGACCATTCAATGTTTGCTATATTCTATAAGGTATCCTTCATATTTTAAAAATTCTTTTGTTTTCTACCTTGCTCAGCTTTTTCATAAAAGGTGTTGAATTTACCAAATGCTTTTCCTGAATCAAGTTAGATGATCACGATTCTGATTTTAATCTATTACTGTGACAACTAATTACTTCTTTTAAATTAAAGATTTTCAATAATTGTAAAAAAAAAAAATCCAACAAGTGTAAAATATACCAATTATCTTATGCTCTGATAAGGAAAGAAAACAACAGCCACACCACTGAATATTCCAATTTAAGATGTATTATATAAAAAAAAAATGGCATCTTATAATTGATAAAGCAAAGATTTTATAAAGATAAAACTATCATGTACTCATGGGACTAAACAGATTTACTGTGATGTATTCCATTTTTTATTCCCACTGGCTTTAACTTTAATGTACATTTTTGCAGGTCATGAGTGAGATATATGATTTTTATATTTTTACTGGTCTGTCAGATTTTGGTAATGAGCTTTATTTTGTGTAAAATTGGATTTTTTCCCCTGAATATTTAGTAAAACTACTAAAATTTTCTAGGCTGGTGCTTTTATTTGTGGAGAAGACTTTTGACTATAATTAAATTCCTTTAAAGGTTAAAGGACCATATTGCATATATATCTTCTTGAGCCTATTTGCTCTTTCTAGGAATATGTCCTTTTCATCAAAATTTTTGAATACTGGCATGAAAGGTACTCAAGTTTTCTTAATATTTTAAAATCAATGCATGTGATGTTCTTTCTTGTCTTCATATTGTTTATTAACCCATGTTTTTTTTCCTTGGTCGAATTTGTTTAAATTGTCTATTTTATTAACTCTTTTTGAATCTCCAACTTTGGGCTTTCTTATTTATCTTCATGGTATGGTTTTCTTAATTTCTCCTGTTACCATTATTTCTTTCTTTCTGTTGAAAGCTTAGCTCATAATTTTCAGCTTTTTTTGTAATGTAAGAATACTTGCATTTTCTCCTAAATGCTGTCTTAGCAGAATGCCATAAATTTCTATGTAGTTTGTTTTTATTAAGTTCTGAATTATGTCCTAATCTCCATTATAATTCCCCTTTGATCCCTTAATTATATGTTGGTATTGGGTGTTCAATATTCATCTTTATTAATTTTATCCTGAATGTGCACACAAGATGTTCTGAATCAGAGATAGATTACTTCAAGGTAAGTAAGTGCCTCTGCCCACTTTGCCCCAGCCTTAGCCCTGGGGCTACACAGTGAGTCGGGATTTTTTTTCCTACACAAGTTTTAGCGTGAAGTGAAAACAAATCCAGATTTAGGCAAGAAAAAACTATTTGAAAAACTATTATAATAGGGAGAGAGGAACTATTGCAATAGGGGCAGAGAGACTATAGTAATAGGAAGAATGTTCTGATCATAAGATCTGTACGCATCTAAAAGATGAGGTAAAAAAGGACATTTTTTAGAAAGACGTAAACCAGTTGACAAAAACTGAAGGACTGAGATGAGCAGGTGACATAATGGGACTGCTAATCAGGAATGTCTTTTTCATCAGGGGCCCATTTTTGGGAGGTATCTCTGAGGAGGGACTATTCCACAAACCAGTACAGGGCCATATGGCGGAGAAGCCTAAAGTTGGATCGAGTAAAGTTAGAGGACATTTCATCCAGGCTGGTCTGTGAGGACAGACAGTTTAATTATTTATGAGATAAAGAATGAGAATTTGGAGGGTTGGGGCCAACTCATAAACAAAAGGGGTAATGTACAGATCTTATTTTAGTCATATGGGAAAAGGTAGTTTTTTGTGTTGTTGTAAGCCATTTTCTGGAATACAATAAGATGAAGGGGTTTAACTGTTACTCTTCCTGGAACATACAGTTCAAATAAATTGTCAGTGGCCAGGCACCCCACACCCAATGGTCAAGGAAGTGGACTGGGAATTGTTTTACATGTTACACTACCTCTCTACATTTAGCATGTCCTGAATGGGATATCTCCTCTGGCATTTGTGAGTACAGGATGTCTATTCCAATTATATTCATGGTAGAAGCCATGAACACAGTGCATTGGATTGATCTCAGAGGCCCTAGCCATGAGGTGATGCTCATCTCCCTCCCTCACTGGTTACTTTGTCCAGACTAGAGTTGAATTCAGATACCTTTTCTCCCCACTAACGGTAATAGTAACTTGGGCATCCATATCCAACAAAGACATGAACATTTGTGTCCCTACTTTCCCTGAGGTCTCCAGAAAATTCCAACAGGTCATAGGGTCTGTGGTCCTTTGGGAAGAGAGAAACCATGGTCCTGCCTCTAAGGATCTTTCTCCTTAAAACCCTTGCAAAACATTTGGTCCTGTCCAAAATGTCCAGAGACATTTGGTCCATGCTGACCCATCTACCTAATCCCATGTGTTGTTACTAACTGGGCTCCCACAGCAAAAATAAAATAAAATAAAGTAAAATAAAGGTTATTATTGGTAATATAGCCACAGACCAATTATTGGACCAATAAAACATGATGGTATTTTTTATATATAAATCCTCTAAATCAAAAGTATAAATAAATATTATGGCTATTTGAATCCAGGGATGTTTTCTAAGCATGGATGTTGTGGATAAGACCAAATATCAAGGACCATTTAGCATTGATAAAATATGCTCATGGATGTTTTGAATACAACCAAATCTCCGCTAATTCTTAAAACAACTTAGATCTGGGTAAAAGGGAAGGGAGGGATCATTCTGGGGATGAAAGACAAGAACCGTCACTGTTTTTGGTTCCCTAGAAACTGTGTACTAGGCAGCAAGATTATCACTGCCTGTATCTATTTCAGCTTTGAGGATCTCCTGATCCAATAGACATGTCCACAAAATGATGGCTAAGAGACACTGTGGTATACAATCTTTATGAATTTTGTTATACAATCTTTATGAATATTTCAGAATAGATATTGTCCTTTTTCTACAATACCTTAAACTGGGAAGAAAAGGCAATTTCAAAAAATTTCTTTCAAGTGAGGGTAATAATTTTACAGAAGTTAGTCTACCAGCTTAAAGCTGCAACTTTTCTGACTTATTTTTGGGATAATTATATTTGACTTCTTTTGGGGGCTAATTATATTGAAAAGGATTTAGAATTTTGAAGATTACTTTCTTTGTGGTTCCTTACCTTCTACTTCATGCCAGTGTTTAAAAATAAAATGCATTTTAAGTGATGTCAGAGAAAATAAGCCTAACATATGGGTAACATTTAACATAACTTTAAAAGTTAATAATTCTATAAATTGTATTACTGGAGTTAAAATGTGCCCCTAAGCAGTATTTTTCAAGAACTTGATTATGATGGGAATAATATGCAGAATCTGACTATTAATCTTACTCTTTCTTAAACTCTGGATATTGACAGATTGCAGGAAATGTAGCTCAGAATATTCCTAAAAATGAAGCCTAGGGAGATGTAACCAGTTACAACGTGGAACACATTTTAACTCCAACTTTTTAGTGGAGATAATCAGTGGATTCAAGATCTAAGAGCTGGATACATAATCATATATGACACCAATGTTAGCAATAACAAACTAAAGTGCAATAGAGAAAATCAAACCAAAGTAACTTATGTAGTGGAAGTATGTTTGGGTTAGAGTACAATGTAGCAATAAATGTTGAAAAGTTAACAAGATCAGAAGACAGAACCTTCAGATAAATAAAAGAATGAGAAGAAACTGATGACTCAGGGAACATATTTTACTCTTGAAATTAAGGGAAAGAATAATAAAAACAGGTGGAAGTTAAGGAAAAATATAATTCAGGAAGAAGAAAAATTCTCTTATAACAGCATGGACATTCCAGACAGAGAAGATGATTTTTTAGTAGAAACAAGTATGGAAATGAATTAGAATGGGTATGAGGCTCTAGAATTAGAATGGGTATGAGGCTCTAGAAAAAGGTTCCATAAAAGTGACCTAATCTCTCATCCTGCCACACTAACTCTCCTTGTTTCTTAAAAGCAACATGGTTTCAGAAACTTTCCTTGCTTAAGCTCCAAAGTTATACAATGTCATCCCTAAAGAAGCAAAAGGACACCAACATAAATTAAAATGTCCCATATCTCTGCATTTACCACCTCTCCTCTGGCTTGAGGGATGTTTGATTTGTAAAATGACTGTAAAAATATGGCAAAAATAGAAATTATGTCACAATAGAATTTTACAGTACATTTGTTTAATTACATTATGACCATTAATGCAATAGCTGCCACGATAATTTCATTCAGATAATAAAAAATTATGGTATAATGACGGTTTAAAGTTGGTTCAATCACAATTTTACAAGCTGATTTATCAAGAGTGAAAATAGAAGACTATTAAAAATAGCTAAAAAGATAACGTGTTATAGTGCTCAATGTTTCTGTCACTGTTGGTAAGGCTTACATCTAAATCTGATGCAGAATCCTTAATGGCATTGCAATAGTTCTTTTCTCAGCCACAAGGTATACACTCATACTATGAGTCTGGAAGAGACTGGCTATGGGTACCACTTCTTGTCTTCAGTTGTGACTGCGCAATATCAGCAAGTGCACTTTGTATCTTTTCCAGAAGCATGTCCCCTCGATAAACAACATCCTCCAGACAGGTAGCAGCTTCATGGTTTTCTTCTTCTAGCTTATACAAGCTAGCAGCCTTTATAAAACACAAATTTAAATATCTTTTGAGAAATGAAAAACTTGGAGACTGATAAGAATTGAGAAACAATTAAACTGCAGAAGTATGTACTTTTAAATCTGGATGACCATGTAGCCATTGTGATAGGCAAAAATTCTAAAGTCAGGGAACTATTAAGAATTTTTCCTGTATAAATTATGTAAAACAATGAATTTTCAATGGGTGATCTCTGGTTGTCTCTACTGACTCCCCTGTAAGGCTTTGGAACATTACTATTCTATTCCACATCTAGAATGCCACCCTCTGCTCACTCTTTGCTAAAAAAAAGAGCCAACTGAGAAAAATAGGAAGTTTCTATGTAACTCAATATTGGACAGGTATATTCAGCGTGGTCTCTAAAAGACTACACTATTTCACAGTAAATGAAACTCCATATTTTATATAATTTAATCTTAAACTTTAAACATTATAACAAAGTTATTAAATCTATCTCCTTCAATTGAAAACTCCCTCTAAGCAAGGTACTCAAAGGAAAAAGAGATTTTTACCTGTAGAGCAGCTGTAGATTCTTCACTGGGCAAAGAATCTATCAAAACATCAATGTCTTTTGCTGTTCGTGCAATCAGTGCTGCAAAGAGCTGGGCATATTCTAGAGAAAGACATTATTAATTCAGGATATTTGAGAAGCTCAAGTTTTCAGAAATAGAAACTAAACATTAAGTTAATGAAACCAGAAAACTTCATACAACTTTTCTATACTATACTATACTATACTATATTGTGAATTAACCACAATAAATATTATTTATCAGGACAACATGGTGGTCACTTGAATAAAGGAATCCATAAATGAGATGCACTCTTTATAAGGTCCTACAAATAAAATTCAGCTAAATTCATACAAATTTTCCTCTAAAAGAATAACCATCTGTTATATGATATAAACAGAATTATGACATTATGACATGTTATGTATGACTATAAACTCATTTTTATAACAAAACTTGCAGAAATATTGTCTAACAAAAAACATTTTTAGAAAGCTATAAATAAGTTGAAATTCTCAATAAATCTAATTTTAAAAAATTACAAGTGATTTGAGAGTCAAACTAAGGAAAGCTAAGAAAATCTATTTACCTTCTGTAGGATTAGCTGGCTGATCTTTGTTAATTGATGTCTGAATATTACTAAAGGAGGCAGGAGGACCACACTGCTGTAACACTCCAATGGCATTACAAAACTGATCTGCAAGCTGGAGGCGAAAGAAAACATATCACAGTTAGAAAGGATTTACCAAATTTAAGTATTTTACTGGTAATGGCAACAACAGTAAATTTCTATAATAATGATCTCTGAGCAAGAGAATACAACAGAAAAAAGTAATTTTGGATAAATTAGCCAATTATTAACAGTGTTTAAGTTTTAATCATAAAAAGAAATTAGGTTTGGTATAATCTCTTTGAAACAGTTAAAAATAAATACAAAATAATCTTTCTTTCCTTTCCAAGTTAAGAGAAATATATGCCAATACATGTTGTAAGCACAAGTAAGGATTTTTGGGTGGCAGTAGTGGGAAACAGCAAAATTGGCAAATATTTAAGTATGGCTCCAGGGTAAATAAAAAAATGTGTGATTCATATACAAAGTATGTGATTCCTTTTCTGAGACTAATAGTGGGAAAAAGACAGCACATTAAGTAGTCAGAAATGTTTTTCTCCATGACTTGAGTTGTAGACTCTTGATGCTCTAAAAGTATTCCTTAAGCAGTTTTGAAGATTGACAATACCAATTCCTTACCATCTTCAAATTTAAGACTCCTACCTCTCCACCAACGTCTCAATAGTCCTGACCACTTAATCTCAAATCTTTATTTCCAATCGGTGAATAAGCATTTCCACTAAATTTCCCTGCCATTATAAGAATAACAGAACTCAAAGTCAACTATTTCCTTTGTTTAATGTCTAATTTGTACTGAGATTCTCCTAGTCAATCAGTCCAACTTCAGACTGTTATTTTCCTTTCATCTTCAAATTCTAATACTACAAATCTTTTCCTTTTCCTTCTATCTTCATTGCTGCTTTGTTAGTTCAGCCAATTACCTCACATCAGAATGATTACAATAGCATCCTGTTGTTTCCTAGTTCACTATGTTATTTTACCCTGCTCAAAAATTTTGAGCTCACCTCAGCCTGGTCTTCAAATCTCCAACACTTCAGGCTGTTTCAAAGCTTTCAATAATCTAAGTCAACTGTACTTATTCATTTTCTACTGCTCCTTCATACATACTAATGATAAATTCATTCCTAACTACACTGCTTTTGCTCACATTTTGCAATGTAATGAAGCAGTAGTAGGTGCTCAGAAGCTGTACAAATGTGCATCCTAATTCTGGTTCTAGTAACTTGAGCTTTTGTTTGTTTTTATTGGGACCATTTTCACATTACAGCATTGTTATGAGGAATAGAGAAAACACAAAAAATATTCAACACAGTGGCTATCTGCTCTGTCCTTCAGATGCTCTCAAAATCTATTTATTTGACAGTAATCGAAAATCGACTTAGTGTCAATCACTGTATACGTATAAACATGACAGAGATACAGTGAACAAAACTATTTATGCCCTTATAGAGGTCTCAGAGGGTAAAACAAATGCCATTTTAATAATTTCACAAATAATCACAATTCAGATAAATGTTAAGATTTCCTCTATTTTAGTTCTGATATGTCACTGTATATTACAACTGACTTCAGCACTTACAGCTGAAAACATTCATTTGTAACTGCCTGACTACATATGCTTTTGCATTATTTAAATGTCTCGAGTAAAAGACAACTTTCAAATCAGACTGTAAACTCCTTAAGGAGTATCTCTCTGTAAACATAATAGTGCTTATATACACAGTAGGCACTCATACTAGTTAACCAAGTGGCTTTTCTCCAAAATCCAATTACCAGCATGCCTATCCTGGAGTTAAGGCCACATTCACCTTATCCTTACTCTTCTTCTGGCTACAAGACATGTATGAATGAATATGCAAAGTTTCCCTTAAAATAATATTTCTATCCAGCAGCACTGATTTTGTAAAACCTCAAAGAATACATCTCTGAGGTTTGGCTGGCAGCCAAGGCAAGTTACTACAAGGTAGAATTTACATTGGTGAATTCATCAACATTTAGGGGCTGGCGGTCTTAACATTAAAATGTCTTATTTTATACACACAGAGTAGACTGGTTTCTCCGTAGTAGATTCGGACTCTTTCATGTGTACAAACACTGATGTAATAACAAGAATGGCAATTTAGTAGCTTCCAGCGAGAAAAAAACTGGCAAGAAACCTGGTACTTAGATTTTCCAGTCAACATACTCTCCCTATAGGCGTCTTACCTAGGACATCACATTATAAATAGAATGACAATGAGAAATATAACTACCAATAGAAAACTACTTAACTCTTAATAAGTTATTGTAAGTACACGAATCCTATGGTTTGTATAATCATTCCACTTAGACATAATAGGAAAAACAATCCGAAAGATGAAAGTAAGTGTGGGCGGCTACTTACAAGACAGTATCTTTAGTAGAAAGCAGACTTTTGGGGGACATTAAAGACAAACAGAATATACGAGGATTGAAAAATTCGCTATCTTTAAGATGTCAGTTTTCCTCAAACTGATTTATGCTGGGGAGTGGCCAAGAGATGGAATGAGGCCCTTCACCTACAGGAACCAACTAAGATGAAACAAAACTTCTCACTTCATCTTCACTCCCAATCCAACGTGAAAGTTTTGGCGAAATACTCTCGGCTAACATCTGAAGACAAAGATCTCAATAGCACAGGTTCTCCTACGTTGGTTAAAATAATATGGGGAAAAAGGCTTCTGCTGCTTATCCCCTCCTCTCAAACGAGACGAGATCCCGTAAGCACCACTGGCAAAATAAAACTGTTCCCAGAGAACATAACAGGACCCTGAAGCCTAAGAGTCCCGATAGAGAAATCCCCTTCTCCGGAGAAAGAAGCTACTGCCTCCCGCAGTTCTCCGCACCGCGGGGCAGCCGGCCTCAAACCTCCCACATCTCCGAGATGCCTTCCGCGGCCCCGACCGCTTTTCGCTGAAGCCCTGCTACACTCCACTCCTCACTTCCGGGTGTGGTCTCTCGGGCCCCTTTTCCTCCCTTGCTTTACCTTAGGAGAGAGGAAGACAGAGACTTATCGAGTGAAATTGCTCACCGAGTTCACAGCGTCTTGCAACTGGGTGAGCCGATCCGCCATGTTCCTCTCGTAAGCGAAAAGACGCTAAACTAGCTGCTCACACACGATTGGGCAGCTCTAGGATGCCTGATGGCCAATCACAGGGCTGCGTCCTTGGCAGGCGTGGAGTCAAGCAGAACACGCCCGGCAAGGGGCGGGGTGGGACTTTCCTGAGGCTTACTTTTAAAAATTTTACTTACTTATTTATTTGTTTGTTTGTTTATTATTTTCCTGAGGCTTACTTTAGACTAGCTCCACCTGAGAAAAGCTCGTCTGGGCCAATTTTGACTAACTTGGGGACCGCTGGGGGTCCACTCGCTTTGGGGCAAACAGACCGCTTTCCAAGACAACTCATGTTATTACACAGCTTTTGCCCTGTTACTATCTTCCTTAAAGATTTTCAGTAGCTGCTCAGAGACCTCAGGTTGATGTTCAGCCAACTCTGCTTGGTTTTTAACGTTCACTATAATGTGGGCTAAAATGCTAAAAATAAGCATTTGCTTATTATTTACTTATTTAGTGTCCTTGCAATTACCTAAATGTGCTCTTCTGTTTCACATTTCTATGCACACCATAGATGACATATAATTCTCTTTTCCTCGTATCAGATGCTCACATTTCCATCCATACCTCTGTTTTGCTCCTTTGTTGATCACTCAGCTTTCAAACTTTATTTTAAATACCTATTTCTATATAAAACCTTTCCTGAAACCCTAGTTCATTGCTCCCAATCTTTACTACAATTGCTCCTTATACTTACTTCTATTACTGTACTTAGAATACTGAGGTGTAATCATTCATACATTACGCTAATTCACTCACCGCTATCAGCTACTTAGAGGCAGGAAACATTTTGTTTACATATTTCCAATACCTAGCACCAAGCAGTTAACTTGACACATAGACACACTGAATAAAGATTTATGGACTGAATGAATGAATTTCCTAGCATGATTTCCATATGATAGTTGTTAAACATTTATTGAATCTAATAAACACAATCGAAGTAATGTAAGTTGCTACCCACGAGAGAGAACATGAGTTAAAAAATACGGAATGAAGGTGACATTAGAGTGGATAGGCTAAATGAGCAAGTTTTACAGAGGCCTTTTCCTGCCTTTTCCTTGGATCCCTGCTCTCATCTCCATCCAAGGTGTCTTGAGTTTAATTAAATACATAGGATAGGTTGCCTGCCTGCCTCTCTCCACCCTTCCTCCTTCTCTCCCTCTCTGCCTCCTTCCCTTTCTCCTTCCCTCCTCCTCCCTCCCTCCCTCCCTCCCTCCTCCCTCCCTCCCTCCCTCCCTCCTCCTTCCTTCCTTCCTTCCTTCCTTCCTTCCTTCCTTCCTTCCTTCCTTCCTTCCTTCCCTCCCTTCTTTTCCTTTCTAAACCTTAAGCAGACTTTGAAACTCTAGTAATCTATATATTGGATTGGAGAATCTTGTCAGTTTTTATATTTTCTTTCAATTCATAGGAATAACAAAATCATCTGCAAAGCTGCTGAGCCTTTTTGCTTCTTAGATCTCCACTGGAGGAACTCTTACATGAGCAAGGAACCCCAGCCAATCATTCTCTCAAGCTGTCACAGTATTTCAGAGCCACGGTAATGAGACCTCATTACTGACACATCTGCCATCCACTGTATTCTGCAGCCACAGGGAACTGCAATGCAAAAGTATGGAGGGGAGAAAATGAGGTTAGTTCAGAAAACTGAAATTAATTTAGTGTGGCCAGAATAAAAGTTTGAATTTAGTTGCAGCAAGGACCTGGACAGGTGGACAGAAGCTACATCATGAAAAGCATTATGCGTCATACTCGGGAAGATGGACTGTCCTCCTGAATGCTTTTATAAGAACACCTTTAAAACTATACATAGCTTCTCAAAAATTATATTTTCTTATTTAAAAGCAATACACATTCAAAGTAATTTTTTTTACAAAGTACAGAAATTTGCAGAGAAAATCATTCTTAATCTAGTCACCTTTATAATTTTAAATATTTTGATATACACTTTTTCAACCTTTCTATGAATATAATCATGGATGCATATTTAAAAGAAAACAAAATAAGTCTTTACTATATATATTTATTGCTTCGTAACTTGCCTTTTCATAAACCCTTTACAATCAATCGCCATTAAAACATAATTTTTGAAGGGCTAGACAGTACTATATTATATGCATACATCACAAGTGATTTAATTATTTTATTGGGCATTTAGATTTTTAGTTACTTCACTATTGTAAATAACACCTTGACCAGTTTTGTACACTAATTTTTATACATATATCTAATTTTTATTTTTTATTAAAAATTATTGGAATGACATTTATCAGCAAAATCCAGTAAGTTTCAAGTGTACAATTCAACAGTATGTCATATATATATTGTATTGTGTGTTAACCGCCCATAGATTTCTTTCTGGCTCCATACATATCTAATTTTTATACATGCCTACATATTTAAATATAAAAGTGGGATTATCATACTAAAGCTATGAGTATTTTTAAGATATTTGATACAGATTGCTATAAATTTCAAGTTACACTCGCACTAGTCCTATCTTAGAATGTCTACTTCTCAGCTCTTTCATCCACACTGAACGTTCTTATTCTTTTAGAACATTTACAGTTTAGTTCCTTAATTAGATTTTTGTTACTAGTGAGTTTTAACTTTTTAAATGTTTCTTAGCCTAATAATCACCACAGAAACAGCATTATCGCCGCATTTTGATACTAACATTAGCCTGCGCATCTAAGGCAATTGCTACGGGGAAAACACTCAATTGTTCTTGCGTTTTGAGTACCAGATTCCTTTCTTTCTTTTTGCAATGGGCCGTTAGACTTGGGAACAGGAGCGTGGAGACGTTAGGCCGCAAAAGAGTTATTTTTGCTTTAACGGTGTTTTTCGTAAACGCGAAAGATATAAAAGGGAGAAGTACAGATTACACCATAGAACTTCCCGGGGTCTCTTCTAGGTCCCGCGCGGGGTCCTGGGAGCGCCGCGGCTGACAACCCGCCGTGCGCCAAAAGGGGGCGCGCGCCGCCGGGGCTTACGCAGCGGTGTCGTAAAAGGGGCGGAGCGGAGGCGCTGTGGCGAGCTGCGGGGGGTAATTGCCAGGAAGGGAAACCTCTGGGGGAGTGTGGCCGAGGTTGTACGTCTGCACTGCGGACCTGGCAGGTGTGCGGCGTGTGCACCTGGCGGGCGATGGCGGCGGGCGCGAGCACCTGGCCGACGGCGGCGGCGGGCGCGAGCACTTGGCCGACGGCGGCGCCGGGCGCGAGCACCTGGTTGACGACGGCGCCGGGCGCGAGCACCTGGAGGGCGATGGCGCCGGGCGCGAGCGAGCCGGGGTAGCGAGGGTGAGGCTGCGCGGCCCGGTGCGTGCCCCCTGCGACCCTGGCGTTTACTCCGACGGGCCCGGGCAGCTATGGGGCTCCTTCGGCTGCTGGCCCTGGCGGTGCTGGCGTCGCAACCCGGGGTGGCTGGTGGAGCGGAGACCGTCGGGAACTCCAGCGTGGGTAAGGTCGGGGGCGCCTCACGTCTGCAGCCCAAGTTGCTTTTGCATTTCTTGTAAGGTCAGAATGCACCCCGGGGTCTGCCCATCCAGCAGGAGAGGTGGTGAGTTCAGAACCGGCAGGAATGGATCTGGGTCGTTTTCTGCAGAAGGAAACTCCCTTTGCTGAGGAAGCCTTTCTGCCAGCCTAATTTAGGCTGGTCATATGGGAAGAGATTTGTAACAACTTGTTCAGACATTATTATCTCTCTCAGGGAGCAGCCATGTTTATGGGTTTAATTTAACATGCTAAAGCACCTCTTTGCGCCCAAGTGGCGTGCGTTTCTGAGCCTTTGGACAGTAAGGCTTGGTGCAGAACCGAGGGCTTTAAGATTGATGACCCTCCAGGCTGCAGCGGGTCTTTGCATTCCAAAATCTAGATGCTTTTCCAATTGGTAAGCTCAACAGAGTTTTTGAAGAACAGTGAACTCAGAATGGGACTTTAGATTGTAGGTCATGTGTTTGGTGAATGGGTTTTACAGTAGTTCGTGGTTTAATATATAAATGTAAAAAGCAGTAATTGTGCCCAGCTGATGATCATGTGCTTTTTCCGTGAGGTTAAGCACATTCTTAATTTTGTTTTGAGCTGAAGAGACTAGTTGCAGTTCTGGAACGATATTTTCTGAATAACATGATTGTGTTCCTAAATGCTTATCTTTGAAAAACTCTTGTGCAAACTGAATCTTAAAATCTTTGCATAGGACTTAGGGCCAGAGCTGAAAGGGGCAGTTATACATTTGCAGGAAAAATAGCCTTCTTAATATAGGGCACTTATATTCACTGAGTGCAAAATGTGCCAGGTGCTTTTCATGGCAGTGTTATTTAATCCTCACAACCCTATGAAATAATTACAATCCTTACTTGGCAGAGAATAAAGCTGAGTCCAAGATGATGCACAATACACAAGCAAACAGCCAATAGAGGCACAGGAAGCATTTGAACCCAAGTGTGACTTGCTGCAAATTTCATGGTCTTTCAACTTTACCAGAGTGACTCCTAACAAGAGTATTTTACTTAGT